>JAUIMM010000068.1:10687500-11287500 GCA_031769625.1 Taudactylus pleione
AATAGATCAAGTGAAATTGACCTGCATGTTCAGTCGACTGACGAGACGATCAAACGACCAGCGGGAGCGCGCATCGTTGATCATTAACGACCACACACTGCACGATTTCTAAACAATTTTTAAATGATTGAACGATAACGTCGTCGTTATCGTTCAATCGCCTGCTAAAATCGTGTAGTGGATGCCCCCCCTTAAAGAGCCGTGAAGCTGAACTAATATAGATGCTGTGTAATAAGCACATAGGCTATTACAGATGCAAGGATGATGATGTATCATAAGCTCATAAGCTATTGCAGTTACCAATGGTTGCGGTGGCAACAGTTGGAGAGGCTGGACTGAATCTGTAGGATGCAAAAAGCTTCACTTACAGCACCTGGTATTCTAAGGAGGTCTCCCATCCTTACACTTACCAGGCCAGAAACTGTATAGATTCCAAGATCGGACGAGATCGGGCACATCCAGTGCTTTATGACTGTAAGTAGCTGAGGACCAAGTGTCACGGAATGCCTGATGATCCAACAGAAGCCTCCCGATAACCTGGTGGCAGTCACTGCAGAAAATGAGCAACCTTGTCCAAGGCAGTAATGAAGGGCTGAACTATAAAAGCCGTGCTAAAGCAATGTGTGCATACCAGTCTATGGAAGATATACTCAAGGTTGGATCAAAAAATGAATCAAAGCAAGCCTAATGAGACAGTGTAGACAGAAATAAAATAGGAGACAGAGTGATTACAGAAAAGAAGTGAATGATAAAGACTCGTTAAGACCAAAGGGGGAGACGATGTTCATCCTATGTATCCACCGTGCTTCAAGTTGTAAGAGTTGTTTGTCTCTATCTCCTCCTCTCTTTGAGATGGGTACATGATCAATCACTTTGTAGGTGAGGGTAGCCAACGGATGTCTGTGTTCACTTTAATGTCTAGCCACGGGCTGGTCAACATCTTTGCCTTCTAAAGCTTGTCTAGTGGCTGTCCGATGCTGAGCCATTCTCACTCTTACAGTAAAGGAGGTTTTCCCCACATACGCAAGATTGCAGGGGCACCTAATAATGTATATAATAAATTTGCTGGTGCAAGTCAGAACATGTTTAATGTGGATCTGTTTGCCTGAATGCGGATGTATCACATCAGGTCCAGTTTCTAGATATCTACAGGTCGTGCAACCTGTGCACCTATAGCACCCTGGTTTCTTGGTGAGGAAATGCGTACATGGATTCGGAGTGTAAGCAGAAACGTCGTTATGCACGAGCCAGTTCTTTAAGTTTTTGCCTCTCTTGTAACCCATAATGCCTTTGGTCTTCTTGAGTGAAGGAAGATTGGAGTCTGTGTTGACGATCGCCCATAACTTTCTGCTGGTTTTATTCACTGATTTACTCCCTGTGTTGACATCATTGATAAACAACATCTGCTATTTCTTTTTGGTTGCTGGTACTTCATTCTGTTTTCCTGCCATTGTGTGGAATAAAGCTTTTGCCTTTGCTATTCGTAGGTATTTCAAGTTGTAGCCTCTATTGAGGAATTTTGTCATCATTTTGTTGGGTGGTCACCCACAGCTATGCGAGTGGCCAGGAGGCCGCTCCATTTTCAGGTAGGAGGGCACTGATTCAGAGCGAGCGCTCTGGTCAGAGCATTCAGCTCTGAATCAGGCCCAAACTGCCATGTTAGTATAAAGGTATATGTTTGCTTTGTTTCACTGTGTTCTTGATAAAAGGCTGAGCAAATGAAACGTTGAATGAATGTTCCCTTGGTTGGAGTTATCCTTCCTTACAAGACCCATGAGTGCCACTGCTTTTTCTGCATATATATATATATATATATATATATATATTATACACACACACACACACACACACACACACACACGATGTAGTTCATATCCTCCAGTATCTCCTCATATTCAGTATGCATGGACAATTAAACATCACTACTTCTATTGTTGTATCTGTAAGACAGTAATGGCTACTTTCTATTTTTATTCTGTATTTCTACTGTGACCAGTTTCCCTCCATTATCTATAGTTCACTGTAAATATTTCCGCAATAAAACTAAATTGTTACATACAAATATGGGTATTGAGATATCCTTGATTTCCAATCCATTTTGACACCTTACAAATCTTGCATGTTAAAAGTAAGTTTTATATCTGCCTCCCCGTTCAGTGCCACAGACAGCTGCATGTCAGATGCTCAAGGGAATGAAAGCTGCCAGGGAGAGCGACAGATTAGATGTGTCACATGGAGAATGATTGACATGCAGTGTAAGAACCCATCTTCTCAAAGCTTTGACATGTCAGGAGCTGTCAGACCCAAGCACACTGCCAGGATGCTGTGCAAATTCTCTTTGATGCCCTCTTCAATTTAGTCTTTTTTTTTTTTATTCCTGGGCAGTAGAACCTGTCATCTCTGCTTAGGAACACTACATATACCTGGGGCCACATAGAAAGTCACAAGTTTAGTCTGCTGAGGTTTGTAGCTTCACTCGTCACAACCAAACTCTGAAGTCAAGGTGCCTTCTCTGATCACCTCTCTGCACTCATACTGCCATAGTGGCAAGCTCACCTCGAGAAGCTTTGCACCATTAAGATTTCTATAAAAAATATTGTAAAAAATATTGTATCAATCATCATAAAATCAGTTTATAATATGCTTAAAAGAGCTGTAGAAAAAAAATGCCACTATGAATTACGCAGGTTTCTTTTTGTTTTATACTGCATTTTTGCCACTTAATAAGGTTGTTTAAGACCTAACTAGCCACAAATGACAAGTGTATAAATCCAAAAAGATTGCTTATTCTGGTCAACTTCTGATCGCATTTCAACTGGCAGCTAATCAAACCAGAAAATTACTTCATCTGATAGTATGCTGACCACCAAACATAACAAACTGGAAGCTGCTCAAATCAATTTGGCAATACTCTTCAGGTGCATGAAAGGGAGGGGTCATACTAAACAAAAAAAACAGAAAGGGGGTGTCCCCCAGATGTCCCCCAGCACACTAAATTGTACCTGCATCAATACTTGAAAACTATATGGTAATGGAAATTCAAAGATATTTGCAAATACATGGTAAGCTACCAGGCCAACTTCATGGCTTCTCTGATAACTGGTGGTCCCTACACTGCATGGTAACAGTATCCACTCTGGGCCATGTAATTGTCTATTGTAAGGCCTCAATATAAAGACACATACAGAAATACATCCAAATTGAGAGCCAGCTTACCTGGGAGTCACCCCTGGGACTTCCAATTATACTATAAGAACCAGCATGCCCTCCAAATGCTGGTTCCATCTATGCCTCTCAAAACAGCAACCATAACAAAGTGGAAGCTGCTCAAATCAATTTGGCAATATTCTTCAGGTGAATAAAAGGGAGGGATCATACTAAACAAAAAAATAGAAAGGGGGGTGTCCCCGAGATGTCCCCCAGCACATTACATTGTACCTGCAACAATACTTGAAAACTATATGGTAATAGAAATTCAGAGATATTTGTTGCATGAATTTGCAAATACATGGTAAGCCACCAGGCCAACTTCATGGATTCTCTGATACTGATGGTCCCATACACTACATGATAACAGTACCCAGTCTGGGCCATGTAATTGTCTATTGTAAGGCCTCATGGTAAAGGCACATACAGATATACATCCAAATTGAGAGCCAGCTTACCTGGGAGCACTATAAGAACCAGCATGCCCTCCAAATGGTTCTTATAGTGCTATAGGCAATATTTTATCCAAATACCTAATACATAGCTTACATGGTCTGACTCTAAGCATCAGTGTGCACCTATACATCTAGTAAGTAGACATCCGTGCTGTGGAGGAGCCATGGATAGAAAGTGTAATCAAAAAGTTGTAACTTCAGTAGGTGTGACTGCATTATTCCAATTGGGGGTCTTAGTATATATCACACTGGTATTGTAGCAATAATTTTTCCACTTGATTCCACTTGACTTCACTGAAATTCAGTTTATGAATAAGGTGCAGCCCACTTCATAATAAAGAACTAAGAACAATTCTTTCCAAATCACTTCACTCTTTCGTGTTTCTACAATGTGTTTCTGTCCCCTATTTTCCCATTTGAATATTAACAAACATAAAAGCATATATTTACTGCTGGACAAGCTGTATTATCCTGCCCTCTTTGATGTTGTAAAGGAGCAGGCAGATCTAAGTCCCAAACACTGCATCCACCTTAGGAACCACCAGGTTACTGTTAGGAGCATTTCAGACCTATTTGGTCCTTCTTCAGAAGCATATATGGCCCTCCTCATATGTTCCATACTTATAATTGTCCAGCTCTCTTTCACGGTCGTGCCAGGGCAGAAGTGACATCTTCTCCAAAACTGAAAACAATTTGGTCGCCTCAATATTTTTTGCTTTCCATCATGCGATCCAAGAATTCCAGGCTGCATTCTGCTTACTGGATGCCATTTTGTGTTCTCCAACTATTCATAATGTAGATTTTAATACTTTCGACACAGTTAGGTCAATTCTCCACACCATAATAAAATTCCCATAGTATTTAAAAAGTCCATATAACAGATGAGTCCCCATAATAGATATCAGTGGCATATGGGGGTAAAAATACTTAAAAATAAATACAAAACAATTATTTGACTACGTTATGCTTTTAAAATACATTGCATAAATACCATAAAATACAATAAATACTAAATAAACCAACAGGAGATTTAAAAAAAAAACAACTGAATTTACATGACCTTATGATTTTATAAAACATTTTAATTCAAATTCTGCATTTAACCCTCTGGGGAATAAGGTTTTCAATTCATATATCCACCTTATCCCCGATTTGGAGAGTCTCACATCAATATATTTTGCTCTCCATTTCCGCAATATTTGCTGAATACCCCAGAAATTTACTCATGAACCTGACGCTCATTGGAATTCATTATTTATCCCCTTGTCATTATCATAGATATGAATTGCTAATTTTATAGCCCATTTCTTTCCATTGCACCAAGTATAATTTGTTACAAATGTAAATAGGTTCTCTCTAGAAAAAACATATATTTTGAGAAAGATAAGGTAAACATGTAGACTATTAAACAAAGATTTTATTTATAAAACCAAATGACTTCTGGTGCCTTCCTCGTGTGTACCTACTCCAGGTAACACAATAGACGCAATTAAGAGAAAAGAGGCGGCACTCAGGCGACTTTCAATAAAATAAGAATAACACAACCCGGTTATAAGTCAACATTTCAGAACCTGTATTAATAGTTCTTTTGTCCTGAGTGCTGCCTCTTTCCTCTTGATTATATATATATATATATATATATATGTAGGTTCATTCAACCGGCTGCGAAATACAAAACAGTTCTGTACTACTATACATTATTATCTCACTAAACACACACACACCAACACATAACACACAACCCCATAATAAACTATTTTATGGTGTAGGCCAGAGGTTCCCAAACGCGGTCCTCAAGGCTCTCCAACAGTTCAGGTTTTAGAGATATCCTTATCAGCTTCTATCATTTATCTAGCACAGTCTATAAAATGACAGTTAGGTGCTGATTAGTTGGTACTTTTGGGTCTATTTAATAAACAATAATATGGCTTTTCTCCAGCAACCGCTGATTTCTCCACCCTTTCATTTCTCATGTCACATTCCTGCAGCCCCCATTGGATACAATGGGGGCTGTGAAGGAACGGTATTTATATAAATAAGAGAAGCAAAGACCCTCTCATCTTTTATGACAAACATAACGGCATCTCTAGATGGCGTTATGTGCCTTCTTCTTACCTGCACAAACGGTCAAAAGAAGAGAAGAGTCAATCTTTTCCTGCTTTCCTTCACTGTCCTGGCTGGCTCCATGTTCTCTACTTACTCAGCGGACCCAGGCCAGCTCGCACTTCCTGCTCCACCAGGACAAGGTCCCGATCAGCGTAGGGTTATCATCGCCGACACTCATCAGCGCATGCGCAGAGCATTCAAACATCTTTTGCATCTGCACTTTAAGTATATAAATATGGCGGAAATTGCAAAGCAAGAAGCAGCGATTATTTTGTATTGCTTTGCTTTTTAAATAGACCCCTTTGTCTCTCTCCACTTTATCTCTCTCCAAGGTTTGATACATCTCCACTTATGACAATTGTAAAAAATAGATTTTCTAGGCAATTTTATGATTATGTCAAAGTTAAATAGCTTTTTAATATGAAACTAGGTTTATGATAATATTGCACTCTCTTTTCGTGAGTATTTTCTTTGTGGACTAAACAAGCTGTGGTCAATCAGTGTTGCCTGTCCTAGAAGTCCCTAAAAGTTAGCACTCCATGCTAGTGCACTGATGTCCCTGCTTAATGCAGCTTTTCTTGGAAGTCTTCTCCTTTAAACTTAAATGAAAACAATGCTAGAATGCTAGAAGACCATTGATAGAATATGAAATTTGCTGACTTGGAGAGTCATCAGATTACTACAGCTGTAATCGGTATGATGGAATTCCGAGCAGCAGCAAGCACTCACATATTTACATATTGCTGGTAATACTATTTCATAATAGAGCATTGGTGATTAATCACTCAGGGAGAGACATGTAGCTACTGCCACTTCTTGTTTAGGCCAAACTAGGAATAATTTAAGCACCTATTAGAATTAACATGATAAACACACATGGGCAGAAATCCAATAGCTTCAAATTAAATCCATCCTCATTCAGCAACACAGCTTTCAATGTCTTATAAGAATGGAAAGTGTGCGTAGTATTATTGGCACCTGAAATTCTCCTAATCTTTCTCATCACAAACTAGATCTACTTTTTTTTTTGGTTGTTGCAAGATGTCTTGTGTTTTATCCCTGTAGTACATTTAATGTTTGGAGATTAGGTCTGAAGCAAACATTGGAAAACTTCAAAAGATAAATTTCCGAAGAGCTTTTTGCTGTTGAAGATGGTTGTGAAAACAGAGCCCATCCACTTGGTGTCAGAGGATTGAACAAGCAATGATAACTTGGCGCATAGTAAAAGGAATACTACTTTCAGTGACTTCAGGGACTTAATCGAAGGAAGGGGCAAGTTAAACATAAATGGCCCAGGTTAGAACTCAGAGAACCAGAACAGCAGGAGGGGTATATAGGGAAGTCCTGTAAAATAATGACAAGCTGTTCCCCCCTTCCCTTTGTTAGAAGTAGAGAGCGCTACTGCACAGCCCCCAATATGGCTCTTATGGGTATGATGCTTCATTCCATTACCAAGATGGCCACCAGTACTATTACTGTGCAGGCGCAGCGCCATCTTGTTTACTGTGTATGAGTGACATAGTGGGATACGGACGTCTCCCCGTTAGCTCCAGAGACCTGTGACATTTCACCCGCAATATTCCAGCACCTGCACTGCTACCGGCTGGCAATCTGTCTAAAGCCTGCTCCGCTGTAAGCTACACTTCATGTTCCTCCTTTTCTAGTGTAACAATGAGTACGGCTGTACAACCGCTTGCATAACAATCCTCAATGCCTGGTTAAGCTACATTTGACTGGTTCTTGGTTCATCTTGCAACAAACAGCTATTGTAACAGAGCTATCCTTCACAGAATTATGGATACATACACTCACTTCAGGGGGAGCCATGAGGCAAACCATTTATATATACCGCTATAGAAGGCAGATTCTCCAATTAATACAAGCTATAGGCAAATGCTTAGAATGGTACAACAGTGAGGTGGCAGAATATTTTTAATTAAAATTAATTAAGGGTTTTAGCAATGGCTTTAAGATCCACTAACAGGTAAGGTCAGATGAATTAAGCTACCCAATTTGAAGTCAGCCATAGAACTACCACACATAGTCCACCAAAAAATCAAGAAAGTGTCAGTCTCATTTGGCAAACCCTCTTACAACAATCTATTAATTCTGTCACAACTCAAGGACGCATAATGGGATTGGTGAGACCCAGTACTGAGGCGTGGATTCTAATGTGCCGGCGCTATTCACCAGGGAGGTTTGGACTGAGCTGCGTCTAACACGAAGGTCGCGGCTCTCAGACTTGGTTCCCTTGCACAGGTGCTGGTGTTCTTCTGGATTAGAGTGGAGTTCCCAGCAGGTTTACCACGTAGTTGACAAGCCAGGTCGAAACCAAACGGACAAGACGGTGCCAGGGAACAGTCGTTAACAGGTCATGGAGGGAAGCCAAGGTCAAAACCGGAATACCAAGCACAGTACCGGAACAGTGACATAGTCAGGTCAGGAACACCTGCCTAGTGCCCAGGGACTCCTTTATATAGGGAGAAGTTCGATTCTCCTGCCAAGCATGATGCCACAATTGGCGCGCCTGCTTCTTTAAATTCCTTTCAGGTCGGGGCGCGCACCCCTAGGGGGAGCCATGCCTGCTTGCACACAGCCGCCAGGAGAGGACGCCGGGACACTAGCAGTGGGCACAGGGGACACCCCTCTGACTGCCCTTCGCCGACTCAGATCCCAGCGCTGCCGGACCCAGTAAGTGAGAGCCGGGTCCAAGAAAAGGCATACAGTACATATGGGGATATCCAATATTTATCATATGCAGAAGGGGAGTCTATCAATAATGTTAGTAATATGTAGCTATGCTGAGTGCAGCACCAGTCATTTGAAAGGGCTTTGAAGACTTTTAGCAAAAGCCAAAACACTTGAGGGTGGTTTTGCAAAACTAAAACACAAAAATAAATATAGATCCAAAACAAAAACACTAGGGGGAGCCTTTGCAATATGGGGAAACTACGTTTTGTGACACAGGTAAATTGCACTATAAAACAATGGTAAATGCATTCTAGCTAAAGATGTGATAAGGGTAAAGGACATATGGGGATTTTCAATTGTCACAAGCAGTCCACCAATGAATGTGGGTGGTGTTAATGTGGTACCCCAAATGTGTGGAAGTGTGAGCACAGATAAGTTAGGTGTAGATGGTACCTTGCAGTAGAGACAGCATCTCCAGTGGACCTTCTTTCTTTTTGGCAATGCCTCCACCGGCTCTCCCTTCCAATACCGTAGCAGAGAGGCTAGGTCCATACACAATAAAATTATTTAACATGACAACCTTGATAGGCAGAATAATCTGGCAAATGTATTACTAGTAACATATTAGCATTAGCTAAATGTATTACTAGTAACATATTAGCATTAGCATTCAGACAGTGATGGAGACTCGGTGGCCCTTTAGACATGGCTCCACCTCAGCGTTCTCCCTTTCTCCCGGTCTATTTCTCCCCAGAAATCAGATGCAGACTTCTGGGGAGTTCCTCACCCGCGCATACCTCCTCACCCGCGCACACCTGCGCACAACAACGTTCTCCACTCTTCATTGCACATGTCAGCAACAATAACTGCTCATCCTCCTTTCAAAATGCTCTACAGCGCCACTATTGGTAGACCCTGGTTTCAAACAGTCCACAGGTCAGAAGGGCAAGCTGCCACTTTAGGGTTATCACAACACTTTGTTAGGCACCTAGTTTTGGTCGTAAGCACTTCAGCCAGCCTCAGTGAGCCTGTAAGAGCCATTGCTTATGAATATGGAGGTCATGAGTGGGTGAGTGAAACATATCTGGTGTCACAGCCGCCGCAGCATCTTACTGGACAACAGTTCTCCGGGCAGCTCTCTCAGGGCCGTTGCTAGGAAATGTGGACACAGCACAGCTACTCCGTGAAGCCCTCCTATTTCTGTCTTGACCGGATTGGTTCCTTCTCCTTTTTCGTTCCCACTTGTTGGTTGCTCAGATGCCGGTGATAGCGTTCAGTACATGCCTTCCGGTTCCTGGGTGTGGAATTCATGCTCCTGTGTGTTCCAGTTTCTCATGTCCAGCATTTATCTACAGTCTCAGCCGCATTTCAGCGTCTTTGTGGACTTCCTGCTTCAAACATCACAGCAATCTCAAACCGCATTACTACATTTGTATCTACCTTTGTTATTCATGTCCCTGCAGTCTCAGCTGCACATCAGCATCTGAGTGGACTTTCTGCGTCTACCTCACGGCACTCTTAGCCACACTGCAGTGTCAGCGTGCACTTACTGCTACAAGGTTCACCGCAACTTGACAAGTATCAATCAGCCCTCGAGGCTGCGACTTGGTCACCAGACCACAACTTTGTCAAGTATTAATCAGCCCTCAAGGCTGCAATTTGGTCACCAGACCACAACTTTGCCAAGTATCAATCAACCCTCAAGGCTGCGACTGGGTCACCAGACTACAACTTTACCAAGTATCAATCAGCCCACAAGGCTGCAACTTGGTCATCAGACCACAACTTTGCCAAGTATCAATCAGCCCTCAAGGCAGCAACTTGGTCACCAGACCACAACTTTGCCAAGTATCAATCAGCCCTCAAGGCTGTGACTGAGTCACCAGACTACAACTTAGCCAAGTATCAATCAGCCCTTAAGGCTGCGACTTGGTCACCAGACCACAACGTTGGCAAGTATCTATCAGCCCTCAAGGCTGTGACTGGGCTACGAGCCTCACTCTTGACAAGAGCAACCTTTTCAGTTGTCCCCGTCATGTCATATAATCCTCAGCACTATTGCTTCATGTCAGGGCTACCCAGCCTTACTCCTAACAAAGACTACCTTTTCAGTTGTCCCTATCGCTTCATATACAGTAATCCTCAGCACTATTGCTTTAAGTCAGAGGTGAATCTTATCCTAGAATCATAACATCTGGGTGGTGGTACAAGTAAAGGAAGGCTGCTCTATCAGCTCTGTGGCAGGTATAATACAGTACTGTACTGGTGCCACAACAAAATAAGTATTGAATAAATGTATCAAAAAGCTATGACCTTTATTTTATCATAAACAAGTGTTTATTGCAAGAGTTCATATTGTATATTAAATGTGTGATAATCAAAGGTGGAGGAGGTATCAGTCAGTGGCCCACTTAATGGTTTATTTTGTAGTGCCCCAAAGTTAAACAGTTAACAACTAATCTGAAATTTATTTAATGTAACCTTTTTATGTGATCTTCTAAAATATTATTTATTTGTTTCTGTTTTTACTAATCCTCAGGTTCTAGATCTGACAATTAAAAATTCGTATTACCACTTATCGCGGCAATAAGAAATTAAGTATTGACTAGAAGTATTAATAATCACATCCAGAGACAGGGGCTCAAATAGGGGCCTATCCCTGAAATGTGTTAGAAGTTAAATAATTGGTAAGGCAATCCCTTCACCTCCTTTAGGAACCAGCCACGCTGCTGCGCATACGCGGTCTGCTGACTACGCATTTGAGATTAAGCGTGAGCGGACATTGCTGGGGAGTGTATTGTGGAGTGTAACATGTAGGCTAAAATGGCTGATGTCATCTGAACATGGTTTTAGCTACTGGGGCCAAGCTTCAGAGTACTTCAAATAAAAGGCGATAAAAAGGATATTCGTCTAATTTTCAGTATAAATATCGTGGGTATGTAAGATAGTCTATCACTATAAATTTAGCTATTTGTTTTGTTAAACTTTTATTTTGCTTTTTTAAAAATAAATTAAAAATTCTATTGAAAATGAATGAGACCCTTATATATCATTGTTTTATCATGAATTTTTTTAATGAAACATCATTCCTTTTGTTCGGCAGCTTTTGCTTGCATTAACTGTATTAGGACATCATAGATCTTGCTGTAAATTTAATTTTTTGCTGTTTTTATTGTGAAATAAATTACTTATTTATTATCAAAATGACCATTGGCTGTTATTTAAATATATATAATTTACAATTAAAACATGTATTAATTATATTAATTATATTCTCTTTTTATCATTAAAATTACCATTTGCTATTATTGTCAGATAAATGGGTGCACAAAAAAGATTCAAACAATTAAACAAGTACTGCACATACCTGTCCTCTAGAAGAATGGACTTGTTTTCATTATGGTGAGTGGTGAGCTCTGTGATAATATATAAATATATATTTATATATATATTTGTGTTTGCAGAACCGTAAGTAGACATTCTGGTGCCCTGTGCAAGAGCATTGGGGCTCTCAACCCCCCCCCCCCCTCCCCCCCCCAGCTCCCCATCTTCCTCGCTGGTGCACAGTCAGCTCCCACTTGGTCTATAATACTCTATGACATGGCACAGAGACTGACGACTGTGTTATACCATTTTGACATCGCAAAAATAACCCGTGATATTGCCAGGTCGAGGTGCAGTGCAGATCCACCAAGGAAATTCCTGGGTCGAGCAACTTGGCATTTCAACTCTGCAATAGAGCAGGGTTGAACACGGGTACAAGCTGGGTTGAAGTGCAGTGTGAACAGGCCCTACCCTGGTTATCCAACCCAGGACTCAGCTGGAAGTTCCTGGGTCTCACTTGATGATGTCAGCAGCCAGACACACAGGCAGCACAGTGCAGACAACAGCTGAGGCAGCATTCTGGCAGTCTGAAGGGGGTTAATACCACTACAGTTGCTACAGTGATACATACATTGCCAATTCTCCCTCATTGTCAGGGAGACTCCCTGAAATAGTAGCAATCTCCCTGTCTCCCTGAAGAGTCTAGCAATCTCCTTCATTTCATCCTTACCCCCATTATGAAGCTGTTATATTAAAAAACAGAGATATATACATTCAAATGGGATCATTAGTGTCATTTCCTTACATTGGTTATTATAAGGCACAATGATCCCTATGAATTTCTGAAAAGTATCAGTGTGTTTTCATCAACAAACAGATCTTACTAACTGCTTTTGGGCTGGTTTACATTTGGATGTAAGTCAGGTTTAGGACACGCCTCTCAGATTTATCAGTACACGCCCACTGTAACATGCGCTCATAGGTGATGCTTTCACAATCTCCCTGAAATGCTTTTTTAAAAGTAGGCAAGTATGCAGTGATAGCTTATTGGAGTGATGAAGAAGTGAACTGTACACTATGCTGCCAGAAGCTTCATCATGCTCTCTCTGGCTGAATCGATCAGCAGTAAAGCACAATCTCAGGGCTACACAGTGGTAATCCATCAGCCATGATTCCTGCAATGCTGTGAGCAATCCCCACCCCTCCCTGATCTTATCTTTGTGAGCCTGAAAAAGTCATTTTACAGGGCTAACCCAGGTTCAGTGTGAACAGGGCCAATCCGGGAATAACACTGCTCGAAGGTGCAGTGTGAAAGGGGCCTGCCCTGGGTCGCAGCCAGGTTGGACCCGTGTTCAAAATCCTGGGTCAGAGCCAGATTTGCGATGTGAAAGGGGTATTAGTGTCTGGACTCTAGTTGACTGAGGAACGGAATCTGCCTGCCGCCTTGTATATGGACTGACAATGTCACACTGTCTGTCATTGGAGTATTGGACCCTGTCTGCGTGCTCCACACTCTTACGTCATGACGTCTCTCCTGTCCATACAAAGAGCGCGCCGAGTGCGGGAGATGGGGGAAGCGGAGCCGCTAGTGACAGTGGAGACAGGCAGCCGGCAGGGCTGCAGTAAAGGAGCCGGGTGCACTGCTGCTGATATACACAGCAGCAAACGGCCCGGCAAATAGAAATTGCGGCGGGCGGCCAGTTCCGCCCTGTGTGTGTGTGTATGTATAATATATATATATATATATATATATATATATATATACTGTGTGTGTATACAGTGCATCCGGAAAGTATTCACAGTGCTTCACTTTTACCACACTTTGTTATTTTACAGCCTTATTCCAAAATGGAATAAATTCATTTTTGTCCTCAAAATTCGACACACAATACCCCATAATGACAACGTGTAAAAAGTTTTTTTGAGAGTTTTTCAAATTTAATTAAAAAAAAAACGAAGAAATCACAAGTACATACTGTAAGTATTCACAGCCTTTGCTCAATACTTTGTTGATGCACCTTTGGCAGCAATTACAGCCTCAAGTCTTTTTGAATATGATGCCACAAGCTTGGCACACCTATCTTTGGGCAGTTTCGCCAATTCCTCTTTGCAGCACCTCTCAAGCTCCATCAGGTTGGATGGGAAGTGTCGGTGCACAGCCATTTTCAGATCTCTCCAGAGATGTTCAATCGGATTCAAGTCTGGGCTCTGGCTGGGCCACCCAAGGACTTTCACAGAGTTGTCCTGAAGCCACTCCTTTGATATCTTGGCTGTGTGATAAGGGTCATTGTCCTGCTGAAAGATGAACCGTCGCCCCAGTCTGAGGTCAAGAGCACTCTGTAGCAGGTTTTCATCCAGGATGTCTCTGTACATTGCTGCATTCATCTATCCCTCTATCCTGACAAGTCTCCCAGTTCCTGCCGCTGAAAAACATCCCCACAGCATGATGCTGCCACCACCATGTTTCACCTGTAGGGATGGTATTGGCCTGGTGATGAGCGGTGCCTGGTTTCCTCCAAACATAATGCCTGGCATTCACGCCAAAGAGTTCAATCTTTGTCTCATCAGACCAGAGAATTTTGTTTCTCATGGTCTGAGAGTCCTTCAGGTGCATTTTGGCAAACTCCAGGCAGGCCGTCATGTGCTTTTTACTAAGGCGTGGCTTCCATCTGGCCACTCTACCATACAGGCCTGATTGGTGGATTGCTGCAGAGATGGTTGTCCTTCTGGAAGGTTCTCCTCTCTCCACAGAGGAATGCTGTAGCTCTGACAGCGACCATCGGGTTCTTGGTCACCTCCCTGACTAGGGCCCTTCTCCCGCGATCGCTCAGTTTAGAAGGCCGGCCAACTCTAGGAAGAGTCCTGGTATTTCTGAACTTCTTCCATTTACGGATGATGGAGGCCACTGTGCTCATTGGGTCCTTCAAAGCAGCAGATATTTTTCTGTACCCTTCCCCAGATTTGTGCCTCGAGACAATCCTGTCTTGGAGGTCTACAGACAATTTCTTGGACTTCATGCTTGGTTTGTGCTCTGACATGCACTGAAGTGTGGGACCTTATATAGATAGGTGTATGCCTTTCAAAATCATGTCCAATCAACTGATTTTACCACATGTGGACTCCAATTAAGCTTTAGGAACATCTCAAGGATGATCAGTGGAAACAGGATGCACCTGAGCTCAATTTTGAGCTTCATGGCAAAGGCTGTAAATACTTATGTACATGTGATTTCTTAGGGGGGGTTTTCAAATAAAATTTTAAAAAATCTCAAAAAAACTTTTTACACGTTGTCTTTATGTGGTATTGTGTGCAGAATTTCCATTTCGGAATAAGGCAGTAACATAATAAAATGTGGAAAAAGTGAAGCGTTGTGAATACTTTCCGTGTGTGTGTGTGTATGTAAACACATTATATATATATATACACGAACACACACATATATATATAAAACCCAAAGAAGAAATTGAGACATTTTTTTATTTTTTGGAGGCAAAATCAGGAGAAACTAAAGGGGAGAGGATATCTAGTAACAAGGGATACCTTTATTTTGAACAACCACTAGAATTCCGCTCGTCACTCATGCAGAATGCCAACTACCATTCACTGCGCATGTCAAAAACTGAAACAGAGCATGCGCAGATGTTTTTTTTTTTATTGGAATATGAAAAAAATCAATTATGCAGTTGTCTTCCCATTATCTAATTTGAAAACTAAAATGCAAAAATTATCTAATTTTTGCAGAAAATACATGATACTTAAGGCGATAAAAACAAGTGAAAAGATGGAGATAAGTATACAATGTCTGACGGAAAGCAACGGAATCTTTTTGCATTTTTGGTTACATCAGCCCCAATACGAGATGGAGGTTGAAACTGTTACCTATCTGTAATTCAAATAATACTGTGTGGTATAATTCACAGTGCTAGAAACCATGGTAACCTTCATATATTTTAGTTACAATGAATATGCATCAATAATGTAATTCGCCATACAGCTATAAGACCCCCATTACTTGCAGCTCAGTATTAACACTCAAGACCGTCATGTCACAGCAACTCAATTAAACAGATCATCCTCTTAAAGTTGTGCATATTATTAACATAAACCTTCATCAAACCTTAGAACAAGAACTGACACGTTAGTTTATCGCTGTGCCAAGTGCTGAATATGCCACAAAAATATACAACATTTGGGGGAGATGTAACAATGAGCATTAAGCGACCTTAGAGGAGGCACTAATCTACTCTATCTACTATGGGAACTGATCTGGGGTGATGGTGGCCAGATGTGAGCGCACATTAGGCCATTCCTGGAGATGGTCTTTGATGGATGAAAAACAGGAAGGAAGAAAACACAAAAATAGACATGAAGACAGAGAATATTGGTCGTATATACCGTGATATTTGTCCACCCTTGTTTTATGTTTTTCAGCTACACCAGATCGTCTTCAGAGTATCGGGGCATGTTTTTGGCTCCCTGCAAGATAATTATTTGAGCTCCCACTGAGTGTAATATTGTCACCACGTGTGTTGTGACTTAAGATCACAAGGGCTGTGTTGTTAACCATCATTGATCTTACATTAGACTGATGTGCAGCTGCAGCTGCATTTGAGTAGATCACAATAGTGGGGAGGTGGGGGTAATATTTTCTGGCAAACAAATGTTCAAACACTTGTAGTGGCGATGATGAAGGACTTGGTGGGCTGAGGACACATGTTTCATTTTCTACTGACAGTTTCATATGGCTACAGTCCCTAATTGATCTTTAGGACACCCAAACTTAAAGTTTCATCAGTTAATAAAAAATAAAATTTTGTCAATTTTGTTGTCTAAGGGCCTGATTCACTACAGTACGCAACTGTGATTACATACGCAAACGGGCGATTGTTTCATTCTGCGCATGCATATGCATCGCAGTGCGTGAGCCAGCCGCTGCAATCGGGACTGCGATCACAATGACTACGCAGATCCACCGCAGAGTGATTAAAGGAATGTGCCATTTGTGGGAGGTGGTCGGCAAAACACAGGCGCCCCAGTGTGTTCGCATGCCGTTGCAGGGGCGTGCATAAATTAGTCACTGCGATAGCCTATACAGTCTGAGGTCTCATAGTGTGCGATGAGATTAGCAATTTCTGAGTAAGGTCAGAGCTTGTGCAAGTGTGCGTGACGCTGCGATGGTACTCAATGTTAGCAATGGTTTTGCAGTCTTGCTAAACAGTATGTATGTGTGATAAGTAAAATGGGCGTCCCTGTGTAGTGCTGCGACGGGATAGCGATCGCAACGGATTAGCATACTATCGCAGTTGAACTGTGTGCGTAATTGCTATTGCATACGCAGTTGTGATCTGTAGTGAATCAGGCCCTAAATGTAATCAAATAATGTAGGAGTGTTCCTGCCAGTTCTGTTAATCCAAGTGCATCAAGTGTTTCTATTCTAGCAAAATAAGCAATCTAGTTTAAAGGATATAAAACAGTTAAATTTTTACAGATGTATCCCAGAAGTAAAATGTAATGTTTACACCCACTTTAATAACAGTTTTGTAAAAATGTAAAATACTTAATTCATCTTTCATCACGAAAACATAACAAAAATCACCTATAATATGCAACCAATACCCAATTCAGTGGTTCCCAAAATGGGTGCTGTGCAGGGGTGTTTTAAGAGAGGAGGGGTCCCCTGTGCAGTCTCCGTGCGGGACAGGCGCCCTCCTCTCTGGCTGCGCAGTAGTCTACTGTGCATGTGCAGGTCTCTGTGAATATGGCATCCCTGCCTTATTCCCATGGACATCACTACTGCCCATGCACAAATCATTAGAACAATGGCCGCTGTGCCATATTCCTGGTGATTAAAGTCTGTAGAACTGGCCGATGTGGGACTCTGGAGAGATAAGTATACTAATTATATGGGTGCAGGGTGTACGATGTGGGCCACACACCTTGCACCCAATATAGATCAGTCAATTGTGCTGTGGCACTCTGGGGTGAGCAGGTCACTTGCAGGGTTGCCTCAGGTTAGTGGTCCAGGAACAAATCAAATTATTTATGGGCAAAAGGGGCAACTCAATTAAATGCGATGTTGAATACCGGTGGGAATAAGTTTACGGAGCTACTCAATTGTCCCCGCATTTAAGTTGGGAGATGCAGGTTATGGTGCCTTTTAGTCGCGGTATCCTGCATTCTCCGTCTTAATGGCATTTGTGATCCTGTTAGTGCTTGCACTAAGCCCAAAATTTGCATCGCGGCATTAATTAAGTCGGATTTCTGCTTGCACCTGAGGCGCGAGCAGAAAACCTCTAGTAGCGAGTTAACAGCGCGACCAATTGAATAGCTCCGGGAACTCATTCCCAACGCTATTCAGCAACACATTTAAGTGAATCCCCCCGCCCCCAAATTATAATAGGCAAAACCAGTGATAGTGACTGCAACAGATAAAACATGTGGAAAACAAGTGCAACTCTGTCCACCACCTCATAACAAACCAAAGGATGACTGGTAAACACAAGTTACTTAATTTAATATTTATTTCTGAATTTCTCAAAAAGACACGTTTCACCTAGGGTGTGCCATGAAAAAATGCTAATACTATAGGGTGCCGTGATACAAAAAGTTTGGGAACCACTGTCCTAGCTGGTTATTGTGTTGGGTCAACGGATCAAAACTCTTAAATAGTAAATAATATAATGACACCTTCAGCATCCGGTGACATCGCTAGTGATGGAGTTTTGCTTGCTCGTACCTATATGTAAGTGTAACTTTTTATTTGGATTTTAAATAGGTATCAGCACTGAGGGTTCAAACTACAGTAATGTTGCACACTCTGAAGGAGAAAAGGAAAAGACTCAGCTGAGCTAGCTTTGTCTTTTAAGCTGGGCACACACTGGAGCTCATTCAGACCTGATTGCAAGTTGCGGCCGCTCGCTAGCAAAAAGGGGTGTCGTGTAAGGATGCCCTCTATGTCTTTGCGAGCTACGGCAAAGTGCGTTCGCAAGTGTATAAAGACGCCCCCTTGCCACTCGCAACACACGTCATCTCCGGGAAATGTGGGCTTAATCGGGAGCATCGAGAGCCATCGGAGCTGCTTGTTGCCTTACCCCGCCGCAAGCACAGTGATCAGTGCGGGCTGATATACAGTCAGGTCCATAAATATTGGGACATTGACAGAATTTTCAGATTTTGGCCTCTATTCACCACCACAGTGGTTTTGAAATGAAACAAACAAGATGTGCTTTAACTGCAGACTTTCAGATTTAATTTGAGGGTAATTACATCCAAATCGGGTGAACGGTGTAGGAATTACAACAGTTTCAATATGTGCCTCCCACTTTTTAAGGGGCCAAAAGTAATGGGACTGTCAACTCAAAAGCTATTTCATGGACAGGTGTGGGCTATTCCCTCATTATTTCATTATCAATTAAGCAGGTAAAAGGTCTGGAGTTGATTCTAGGTGTGACTTTTGCATTTGGAATCAGTTGCTGTCAACTCTCAATATGAGATCCAAAGATCTGTCACTATCAGTGAAGCAAGCCATCATTAGACTGAAAAATCAAAACAAACCCATCAGAGAGATAGCAAAAACATTAGGTGTGGCCAAATCAACTGTTTGGAACATTCTTAAAAAGAAAGAATGCACCGGAGAGCTCAGCAACACCAAAAGACCCTGAAGACCACGGAAAACAACTGTGGTGGCTGGCAAAAGAATTATTTCCCTGGTGAAGAAAAACCCCTTCACAACAGTTGGCCAAATCAAGAACACTCTCCAGGAGGTAGATGTATATGTGTCAAAGTCAACAATCAAGAGAAGACTTCACAAGAGTGAATTTAGAGGGTTCACCACAAGATGCAAACCATTGGTGAGCCACAAAAACAGGAAGACCAGATTAGAGTTTGCCAAACAACATCTAAAAAAGCCATTACAGTTCTGGAACAACATCCTATGGACAGATGAGACAAAGATCAACTTGTACCAGAGTGATGGGAAGAGAAGAGTATGGAGAAGGAAAGGACTGCTCATGATCCAAAACATACCACCTCATCATTGAAGCATGGTGGTGGTAGTGTCATGGCGTGGGCATGTATGGCTGCCAATGGATCTGGTTACCTTGTATTTATTGATGATGTGACTGCTGACAAAAGCAGCAGAATTAATTCTGAAGTGTTTTGGGCAATATTATATGCTCATATTCAGTCAAATGCTTCAGAACTCATTGGACGGCGCTTCACAGTGCAGATGGACAATGACCCGACGCATACTGCAAAAGTAACCAAAGAGTTTTTTAAGGCTAAAAAGTGGAATGTTATGCAATGGCCAAGTCAATCCCCTGACCTGAATCCGATTGAGCATGCATTTCACTTGATGAAGACAAAACTGAAGGGAAAATGCCCCAAGAACAAGCAGGAACTGAAGACATTTGCAGTAGAGGCCTGGCAGAGCATCACCAGGGATGAAACCCAGCGTCTGGTGATGTCTATGTGTTCCAGACTTCAGGCTGTAATTGCCTGCAAAGGATTTGCAACAAAGTATTAAAAAGTGAAAGTTAGATTTAGGATTGTTTAGTTTGTCCCATTACTTTTGGCCCTTAAAAAGTGGGAGGCACATATAGAAACCGTTGTAATTCCTACACCGTTCACCTGATTTGGATGTAATTACCCTCAAATTAAATCTGAAAGTCTGCAGTTAAATCACATCTTGTGTGTTTCATTTCAAAGCCATTGTGGTGGTGAATAGAGGCCAAAATATGAAAATTCTATCAATGTCACAATATTTATGGACCTGACTGTACATGCAGGTGACGGTTACAATGGCGCTACTTTGCTAATCATGCACGCCCTTTAAACGGCGTTTTGATGGCCTGATATTCCTGCGTCCGCAACACCACTCCCCCGTTTACAAGCACCCTCCCCTGTTACCACCCACAAACGGCAACATCTGTCACTCAGAATAGCGACCTGATAATGGCTTACAAAAACAGATCGCAAAGACTGGCTTTCCCACGCGCTCTGCGAATTATACGCATGCGTAGACGGGCGTAAATCGCTCAGAGCGAGCGAGCGCAACTTAGCAACCGGGTCTGAATCAGCTCCACTATACGATGTGTGACCCAGCCGACGGTATGTGATGTTATGTAACAATACATCGCATGCGCTGTACACACTGCACGATCCTTTGTACGATGGTGAGATTTGCTGCATGTAACAGCACCTGGTCATTCACCACATCGTCTCATCTGCCTGCTGCACAGTAGATGGGACGATGCAATGAACAACCTTCGTGCACGTGCAATCGGGCATACACACTGCATGATCCATGCGATATATCTTTCAAATCCACGTTGGAACGATATATTCTACGGTATATCGTGTAGTGTGTATCCAGCTTTAGGCACCACTGGTGTTGAATGGGTTAACAGTTCAGTCAAGCAAGCTGGCCACTCCTTCTGACTCATGTTGGTCTGGTGGTGATTGGGTTAACTATCTCATAATGAGCAGATCGTTAAACCATTATTGTCCACTCTGGCAGTGAAGAGGTTTAGGGTCCAGATTAACTAGCAGGTTGCTCACACTTGGAACTTGTGTTCTCCACTGCTGTGTAGAGTGGTTGACAATTCCATTACAGCAGCAGATCGCTCAGCCTTAGAACACATATTGTCCTCTGTCTTGAAGTGGTTACAGGAGGCAGACCTAAACATTCCCACAGAATGAGTCAGATGGACTAAAATGAGCTGTGTTTTTTGGTCCAGGGATGCTTCTTATGTACATCCTGTTGTGTAATTAACAGTAATTTTTACCATACCAACAACCAGCCTCAGTTCTGCATTACCCTCCTCCTGCACTAGATCTGGAGGATGTGGGAGACTGTAAGCATCCTATACACAGTGTGTAAACTGTATTAACATAACCAGTACAAAACACCCTATTTATAGTAAAGGCAAAAAGAGTGTATTTGCACAAATATGCTTTTTTGTCCATCTTGTGCATTGATAGGTACAGGCCCACATCCTGGTATTGGGCGCTGCCCCAGACAGTCAGTGTAAAACTGTATGTCTGTATAGGGAAAATGGGAAATAAGTCACTACAAAGTTTAATCTACTAACATTTAGCCTTAGGGCCTGATTCATTGCGGATCGTAACTGCGATTACGCACGCAATTGGCTGATTGTTGCGTTCTGCACATGTGTATGCATCGCAGTGCCTGTGCGTGAACCAGTCACTGTGATCAAGACTGCCTGACACGCCTGACTACGCCATTGCATTTGAATGCTGTTGCAGGGCATGTATAAATTATCCACTGCAATGCCCTACGCAGCTTGAGTGCTCAGTGCGTGCGATGAGGTTAGCAATTCCTGAGTAAGGTCAGAGCTTGTGCAGGTGTGCATGAGGCTGCGATGGTACTCGATGTTACCGATGGTTTTGCAGTCTTGCTAAGCATTCCGGATTTGTGTAAGGTAAGGTGGGCGTCCCTGTGTAGTGCTGCGATGGCACAGCGATCGCAATGGATTAGCCTCTCTTCGTAGCCAGACTGCGTGCGTAATGGCAGCTGCGATCGCAGTTCCGATCTGTAGTGAATAAGGCCCTTAGTTATGTCTACAATTAACCATGAGGGTGAGGGGACATCAGGAATGTTTGAAATTTGATTACATATTGTGTTATAATTGTGTTGTTTGCAATATATAAACACATGGACAGCTCAGCTCCGTAATGCAGGTATGGAGGTAGGATTCCACATAGAGGACCTCATTCAGAGTCGGTTGTAGCGGCCGCACGGTCGTACGGGAAAAGGGGCCAGATATTCAAATGATTCCCTCGCAAGTTGCGTCCCTAAGTTCGGATCGGTAGTTGGCCGACCAAGGGGAGGAAGCGGTCAGAAGACAAAAAAATACGCCCCCTTCTTGTACGCATTGCACGTCATCTCCGGGCATATAAGGATTAATCGAGACCATCGGGAACCATCAGAACTGGTCGTAGAGCTTAAGGTTGACCATACCCTCTCTTAAGCTCCACGATCATGTCAGTGTAAAAACCTCCCATGTCACATGTGCCATGACGCTACTTTGTTAATTATGCACTCCCATAATCCGTATGCACTCCCATAAAACGCCGTTCGCATAATGAGGCACGCCTGCGTTCGGATCTCCACTCCCCCGTTTTCAAGCACCTTCCCCTGTTACCACCCACAAACGCCTCCCACTGTCACTCAAACTACCGACCTGGCTGTGTTCAAGGAGAGAGAAATTTCTGATCGTAGCAGCTAGTTTGCGCCCGCGCATTGCGAACTTTATGCATGCGCAGTATAGCGAACATCGGTGGCGTACGACCGTGCGGCCGCTTCGACCGACTCTGAATGAGGTCCAGAGTATCTTACATTGTGGTGTTAAGATCAAGGCCTACAAAGGGTCTGGCAGGGAAGCAACTTTGCAACACCATCCAACTAAAATGCAAATGCAGCAGGAGATGTCAGAAGGAAATAGACACCTCCTGCAGACATCTGCGATCCGTAAACGCTGCCTCAGATCACTATCACAACAATTATACGCAATGGTTGCTGATTTGTCCGTGCTGCATTAGCCAAAGCTTACAGCCTGGGTAACTCCTGGCTGCTAGCAAGGCCAGGAAATCAGCATCCTACGACACAGACCCTGGCCTCACCACTCCCTGGAAATAGAGGAGGCATGCCCCCGTTTTAAGGAACGCAGTCCGGTGTCAACACCTCCCCGCCACCAAATTCTGCATATCATTCATGCTGCGACTTGGGGACCAGTTCTGCACATACACAGAATGGGTCCTGCGCATGCACTGATCCACAAAACATTGGATATGTATGTAAACCATTGGGTTTGCGTACATATCTGAATCATGCCCAATAAGTGGTAAAATATTAGCAACCTTTAATAGTCATAGTACAAAAATAATATAGTAGAAAAAGTCTGTATTACAAGTTATGATAATTATGAACTTCCAGGGGGTATCGCAGATGACAACACCAATGGTCCTACTTGAATACCTTTAGAGGAGAGGGAAGTTTTGGAAGAGGCAGAGATGGTGGTATAATGCTAAATTAAATAGTGGGGGTAACAACGGACACATATGACGTGCTCTCTTGGAGCCTGCTATAAAATTCATGACTATGGATGTAGGCTGTAGCAGAAGAGTTGTAAAAAATAAATTAGAGATGAGCGATCAGTTTTAAGAAAAACGAACACACGCAAACTTGGGGGTATCGAGTCG
This sequence comes from Taudactylus pleione, assembly GCA_031769625.1. NCBI lineage: Eukaryota > Metazoa > Chordata > Amphibia > Anura > Myobatrachidae > Taudactylus > Taudactylus pleione. Next base: position 10,711,506 of record JAUIMM010000068.1, read on the forward strand.
AACCATGGGGAGACACAGTGTGGGGTCCCCCTGTTATATCTTCAACCAGCCCCAAACTGGTCAGACCAGGGCTAGAATCCCAACAAAAGGGTCCCCCCCCTCCTGTGGTTTGGGTACATAGGTAATAGTAATTCAACAGTTAATAATATTGTGCTTTACAGGCAGACTACAAGTCCTAGCAACCCGGCAAAATGGCACTTGTAGAACAACAAATGCCAGTATGCCCGGACATTAAGGGCCCAGTGGCACCTGTAGTCTGCCTAAAATAAACACAAACACACACCGAATATTGTATATATTTTTTTTACAAAAACACAGCCCTCTTTCACCAATTTATTACTTACAAAATGCAGGGATCATGCTCACTTTGATCCATGTAGTATCCTAACACTTGGCAAAAGAAAAAAAATCCTGAAGGACTGGCCTGCTGCACAGTGTACAGCAGTCCCGTGGCGCAGTGTGACCGGGTCACTCCATAAAAATTATTGGGGAATGCGCTGATTGCCTGAGAGTCACTCTCAGGCAATCAGCGCTTCCCCATTAATTTCTATGAGGTGACCAAGAGTAGCCGGTCACTTTGAGATGATTCCCTTCCTTGGTGACAATCCGGCATTTTTTTGTTTTTCTAAGATTGTGTGAATACCTATTTGGATCAAAGAGGACATGATCCCTGCATTTTGTAAGTAATAATAATTGAATTACAGCTAGTTGCCTATTATGGGCATCTTTAAGCCGCATAGTAGTACATGGACATCTACACCTGATCTTAGCCAAAAGGCCAAGAAGCTGTTCCCATAGCCTCAGGAGCCCCATGGCTCAGGGATGGGGAAAAAGGTAGCTAAGAGGTGTTTCCCCAAAACTCTTAGCTGACCTTATCTTGTAATCCCATTTGGACAAGGTCATCTTTACAGGGATGTAGTCAGGAAGCCGGCAGTCGAAATGCCGACTGCCGGCTTCACGATAGTGAAATCCCGGCATGGGACTAATGATAGGCGTGTAAAATACTGACACCTATCGTAAGCCCCACACCGAAATCCCGACGCCCAGCATACCAAACGTAGGTAAGCTGGGCATCGGGCGCTTATAGCCGCGTGGGGGAGGGTTAGTTTTAGGGACTTCCAGGGGGACTTAGGGTTAAGCCCCCCCGGGAGGGTTAGGGTTAGGCTAGGGGAAGGGGGGGTTAGCGTCAGGCACCACCAGGGTGAGGTTAGGTTTAGACACCCCCCTGGGGGGGTTAGGTTTGGGCACCCCTGGGGGAGTTTAGGGTTAGGCACTAGGGGGGAGGTTAGGGTTAGGCACCCCTAAGAGATGGTAAGGGGTGGGAGAGGGGATGGTTAGGGATATTACTCACCTCAGTCGGGATCTTCATGTGCTGGCATTCCGGCGTCGGTATTTCAGGCTTAGGTCCAGCGGTAATTCATATAGATTCCATCTTTACAATCTGCTTTATTTCATGGTATGTTATTTGTTTCATGATCCACACCTATATACTGTACAGCACTGTGTACAATTATACATAAAAAATAAATAAAATAAAGGATTGTAATGACTAATATGATCATACTAGTCCCACTTTAAATAAACCATGGCCGCCATTTAACATAATCACACCGACATATTTACACGACTATTCAGATTTTTTTTTTATATAACATGACTTGCATGTCTCATTATGCTTACATTCGTGACAAGTATAATCACTGCACTTCTTTTTTTTTTTCTTAAAACCCTGCCTCTAAGCCACAGTCTAAAAGCAGTGCTGTGAGGACATATCTATTGTGAAATAGAGGAGATCATAAAAGATTGTGGAAATTCTTCAAAATGAGGACACATGAATGCGACATCTGGCTGACCAAGTCTTCCACACGTCAACTGCAGCTCCAAGCAGGAGAGCGTGCAATACTATGCTAAACATGACCTGGATACATCACACTTCACACGGTAATTATCACTGTGAGAAGCAACATATGGACAAGGCCAAGAGACACAAACACTTTCCAGACACTGAAACCCTGCTCTGTTATCCCATGCAGACTGAGCACAAATCCTGGCCTGCCAGGTAATGGGAGCAGAGACCCGGATGGCTACATTCCCACAATATGTCATCTAACAACCCCCTACAATCATTATGGCAAAGCTCAGTCCTACAGTTGCTATCATCATGAGGCTCAGAGTATTGGAAGCTATAGGTGGGAGTATGATGGCAGAGCCAACAGCCCAACTAGATAAAATGAAGCTGGCACTTAATATAGAAAATTTAAGCCAGTTCAGCTGCTAGTTGAGCAAAACAATCCATCCAATATGTTTAACTAGGGGTGAGCAGAAGGGTCAGACCAGATGCAGAAGCCAGCGCAATTCCGCAGTTTTAAAAGATAGGAGATGAAGTGGCAGAATTAAAGGTAAATATAAAATTGCAATAGGGTCTATGCAATGTGACTAGTAATAGAGCTGGAAATCACATTGCCAGCTCCATTGCACATCAGATTGCCAGCTCTAGGTGTCACTCAGTATGAAGAGTATTTACTCTATGATTACCATTAAAATCTCACCAAGAACGATACTCCTTTGCCTCAGCAATATTTAATGCTTTGCCAGATGTCCATGTGCAGTGGAACTTAGGTTTTCTGTTTTACTTCTTTAAAAAAAAAATTTAATTAATTAAAAATCGATAAAAGCTTTATTGAAACCATACATAAAAAAATTGTGTACAAAGTAAGCAGAGGGCTGACCATTCACATTCCTAGGAATATGCTCAGGCCCAGAGCTGTAACTAGACTTTTTGATGCCCTGTGCCAGAAAGAGCAATGATGCCCCCCCTCCGTCCCCATTTTTCAAATAGGGACATAAGAGGCATGCCTGAAAAAGGGGTGTAGCCTGTTATGAGATGTGGCAGGATGACTTCACTGAACGATAACTTTAAAGATATTGTAAAGGATATCATTCAGTGTATACACCCAATATCGTTTGTCCTGCACTACAGAAAGTTCAAGGGAGATCTTTCACCAATATCGTTCATACAGCACATCGTCTAGTCACTCCCTTAGCGGTAACAGCTGAGACCCCTTTCCCCTGACAGCCTGTGTGTGACTCACCCTTCTGGCAGGCAGCTGCAGCAGTGACTTTTTTGTCTTTTTTGTAAAAGCTTTATTAGCAAACAAGCAAAATGACTAAAAGCACTTCCTGCAGCTGCAGTAGGGCCGACAGGCAATGTCGCTAACGACCTGCGGGAGCGCGTATATCATGAGTACATACCCGATATGTTGCTCCAATCTGCAGGATCAGACAACATGTTGTCTAGCATGTACCCACCTTAAGGGGTAAATTTACTAAAGTGAGAGTTTTTAGAAGTGAGTATTAGAAGTGATGTTGCCCATAGCAACCAATCAGATTTCACTTAACATTTAACTAGCACCTTCTAGAAGATAATAGCTAGAATCTGATTGGTTGCTATGGGCAACATCACTTTTAAAACTCACTTCTAAAAACTCTCACTTTGGTAAATATACCCCTAAGTGTTTTATGAGCTGAGGTTATTCCTTTCAGCTAATTTGCAGCTGACATTATTGCCTACTAGCTGAGTTTAGCCTGCAATGAAATTGCATCTACATCCATTTTTATTTTATTTTAGGTGTTCTAGCTGTATTGCTTTGCATAGTGGCCCTGTTGCGGGAATGGCCCACGTCACCAGACTGGTGGCAGCAGTGCCTTCACCCACCACTGTGTGCCCTTTGCACAGACTGTTTTGTGGCCTATCCTATTCAAGTGAACCTGGGTCCAACTCCAAAGCACCTTTTCGCTGAGGCTGAGGGGCTCATAGTGACCACGCCTCCCTCGATTAGGCCATGCCTCCTTCCCTTGGGCCCGGCGCAGCTCTCAGCCCCCCTGTACATGCCTAAGAAAGCTGTATTATTTGTGGTTGGTCAGGTCAAGTGCAAATAGTGGGTGATAATGATTATGATGACAGATGCTGGCACTAGTGTGAACACAAGCAGACTCGGGGAAAATAACAATCTGTTCAAAATGTCAACATGAACTTTAGGTCGACAACAAATATGCTGACATTCTAAAATGTTGACATGTTCAAAACTTGTTCAACATGATGACACCAGAATGTTGACATAAGCAAAGGGTTAGGGTTAGGATAAGGGATAAGGTTTAGGATAAGGGTTAGGTTTAGGGCTAGGGTTTGGATAAGGGATTAAGTTTAGGATAAGGGTTAGGTTTAGGGCTAGGGTTGGATAAGGGTTAGGGTTAGGATAAGGTAAGGGTTAGGTTTAGGGCTAGGCTAAGGATAAGGGTTAGGTTTAGGGCTAGGGTTGGATAAGGGTTAGGGTTAGGATAATGGTGCGTACACACTGGGCGATTAAAGTGGACGACTGAATGATAACGATATTGTTATCGTTCAGTCGTCCACTTTATCGTCCATTTTTAACACAAAAAAGATGAACGATGACGACGACGCGCGTTCCCGCGGGTCGTTCGTCATCATCGTTCATCGCGCTGACATGCAGGCCAACCTGACGACCTCGTCAGGTTGCTGCATGTCAGGGAATGGGTGAGAGAGCCCGGCGCTGAACGATATCGCTAATGATATCGTTCAGCGGCTGTGCTCAATGTCATGAACGACATTGAGCACAGCCTGCCGGGGACACACTAGACGATATCGCTCAGGGAGCATATCGTCTAGTGTGTATGCACCTTAAGAGTTATGTTTAGGGTTAGGCATAGGTTTAGAGTTACGCGTTAGCATTAGGTTGAAATAATTTTCAAAAAGTGTACATCAACATTCCAGTGGCGACACGTTAAATGTCGACATTATGAACATGTTGACATTTTAGCCATGTTGACATTTTTAATGTAGAAATATTGATTGTCAGAACCTGTCAAAATTCTGGTGTCTATATTCTGAATGATGACATTTTGATTGTCAGCTTTTCATTCCACAACTGGGAAAAGATGTATATATGAATGAAAGCTGCATTATTTGCGGGTTATCAGGATAGGTGCAAATAGAGATGATGATGGTTTCTGGCACTAGCGAACCTCTTGTGATTGGCTGTTTGCTCCCCTGACACTGATTGGTAGTTTCTTTGTTATTCAGGTACAGATTATTATTTTCTAAGCATATACTGTAAAGGGCTTTTTTTTAATATGCAAGGCGAGAGTTGCTTCTGCTGTATTAGGTTTTTATAGTTTATTTGATGTTTAATAGTGAGAATACAGTGCACCGGAGGCCGGCTTATAAAAATATCACAAATTTACCAACTGGCCGCGACTGCATGGGGGTGGGTTGGTGGGCCCCTACAAGCTTCGGGTCCTTGGGCAACTGCCCAACAAGCCCAATGGAAGAGATGGCCCTGGGAGTATGTACTGCTCCAGAGATTAACGAGTGTTAATATAAATATATATTAAAGCCCTAATAAAAGCATTTAAGCAGTGACTAAACCAATCTAAAGACAGTCCCATCTGCAGTCAGTTGGGAAAAGCCTGATAATTAGGCACAAGATAATAATATAAGCAGCATTTTGGTCATCTGTTTATCAAACTTTGAAGAAAAATAGAAACATCCAACTGTGATTAGAATCAGACGCAAAGTGGCTGCAAAAAATGCGGCGCCCAGATTTACTGCTTTATGTTAATGTGAGTAAACGGACGGCTTCATGTGTAAGGTCGCATCGTCCATTGGTTTTCCGTCCACAGCTGCAACCATCATCACTGGTATTGGCACTTACACCTTCCTCGTGCGTGCAGACGAGCTATCAGAGACAGGAGTCTGTCCTCTATATGCATGCCTCAAACTAGCATGAAAGTCTTACTACACGTCCACAACACGTACACGTCCACAACAGTCACATGATTCTCCCACAAGATGATCTATTCCATGCATTCGCAGTTCATGCCCAGCAATGCCCATTTCATGGATGTAGAGATCCAGCCAAGCACAGAGAGGACCTGCCAATCTCGTATTCGCCATTAAGGTGCTCATACGTGGTGCTACACATGCTCAGTCTGAAATAGCTTTTTTCCACACATGCACAATCTACTGATAATTGCAAGTGGTGTCTGCAGCTGCGTCCAATAGACCCATAATGATCATTTCAAAAAATGATTATAAAATAAAGTTTCAGATTCAAAATGCCGCAAATATAATTTTCTGTAAAAATAGTTCCTACATGTGACATAAAAAGAATCACAAAGCAAATACACAATGTTGTGTACGTTAATCTGAAAGTACTTTCTTCGTTTTCACTCTTGTGAAGTCTAAAACCCTTGTGTTACATGATTGTACTTGAATTATTAAAGAGATCCTTTTGTCTTCAGCTCATATAACACGAACACTGCATCCGTCGAATTCTCACATGTTTAAGAGGCGTGAATGGTTGGTCTCTAAAGGCAAATAAATCTTTTACAGCAGTCTAATCATACTAATAAGTTAGTTATACATCCACATACACTTCTCGTTGTTAGGACTGGAGAACTGGGTATGAGAGATGATAAAGCACAGGCCGCACAGCAAGGAAGCTACAGTCTTGACATATAAAATGTCAGATTCAATCTAGACTCATTCCTTGGGATGAGCTCTTCCCTGTGCTGTGGGGCATGCTTACAATTCATGCTGCTCAGCTGTTCCCCTTTTTAGTTCTGCATAAATGCCCAATCATTGGGCCCAGAGGGCCTTTGCCTGTAGCTGTGTAGTTTAGGCCTTCAGGCAGATGTCTTGGTGGATTGCACATCTCAAAGCAAGCACCCCAAACAACATCGGATTTTCCACTGCTGCAAAGCCATTATGAGAGAGCATTTCTCTGTGAGAGCCTTTCAGTGCTCAGTCATTACATGTAATAGGTATTCAAGCAGGGGGGTGAGCAAGAAAAACTCGCTTTGATGCACAGACATAGAGAACAACCAATGCCTGATACCCCCACTGCAGATACGCAGATCAGAAATTACATTCAAGATGCTGAATGTAACATCATAATAAATAATAAGATAGATACATGGATGAAGATAGAAATATATTAGATTAGATAGATAGCTAACCGTGAGATACATAGATACTTCCGTTTATTGATTATACTACATTATTGTGGTGTGATAGTGAACACTGTTTAATAAGCTTCACATACTTTATTCAGATATTATGCCATATCAATGTTATTGGATTGGTTGATAGACTGACAAGTGTCCTAGTAAGCACTGATGGAGTGTGAGACCTATTGAGCTATAGAAGTTTATCCATGTAGAGGGCCTCAATCATGATTTACTGACCTTTTAATTATATATAATACAGTTATTTGGCAGTTTTTGAAAAATAAAGTAATTTTTAATATATGATCCATGACTCATCAGATTCTTACTCCCCCCCCATCTGCACTTCTAAACCTGCATACAAGGTGCACATTAGCAACTGACGAGTGGACCATAAGCAATTAGGAGAAATTTGCCACACAGCATAAGTACATCTGTCTCCATTGATCAAGATCCAATTATTAAGTATTTTCTTAAATACTGAAATCTGTATTTACTTGTATTTGAGGTGGTTTTGAGAATTTACTTACAAGGGGAAATTATTTGGAATACCTTAAGTTACTGGACTGTTGTGTAAAACAATACTCAACCCTCAACCATCATAAACAGAGCTGAATTAAAGGGGGAGGGAATGAGGGGGCAAGTTTCCCCATGCCCCCTCCCCTACACACACACTCTCAAGGAGGCCCTCAGCTTTAATTACAACTGCAGTGCAAAAGTGCACCACAAGCTGTAGAATTTGAAAGGGAGAGATATGGTGGTGACCGAGAAGGTGGGTGGAGCTACACAGCAGTGTGACTGTGTGCAGCCAGTCAATGCCGGCAGCGTGGGAGAGAGGAGGGGAGGAGGAAGGAGCAGCTGGAGACAGTGTGCCAAGTGATGATGTAAGGTTAGAAATAGGGGGGAAACTATATATGTGTATAAGTGTGTGGATATATGTAAGTGTATGACTGTATGTATGTACAGATGTGTCTTTTCTCATCTAGCCTCAATTTGCCTTGCAGTGCAATATGCCTGGCATGAGTGAGAAGTCATGTCCCTTGACACTCTGCTAGCGTCGGGTGTCTTTTTTTGCCAAAAATGCATGACTATGATACACCAGGTGATTGTGCTGATTAATTTGATATAATATGAAATGCTACAATCAGTGGCTGGTGCATCCTAGTTGCAGTACTTATGGCAAACAAAAGACGCCCGGCGCTAGGAGAGTCTTACAGGACAAAGGCGCACCAAGAGGTGCTGTTTGGCATAACTGTTGCAAAGACCAATGAGAGCAAATCTATATGTATATATGTATGTCTGTTTATTAGAGATGTGCGCATTTGGATTGCTGAAATCTGAAATTCCCCAATGTTGGATCTCAGTTGCTGTTTTCTGATGTGTTAAATAGAGCAAGGATCAGCGATAAAGCCAAAGTTTGGTATACAGATAAGCAGTCAGGAATCTGTTGTCTGTTGCTGGTTCCCAGGTACAAGGTAAGGAACAAATCCAGGGAAATCAGAGCCAGAATGGAAGTCAGATGAAGCTAAGGGTCAAAATCTAGAGGGTCAAACAGCAAAGCAAGAAAACCAAGAACAGCAGGTCTAGAGTGAAAAGAGGAATAATCTGGCCTCAATGCTGTGTTTCTCCAGCCTTATATACCCCAGTGGCGTAATGAGAAGGGTGCGAGGGGTGCGGGCTGCACCCAGGTGTCGACCTCGGAGGGGTTCACACTGAAATGCCGGCTCCTCTGCAGTTACAGGAGCCAGGCACTGCAGTGTGACATTCTCCTGCAGCACCTGGCTCATGTCATAGAAGAGGAGCCGACAGTGCAGACCACCCAGTCTCCGAGGGCAGCCCAGTATTTACAGTGATGCTGGGCTGCCCTGAAATAATGTTATCGGGATCCCCTGCAAGACCACGCCTCTTTTATTTAGGCCGGGCACACATCTGGTGCGCGTGGCGTTATCTAGACTGAGCACCGGGTGTCACCAGACCGGGTGACGCCTCTGATATACCCCCAGGTTGCATGGGAGTGACTGTACAGGACATCATCAGAGCAGATAAGCACATGATGACTAAGCATTTCTGAACATGAGCCTAAACAAACAGCAGCTTGATCCCTCTCTGAACCCTGCGGCTTGCTGGTCAAGGGTTGCTCATGCATTTTAGAACTCCCGGGGCATAAACTTGGAAATCAGTACTTTGCTTGGACATCGGATGAACTGTCCCAGCAGGTAAGTATTCATGCACAACGGCATCAAAAAATGCTGGTATGTATGCGAATAAGAGCTGGATGTATTGCAATCTAATTGTGATACATGAAACATCCCACACTGCTAAACTTAGAGAATATTATTATTATTATTATTATTAGTAGTAGTAGTAGTAGTAGTAGTAGTAGTAGTAGTAGTATTACAGGTTGAGTCTCCCATATCCAAAATGCTTGGGACCAGGGGTATTTTGGATATCGGAATATTCCGTATTTTGGAATATTTGCATATTATAGTGAAATGTCTTAGGAATAGAGTTCAATATAAACACAGAATGCATTTATTTGTTATATACACCTTATACACACAGCCTGCAGGTAATTCTATATAATATTTCCAATAATTTTGTGGCTCAAACAAAGTTTGTGTACATACATGAATTTCATTTATGTTTCATATACACCTTATACACACTGCCTGAAGGTTATTTTATACTATATTTTTAATAATTTGTGCCTTAAACAAAGGTTGTACACTGCTCCATCAAAAAGCAAAACTTTCACTATCTCAGTCAATGCTAACAATATTCCGTATTTTGGAATATTCCTTATTTCGGAATATTTGGATATGGGAGACTCAACCTGTATTATTATCATTGATTAGTAAGGCAACAGACCATTGGAGAAATGAAAAAGCATGACATAAATAAAACAGGTACATACAAGGTAGACAAAATGGATGCAGCCATGAAGACAAGGTTTAGGGAGGGCCCAGCTCTGTGCTTATAATTTCCTGGAAAAGAGGCAAAGCTGCAACAAGATGGACAACTGTGTGTCTGAGAGGAGATTGGGACAGCTGTGATGGTGTACCATAGTGAGTGGTTTGGTGTGAAGAAGAACTGCTTTGCGTTCAATGATTTATTCACTTTAAAAACATGAGGAACAGCAATTGATCTTTGTGTATACCTGCATATGCTGGCCATTATCTAGGATACGCACATCTATATGGATAACATAATTATGCAGAAAATCTATTTTTATTCTTTTTATTAATTGTGGAGATAAGAATCTTTTCAGAGAGTTTGTGAGTTTGCGAAATAACAGTAATTTTAACTTGGTCTAATGCAGTCTATCGCACAAGGGGCCTTCAGAGTTGCCTGCAATTCCCGTTTGTGGATGGATCTTGCAATTGTTAGCACTGTTCATGCTCCAAAGCCCAACATATGTAACTTTGAGCAACTACAGCTCAGGTGGTTTAGAGTTGTGTGCATCTCGGTTGTATCTTCGCTTGTGGCTGAGTTAGTGTAACTGGGTGTCAATTGGTCATTCACACAAAGGCTGCATGCCACTAATATCAGATTGATCTCTTGCACCAAAGATAGAGCTGGTACAAATGCATACTGACAGTGATGATGGCTCTCATAAGCTGATGGATAAGGGTGGTGTGCATAGGTGCGGTCAAGTCAGAATACAGGTGACGGGACAATCCATTTTTTTTTCCAGGCAAAGCACCTGCATCTTGATGGCAACTGTGAATCTGCTTCAAAGTGAGCAAAATTTCTATTGATGTCTATTTAGATATCAACACTATAATACTGGAAGATGTAAGTCTGGGTACTGGACTTTTTTTGTAAAAACAATAACAGCTATTTGTGTTTTGCACCATGACATTACCATCAGTTATGAAAGGTATATTCAAATAGGTTATTCAGGTGCACTAAGAATTTCTCTGGTTCTGAAGAATTTGAGCTGAGATCAAAATAGTTAAGTGAGATTGACTAGAACAATATATAGAAAAATTCGATTTAGTAAAGCCTTTCTAAAGGGACCTATCCATTACACTACTTTGTGAAGAATCCGACCAAAACCAGGAGGTTTTGGTCGCATTGTTCACAAAGTCATGTAACGGATAGCTGGCAAAGACCAGCGCTGCACGTGCACGCTGGTTCCTTGCCGACCCTGACTATCTACTAAACATGCCCGTCAACCTGATGATGCTCATTAGGTTCGGCATGTTCAGAGCTAGGTAGTCGGACTCCTGCACTGAATGACGTTCAGTGAACGCCATTCAGTGCGGGCACCGCACAGGCGACCTGAAGGTATGAACAGTAGTCAAAGCTTGGAGAGAGTTACAGTAGAGAGAGAGACAAAGTACCAACCAATCAGCTCCTGTCATTTTTCAAACACAGCCTGTAAAGTGACGGTTAGGATCTGATTGGTTGGTACTTTATCTCTCTCCAAGCTTTGATAAATCTACCCCATTAATATTATTGCCAATAATAAGAACAAAAGGAATATTATTAGTTTTAGCTTTTAAAGACCTGAAGGTATGAACGCTAGTCAAAGCTTGGAGAGAGTTACAGTAGAGAGAGAGACAAAGTACCAACCAATCAGCTCCTGTCATTTTTCAAACACAGCCTGTAAAGTGACGGTTAGGATCTGATTGGTTGGTACTTTATCTCTCTCCAAGCTTTGATAAATCTACCCCATTAATATTATTGCCAATAATAAGAACAAAAGGAATATTATTAGTTTTAGCTTTTAAAGAGTGGAAGGTAGATCATTATATATAACATTGTATCTTGATGGTGGATTAGGAAATGGAAAAAAAAATAACTCTCATGTTCCCAAGGTTTCGGAAAGGACAAGACACAATTTCTCTGACCTGTCTGTGCCAAAAAAAAAACCCCAAAAAACATAAAAGGCCTTCTTGAACATGAGTCAGAGATCTAACACAAAAAAGAGAAGGCAAATATACGAGTTCACTATGTGTGCAGTATCTCTGAAAGGTTTAATAGAAATAATTTATGTTTAAGCTTTCATTAAAACATTATAAACCTATTCTTTTTTTATGTCTTTTCTACTCATCCAGGAGAGACAAGTATATTTATAAGAGATTGCGATTAAAAACAATTATAAAACATATGGAATATTGATATTCTAAACTCTAATAAAAACAAATGTTTTGCCCCTTACCTTTCTTAATTTATATTGAATCAGGATATAAAAAATAACTTATGTCAATGCTTTTTTTAATAAAAAATTATATATGAGAAAGTATAAAGAATATCAATAAAAAGAACACAATATTTTTGTATATAAAAATATAAAGCAACCGATAATATATTTAAAAAAATGAATTTCAATATCATTAAAAACTATAAAAACATTATTTTTACATAAAAAATATCTATTAATTTATTAATTTATTATTTGTATGTCGATATGATTCTACCAATATAAGAAAGTTATATAAACAATAATTCTACTATTAAAAAAGAGAACAAAAGGAAGCAATATAATCTTATAAAATAAGTGAATTTGAAAAACAGAATTTCTCTTACATAATTTATTCCAATAAATGGGAGAACATAGATGTAAATAATTTTATTAATATCATGCATGTACTTAATCTAAAAATGTTTTTAATAAAATGATCACTAAGATTAAAACAAAAGAATTCTGTTTATTTCTAGTGTAAGAGAAACATGAATTCCATAAGGTGATACTTCTCTTTGACCTGTTGACTATTTTTGGAAAGCATGATATAGACAAGGATTGTTTTAAATAAAGGAGGACTCTTTTTAATTATGAACACCCTAGAAGAAACTCATAATTGAAATATATGTTAAAATAGTGATATTTGTAGATTTGTATAATGTTATATCAAGGCTTACCCGTACCAGACACGAGTAACTTCCATCACTGCTCACTGTACTGACCATGTGGTTGCCAATTGTCTTCTCTGTGGGATAATGAAAGCCACATAAAAGCATATCAAACCATACATCCTCTTCCTAGGAGGATCAAACCACAACAACAACAAATTCATAAAATAGCTTCTATAGTACTGATTTTTATTAAACATGCAGGCACAAATGTATTAGAATGGGTCACAAAATATTGTATTATTGCAAAAGTGCAGTATCCAGTGTTCAAAAATCACCCATCAGACTGTAAAGGAATACAAGTGTTACAATAGTAGCAACTGTAACAATAACACAGGCTTGATACAAGGAAAGTTTTGCTACAAATATAATTATTGCTTCAATAGAACATCTATCCTACTAACAGACATGGGAAATATTTTTTTATTGCTTACAAACTGCTTTTTTCCCCTCATCATTAAAGTTTTGTGAAGGGAACCTATATTTCTAACAAATGAATGAACAGACAATTGGTCTGGCAAAAAAGTACAGGGATCTAGAGGCCCCCATTATGTATTTACAAACTTTAATAATTTTTTTTAAATCATTTCAATCTTGATTATATCTTTATAATATGCTAGGGTTTACAGTATTCTATTTTTAATACATGACTAATAAATAATTATATTTTAATATGTACAATTTTTCAGCAAACAAAAGAGTGTCTTTTTCTTTTTTTCTTTCTTTCTAAAAAATGTGGGCAGCGGCATGGGAGAAATGTAAGCACGAGCAGGGCCCTCTTACCTCATATGCTTTTCCTTCCCTTGCTTCTACCACCGTATCCTCCCCACTGCCTACAACGGCAGCCAACGTTTGGGTTCTGCCACCTTGCTGTCTATTTGAGTTTTATGACTGCTGGTGCAGCAATGTTTGTAAATAATGTCCATGTTCCGCAATGGTCTGTATTGTATGTCATGTTAATGCTTGTGTTTTCTGTTCATACTGTTTGTGTTTTTGTACTTTGTAAGGTGCTTTGGACCCCTTGTGGCAGCATATGAATAAAGTATAATAATAATAATATATATAAAAGGAGTTGATATATGTTTCTCCAGTGAATGCTGAGTTTCTGATAACATTTTCCCTGATGAAAATGATTTATTACCATTGAACCGTCAGAATAAATTTGTCGGATTGTACCTTCATGTTCCTGCAAAACTCGGAGTTTCTTCAAGAAGAGCTTCTTCTGTTTGTTCTATGCTGTTGGGGTTTAAAGCCATCAGCTCTGTTGCCATCCACAGAACTTTAGTTCTGTGGATGGCAACGGAGCGTTTATTACCTTATAAATAGCAGAGTGAGTGCCAGAGGCTGTATTTTCTTTATATATATATATATATATATATATATATATATATATATAGATGGAGGGTGCACATAGGGCCTGATTCTGAGTTGCATGCAAACGTGGTCATCTTTACGCTAATGCCTTTGCCTACTTTTACAAAAATAAGGTGCCCACTCTGCACCGTCTTGTGCCTGTGGAAAGTTATCCCTGTGAGTCATAGCAGCCCTATGGCAGGTGCAGCTTCTCCATCTTTCTTACCTCTCTGGTGCCTGTCCAGGCTAGCGCTAAGGTCAGCTTGTGCTGTGCATCACTCCCGGATAGCACAGAGGTCCACTCATGCTGCACATCGCTCCCAGCTGGTACTGAGGCATGTCTGTGCTGCTCCTTCCCCATCCGGTCAGTGTCCTGTCACTGAGTATGTGTTAGGATCTGCGGTTAGCAGATCATCTTGGTGGCAGATCCCAGTCATAGTTACTACTTGGACACTGCATCATATCTTGTTCTTGTTTTCCAGCTGTTGCAGGCAGCTGGAAATCCTGTCTAATCTGTGTTCAGCTAAGCTGTATCTTGCCTGTCTGTCTGTGTGCATACTTCAGCTGCACAATAATTAATTGTCTCTCTGTGCTGAATCCAGCTGCACACTAGTATGTTATTAGGGAGGCTTGCAGGGTTTTGCTCTTATTGGATCCTGCATCTGTTAAGTTACAGCCAGCCCTTCATTCCATGCCGGTTATACTGCCTGACCTCCAGAGTAAGTGGTTGTGTACTCAGTAACCTGAATTATAGCCAATTCTGCTGTTCCAGTTCCCAGTGCCTGTTTGTCAGATCTTGATCTGCCTGTGTGTCATCCAGCCTGTATTCCTGCCATGTCTGAGTGCACCTGTCTGCCATCTGGTTCCTGCATCTCAGCCTGCTAGGCCGCCTCACAGCCTGCATATCCATTGACTATCAAGTCATGTCTGTTTATAATCACCAGAGTCAAGTTTGCAGTGTTCTCATCTGCTCTGCTTCCAGTCACTGTTCGTGCCTTATCTAAAGTTCATCTGTTTACTGTCCTGTCTCATTCGCATCATCTAGTTCCAGTCACATCACGGCACTTAAGGCTGCTCTGTCCTGTCTCAGCCACATCACCTTGTGCCAGTCACACCATGGCCCTCAAGGCCACTCCATTCTGTTGCAGATGCATCACCTTGTTCCAGTCTCACCACAGCCCTCAAGGCCGCTTCATCCTGTCTCAGTCGCAGCACCTAGTTCCAGTCACCACGGCACTCAAAGTCGCTCCGTTCTGTTTCAAGTAGCACATTGGCCCTCAAGGCCGCTCAAGTCCAGTCTCAAGTCGCACTTCAGCCCTCAAGGCTGCATCGTCTAGTTCTTGTCTCACCACGTCCGTTCCATCTTGTCTCAAGTCGCACCTCAGCCCTCTAATACTGTTTTGCCTGTCTTGTCCACGTCAGTCCAGTCATGCCTGTTTTGTCCATGTCAGTCCAGTTTTGCCCATCTTGTCTTGCTAGTCCAGTCTTGTCTGAAATCCTGCATATCATAGTCCTGGTCAGGGCCGCCATCAGGGGGGGACAGCCAGTACTCCTGTACCGGGCCCGACAGCTGAGGGGGCCCGGCAGCAGGCAGAGTCAATTGATACATTTTTGCACTAATGCAAAGCAGCACAAGCTACTAGTGCTGGCCGGTGTTATATGAATGACTCATAAGAGAGCTAAGTTGTGTGGGATGAGTCATTCATTAATTAACTCAGCCAGCGCTAGCAGCACACCAACTAGTGCTGTTAGATGATGGATTCCCCAGCACTGCAGACCTGTCATCAATGTTGGAGCCTGGACTCCCTGGAGGTCAGCTGTTTTGTCAGGCACACACAGCCCAGGAATAAGAATGTTGCAGACACACCACAGTAAGTACTCCCTTCTAACTTCTTGTGTCTGTAAGGTCTATGTTCCCTCCCTATCACCTTGATGTCTGTCTGTTCCTGTCTCTCTCCCCTGCCTGTACTCTGTATTTTTCTCTACATTATGTAGCTTAGTATGTGTGCTTCTGCCCCTTCCCCCTCTTCCATCCCACCCTCTGCCTTCCATTTCAAATCCAATTTCCCCTTTCACACTTCCTATGTGTGCCTTTGCTCCTTTCTACCCTTATGAGGGTATGTGCCTGACACTACACTCCCCGTGTGTGCCACTGCCCACATCTATCGCTATGTGTCTCTGCCTGACACTACACTCCCCATGTGTGCCTCTGCCCCCTTCTACCCCTATGTGTCTCTGCCTGACACTACACTCCCCATGTGTGCCTCTACCACCTTCTACCCCTATGTGTCTCTGCCTGACACTACACTCCCCATGTGTGCCTCTACCCCCTTCTACCCCTATGTGTCTCTGCCTGACACTACACTCCCCATGTGTGCCTCTGCCCCCTTCTACCCCTATGTGTGTATGTGCCTGACACTATACTCCCCATGTGTGCCTCTGCCCCCTTCTACCCCTATGTGTCTCTGCCTGACACTACACTCCCCATGTATGCCTCTACCCCCTTCTACCCCTATGTGTCTCTGCCTGACACTACTCTCCCCATGTGTGCCTCTGTCCCATCTACCCCTATGTGTCTCTCCCTGACACTACACTCCCCATGTGTGCCTCTGCCCCCTTCTACACCTATGTGTCTCTGCCTGACACTACACTCCCCATGTGTGCCTCTGCCCCCTTCTACCCCTATGTGTCTCTGTCTGACACTACACTCCCCATGTGTGCCTCTGCCCCATCTACCCCTATGTGTCTCTGTATGAGACACCACACTCCCCATGTGAGCCTCTGCCCCCTTCTACCCCTATGTGTCTCTGCCTGACACTACACTCCCCATGTGTGCCTCTGCCCCCTTCTACCCCTATGTGTCTCTGCCTGACACTACACTCCTATGTGTCTCTGCCTGACACTACACTCCCCATGTGTGCCTCTGCCCCCTTCTACCCCTATGTGTCTCTGCCTGACACTACACTCCCCATGTGTGCCTCTGCCCCCATCTACCCCTATGTGTCTCTGTCTGACACTACACTCCCCATGTGTGCCTCTGCCCCCTTCTACCCCTATGTGTCTCTGCCTGACACTACACTCCCCATGTGTGCCTCTGCCCCCTTCTACCCCTATGTGTCTCTGTCTGACACTACACTCCCCATGTGTGCCTCTGCCCCCTTCTACCCCTATGTGTCTCTGCCTGACACTACACTCCCCATGTGTGCCTCTGCCCCCTTCTACCCCTATGTGTCTCTGCCTGACACTACACTCCCCATGTGTGCCTCTGCCCCTTCTACCCCTATGTGTGTATGTGGCTGACACTACACTCCCCATGTGTGCCTCTGCCCCCTTCTACCCCTATGTGTCTCTGCCTGACACTACACTCCCCATGTGTGCCTCTACCCCCTTCTACCCCTATGTGTCTCTGCATGACACTACACTCCCCATGTGTGCCTCTGCCCCCATCTACCCCTATGTGTCCCTGCCTGACACTACACGTCCCATGTGTGCCTCTGCCCCCTTCTACACCTATGTGTCTCTGCCTGACACTACACTCCCCATGTGTGCCTCTGCCCCCTTCTACCCCATGTGTCTCTGCCTGACACTACACTCCCCATGTGTGCCTCTGCCCCCATCTACCCCTATGTGTCTCTGTCTGACACTACACTCCCCATGTGTGCCTCTGCCCCCTTCTACCCCTATGTGTCTCTGTCTGACACTACACTCCCCATGTGTGCCTCTGCCCCCTTCTACCCCTATGTGTCTCTGCCTGACACTACACTCCTATGTGTCTCTGCCTGACACTACACTCCCCATGTGTGCCTCTGCCCCCTTCTACCTCTATGTGTCTCTGCCTGACACTGCACTCCCCATGTATCCCTCTGCCCCCATCTACCCCTATGTGTCTCTGCCTGACACTACACTCTCCATGTGTGCCTCTGCCTCCTTCTACCCCTATGTGTCTCTGTCTGACACTACACTCCCCATGTGTGCCTCTGCCCCCTTCTACCCCTATGTGTCTCTGCCTGACACTACACTCCCCATGTGTGCCTCTGCCCCCTTCTACCCCTATGTGTCTCAGTCTGACACTACACTCCCCATGTGTGCCTCTGCCCCTTCTACCCCTATGTGTCTCTGCCTGACACTACACTCCCCATGTGTGCCTCTGCCCCCTTCTACCCCTATGTGTCTCTGCCTGACACTACACTCCCCATGTGTGCCTCTACCACCTTCTACCCCTATGTGTCTCTGCCTGACACTACACTCCCCATGTGTGCCTCTACCCCCTTCTACCCCTATGTGTCTCTGCCTGACACTACACTCCCCATGTGTGCCTCTGCCCCCTTCTACCCCTATGTGTGTATGTGCCTGACACTATACTCCCCATGTGTGCCTCTGCCCCCTTCTACCCCTATGTGTCTCTGCCTGACACTACACTCCCCATGTATGCCTCTACCCCCTTCTACCCCTATGTGTCTCTGCCTGACACTACTCTCCCCATGTGTGCCTCTGTCCCATCTACCCCTATGTGTCTCTCCCTGACACTACACTCCCCATGTGTGCCTCTGCCCCCTTCTACACCTATGTGTCTCTGCCTGACAGTACACTCCCCATGTGTGCCTCTGCCCCCTTCTACCCCTATGTGTCTCTGTCTGACACTACACTCCCCATGTGTGCCTCTGCCCCATCTACCCCTATGTATCTCTGTATGAGACACCACACTCCCCATGTGTGCCTCTGCCCCAATCTACCCCTATGTGTCTCTGCCTGACGCTACACTCCCCATGTGTGCCTCTGCCCCCTTCTACCCCTATGTGTCTCTGCCTGACACTACACTCCTATGTGTCTCTGCCTGACACTACACTCCCCATGTGTGCCTCTGCCCCCTTCTACCCCTATGTGTCTCTGCCTGACACTACACTCCCCATGTGTGCCTCTGCCCCCATCTACCCCTATGTGTCTCTGTCTGACACTACACTCCCCATGTGTGCCACTGCCCCCTTCTACCCCTATGTGTCTCTGCCTGACACTACACTCCCCATGTGTGCCTCTGCCCCTTCTACCCCTATGTGTCTCTGCCTGACACTACACTCCCCATGTGTGCCTCTGCCCCCTTCTACCCCTAACTGTCTCTGTCTGACACTACACTCCCCATGTGTGCCTCTGCCCCCTTCTACCCCTATGTGTCTCTGCCTGACACTACACTCCCCATGTGTGCCTCTGCCCCCTTCTACCCCTATGTGTCTCTGCCTGACACTACACTCCCCATGTGTGCCTCTGCCCCCTTCTACCCCTATGTGTGTATGTGCCTGACACTACACTCCCCATGTGTGCCTCTGCCCCCTTCTACCCCTATGTGTCTCTGCCTGCCACTACACTCCCCATGTATGCCTCTACCCCCTTCTACCCCTATGTGTCTCTGCCTGACACTACTCTCCCCATGTGTGCCTCTGTCCCATCTACCCCTATGTGTCTCTCCCTGACACTACACTCCCCATGTGTGCCTCTGCCCCCTTCTACACTTATGTGTCTCTGCCTGACACTACACTCCCCATGTGTGCCTCTGCCCCCTTCTACCCCTATGTGTCTCTGTCTGACACTACACTCCCCATGTGTGCCTCTGCCCCATCTACCCCTATGTGTCTCTGTATGAGACACCACACTCCCCATGTGAGCCTCTGCCCCCTTCTACCCCTATGTGTCTCTGCCTGACACTACACTCCCCATGTGTGCCTCTGCCCCCTTCTACCCCTATGTGTCTCTGCCTGACACTACACTCCTATGTGTCTCTGCCTGACACTACACTCCCCATGTGTGCCTCTGCCCCCATCTACCCCTATGTGTCTCTGTCTGACACTACACTCCCCATGTGTGCCTCTGCCCCCTTCTACCCCTATGTGTCTCTGCCTGACACTACACTCCCCATGTGTGCCTCTGCCCCTTCTACCCCTATGTGTCTCTGCCTGACACTACACTCCCCATGTGTGCCTCTGCCCCCTTCTACCCCTATGTGTCTCTGTCTGACACTACACTCCCCATGTGTGCCTCTGCCCCCTTCTACCCCTATGTGTCTCTGCCTGACACTACACTCCCCATGTGTGCCTCTGCCCCCTTCTACCCCTATGTGTCTATGCCTGACACTACACTCCCCATGTGTGCCTCTGCCCCCTTCTACCCCTATGTGTGTATGTGCCTGACACTACACTCCCCATGTGTGCCTCTGCCCCCTTCTACCCCTATGTGTCTCTGCCTGACACTACACTCCCCATGTGTGCCTCTACCCCCTTCTACCCCTATGTGTATCTGCCTGACACTACACTCCCCATGTGTGCCTCTGCCCCCATCTACCCCTATGTGTCTCTGCCTGACACTACACGTCCCATGTGTGCCTCTGCCCCCTTCTACACCTATGTGTCTCTGCCTGACACTACACTCCCCATGTGTGCCTCTGCCCCCTTCTACCCCATGTGTCTCTGCCTGACACTACACTCCCCATGTGTGCCTCTGCCCCCATCTACCCCTATGTGTCTCTGTCTGACACTACACTCCCCATGTGTGCCTCTGCCCCCTTCTACCTCTATGTGTCTCTGTCTGACACTACACTCCCCATGTGTGCCTCTGCCCCCTTCTACCTCTATGTGTCTCTGCCTGACACTGCACTCCCCATGTATCCCTCTGCCCCCATCTACCCCTATGTGTCTCTGCCTGACACTACACTCTCCATGTGTGCCTCTGCCTCCTTCTACCCCTATGTGTCTCTGTCTGACACTACACTCCCCATGTGTGCCTCTGCCCCTTCTACCCCTATGTGTCTCTGCCTGACACTACACTCCCCATGTGTGCCTCTGCCCCCTTCTACCCCTATGTGTCTCTGTCTGACACTACACTCCCCATGTGTGCCTCTGCCCCTTCTACCCCTATGTGTCTCTGCCTGACACTACACTCCCCATGTGTGCCTCTGCCCCCTTCTACCCCTATGTGTCTCTGCCTGACACTACACTCCCCATGTGTGCCTCTACCACCTTCTACCCCTATGTGTCTCTGCCTGACACTACACTCCCCATGTGTGCCTCTGCCCCCTTCTACCCCTATGTGTCTCTGCCTGACACTACACTCCCCATGTGTGCCTCTGCCCCCTTCTACCCCTATGTGTGTATGTGCCTGACACTACACTCCCCATGTGTGCCTCTGCCCCCTTCTACCCCTATGTGTCTCTGCCTGCCACTACACTCCCCATGTATGCCTCTACCCCCTTCTACCCCTATGTGTCTCTGCCTGACACTACTCTCCCCATGTGTGCCTCTGTCCCATCTACCCCTATGTGTCTCTCCCTGACACTACACTCCCCATGTGTGCCTCTGCCCCCTTCTACACTTATGTGTCTCTGCCTGACACTACACTCCCCATGTGTGCCTCTGCCCCCTTCTACCCCTATGTGTCTCTGTCTGACACTACACTCCCCATGTGTGCCTCTGCCCCATCTACCCCTATGTGTCTCTGTATGAGACACCACACTCCCCATGTGAGCCTCTGCCCCCTTCTACCCCTATGTGTCTCTGCCTGACACTACACTCCCCATGTGTGCCTCTGCCCCCTTCTACCCCTATGTGTCTCTGCCTGACACTACACTCCTATGTGTCTCTGCCTGACACTACACTCCCCATGTGTGCCTCTGCCCCCATCTACCCCTATGTGTCTCTGTCTGACACTACACTCCCCATGTGTGCCTCTGCCCCCTTCTACCCCTATGTGTCTCTGCCTGACACTACACTCCCCATGTGTGCCTCTGCCCCTTCTACCCCTATGTGTCTCTGCCTGACACTACACTCCCCATGTGTGCCTCTGCCCCCTTCTACCCCTATGTGTCTCTGTCTGACACTACACTCCCCATGTGTGCCTCTGCCCCCTTCTACCCCTATGTGTCTCTGCCTGACACTACACTCCCCATGTGTGCCTCTGCCCCCTTCTACCCCTATGTGTCTATGCCTGACACTACACTCCCCATGTGTGCCTCTGCCCCCTTCTACCCCTATGTGTGTATGTGCCTGACACTACACTCCCCATGTGTGCCTCTGCCCCCTTCTACCCCTATGTGTCTCTGCCTGACACTACACTCCCCATGTGTGCCTCTACCCCCTTCTACCCCTATGTGTATCTGCCTGACACTACACTCCCCATGTGTGCCTCTGCCCCCATCTACCCCTATGTGTCTCTGCCTGACACTACACGTCCCATGTGTGCCTCTGCCCCCTTCTACACCTATGTGTCTCTGCCTGACACTACACTCCCCATGTGTGCCTCTGCCCCCTTCTACCCCATGTGTCTCTGCCTGACACTACACTCCCCATGTGTGCCTCTGCCCCCATCTACCCCTATGTGTCTCTGTCTGACACTACACTCCCCATGTGTGCCTCTGCCCCCTTCTACCTCTATGTGTCTCTGTCTGACACTACACTCCCCATGTGTGCCTCTGCCCCCTTCTACCTCTATGTGTCTCTGCCTGACACTGCACTCCCCATGTATCCCTCTGCCCCCATCTACCCCTATGTGTCTCTGCCTGACACTACACTCTCCATGTGTGCCTCTGCCTCCTTCTACCCCTATGTGTCTCTGTCTGACACTACACTCCCCATGTGTGCCTCTGCCCCCTTCTACCCCTATGTGTCTCTGCCTGACACTACACTCCCCATGTGTGCCTCTGCCCCCTTCTACCCCTATGTGTCTCTGTCTGACACTACACTCCCCATGTGTGCCTCTGCCCCTTCTACCCCTATGTGTCTCTGCCTGACACTACACTCCCCATGTGTGCCTCTGCCCCCTTCTACCCCTATGTGTCTCTGCCTGACACTACACTCCCCATGTGTGCCTCTACCACCTTCTACCCCTATGTGTCTCTGCCTGACACTACACTCCCCATGTGTGCCTCTACCCCCTTCTACCCCTATGTGTCTCTGCCTGACACTACACTCCCCATGTGTGCCTCTGCCCCCTTCTACCCCTATGTGTGTATGTGCCTGACACTATACTCCCCATGTGTGCCTCTACCCCCTTCTACCCCTATGTGTCTCTGCCTGACACTACTCTCCCCATGTGTGCCTCTGTCCCATCTACCCCTATGTGTCTCTCCCTGACACTACACTCCCCATGTGTGCCTCTGCCCCCTTCTACACCTATGTGTCTCTGCCTGACACTACACTCCCCATGTGTGCCTCTGCCCCCTTCTACCCCTATGTGTCTCTGTCTGACACTACACTCCCCATGTGTGCCTCTGCCCCATCTACCCCTATGTATCTCTGTATGAGACACCACACTCCCCATGTGTGCCTCTGCCCCCTTCTACCCCTATGTGTCTCTGCCTGACACTACACTCCCCATGTGTGCCTCTGCCCCCTTCTACCCCTATGTGTCTCTGCCTGACACTACACTCCTATGTGTCTCTGCCTGACACTACACTCCCCATGTGTGCCTCTGCCCCCTTCTACCCCTATGTGTCTCTGCCTGACACTACACTCCCCATGTGTGCCTCTGCCCCCATCTACCCCTATGTGTCTCTGTCTGACACTACACTCCCCATGTGTGCCTCTGCCCCCTTCTACCCCTATGTGTCTCTGCCTGACACTACACTCCCCATGTGTGCCTCTGCCCCTTCTACCCCTATGTGTCTCTGCCTGACACTACACTCCCCATGTGTGCCTCTGCCCCCTTCTACCCCTATGTGTCTCTGTCTGACACTACACTCCCCATGGGTGCCTCTGCCCCCTTCTACCCCTATGTGTCTCTGCCTGACACTACACTCCCCATGGGTGCCTCTGCCCCCTTCTACCCCTATGTGTCTCTGCCTGACACTACACTCCCCATGTGTGCCTCTGCCCCCTTCTACCCCTATGTGTGTATGTGCCTGACACTACACTCCCCATGTGTGCCTCTGCCCCCTTCTACCCCTATGTGTCTCTGCCTGACACTACACTCCCCATGTGTGCCTCTACCCCCTTCTACCCCTATGTGTCTCTGTCTGACACTACACTCCCCATGTGTGCCTCTGCCCCCTTCTACCTCTATGTGTCTCTGCCTGACACTGCACTCCCCATGTATCCCTCTGCCCCCATCTACCCCTATGTGTCTCTGCCTGACACTACACTCTCCATGTGTGCCTCTGCCTCCTTCTACCCCTATGTGTCTCTGTCTGACACTACACTCCCCATGTGTGCCTCTGCCCCCTTCTACCCCTATGTGTCTCTGCCTGACACTACACTCCCCATGTGTGCCTCTGCCCCCTTCTACCCCTATGTGTCTCTGTCTGACACTACACTCCCCATGTGTGCCTCTGCCCCCTTCTACCCCTATGTGTCTCTGCCTGACACTACACTCCCCATGTGTGCCTCTGCCCCCTTCTACCCCTATGTGTCTCTGTCTGACACTACACTCCCCATGTTTGCCTCTGCCCCCTTCTACCCCTATGTGTCTCTGCCTGACACTACACTCCCCATGTGTGCCTCTGCCCCTTCTACCCCTATGTGTCTCTGTCTGACACTACACTCCCCATGTGTGCCTCTGCCCCATTCTACCCCTATGTGTCTCTGCCTGACACTACACTCCCCATGTGTGCCTCTGCCCCCTTCTACCCCTATGTGTCTCTGCCTGACACTACACTCCCCATGTGTGCCTCTGCCCCCTTCTACCCCTATGTGTCTCAGCCTGACACTACACTCCCCATGTGTGCCTCTACCCCTTATACCCCCATGTGTCTCTGCCTGACATTACACTCCCCATGTGTGCCTCTACCCCTTATACCCCCATGTGTCTCTGCCTGACATTACACTCCCTATGTGTGCCTCTGCCCCCATCTATCCCTATGTGTCTCTGCCTGAAACTACACTCCCCATGTGTCCCTCTGCCCCTTCTACCACTATGTGTCTCGGCCTGACACTACACTCCCCATGTGTGCCTCTGCCCCTTCTACCCCTATGTGTCTCTGCCTGACACTACACTCCCCATGTGTGCCTCTGCCCCATCTACCCCTATGTGTCTCTGCCTGACACTACACGTCCCATGTGTGCCTCTGCCCCCTTCTACACCTATGTGTCTCTGCCTGACACTACACTCCCCAATATGTTTGATGTAACTGACATAAGTTCAAAAGAAACACAAGAAGAAGAAAGTTTAGACCAGATTCTATATCAATTACAAAGAAGTGGGAGATAGTCATCTTGGAAAGATATTTAGCTGACCGTTTGATTCCGAAAGGCCTCACTATTAAAAAGATCCTACCAATCCAAAGGAATCATTAGAATTCAATATGGCCTGGAAACATATCGTACATTCATGCTCCTTCACTCTAATGGAGTTAATTATAAGAGAAAGAAAAAAATCCTTGTAAAAAGTGGAAGATGAAATTAATAAATTTACAGTATCAGTGGAACCATTCAGAGGTATGGAGGAATATAACATTTTAGAGGAAGATTTGGAACATAAAGTCAAAATGAAAGAGAAGGAAATCATTCAACAGAAACAAAGAAAGTATATCAGGGATAGGTTCCTAATAGGTAAACGAGAGAATAAGGATAAACAAAAGACCAATTCCCGAGAAAGGAGTTGTAGTTGCTCTTCCAGTACAATTACTGTATATTTGGAAGATACCCCCTCTATAAAAACAACTAACAAATCTGGTAAAAGAATGAATATTACTCCTCAAATCTATAGGAATAAGAATAGATGGAATGAACAAAATAAATGGAATATTACATCACATAGAAAGCATTATAAAAAATATAATGGTGAAAATAGAGGAAGGAAAGAAGAATCCCAACACAGATGGATATATGACTGGAATAAAGAAAGAAGATTTAATATGAGAAGAAATGACAACCTAAGAAATAGAAGGAAAGGCGATATAAATCTTAATCCAAGAAGATTTAAATAGACTAAATTTAGAGATTATCTCATTAAGGATGAATGGAATGAGGGAGATTCATTTCCCCAAACTCCTTTCCCCTATAAAAACAGATTTGAAGTATTGAGGAATGAAGATTTTTTTTTAGGACGAGGCAGGAGGAGATATGTACAAAAGAGGAAATATATTACAAGAGAAAAAGAAGAGTAAAAAGAAGGAAGAGACTAAAAAAGAAAATAAGAATGAAACACCAACTCTCAAATAAAATATATACAGAACATAATATAATTCCCCCTGTACAACAGGATAATAGGATCTTTAACCTCTGCTCACATGTGTTATCTGAGGAGGAAACGAAGCTCTTATAACGAGGTCTGAAATATGCACCAGATAATAAAATCAATAAATTTGGTACATACGTGGATTTATAAAAATGTATTTGAAACTTATCACTTAAAAGATATTTCATTACACAAAAAAAAGCAAGTTCAGAAGTAAGAAATATCATTAAACTGAAATCCACATTTAGGACCTCATTCAGAGTCGGTCGAAGCGGCCGCACGGTCGTACGGAAAAAGGGGCCGGATATGCAAATGATTCCCTCGCAAGTTGCGTCCCTAAGTTTGGATCGGTAGTTGGCCGACCAAAGGGAGGAAGCGGTCGGAAGACAAAAAATACGCCCCCTTCTCGTACGCATTGCACGTCATCTCCGGGCATATAAGGATTAATCGAGACCATCGGGAACCATCGGAACTGGTCGTAGAGCTTAAGGTTGACCATACCCTCTCTTAAGCTCTACGATCATGTCAGTGTAAAAACCTCCCAGGTCACATGTGCCATGACGCTACTTTGTTAATTATGCACTCCCATAATCCATATGCACTCCCATAAAATGCCATTCGCATAATGAGGCACGCCTGCATTCGGATCTCCACTCCCCCGTTTTCAAGCACCTTCCCCTGTTACCACCCACAAACGCCTCCATCTGTCACTCAAACTACTGACCTGGCTGTGTTCAAGGAGAGAGAAATTTCTGATCGTAGCGGCTAGTTTGCGCACGCGCATTGCGAACTTTACGCATGCGCAGTATAGCAAACATCGGTGGCATACGACCGTGCGGCCGCAACAACCGACTCTGAATGAGGTCCTTAATCCCACCCATATGCGGAGATGTTTTGTAGAGACCTTTAATAGATTAGCAAGCGAGGATTTAGAACAAATTCAATTAAAATCAAACACCCTAATATTACAAAATTGGAGAGGGAAGCATTAGAAAATAAAAAAAAACGGGTACATTGTGATCAAGCCAGCAGATAAGGGGGGGGATTGTTATACTGAATACGATCGATTTCTTTAAAGAAGCATTAAGACAATTAAATCACAGAACTACTTACAGACTTCTACCTGGAAATCCAAGTTTTAAAATGGATAAAGAAATTAATGTTTTGATGAAGAAATTTCTAAATACGGGGAAAAAAAATAAATTTTTTGTCAAGGAGAACCCCACCCTACTGGTGTTTTACATACTGCCAAAGATCCATAAAGAGCTATACAACCCTCCAGGTAGACTCATTGTGGCAGGGATTGATTATGTTAAGGCTAATCTCTCTCAATATGTAAACTATCATCTTTAATCTGAAGTTTTAAAAATAAAATCATATTTAAAAGATACTATAAATGTGATTAATGAACTACAAAATATAGAATGGACAAGTGAAGATTTTTTAGTAACAGCGGATGTAAGTTCTTTATATTCCATTATAGATCATCAAATTGGAATAGATGCAGTGAAACAAAATCTAAAGAAAAGCTACATGGATGAAACAAAAATTAATTTTTAATTAGAATCGATAGATTTTATATTTAAAAAATATTTTGGGGGGTTTAAGGATCGTTTTTATCAACATATACAAGGCAAAGCGATGGGCACTAAGTTTTCCCCAGCATACGCCAACATTTTTATGGGTTTTTGGGAATAGAATCAAGTTTGGAAAAATAACACCTATATCCCGAACATTAAGCTATGAAAAAGATTTATAGATGATATACTTTTTATTTGGCATGGTAGTGAAAAAGATTTGAATTCATTTTGCACAATTTTAAATAAAATGCTAATAACATAGCATGCATAGATGTTCCAAATAATTGGTAAATAATCACAATATGAGAATATTACAATATGTCAAACCCACTTGTTAGGATAGGATGTTTAAGCAGCTAAAATTGTCACCTATGGAGCAAAAAATAGATTAGGTATAGCATGTCAGATTGGATATCTGAGAGTTCAATAGGTATACCATATCATGAGTATCACAGAGCGAAGGAGAGATGCCCAGATCCTGACTACCCCACTTCTGCTGTTATTTGGAACATCTATGCATGCTATGTTATTATGAATTTTTCCCACAGGTATTAGGATATGACACTTTTACTTGTACATATTATATTGCAAGTAGGTGCATGAGGGATTTTCCGTAACATCCTATGATGACATGTGGGATTGATATATTGTAATTTCCTTACATTGTGGTCATTTACTAATTATTTGGAATATTTATGCATGTTACGTTATTATCAACTACTTTCCACAGGTATTAGGATATGACACATTTACTGGTACATACTATATTGTAAATTGGTGCATGAGGGATCCTCCGTAACATCCTATCCTAACAAGTGGGATTGATATATTGTAATATCCTTATATTGTGTTTATTTACAAATTATTTGGAATATTTATGCATGCTACTTTATCATCAATTTTATTCCACAGGCATTAGGTTTTGACACATTTATCTGTACATATTATATTGCAAGTTGGTGCATGAGGGATCCTCCGTGCAGGAGGGCACTCTATTTGTCTATTTGTGTATTCATTTACATGATAAGTGTCAATCATTGATCTGGCAACTCTTCGATCTACAACGATCTATAATTATATATGGTCACATTTATGTATATCTGAAATATCCTTTATGAACAGATTGACCTTTATCTTTCAATATTCGCCATCGTTTAGTATATTTTACTTTATGAGGATAAATTTCTCAAAAGTTTCCTCTTAGGCATACATCTGTGAACAGGTACAGATAACATATATGTCATATGACATTTTTATATACTATATGTTGTACGTCAACCTTACATTTTAGAAATATAACCAATAAAAGTTAAATTTTAATTATTCTTTATTTTCAATTATATCTTTTTGAGTGCCTCCAAGAAAGAGTCTTCTTTTTCTACATATCTTGTTATCCTGACTCTGGGGAGCACCGCCAACTATAAATATCTATTCTCCGAATCACGGTACTTGAATTCATTAAGTTGGTTTGTAAACTATATTTTCTTAATATGTTAGTTAAAATAATTTGTTAGGGCAGTGGTAATCTAATATTTCCACAAAAAATTGCCCTCCCATCCTGAATTGAGTCCTGTGCAAAAACTCCAAACACACATACTGCTCCTTTCCAGCGCAAGGTCATTTTGTTAATATTTATATTACCAACTGAGAGTCTGGTTCATTCTATCTACCTCACAGCGGTTGATGGAAGCCGCATCCTAGGGAGTACAATTACCCTTCAGATTCGACCTCTGCAAGTCACGATTGGTGCTCTGCACTCTGAACTTTTAAGTTTTATTGTCATACTCAGGGCATCGCATTCCATAGTTCTGTGCTTTTCCTGCTCCATCTGCATAATCCTCAAATTGACTGGAGAACTTCATAAATCACAGCTTGGGGATCTTCCTGCTCCAGTTCTTGCATCCAAAAAGTTCTTCCAGTATGCTCTGCAGTACCGTCTCATCTGGATACTCCTCCTTATCATCAAGAATTAACTGATGTTTTCAGTAAAGCTGGTGCTAATATTCTTCCTCCTCACCGTGAATGGGATTGTCCAATTGAAATAATCCCTGGGAAATCTCCCAGAGTGCAAATTTATCCACTAACGCTCCCAAAAACAAAGGCCATGACTGACTATATCCAAGAGAATTTTGAAAAAGAGTTCATCTACCCTTTCACCTCACCCACAGGTGTGGGCTTCTTTTTTCTCAAAAAAAAAGGATGGAGGTCTGCATCTACAGGGGACTGAATGACATCCCCATTAAAAACTGAAATCCTCTCCCTCTGATCCCAGAGCTTTTTGACTGAGTCAGTGGAGCGACCATCTTCACCAAATTGGACTTGCAAGGAGCATATAATCTCATACAAATTCAAGAAGGAGACATGTGGAAGACTGCATTTAACACCTGCGATGGTCACTACGAGTACCTCGTTATGCCCTTCGGTCTCAGCAATACTCCCACAGTATTCCAGCACTATGTCAATGAGATCTTCTGCAATCTGTTGTACATGTTGTTGTCTATCTTGAGGATATTCTCATATTTGTCAATGTTCTGGAAGAACATCAGCGGCAAGTAAAGGATCTGACATGTCTCCGTTCCAATCATCTCTACTGCATATTTGAGAAGTGTGTCTTCGAGGTCAAGTCTATTCCCTTCCTGTGATATATCATTTCAGGTTTCGGTCTTAAAATGGGCCCAGAAAAGCTCCAAGCAATTCATGAATGGCCACTTCCTAATACTCTCAGGACTGTCCAGCGCTTCCTTGGGTTTACGAACTACTTTTGCAAATCCATAAAGAACTTTTCCACCATTATTGCACTTATTCCGCTCTCACCCAGAAAAGTGCCAATCAATCCCAATGGTCAGAGGAAGAAAAGGCAGCCTTCCAAAAAATCAAACAGAAGTTCATTTCAGCTCCTGTTCTTCATCAACCTGATGTCACACAGCCATTCGTCTTGTAAGTTGATGCTTCTTCCAGGAGTCAGAGCTGTGCACTCTCAATGTGCTCCTGATGTGGATTTTTCTCCAGAAAATTCATTCCAGCTAAATGCAACTGCTCTATTGGAGATAAAGAACTTTTTCCTATTAAATTAACCTTGGAGGAATAGCGCTATCTTTTGGAAGGAGCTATACATCCCATTTCCAAACCAGGTGGGGTCTCTTCGTCTCATGATTTAACTTCAAATTGTCTTTTCGTCCAGGGGTCCAGAACCGAAAGGCTGATGCCCTCTCTCGCTCTGTGGACCAAGAAAATGAGACTACATCCACTGAGAAGCATCTCATCATTGATCCAGTGGCTTTCTCTGCAGTCAGAGTAGAATCCTTACCACCTGTTGGAAAACTCTTGTCAAGCCCGCCTTACGCAAGAAACTGCTAATTTGGGCTCATGCTTCCTGCTTCGCAGGTCATGCAGGCATACAAAAGACCTTCAATCTCATTTCCAGGTCTTAATGGTGGCCCTCTCTCAGAAAGAAGTCCAAGATTTCATTGCCTCTTGTAACAAAGTGCACCCAGCATAAAGTGCAACAACAGTCTTCAGCTGGGCAGTTACTCCCTCTCTCTGTTTCACATCAACCAAGGTCACATCTGTCATTGGACTTCATTGCCGACCTCCCAGCTTCAAACAAATTGAACACCATCTGGGTGGTAGTTGAACGGTTCACCAAGATGGCTCACTTCATACCCCTCACCGGTCTTCCGTCAGCTCCCAAGTTGGCTCAATTATTCAAAATCTTCAGACTCCATGGACTACCTTTGGAAATCATCTCTGACCGGGGAATGCAGTTTGTCGCCAAGTTTTGGCTTTCCTTGTGTTCTTCACTTCAAGTCAAGCTCAATTTCTCCACTGCCTACCACCCCCAGTCTAATGGCCAGATGGAAAGAGTCAACCAAGATCTGGAGTCCTTTCTTCGTTTATACATATCCTCCTCTCAGGACAACTGGGCTAAACTGCTTCCTTGGATGGAATTTTGTCACAACAGTCAGTACCATTCTTCATCTGATTCCTCGTCCTTTTATGCCACTTTTGGCCTCCACCCTCGATTTCCTGAATTTCCGCCTCTTCCTGTCTCACAGGTTCCAGCTGCTGACAGCACCTTGGAGCACTTTTGCAAGATTTAGAAAGAGATCTGCTCATCCCTTGTGAAGGCTTCTGAGTGGTACAAGAAATTCACAGGAGAACAGTCCCCAGTCTGAAGCAAAGAGATCGAGTTTGGCTCTCTACAAGAAACCTGCAGTTAATTCCATCCATGAAATTTGAGCCCCGCTGCATTGGACCATTCACTCTTGAGCGTGTTATCAACCCAGTTTCATTGAAACTCAAGCTATCTCCATTCCTGAGGATTCCAAATTCCTTCCATATTTCTTAATTGAAACCACTCATACTCAACCGGTTTCATTCAGCACTTCCAAAGGCACCCAAAGTTTAGACTCATCATGAACTCGAATACGAAGTGGCAAAGATTCTGGATTCTAGAATCTGTTTTGGACATCTTCAATACCTGATCGACTGGAAGGGCTATACCCCAGAAGAACGTTCTTTTGTCTCTGATGTTCATGCTCTTCAGTTGATACGAGCATTCCATGCCAAGTTTCCATGTAAGCCTAAGAGGTGTCCTGAGGCCACGCCTGAAAGGGGGGTGCTGAAACACTCCGGCCCTTAAAAATCACTTTCTTGCTTCTCCAATGCCTGTCCAGGCTGGCGCCGAGGTCCGCTCATGCTGTGCATCACTCCCAGATAGCACAGAGGTCCGCTCACATTGTACTTCGCTCCCGGCTGGTACTGAGACCTGGCTGTGCTGCTCCTGCCCCATCTGCTCAGTGGGCCTGATTCAGCAAGGTACACAGTTGCTTATACGCATGCAATTGGCCGATTAATTTGCAGTGTGCATGCATATGCATTGCAGTGCCCGTGCGCAAACCAGATGCTGCGATCAGGACTGCAATCGCAGAGGCTATGCAGACCCATGGCAGAGTGATTGACAGGAAGTGCCATTTGTGGGTGGTGATGGGTGGGTGGTCAGACGAACACAGGTCTGCCAGTGCTCTCAACGCCATTGCAGGGGCATGCATAAATTATCCACTGTCATACCAGTGATGCCTCATAGCATCGCTAAAGTAAACAATTCCTGAATGAGGTCTGTCTTGCATTAACTGTTGCGTATGGGTCTGATGTTACCAATTGTTCCACTATGTTGGCCAAGTATACGGATGTGAGTAAGGGGAAGTGGGCATCCTTATGTCAGGCTGCGATCGCAATGCGAATGCAAACATTTACATATCACCGCCGATATTAGCAGCAATGCGTGTGTATAAGAATAGCAATCCATGAATCAGGCCCAATGTCCTGTCACTGAGCATGGAGATGGCTCTCCGCAGCTCCCTGCTCACAGCATGTCTTCCCAGTATGATGGCACACAAGCTGCACGCCAAAGTTCCCTCCTAAACCACAGTATGGGTGCAGCGATATTGGACTCTGTCACCTGATGCTCATCCTCCACTCAGAGCACTGCTCCCAGACCAGCTGATCACAGCTTCCAATCCCTGGGGATCCTTCCCTATAAATTCCATTTCCTGACTGGCCTTTGTTGCCAGTACAATGTTGCACCTTGCTGAAGTTACAGCCCCGTGCTGAGCTCCCAGGTACTCTTTATCTGAATGGTCCCAGTCCGTTATATCCACTTCCTAAATCTGGTAAACAAGTCTCCTATACCATCTTGCACACCAGTCTGGTTTTACAATTGAGAGACTTGTTTTTACAACCTCCATTGGTTCCAGCAGATATCTCCAACCATCGGTCCCGTCCGATGCCTTCAACATCGGACTCTTATCAATTAAGTTTTATTATTATTATTATTATTATTATTACATTTTATTTATAGGGCGCCGCAAGTGGTCCACAGCGCCGTACATACAGTAAAGAGTATGCAAAACATTACAATACAGTAACCAAAATATAAACAGAACACAAGTAACAATTAGCAACACAATTCTCCATGCACAGAACAGCTCTGAAAGTGAAGTCTTTCATAGAAGTGCTAGAGAAGAAGGCTGTGAGACAGTGGGGAGGAGGATCCTGCTCCTAGGAGCTTACAATCTATTAGTATGTAGGCATATCAAAAATATTCATCATAGGACTCCACATCCTACACTGCTAGCGCTATCAAGACCACAACTCGGTACCTTATGGCGGCGGCGGGTACCCAGCTTCAAGCTGAAGGTGGTTGGGGTCTGACTCTCCCCACACTGTCAGATCAACTGTGAGGAAATGAAAACAAGACTGTTCCTCAAAACTAGGCATTGGAGCAAAAAGAGACTTGTGAAGGAAGCCACAGAGAGGCCATCTATCACTTTACAGGAACTACAGAGTTCAGTGGCTGCTAAGATTGGATTGAAGATGCACCAGTCAACCATATCAAGAGCTCTGCAAACAACTGACCTGTATGGCTAGAAGGAAGCATTACTGAAGAGAAAATACATCAAAACACACCTGGAGTTTGCCAAGAACCATCAGAGTGAGCCAGCTAAAATGTAGAATAAGCTTTTGTGGTCAGATAATACAATATTGTAGCTTTTTGGCCCTATATTCAATACATTATGTGTGGCACCAACCTAACATTGCCCATTCCTCAGCAAACACATCACACTAGTAAAGTACAATATGGGGATAGCAGCATAATGTTGTGGGGATGTTTTCCTCAGCAGGAACAGGGTACCTTGTTAAACTTGAAGGACCGATGGAAGGTGCAAAATTCAAGGAAATAACAAGACAATCTGCTTCAATATGCTAGAAAACTAAAAACTGGTAGATAATCAATCTTTCAGTAAGACAATGATCCAAAACACAAGGCCAAAGCAACACTGGTGTGTATGAACAACAAACAGGTGAATTTTCTACAATGGCCAAGACAAAGTCCAGATCTCAATCCAATTGAGAATCCATGGCATTATCTGATATTTGCGGCCCACAAGCATCATCATCCATTAAGGAAGAATGGGCAATAAATCATTCCCAAACAGTGTGTAAACCTGGTACAAAGTTACCCCAACAGACTTAAATATGTTATTACAGCAGAAAGTAATTCTTCCAAATACTAGTACTTGAGTACTTATGTAAGCAGCCCTTTTCAGTTTTTATTATTATTATTATTATTATTAATAATAATAATAATAATAATAAAATATGCTGACAAATTAATTCTAAGTTGGAGATTTTACGTTAAGAGCCTACTAGTTTGCAATAATTTTTTTTTTTTTTCAAAAAGCCTCAGCTAAAGAGGCGAAACTAGCCTGAGGACCCCCTGATTGACAACGCCCCTATTGTGCGACAAGTGACCTTGGAGATTCTCACTAGTACCAAGCGGACTGAACATCTTGTAGTCAAATTACAACAAGGTGGACTTTGCAAACTGCTCCGTCATTTGAATTATGGCCTCTACAGCTGATAAGTACGGGACACAGATAGACTGCTGGTGCAGCGTGGCCCGGCTCTGGCTGCCGCTGAAAGACATATCGGAGACTAAATCCATCTTCTGGCGTCATTTGTCCAGCATATGACTAAGGATTCTGCCTTTGAACCTCTATATACCCCTGCCTATACCTTCAAATATCCTGTCTATAAACCTCTAAGGATGACGCTAATTTGCGTACGCAGTCATACATTAAATAAAGACTCCAGACCTAGAACCTGTGGTTTCAAAGCACAAAGTGTTATTCAAGTAAAAGTACAGCAGTTACACGCTATGATCCTCATATAATCTTAGCGCAAAGAGATTATACAGACCCAAGTACAATTATACATACTCAGCGCTCTCTGGTCCAGATGTTAGGCATCAGCAAGAAACCCCTCGTCAATCAGCATTCAGCACGAAGACTAGGAACCCAGGGTCAGAGCACACATATTTATACCCCCCAGAAATAAACAACACAATAGACAAGTTTGTTGATAATACCATTGGTCCTAAAGTAGAGGGTATATGTTACAAGGCATTTAACAGGTTGGTTTAAATAGACACGATCCAGCCTCTAACAACTGGTGGTTTCTGGTTTCCCGCCCCATGCAAATCCTAACAGTTGTTCATATAATGTGCATTTTGTTGCTTGAAGTCTCTGCGGTCCATAAGTTGAGAATGCATGTTGCGATCTCTCCATCGATATTACCGGAATACTGTTGAGAGAGTACGCATCAGTACAATACCAAACATGGCTTACTTATCACGTATAAAACCTTAGTTACGAAATAATCTTTATTTCCTAACAATTATAATAAATGTGCATACTTGAATCTTATACCTTAAAGCTTATGGAACCTTGTATATGAATATGTAATGTGTGAGTATGTGGGGTTTGATGTAAAGATGCTAGTTAACTTGGGGCAGATGCGGGTGCGTGAAGCTAATATTCAGCGTTTTCATACAGGTCTTATGCATTCGCTAATATGCGACTAGTTAACAGCGCAATTGTGCGTATTAAATTAATAATGTGTGTATGAGAACACCTAGCAGTGTGGAATGCTGAGCATTATAGTTCCATGACTTGCTCATGCCCCAGCAGCCCCCACCCTTTTCAGGCTCCAAAATACTGGTCTTTGTTTTCCCAGGGCCTGTGTGGATGCAAAGACATCCACAGCTACAAGACCCAAACCTCAGATAACACTCTTGGCTTTGAAGGTATTTTATTGTAGGAAGCCTGCTAATGTAAGGTGCTACAAACGACCCTCTTGCTGTATTCGAGCAGGGCCACCTGAAGTGAGAGCAGACGTTATGTCCAGGAAGCTTGTCTTCACAGGCTAGTTGTCACATGGCCATTTGCTCTATTTAGCTAATGCAATCCGATTTTGACATACTGTGCAGCCATTTCTGAAATATATCCTTTAGGGGAACTATAATAATACACACACTTTAGCCAGAGCACCCAAACTACGTAAAGTCATAAAATGGGCTTTTGATGAATCGCCGTAACTTATGGCGATGGTCACAGATGCAATCGCATGATGCTAATAGTAATATCGCCACATGTACTAAAGTGTGAGTTTATCTAAAATGGCGCTTAGGCGGCCATTCGCAAAATGGTGTCTTGCGATCTCATTTCCAAGATGGCATCTTGCGGCCAGTCGCAAGATGGCGTCGCTGCAATCCAATTTTAAACTGATTTTGTCTCAGTCAATAATCAAGCTTTGACACGCTGACTATAGGTGTCCGTAGGTACTCTGCGTCACCATTCTTTGTGACTTAATAGCCTGTTCTATTCATATGATACATATGGACAGTGTTGCAGTATTTTACTAAATTGGACCCAACATCACCATATTGAAATCCTTTTAGGGGATTTTTCAGAGGAATATGCATTATACTGTTTTATAAATAACTAATTACTGATATTCAACAAATTATTTTTTATTGTATGTTATTGCTTATACATACATTGATGGTTTTTATGTGATTAAATAAAAATATATTTTTTTCTGTCCGGAGCTGTGACTGTTTCATTTTCTGCTACCTCACAATTTACAATCAGATTCATTTAGCGTAATTTCCCTCCCTTTTTCTTATAGTATTTTTTTTTTTAAATGCCTACTTTTTATTTTAGGCCAGCATCAGTGTGGGGAAAGACAGAGGTCATTTTTAAATATAATTTTGCATAATTAGGCATAGTGCTCCAAACGATGGCATTCCCCTTAACTGGAGAATAATAATGTGAAATGCAGAGCTTTCAAGATAGCAGATTTCATGCCTGTTTTTGTTTTGCTATGCTTTTGCTACATGTATGTGTAGCTATGACTGTATTTGTGGATAAAGTATAAAAACAATTCATTTTGAAAAATAAAATAAACTGGCAGTAATGAATCATTAAAGTGGGGGGGGTAATGTCTCCAACATTTCCTATAGTTTGTTTTATATTGGCTACATCTTTAAATCATTAAAGGCACAGACCCACCGTCTGCTTTAGTTTCAGGGTCGTCTGTGCCAGTTAACACAGATATAAGAGGTTTTAACAGAGGAGAAATTGGCTCTCGGTGACAAAAGATGACCTAATTTCTGTTCAGCGATGTTTGTAAAACTGACTCGACGCAGAGACATCTGCTGAGATGTCCATCTTGTTCAGTGTTTCCCAGAAAAATAAATGGTGATTACAGTTGGGGTGCTGCAAATAGATACAAGATCATAGTGTGATGTGAATAGCTTTCAGAACAACAGTTACATTAAACAAGTCATTAAATGGATATAATATGCTATTGTAGTTAGTCAGGTTTGTTGTTTACATTTTCTTTGCCATATGTGCTTCCTGGAATGCCTGTGTGATATCCCGCAAACATGCAGGTATCACTTTATAGTGTGTCCCTAGGCAGCCTGCTGGTGAGCGCAATGAGCTGCAGCTACCAAGGAACTATGAACCCCAAAATGCTCTGGGGCAGTGGGGAGACTGGATACATGTGCAGTGTGCGTCAGAGATGCCATGTAAGTGAGAAAATAGGACCAGCTGCAAAGAGATGTGGAAGTGCATGCCACATATCAGCTGTCCAGCAGCCTGAGAGTGATAAAAGGGTCTATTTACTAAGCCTTGGATGGAGATAAAGTGAACGGAGATAAAGTCCCAGCCAATTAGCTCCGTTGCCAGTGCCATGTGGGTGTGTACACACACTACACTATCTCATATTTACCATATTTACCTACACTCCCGGAGGTGTCGGAAGGCTCCCGGAAGAGTATGCGCATCTCCCTCATCCAGTCCACTCCCTAATGAATAACAGCAGGGCTAAATGATGCATTTTTATAGGTAAGTATAAGTATGCACTATCTGCCCCAATGTCTCCTTAAATATATAAGAGTAGAAAAATAGTATCATTTTGTGATGAAAATGTAAATACTAATCATCAACATGATGGTCCAGTTTTTTATGTAGAGGCCTGGGGCTGTAGTCCTACTAGCCTCATTGTGAATCTGGAGATTTGGCAGCCCCACAACAATCACCACAAGAATAGCCTGAAAACTTTATGCCCCAATCCTCTCTGATTCATAGCCATACTTACATAATCAGGGCTGCCGACTGCTCTGCTGGGCCAAGGTACAGGGAGGGGACGTGGCCAGACCCCCTCCAGTCCTTACAAAAAAAAATCAATATGTTTGCGGCCGCGAAGTGGGCAAACGCTCCGCACAGGGGGCGCAGGTGTCCGGGGATGGGGGTACAATCGCTCCCCCCTCCTGCATATAATCCAGGGAGAGAGAGAACTGACTGCTGCAGCCTCTCTCCCTAGCCCAACACACAGCATGAAAGCAGCGCATGTGCTGGGCTGGGGAAAGAGGCTGCTGCAGCAGCTGTCAGTCCTCTCTCTCCCTGCCTGAACTTCAGTAACAACGGTGGCCTTCTGCAGGACCTTGGCCCCCACCGGGCCCTTCCAACAGGCCCGGGCCAAATTAAAAAGTAACCCCCCCCCCCCTCTCGGTGCCCCTGTGCATAATCATTTTTGTAGACATTTCACTATATCCCCCTGGAGAACCAAGAGTGAGAAGTCGGGGTGGAAGGTATGGTAACAGTGAATCAAAACATTTCAACACCACCCAAAGCTGATCAATGTCGAGATTTACGCCATTGAGCAGCAAGGGGTAGGGTCAAGAGGATCCTATTCACTGTGAATTGTGTCATCAACCCTGAGGACCACTTCCCCAGGATATCAGGAAGATCCGGGAGGTGGGGCTACTCTCTTCCCAAAATTCATGAGTCTCCCGGACATTTCTGGAGTGTAAGTGACA
Source organism: Taudactylus pleione (assembly GCA_031769625.1). Classification (NCBI taxonomy): domain Eukaryota; kingdom Metazoa; phylum Chordata; class Amphibia; order Anura; family Myobatrachidae; genus Taudactylus; species Taudactylus pleione. The sequence continues at coordinate 10,751,205 of JAUIMM010000068.1, forward strand.
TTAGCGTCAGGGGCGTATCTATAATGGGTGCAGGGTGTGTGGTGCACACGGGTCCCAGGTCCAGGGGGGGCCTGCACCGCACACCCTGCACCCATATTACTTCAAACTTACTTCTCTGAGGTCCCGCGCCGGGTGTCAGCGCTGTACAAAAATCCGGGAAAATGGCCGGATGTGCAGTAGACTCCGGGCCTACTCTAGTACCTGGAGTCAACGAATGCTCCGGTGGCTGGCCAGCCATGTCAGTCGGCTGCCAGCCGGCGGGAAGAGAGGAGGTGGCCCCGGACAGGGAATGCACATGGGCCCACTCCTCTCTAAAGACGCCTCTGATTAGCGTATCTATAATGGGTGCAGACTGCAGAGTGTACAGTGCACACAGGCCACTGGGTCCAGGGAGACCCACAATGCACACCATGCACCCCTGTTTAATACATACCTCTCCGGAGTCCCACGTTGGAGCTGCAGCAGAAGCACAAATCACCAAGAAAGATTTGTGCATGCGCAGTAAAGAAGTCACCATCAAACTTGGCAGTGGCTCCATGTTTCCGGAGACCTGCACATGCGCTGAGGACTCTGGCCTGATGCCAAAATCTACTGCACAGCAGAAAAGAGGAGGCCTTCACGGAGTCTGCACATAGGCCCTTCCACTTTTGAACCACCCATGGTAGGCAAGTATGCTCCTAAAAATAGCTTAGCGCTCTAATCAGAATAAGTCTCAAAACTAATATTCAAACACTAGCAGCAGTCCAAGAGATATCTGCAATATCCCACAAATTAAAAAAATACAAAAAGACTGCACTTATAATATTCTGATGGAAACCAGTATCAATTTAAAGCAGATGTAATATGTATATAGTTAAATAATATGTGATAACTTTGTCAAATATACAGGTTAGAAATAAAACATCACATAAGAACATTAAATTAAAAAGTTAATAACTTTTAATTATGTGATACCCCTAGGGTGGTTACTATTCAATTTCTAAATACATATATATATATATGTTTTCCATCCCTGTATGTGCACTGCACGTGGTTAAAGAAAGAAAGGTTAGTTGGTGTATTTGCATAAGTGATGTGTTTAAAATTACCACTTGTATTATTATATATGCCACCCCCTCACAGAGAGAACTTGGAGCAGGCTGAATCACAGGACTATGTAAACTATGGGGCACGCGCGAGGAACGGGAGACTGCAGCCGCAGCATAGGGGAGAAACTGTCCCCATTAAGAATCCATGGAGTGCAGGGGTGGGAAGGGGACCCGCACGCAACCGCTGGTGATATAAGGAGAACCTGCGGGGGCCGCTGGGAGAGAGCTGCCTGAGGTGACAGGAGCAGGAGTTACCGGAGAGTGTGGAGGGGGAAGCCGCAGCAGCTGTGAGGTGACTACTGGGGCCGGAGCACACAGGAAGCTGCCGGGGACTCTGTGAGAAGGAAGCAGCATCAGCAGTGGAGCCGCCCTGATTCCTCCCCCTTAATGATAAGTGACACTGGGAGACTGAATGAAGGGGAGATCGATGTTCCTGCTCTGAGTGATGCTGAATCCAGTGTGCTGTTCTACGAGGATCAGGTCTGTCAGCTGTGCAGCACAGTAATATAACACATCATTCTGCCATTACATATAGGCAAACTAATAAAGAGCTTGACAGCCTTTACCTTCCAAGTTATACAGGAACTGTTAAATGCCACAGACTTCACTCCAGTCTAATAAGCACAGAAGGCTCAATTATTAAATAGAAATTTTGCCTCAGAAAATATTCCTCTCAGGAGAAGACAGCTTACTGCTGCTGTATTGCACTTATGTTATATATAGTCTGTGACAGCAAAGGGGAGCTCAGGACTTATCGACAGGACAGCAAGGGATTGTAGATTTCAAGTACCAGCAGTACCAGCATACTAATAGGCTATCCTATGATGCTTAGTTTGCTATATAGTGAACCTTAATTCCTGTCAGGAAACTATGCCAGTATAGACAGAGTAACCCTCTTCAGTATCAGCACAGGCCCAGGCTTGCAACTTTCAAGAGTCAGTACAGATATTAATCAACAGCATCAGAGTAATATAAATATTACTGAGGTACCCATCCCTTCTAACGTGCACCAACGAAAGGTTACTGGCCAGAGCCTAAGTGGCTTGAGGGACATTTTGGGACTTGCATATTAGTTAAACCTAGTATGAGAGTAGAGTCATTATATTTGTTGCATATAGATGCATTAAGTTATTTTGTTAACCCATTTATATCACAGTGCAAGAAAGAAGCATTCCAGCTCTAATAAATGTGTGGATACAAGTGTAATCTTTATTGCTCACATTGTGTGTGACGAGTTGTTTCTGAAATTGTTGAATCATATGTCCGGTGTGGCAATTGTTATTCTGCTTAATTGTTATCTGTGAATAAATCTTACTTTTAGCTCAATCTTATTGCCTGTACCTATATTGCAACACTTTGGCAGTGTTAAAGAATGACTGAATGCAGAGTTGTTTGGTAAGCAATCTATTACACCACTCCTAACATTACCTGTGCATTAGGGGGTATCACAATTAAGCGATTGTTAATGCAACAACTGTGAATAAATAATCACTCCCTATAACATCTAGTGCTTCTGAGTAAGTATAAATCAAAGAATTAAGGCCCTGATTCAGACCCACTCGCGAGCGGCTGTCCGCTCGCAAGTGGGTCGATGTTCTGCACTGAGCATGCGCACGACGGAGGGAGCTCCGTCGTGCACATGCGCCAGACGCGACGAGCGAAGGACTTTGATTGACAGCACGCCCCCTTTGGTGGGCGTGCTGGGGGCGTGCCTCCCTGACGGGGGCATTCCTAAGGGAACGCCTCCCGTCAGAAGCCGGCCCACTGACATCACTAGTGATGTCAGTGGGAGTGATTTTGGCTCTGATAGAGACAAAATCACTCCAGGCCTTGCGGTTGAAAACCTCAACCGCAGGCTCCGGCTCGCAGTTTCGATGGTCGCGATGGTCAAGACCATCGCGGCCATCAAACTGCACGCTCGTATAGGCTGTGGGTGGTGACCCACAGCTATACGAACGTCCAGGAGGACGCTCCATAGTTATGGAGGCCGGCCCTCATTCAGAGCGTGCGCTCTGCTCAGAGCGTACGGCTCTGAATGAGGGCCTTAGTGTCTTCAAGTGCCCAGTGTCTCACCCCCTGGTAAGGCTGATCTCTGTTTATTTGTGCCAGTCCTCTGTAATATGAGAGGCTTGTATTGAGTATCCCAGCACTTTTATCAATTAGCTCCCAAGTATATCGAGAGTTTGAAGTCTGCTAATGGTAATATCCAGTGTCCTTCCAGCTGTTGTGGATTCACACATCCTGGCATGCTCTAATAGCATAATTCCTGCAGAGCATGCTGAGATGTGTAGTTCCACAGCAGCTGGAAGGCCATATGTTGAATACCCTTGGTCTATAGCAATAGTAATAATCACTCATACCAGTGATGCTAATTCATCTGTTGCCTGTTACCCATCTTCATAGATATGGATGCTATTTTATCAGGGGCAGCATGATCACATCAATCTTCTTCCAATTTGCTGTGGTGACTAATCGAATCAGTCACCACTCCTACAAGCGTGCACTTCTCCTCCATTGCTCATCTGCTGAAACCACATCTCTCATTTGATGTTAGATGTGGCCGATCATAATAAGTAAAGGGACTAGAAGCCCCTCTTGTTTCACTTTATGGGACAGTTCTGCAGGAATTTACTCACAACGACACAAGGATCATGTTTCCACTGATTGGCCAGTTTGTGCTTCCCTCTGATTCCCAGATATCTTATAAATAGTTGATCCCTGGTTGCGATATACTGTATGTTCATGTATCTGCCAATTATATTGAGTCTTGTTCAGTTACCCAACTTCTTGGAAGCAGCCTGCGCAGACTTTATGGTTCTTTTAGCTCATCTCTCAGCTAGGTAACATACTTTTGGTATGGTTTATAGCAGGCATCTTCTCCAAAAACTCCAAAGCAGATGTCCACTGGAAGGAGTGATTCTTTTCAGGTCAGCAACGCATATGGGAATAACCTGTAATTCATTTTTTGTATAGTTGTATACATGGACCAATTAATTAATATCACTGCTCCACTGTGACTTTTTGGCAGGGTCCAGAATGCCCAACATGTCAAGAAGAGTACAAATCTTCTTGTGGATGGAAGAGTAGATCTGGACATGTTGTTCCCACAGAGATTACCCCACTCTGGAAATCTCACCCCAGGCCTGAACCAATACGAGCAGGCAGCCCGCAGTGCTAATAGAATTTCTTCCAGGGTATTTTGGCAACTGTGTAATGGATGTAATGTTCAGTTGCTACCAACACATTGCTTACATTCCCCATTTTTCACATGCAGAGCTAGCTACACTTGGACTCTTCCATCTTTCTGCTTAGTTGTGTCTTGTAACAGTCCCTCTTTCAAAGTTAAACACTTTTGCTGCCTGGCTAAAAGAGCTGCTGTCTCTCTTCAACACACTGCTCAGTGGTCCTTGCCTTTGCTTTACTACCTCACTACCCCAAATGAGAGATTATTCTGTTGGTCTTATTCCAGCTGGCTTCAGCCTAACCTCTTGAGATTCCCCATGTTTAGACAGGTCAGCCAGCAGTACAAGGATGACATAGCTTCTTCTGTCATCCCTAGGAAACTAAGACATTCCCAAACTGAAAGCAGGCCAACTTGACCTTCATAGCACATTCATAGCACATTCCACACATTTGTGGGGTAGGGACTTCTATCAACTCATCATCCTCCCCATCAGGTGCCCTTCCCAATAAACTGGACAAAGCATCAGCATTGAAGTTTCTTTTGCCCAATGAATAGTTTAAACTCAATTTGCATGCAGCCAATGCAGAAAGCCACTGATGCCCTGTCATGCCCTGCCTACTTTGCCGTAAACTCCAACTTGTGCACAGGACAGATCCTCTTGCGGTGAACTAGCCCTCGTCTGGCAGGGGACACTGGCTGCAGCTTCATCTGATGTTCTTGCTGCAACACTACTCCAAAATCCTAAAGCAAAGTGTCTGCATGCAGGACTATGGGCCTGATTCAGAGCCGCTCGCTATTTGCGGTCGTTCGTTCTAAAACAAGGGGTGGCTATTCAAATGAACCGTTCACTAATTGCGGTCTGTTCACGCCTCTAAGTCTGAACGAGCGAGCAAAACTTGCGGTTGTAATTTTGAAAAATACGCCCCCTGGCCGCTCGCATCCAACGTCATGTCCGCTATTTATTAGATTAATCGAGCACATCGAACAGCGTATGAACTGCTCGCTATTCTTGTGGCTGGTTTTTTCAACCGCTATTTTGTTGTTCGGAGTAAAAAAAAAACCAAGTGACGTGGTCAATGACGCTGCTGTATTAATTATGCACTCCCTTAAAACGCCCGTTTTGACCTTTAAGCACGCCTGCGATCTAATTCCACACCCCCGTTTTCAAGCACCTTCCCCTGTTACCACCCACATACGCCTCCTTCTGTCACTCAAAATAGCAGGCATTTGCTATATAGCGAACAAACGATTTTTGGCCGCACTGACTGGTTTACGCATGCGTATTAAAATCTGTACGCATGCGCAGATGTGCGAACATCGGTCAGAACGAAAGAGCGGCCGCTTACGAGCGGCTCTGAATCAGGCCCTATGTCTGGATAGGATCTGAATACAGTATAAGGAGCCAGTGAACATGGTAAGCTGTTAGAAGCAGCAGTAGGGCCAGCTCACCTGAGCTTAATGGGTTTTTTTGTTTTGCAAATATGGGTGCCGTTCCATAATCCAAATCCCTGGTTCTGCAGAGCATTGGAGCAAGCCCAGGAGTTTTGGATGGCAGCTGTAGAAACTAGCATCAGCCCATGACATACGTGAACTCCTTATACATTGGATAGTTTGTAATAAAGTATTAATAATTAAAACTATAGATTGACTGTAATATAGGCTGTAGGAGAAAGAGTTTTAAAATGAACTTTTGTTTCAAACATATCTATAATATTATATACATAGCATAAGTGGTCAGGTAAAAGTTAAATATTTTTTCCATTTTATAGTGGTGTGCAGCTGATGGGGACATGACCTCACCATTAAGTACAGTAATATATACTGCCTCTCAAAAACACATGCTCTTGAAATTTGATTTAAATTGAATTATAAAAGATTTCAAATGTTTTGTTTTTTTACACCAGAAATTTTTTTTGTTTTTTCCACTTTATTTTGCAGTGTAGCTAATGGGTACATGACCGCACCCAGCAAGTACAGTAATATACGCTGTCTCTCAAAAACACACACTCTTGAAATATGATTTAAATTGAATTATAAAAAATTTGAGATTCTTTTTAGACACCAGATTTTTTTTCTTATTTCCACTTTAATTATTTTAGGATGCAATTCACAGGGGCACAATCACACCCAGTAAGTACAGTAATATACACTGCCTCTCAATAACACACTATATTCACTTGATATATGATTTAAATTATATTATAAAAGACAAATTATAAAAAATAAAACAGGAAAAGATGTTTTCTTTGGGGTGCAACTCACTCAGGCACAGCACAGTATTTTTTGGACAGCTAAGCTTGAAATCATTATGTCTCTGTCCTCATACACAACTGACAATATATTCTGCAGTGTAAATAGATAGATATCCTTGTTAAAAACAATTGTAAGTACAGCTCAGTTAAAGTTCACTTCAGCTCTGACAAACATACACAAGAACCTGTTTGCACAGGACTGCAGGTGCTACTTGTGTCTGAGAAACACACACACACAGTGACAGTAGCCTGTTCGTAGTTTGCACTGGATTGCAGTTGCTAGCTAACAAACATACACAGTGACAAAGATGCCTGCAGTCTCTTACATCCTTCCCCTCCAGCAGGGAAAAAAACTATTAACCTCCTGTTTAATGTGTTAGTAGCAGGATAGTGGGACAGTCTCCAAAAATCAGGACTGTCCCATCAAAATCAGAGCAGTTGGGAAATCACCTCTCCAAAGATGCCAAAATTTTAGTTTGCTGTAAAATAAAATTGCAGATGTTTCCAAAGATGACTTAGAACATTGTTAGAGCTACCCCTTTCAGTAATTTAAACTTTGCTGTTTACTGTAGCTGCTCAATTTACCTTCACTTATGTCTTAAATGAATCAAGACAGCGAGACAACATCTTTATTATGTGTTATTTTTGTATGTTTACAGGTTTTTAATATATTGGTCACGTTTACATGACCAAGATATTACCGAAAAGTATGTTACGTTTTACATTTAATTGGTAGTCTGCAGCTGTGTCACCCACCAGTATAACTGCCCCTATTCCTGTATTGAATCATGTGGGAAATTTGCTTTCTGACCACCAAGATAAAGTGAAATAGCAATTTTAGCAAGCAGGTAATATATGAAATGACTGTACATTACTGGTCCAAAACTCTTCTGTATCACTGAAAGGCTGAGGATACAGGGAAGGGGGAGGGGGGAGTAGTGAGAAGGTAGAGGAAGGAGGAGGATGGGCAATTAGCTAATTAACAGATTCACATGAATATATTGAACTAAGCATTGAAAAAAGCTCAAAACTTTCTAGACGCTGAATAAATTGTCTATTTTGGAAAGTGACTGCAGCACGGAATCTTGTTACTGGTTAAAATGACAAATGTTTTGATAATGTATTTTTTTGGGTGGAAAGTAAGGAGGCATTGAATGAATGCGAGACATCCTCTAACAATAAAAACTGATCAATGCAGTGTTAGAAATCTAGTGCCTGAAATTTTGGACAACAATTTATGCTCAGTTTAGGTATTGCCTTACATTAATGCATTGGTAACTTAACAGGTTTCTTTAATACAGTGATATTTATGGTAATGTAGTTAGGAAAAAATAACTCACCCGTTTTCAAATGATCAATTAAAAAATTCTTGGTTTGTTTTATAAAAATCATATTTACATGTTTTATTTTGATTTATGCAAATCTGTTTCTCCTTGAAGAGCAGTTTTCCAGCTGTCCATTTGAAATGGATTTTTGCTCATTTCAATAAATATTGTTGCATCCCAACAACACCACAAAGTAGTATGTGAACCATGAACCAGTCTTTGGGAACCTCGCACCTGGGGACTGTGGCGTGGTCAGTAACCCAGTGGGGTGTCTCTTTCTTTGGGGTTTTGACATCTGGCTGTTTGTTTTACAATGGAGGCAAATCAGAGAGGGGGTGAATTCATCTGAACAGTACACCAGTTCTCACTTTCATTAGTGCAGGATTAGGACAGTCTGGTTACTGATCATTACGGTCTCATTAGCTCAAGTTCCTGTTCCTAAAAGTGTCTGTTTTTGGTTTTGAGGATTGCTAGTTCCATGAGTAATTTTGTAATGCACAGGGCACAAGTCTGCAACTTTCAATTCATAATACATAAGGGATTTTTTTAGTGTTCAGTTATTATGGATACATCTACACCCACTGATAACTCTGCCATTTAGATAGTTAAGCTTATCATAGGCAGAGGATTTGAACAGAAAGAATTCCAGCTTTACTGTCCACTACAATATTCACAGAGGTTGGGTACGGGATATCGGCGATCGGGATAGCGACAGTCAGAATACCGTCAGCAGCATCCCGACATTCAGAATATCGACACCCAAAGGTAAGTAGTCTAACCCTAACCCCTAAAATACCTAATACTTACTGCCGGGATGCCAGCGGTTGAGATTCTGGTTATGGGATTCCGACTACTGTTGGGATTCTGGCGCCAGTATTCTGAGCGCTGGAATCCCAACTGCTGGGTTGTCAACTACATTCCATTCACAGTCTATGGGGAGATGATTTGTTGTACTCAAAAAATTCTTTACAAATATTATATAATGTAATATATGGAAAAGTCTATAAACCACAGTGTTCTGCCAAGAAAGAGCCAGTAAACATGATAGAAATGGTGACTACAACTTTTCCGCAGATAATAATCAAAATTTTAGATCTAAGGGGAGATTCAGGCACCTATAATCCCCTCTGGACATGCCTATGGGCAATGGGAATTTATACTATCAAATGAGTAATTAGGTGCCATCATAGTTGCCTAATGTGCCAGAATGTCTTGGGGACTCCAGGATTAAGAGATGTCCCAGACTTTGAAGAGGGTAAGCAATTCTTCTTGTAGGGCTGGCTGCAAGGTGCGAGGAACATGCCATGATGATGCAAATTACATCAGCAAACATCACCCACCCCAGGAAACACTAAGTGGGCAATGGCCTAATGAAGTATCATCATCATGTGCTATTCATCTCCAATTTCACTAGATGAATGGCATAATCAAACCCATGCCATCCTCTTCTTTTCATACCTCCAGGTGACAAGGTATGGAAAGTTGGTAATAAATTTCTGCGATTAAGATTAAATTACACTTGCACACACACACACACACTCACACAAACACACAAACTGGTGCAGAAGTAGCCAGAAGTGAGTTGATAGATGCATCTAAGAGGGCAGCCAAGTTTTTTTTTCTAACAAGGAATGACAGTAAGCAGTGGCAGAGACCCGCTTCAGGCACTTGGAACCATCTCTTCATAATTAGAGTGCCAAAAGGAATATTGGGCTCAGTCTGGCCCAGGCTGCTACTAAGGTGAGATCACTACTACAGAGAGCACAGAGTCATAGCTTTGGGTCCTCAGTACGAGCTCCAACCTGGACCTGATCATGGATCAAAAAGGGTTTTTATAAGACAAAATGAATTATGAAACCTTCCCCTCTTATTCACGTGCATAACAGAGATTTCTTTACACAAGCATGAATGAATACTTGCCCACCAGGACGTGCACAAACGATGGAGACTGGAGCAGCATCCAAAGGTTTCCTCTACAGGTGGCTTCTTGTAGATAGAGCCCTTTGGCAGTATATGCTACATACCGCCCAGTGAGAGATGACATCATGATATTGTATATTTAGCATTGCCATTATTGGTGCCACAAAACTCCGGAGCACTAGAGAGTCAGTGTAATAAACGGTAATAATTGCATCTAACATACACCACAGAGGCAACTTTGTATTATTGATCAATACTGAAAATAGACTATGCTTGCAAATTAGGGACAGTTGGCACTGGCAGTTATGTACTGTATTAGACAGCCTACACACATTAAATGTTTTCATACAGATACATATTTGTTGTGAACATGCTTTGGTGTCATTACTAGATTATTCATCTGAGATTTTAGGAAAAATAGGAGGCTCAGACCTTAGAACAAATAAAAGATTAGATTAAACAAGAGTGACATGTTTCTAGCTCTGAAGAATACACGTGGTCCTCAAGCTGCCTTCTAAAATTAAAGTCAAAGCCATGACTGTCATTATCTCCGGCCAGGCTGCATACATGCCAGTTGTCATCTGTATGTCCTCATTTTCTCAGACGCAAGGACAGAAGTTTCACCGCATTGCGCCTGCCAATTCTATCCTGGTCCAAGTGGAACCAACTTGGCCCATGTTTTCAGTTTGAAAATAAAGAACAGTCTTTCCCCCCATCTGTTCATCTGGTGTAATGTCCAAATATTAGGTCTGCAGCACTACACGCTGTGTAGAGAATGCACTTGAAGTATCCTCTGTGCAATTAACTCATACATTGCCAGGTGATAATATTAACTGCAGCAATCCATAAAAGGACAATGACATAAGGAGAATGTATAACTACAACAAACACGATATACCCATCACGTGTAAGTAAAGTTGTATCATTCCCAAATATGTATTTAAAGATTTCCACCAATTCAGATATTTAAGAGTGGGAGGATGGTAGGTAAAAGGGAACATAAGGATAAATAACAAGCCTCATAATAAAATGTGGATGATGCTCTGCAACAGTAAACTGTAAATATTACATATTTATGAAAGAATATTGCAGGACAATCCTGGCCTGTACCCACAAATATTAAGCATCCCCTGAATGTATCTTACAGGGTACCACACCTGATAATGGAGATTGCAAAAGCAGCAAAGAATTCTGGGTCTTAGCCCCAGTAGCTAAGGCCATCTCTGATTGCAATTGCTGAGTGCCGGACTTTTCTGCAAAAAAAAAATCTATATATATATTTATATATATATATATATATATATATATATTTATATATATATTTATATATAGTATATATTTTATATATATATACATATATATTATATTATATATTATATATATATATATATATATAATTTATATATATATATATATATATATATATATATTATTTTATAGTAGTCTATATTATGAAAACCCGTTTTTTTTTATTTCTTGGATAGTGGTTCGAAAACTATACGCGGCTTGTTTTAGTTCACTTTTTTTTATTTAAATCTAAAAAGAAAAAAAAAATCTTTTTTGCCCATTTTGTGTAGATTGGGGCATATCAGAGATGGTCGTAATTGCCATTGTTTACGCAGTTTGAACAATTATGTGCATGCATCTAAATCGCACTGCGAATGCATCAAATTAAATTTTTGTTGGCGTACGCGGTGAAGATTTATTTGCAATGTGATTGACAGGCAGGGCCGCAGGGACAGTTTGTGGGCGGCAGCAAGGAGGTGGCGACTCAGGCGGGGCATGTCTCTGTTTGCAACTGTGATCCTGTATGCAGTCAAAATAGCTCCAGCATCTCAGTTTTCAAACCCATTCAGCCCGACCATAGGGTTGCTCAGAAGGCCGCTCATCGACTGATCTGTGGCGATGATGCGCCTTTGTGCGCAGCCGCTTGGATTTGCAAAGCCATTGGTGAGCGTCACAATACAGATCCTGGCAGCTGCGACATTTGCATATTTTCACACAGCCGCTGCATACAAATTCCCAGCTGCGGCGGCATTAGTGTCCATCTCTCAATCATGCCCATTGTCTGTCGTGTAAATACATTACTGATATTGATGTTGGAATGTGACCAGTGCAAAAAATGTCATAATAGGATCAGCACAGGTGTGAGAAAAGCCTCAGGAGCAAAGGGGTTAATGAACTCCTCAGTCCTGGTAACTGCAACACTTGGAAGGTTCGGGAGTAGTGCATTTTGTACTTAGTGAAAGGGATCATGTAGAAGGGTCTGATCTTATTGTGACAGGTACTGTATAATCCAATGTCTGTCATTATCCTTGTGCCACACTGTTTAATTTCTGCCTCTGATTGGTAACTATTAAAATCTCCAGGTAAAAAAGTTCCCACCTAGGCTCATACCTAGATGTCCAGCTTTTGCTGAATGGAAGATGCAACATGTTCTACATGTCCAGCTTTTGCTGAATGGAAGATGCAACAACAACATCTGGTAAAATAGGTGGTAATGGGCTGTGGACACTGAGAGAATTCAAGGACAAAGGAAATGTTTGCTCTTGTTTATTTTTCTGTAAAAACATAGTATTTAAATATGTAAGTTACACTAAAAAAATACATTACTGTGAGTAGGATAGTTTATATAATGATTACCATACTTGCCAACTTGACTTCTTTTCACAGTGACACAATCTTTTATAGTACTTCTGCTTTTCACACTTAGGCCCTCATTCAGAGCCGTACGCTCTGAGCAGAGCGCACGCTCTGAATGAGGGGCGCCCTACATAATTATGGAGCGTCCTCCTGGACGCTCGTATAGCTGTGGGTCACCACCCACAGCCTATACGAGCGTGCAGTTTGATGGCCGCGATGGTCGTGACCATCGCGACCATCGCCACTGCGAGCCGGAGCCTGCAGTTGAGGTTTTCAACCGCAAGGCCCGGAGTGATTTTGGCTCTATCAGAGCCAAAATCACTCCCACTGACATCACTAGTGATGTCAGTGGGCCGGCTTCTGACGTTAGGCGTTCCCTTGGGAACATCGACAGCACGCCCCCTTTGATCAGACACAACGAGCGAAGGAAAGTCCTACGCTCGTCGCGTCTGGCGCATGCACACGACGGAGCTCCCTCCGTCGTGCGCATGCTCAGTGCAGACCATCGACCCACTTGCGAGCGGACAGCCGCTCGCGAGTGGGTCTGAATCAGGCCCTTATTTCCCACCTGCAATGACTTGGGCTGAATTACTTAACTGTAGTTTAATGCATTTTCAGATTCACCTAGACAATTCCACCCATCTTTTTACAATTGGACATTTAGGGCTTAATGCCATTCCATTCGAAGGGTGCGAGTTGCCATTGCAATGGCGTTAAAACAGCGCAACAGCACCACAACTCGCACCCTTCGTGGCTCGCTCCAAGCCCAAATGCACTTAATTTTGTTTGGAGCCCTATGGGGCTGTGAGCAGTTTTATGCAAATCCGTGCTGCCGTCAAGCGAGGCCGTTGTCGCGATGACTCGCACCCGCGAGTACATCGCGTACAATTGGATTGACCCCTTAGTGTGAAAAGCAGAAAGAATCAGATTGGCAGGTATGACTCAAAATGAAGGTCACCAGAAAAGCCACAAAAGCATTTTCAGAGACTTTGTGCATTATAAGGGACTTCGCACACCCCTGACCCCAGAGATTACAGTCATCACTTCAGTTTAGGAATACAAACTCTCTTGATCAGAGGGCTGAAAAAGAATTATTCATCATTTGGATGTGTGTGGCACTTTAACTGAGACACAAAACAGAGCAGCGATTCGATCTGCCATGTGATCTCTATCCTCTACCACAGTTTGTGATAAATAAATATGTTCTGCAATGAAGTTGCTTGCACGATAAACATATGACGGACCAACCGGCTCTTGCAAATTTGCAAATGTGGCGATATAACCCATTCATAGCCAGGCAGATCTACAAATGTATTCAACGATCTGTAATTAACCGTTCAGAACATTGCTATGTCCAAGAAATGATTGTTCTATTTAGTGTATTGGAATATTTCTGTGTTTGTAATCAACAGGCATTGACTGAATCTATATAAATCTGCATCATCATCAACATATTTCCTCTTTTATCCAATATAATATTTACTTTTATACTAATATTCAGCATATTATTAGCCCAGTACACCCCCACCACCAACCCCCAAACAGATCTGGTAAAACCTAAACTCTTCCGACAAGGATGTACAACACTTTGTAATGTTTTTCATTGCGAATTTTATATATTTAAAAAAAAATTGTACTAAGTAGTATTGTCTTTGACACATTATTATGCTGTTTTTAACTGTTTATTGATGTACAAGAAGCAACATCTAAAGAGAGGCTAAGGGGTATATTTACTAAATTGAGAGTTTTTAGAAATGGAGCTGTTGCCCATAGCAACCAATCAGATACTACTTAACATTTAGCTAGCACCTTCTAGAAGATAATAGCTAGAATCTGATTGGTTGCTATGGGCAACATCTCCACTTCTAAAAACTCACTTTAGTAAATATACCCCTTAGAGTGTAGACAAGAGGTTCATAACCCTACACAATATAAAAATAACCACTATAACACATTTTTAGTGTAACATTAGCATCCCAATTGTAGATAAGAGCTACTGTCAAAACAGTTACATAAAATATTCACCTTCTCATAGATATTGGTATATTACCTTATTTTACTCTCCACTGAGTATTTGAAATGTTAAAGGGTATTCTGTTCTAGTAATTACATTCTTATAGGAATAGGGTCCATGTCTTTCCTCCACTAATAAGCAGTTAGTGAATTTTGTTACATAAAAAGAAATTCAGGCATCTTGCTGATCACAACAGGAAGAGGTTATTTGAGATCCCATCCCTTTTCTTTGTCAGACACAAAGCAGAAATGGGAAAGTTTGTGTGTACATATTTCTGTAAGAAAACCTCTTTCCATTTCACCAAGAGATAATAAACACTGACATTTTTGCTCATCTTTGTTTTTTTTTATTCCGAGAGTGAAGATTTCAATGGGGTTTGATATATTCTCGACGCATTCCACCTATAATTAACATTTCTCTGCAAGTTTTTGCCTGTGTGTATTTTTATTAATAACTTGATGACTGATCAGGAACCAAACGTGTGATGCACATGTGAAATAGCAGCTTAAATCCTGAGATTCTATATTCTAGGACCATGAAAATGAATTCCCATGGTAAAAAAAGAAAAAGAAAACATACAGCAGGGCCCAGATTGTGGACAACCTGGCAAATAAATAAAAAGACTACATTGTATAACACTTAAGAGGGACACTTAAAATAATAATCTGTAGGATTATAGTATTGATATTTCACTGTATGTCAAATACCACATTTTAGGACACCCATCTAATAGGATAGGATACAGGACAAAAAGATCTAAATGCAGAGCATGTCAGTTATTCTAGCTGTAACACCACCTGCCATGTCCACGTCTATAGACATAACAATATGCAGAGTGTACTGAGTTGTTGTTTTAAGATTAAAGACTGACCAGCTACTTACATTGCTGCAACATAGAGAAACACCATCTTTCTAAGCAGCTATTTTCTCTGAGGGTAGGAAGACTGCTGGACAGTTCTGGTTTAGTATAAACACATCAGTTATTCAAAGCAGGGGCGCCGAGAGGGGAGTGGGGGCAGGTTACTAATTACCCGGGCCTGGGCTTGCTAGAGGGCCCGGAGACACCCCTTCCCTCTTATTTCACAGCAGCCCAGCCCAAGCTGCTGTGGGCTGGGCTGCAGTGAGAAACTGCCCGCTGCTGCTGAGCAGCAGCAGCAATCTCCTATGCCTGATCGTGACTCCCCTTGGCTTCGTGCCGAGCTGAAAGGCTCACAGCGCCCCCCCTCCCGGTGCACAGCGCCGATACACGGCACTACATAATTTCTTTTTTTTATAGTCTAAGGGGTGCGTAGCGCCCCTGATTCAAAGTATATTATTGCACCCACTAATACAGAGTATATTTTGTGTATTTTAATGTTGAATGTTGCTATACTTGCTCTACATAAAAACTGGCCATTTCACAGAATGAAAAACTGCAATTCTGCATTGTGAACACAAAGAGGCACAAGGTATATGTAAATGAATGCTACTCTATATTGTTTTTTATGCTGTATAATAGTAAATGCACTAACTTTTATGCACTTGATATTAGGGCTGTGAGCTGGACCATTTTTGCTGGATTTGGATTTGGATTTGACTCTGATTCGTCTTCCGGTTTTGGATTTTGATTTGGATTTGCCAAACCTGCTGTGACTGGCTTTGGATTTGAATTTTTTTACAAAAATTGCCAAAAAAAGCTAAAATCACATAATTTGGGCTTTTTTGTTCTTAGAGTATTATTAACCTCAATAACATTAATTTCCAGTCATTTACAGTCAATTTAGACCACCTCACAGCTTACAATATTGTTTTCACCATTATTGGTCAAAGGCTGCAGTGACGTGCCTGGTTACTAAGCAACAGAGCAGCGGCACAGACACCGCAGTTTAAAGCACATCTATGAAACATTGCCAAACAGCAGTGGTAGAAATGAAAGGTAGTGCAAGATGGAATTGTCCTTGGGCCCTCCCACCCACCCAGTGGAGTATGGCCAGCAAAGTCACAGTACTTGTTTACACAGTGGGCTAAGGCCTAAGGAGTTACGGTGCTTGTATACACAGAGAGATAAGGCCCAAGGAGTCATGGTGCTTATATAGACAGAGGGATAAGACCTAAGGAGTCACAGTGCTTTTAAACACAGAGGGCTACTACCCAAGGAGTCATGGTGCTTATACACACAGAGGGCTTTTGCCCAATTATTCACAGTGCTTGTATACACAGTGGGCTAAAGCCCAAGGAGTTACGGAGCTTGTATACATAGAGGGCTACAGTCCTAGGAATCACAGTGCTTATATACACAGTGGATTAAGGCCCTAGGAGTCACGTGCTTGTATACACAGTGGGCTAAGGCCCAAGGAGTTACGGTGCTTGTATACACAGAGGGATAAGGCCTAAGGAGTCACAGTGCTTTTATACACAGAGGGCTATTGCCCAATTCACAGTGCTTGTATACACAGTGGGCTAAAGCCCAAGGAGTTATGGTGCTTGTATACACAGAGGGCTACGGCCCTAGGAGTAACGGTGCTTGTATACACAAAGGTCTACGGCCCTAGGAATCATGGTGCTTGTAAACACAGTGAGCTAAGGCCCAAGGAGTCATGGTGCTTGTATACACAGTGGGCTAAGGCCCAAGGAGTTACGGTGCTTGTATACACAGAGGGCTACTGCCCAATTATTCACGGTGCTTATACACACAGAGTGCTACAGCCCTAGGAGTCACGGTACTTGTATGCACAGTGGGCTAAGGCCCAAATATTCATGGTGCTTACACACACTGAGGGCTACTGCCCAATTATTCACGGTGCGTATACACACAGAGGGCTATTGCCCTAGGAGTCACAGTGCTTGTATATACAGTGGGCTAAAGCCCAAGAAGTTATGGTGCTTGTATACACAGAAGGCTATGACCCTAGGAGTCACGGTGCTTGTATACACAGTGGGCTAAGACCCACGGAGTTACAGTGCTTGTATACACAGAGGGTGACGGCCCTAGGAGTCACGGTGCTTGTATACACAGTGGGCTAAGGGCCTGATTCAGAGCCGCTCGTAAGCGGCCGCTTGTTCGTTCCGAGCGATGTTTGCTCAACTGCGCATGCATACGGATCGTAATACGCATGCGCGAATCAGTCAGTGCGGCCGAAAATCATTTGTTCGCTAAATAGCGAATGCCTGCTATTTTGAGTGACAGGAGGAGGCGTATGTGGGTGGTAACATGGGAAGGTGCTTGAAAACGGGGAGTGGAGATCCGAACGCAGGTGTGCTTAAAGGTCAAAACGGGCATTTTATGAGTGTGCATAATTAATACAGCAGCGTCATTGACCACGTCACTGGGTTATTTTCTAGTCAGAACTGCTCGCAAGATTGCGGTAGGAAAAACCAACCACAAGAATAGCGAGCAGTTCATACGCTGGTCGATGTACCTGATTAATCTAATAAATAGCGGACATGACGTAGAATGCGAGCGGCCAGGGGGCGTAGTTATCCAAAAAACGACCGCAAGTTTTGTTCGCTCGTTCAGACATAGAGGCGTGAACAGACCGCAAAGAGCGAACGGTTCATTTGAATAGCCACCCCTTTTTTCTGAACGAACGACCGCAAATAGCGTCCGGCTCTGAATCAGGCCCTAAGGCCCAAGGAGTTGCGGTGCTTGTATACACAGAGGGCTCCTGTCTAATTATTCACGGTGCTTATACACACAGAGGGCTACGGCCATAGGAATCACGGTACTTGTATACATAGTGGACTAAGGCCCTAGGAGTCAAGTGCATGTATACACAGTGGGCTAAGGCCCAAGGAGTTACGGTGCTTGTATACACAGAGGGATAAGGCCTAAGGAGTCACAGTGCTTTTATACACAGAGGGCTATTGCCCAATTCACGGTGCTTGTATACACAGTGGGCTAAGGCCCAAGGAGTTATGGTGCTTGTATACACAGTGGGTTAAGGCCCAAGGAGTTACGGTGCTTGTATACACAAAGGTCTACGGCCCTAGGAATCATGGTGCTTGTATACACAATGGGCTAAGGCCCAAGGAGTCATGGTGCTTGTATACACAGTGGGCTAAGGCCCAAGGAGTTAAGGTGCTTGTATACACAGAGGGCTACTGCCCAATTATTCACGGTGCTTATACACACAGAGTGCTGCAGCCCTAGGAGTCACGGTACTTGTATACACAGTGGGCTAAGGCCCAAATATTCACGGTGCTTACACACACTGGGGCTACTGCCCAATTATTCACGGTGCGTATACACACAGAGGGCTATTGCCCTAGGAGTCACAGTGCTTGTGTATACAGTGGGCTAAAGCCCAAGAAGTTATGGTGCTTGTATACACAGAAGGCTATGATCCTAGGAGTCACGGTGCTTGTATACACAGTGGGCTAAGGCCCACGGAGTTACTGTGCTTGTATACACAGAGGGCGACGGCCCTAGGAGTCACGGTGCTTGTATACACAGTGGGCTAAGGCCCAAGGAGTTACGGTGCTTGTATACACAGAGGGATAAGGCCTAAGGAGTCACAGTGCTTTTATACACAGTAGGGTACAGCACCAAAAAATAAGTTTTTTTTCTTTTCAAACTTTTAACTTTCTTTTTTTTTTTACTTTTTTAAACTTTTAAACTTTTTTTTTAGTACTCACAGCCACTTGTGAGTCTCGTCACTTTAATCAACACAGTATAGCGCAGCATACATTAGCGTGCATTGTGCCCCCTATACAGTCACTTTACCAGCACAGCCACTTGTGAGTCTCTGGACACAGCCACTTAATCAGCAGAGTATAGCGCAGCATACATCAGCGTGCAGTGTACTCCCTATACACAGTCACTTTGCCAGCACAGCCACTTGTGAGTCTCTGGACACAGCCATTTAATTGCTCCCTTACACAGCCACTTAATCAGCAGAGTATAGCGCAGTGCGCAGCATGGGAGATTAATGGCGCCGAGCCTTGGTCTTGGCGCCTTATGTAGAGACGAAACTCTCGTGAGAATCCGATGTCAGGAGGATGATGTTCGGCTTCGCAGTGGGATCTGAGTCAGGCGCGAACACCTGAGCCACGGCTCGGGTGGACTCGGATCCCCGATGTGCGGAGCGGTTCGGATTTCACAGAATCCGAACCGCTCATCCCTGCTTGATATGTTTGTAACAAATAATCACAATAACAATTGATTTACAAGTGTAACCAACCAGATGGTATTACCCTTATAATATTGCCTGCAATTACAACCATCTATAAAGAAGAAACCATAAAAAAGAAACAAGATGCAGCAAAATGCAAATATTTTCTCTTACCAGTCCCTAACAGCATACTTCCCATGTTTTCTGTCAAAACTCAATTGAAACCATTGAGCCATTCTGTCTTGATCAAATATTTCAGTGGAATACTTTTGAGACATGACTCACTTTCCCTTTCTGTAAAAAGGCACCGAAGCATGCATTGTACACATGGCATGAACTTCTTCCACTGTTTACCAAAAATTAGATAGTGCTAGATAGTGTCTCTGCCCTAAAAGATGGCAGCCTACCCTGTGTATAGGTGAAGGGAGTATTTTAAGACATAAAGTATTTCTTAAGTGATTTGTAACATGTGAATTGTATTATAATTTGTTGTAAAACTGTTGTATAATAATGGAAAACCATGAATAGATGATGTACCCAATTGAACTACAAAACAGTTCTCAGCGCCTGATTCAGACTCGCTCGCGAGCGCTGAGCACTCGCAAGCGGGTCGATGTTGCCCAAGTGCACATGCGCACGACGGAGGCAGCTCCGTCGTGCGCATGCACGAGAACCGAATAACGACGGCCAAGCCGTCGTTATGAGTCTCGCACCAAAGGGGGTGTGCTGTCGATGGTGATTGACAGCACGCCCCACTGACATCACTAGTGATGTCAGTGGGAGTGCTTTTGGCTCTGATAGAGCCAAAAGCACTCCAGGGCTTGCGGCAGATAAGACCCTACCACAAGGGTCTCGTCGCAAGCCCGATGGTCGCAATGGTCTTGACCATCGCAACCATCATTTTGGCCGCTCGCTATAGCTGTGGGTGGTCACCCACAGCTATGCGAGCGGCCAGGAGGCCACTCCAAAAAGGAGGAGGGACGACCCTGATTCAGAGCAAGCGCTCTGTCAGAGCGTCCGGCTCTGAATCAGGGCCTCAGTCCTCTAGCCTGTTTCTCGGTCTAGTGATTATTCCAGGTAGAGCTGAAATAAGACTTTGGGGAACCCATGGCTGTGAAACCATGGCTGTTAAATCTATGGCTGAAAATTAAGAGCAAAGTGTCATCATGCACAAGAGGTTTTAAGTAGGTGGCAAATTTTAAAGAGGCTGCCATACTAATTCCATCATAAAAGGAACAGTTATTTAACATATGCTGAAATACAATACAAATAGAGCATTGAAAGGACGTAGGTATCGGCGTTACCCTTACTGTATGTTGTGTGTGTATATGTGTGTAGGTCTGTGTTATTTTGTGCTAGAGGTATTGGTGTGTAGGGGTTAATCTATGCTGTAGAACCAATATTTTTTATATTTAGAAATATGCTGGTAAAAACTTTTCCTAGGGTATCAATAAGAGATTATGACTAATATGACTAATGCCTATCAGTCTATTGATACCCTAGTAAAGTTTTTTTTTACATATTCCTGAAATATGGTTCCAGAAATACAGTACATAGAGCATCCCAGGGACAGACATACAATACACAGAGCATCCCAGTGACTGTTAAACAATACAAAGGCCATGCCAGTGTTTGTCTATAATACACAGAGCATCCCAGTGACCACCACACAATACACAGAGTATCCCAGTGACCTCCGTACAATATACAGAGCATCCAAGTGACTGTCATACAATATACAGAGCATTCCAGTGACTGCTATATAGTACACTGACTATCCCAGCGACCACCATACAATGCACAGAGCATCCAAGTGATTCCATTCTACAGCATTGAAAGTCACACAGTATCATCATCTCATCATTAATTAACCGCTCTTCAAAAATAATTTACTGCCTCAGCTTCATTGTAATCCCCATTCAACATAAATAACTCCATTATCTTCCATATCCCCATTACTAATTAACTCCCTACAGCTTCAATTGTATTTAAATTTGTTACCCCTAATTACATCCCTCATTAAAACCAGAAAAGGCATTAATCCCTACACCCTTATAAAAAATTACCTTACCTAACCCCTTGGCTTCCTGTGCATGTTGCTCTCACAGCCAAAGAGCAAATGTAATGGGTCCCACCACCAAGTGTGAATGATAAGGGCCAACAGAGGATGTAGGAGCCATGCACTGCAGCAATAGGTAGCATGGCCCCAACCTCTATGTCAACCTTTTTATCTGTGGTGGTATGGGGGATCCAAACTGATCTGTTCCTGGGTCCACTTGGGAGAAGAATACTTCCCAACTGAATATGTATGAAGGCTGCGCTAATCCTGTCAGGTCTGTTGGGGATGCTGCCGGTGAGGTTGGTAGAGGTTCACCTTCCCTGAGTTGAAATCTTTATAAAATTATTGTACCTCTGGCGCTACACTCGCAGATCTCATTACATTCAGCAACACAATTTAGATGTATAAATAATATATTTATTAAAATGATCCCAAAAGTGCAGGTCTACATTGAAAATTACAATATAAAACTATGGTGTCACGATTGGTGTTCGAGAGTTACCTGACTCAGGTGCTGAACTGGATTCAGCGGAGACCGGCTTGACTGGAACCATGGATGATGTAAATAGCTCTATTTGCATATGAATTGTATGGCAGTGAGAACTGCCTTTGATGATAAATGACAGGAACAGGAAACTTGTAGCGTAGAAATGGAATCAGTAGAAAACTTGAAGAAACTGGACTGGGACCGGCAGGAAAGCTTACCGAGCTGGATGAGGTACCAGTAGGTGGGCTTGCAGACTTGGACCGAGAACCAGTAGATAACTTGGAGGATCTGGACTGGGACTGGCAGGGAGGCTAGCTGAATTGTACTGTAGGAAATATTATTTCAATAATCACTGAACTTGGAAAAGAAACTGTAGACTTGAAACTTAAGTGAACTGGACCTCCAGACAGAAGTAACATGGTTTGAACTTGAAGGATTTGGAACTTGACTCTGGACTGGAATAACATGGATTGAATTTGAAGAACTTGGAACTTGACTCTTGACTGGAATAACGTGGATTGAACGTGAAGGATTTGGAACTTAACTCCAGACAGGAGTAACGAGGATTGAACTGAAGAACTTGGAACTTGACTCCAGTCTGGAGTAACGAGCATTGAACTGAAGAACTTGGAACTTGACTCCTGACTGGAGAAATGTGGAATGAACTTGGAACTTGGAATATGACTCTGGGTTGGAGTAACGTGGAATGAACTTGGAACATGACTCCAGGTTGGAGTAACGTTGGTAACACACCGGGAACTCGGGAACATAGGTCAAGATCTGGGAATCTGCAATGCTATGCTAGGAAGCATAGGTTTCACACCGGGAGCTCAGGAACATAAGTCATGCAGAAGTAATGGACACTGTTGCTCTGGCCTGGGAACTAGCATGATTTCTGGATGCACCATGTATAGTTGTTAGCAGGATTACTAGATGAACTGGTCTGGGAACCAGCAGGATTTCCGGATGCACTAGGTATTGCTGCAAGCAGGATTACTAGATGAACTGGTCTGGGAACCAGCAAGATTTCCGGATACTCCAGGTATTGCTGCAAGCAGGATTACTAGATAAACTGGTCTGGGAACCAGCAGGATTTCTGGATGCACCAGGTATTGCTGCCAGCAGGATTACTAGATGAACTGGTCTGGGAATCAGCAGGATTTCCAGATATGCCAGGTAAGCAGTTAGCAGGAGCCTGGGATACACTTGTACACAGAGAGATAGAAATAGCACAATCTGTACACCACGGGAAGTAACAAGATGCTCAGGCCCTGAATGCTATCAGAGGAGAATGTTTATACCCTGGTTCTAGCAGGAATTGGTGGATACAGTCAGGTGGTCTGGCAGTAGCATTCTGAGTGGCGGAGGGCACAACATGCAGAGGGAGCAAACATATCTGCAGTACTGAGAGTCAGAACTACACCTGCAATTCCAATCAAGACTAGCAATGTTCACAGACAGGAAAGGACCCAGGTGAATAATCACTGTGGAAAGGAGAGCACAGTCCAAATGCATACACAGAAGTGTTGCAGCCAGCATGATCAGGACAGATCTCCCAGGGGAATTACATGACTTATGGTAGCTAATACCGGTATACAAACCTTAATAACAATGATGCATACAAATATATAGACAACAGTGTAGTCCCTAATAGGGTAGTGGGGGAGAGATACGCTGCTGAGCATTTTACTCCAACCCTCCTGTCTATATATGCAATAAAGGTAAAGTAGATGAGTAGCCTTAGTTCTGCTGATGGTATATATATTATCAGAGTTCAATTCAGTAGGCAAAGTAATGTTATGAATAACAAGTGGTCTCACCATAACTTTGCTAGGCCATGGTGTAGTGGTCCAGCAGTCATAGGCGGGATGAGTAGGAGTCGTTTCCAGCAAATGTTTAGGGTATCTGGCGAGGTGCAGGCATCAATGATGACCCTTCCCTCGCTATTGATGCGTTTCACCTGCGTACCAGGCTTCAGCAGGATGGAGAGCGTGTGTTGCTCCTACTCCTTTTAAACTAACTGCCTGTCTGTGCCGTCTGGCGTCACTTCCACCCAGCTCCAGCGCAGTCGCTTCCACCCGCACTTCCACCCGGGACTGCACTGTTGTCTATATGTGAGTATGCATCATTGTTATTAATTTTTGTATACCGGTATTGGCTACCATCGTTTTATATTGTAATTTTCAATGTACACCTGCACTTTTGGGATCATTTTAATAAATATATTATTAATACATCTAAATTGTGTTACTGAATGTATTAAGTTCTATGAGTGAAGCACCAGAGGTACCATTATTTTATAAAAACTTCCCAAGTGTCCTGTTTAGGAAGGACAGTCCTGATTTTAGTGGTCTATCCCGCTGTTTTAACATTCAATGCCTTGGAGAATGGGTTCTATACATAAAATTTAATGGTGTTTCAGGGGAAGGTGAGGAGAGTTAGGGGCACTGTAACCCTTCTGAATTATTAGGCAAGCCCAACATTGTGAGAGAATACCACTTATTTTGTTTTCAAACTGCAGTTTGGTGGTGGCACAAGCAACTTGCACTAATTTGCAGAAGACCAATAGTAAGAGCTGAGTTCTAAGTGTCAGTAATATGATTCATATAATGATATTGCAACAGGTAATTATTAATAATAATAATAATAATAATAATAACAACAACAATAATACTAATAATAATGCTAATGCTAAGTTACTTATATAGCACCAGCCTATTCCATTGTGCTTTACAATTGGGAACAAAACAATAAAAGAGGAAGACTGGGTAATAATAACAGACAGACATAGAGGTAAGAGGGCCCAGCTGGCAAGCTTACAATCTATAGGGAAATAGGCATTGATACACAAGTGTAAGTGCTACATTCTGCATATTAGCCCAGCCAGATTGCAGGGGTTTGGTGAACTGTATGATCCAGTCACACAAGAGAGAAATATATAAAGTTGGGTGTGGACTGTATAGAGGGGATGTATTTGGGTAGGATAGCTTATGGAGGTCATGTGGGTGGTTCTGGAACTTGATAACCTTGTCTAAAGAGGTGAGTTTATATGGAACATTTAAAGGATGGAGACTAGAGGAAGGTCTTATAATGCATGGGGAGGCAGAGTAGGTGCAGCCCGAAAAAAGTCCTGTAGCCGTAAATGGGAGCAAGTGATGTGTGTGGATGAGGCCTAGAGGTTGGGCTGGAAGATATTTTGAGATAAGTGAAAATATATACTGTATGTTGGTGTAGTTTTGTTAATTGCTTTATGTGTAAGTAACAGTATTTTATATTGAAATCAGTAGAATACAGGTAACCAATGGAGGGACTGACAGACTGGAGCAGAAGATAAGGAAGATATATGTTTGTAAAAGGAACATTATTAACTAAAAAGATAAATCAAACACAATTATTTCTCATTTATTAAGCATATAAATGGACAAAGCCTGGGTTTATAAAGGCTACAATTAATTCAGCTATTTAAATTAATAAAAACGGAAAGACAATTAACTGACTCATTGGTTTTATTATTCCATCTTAAACCCTTAAACCATAAAGTAATAACAAATAATCACACATATACAATGACAAGCAGTAAAGGGGTGAAAGCTCAATTGAATTAATTAAACAGAAAGGAGTGCAACATCCAAATAAGATCAATTAATAAATGCGGTGGCACCTATTCTGGCACAAGTTGGATTGGGAAGCATGACACTTCCATAATTATCTTAGTACCATCCCTCCATAAAATGACAACCAGGTCCTCCCCTGATGTAGAAACCAACTCAACAATAACAAAGGGGCAGTGCTACCCAACTACCCTTGCTACCCCAGCTGTGTCACACCTGTTAGTCTGCCCCTCCCCTTCAGAATGTAAACTCTTACAAGCAGGGCCCTCTACCCTCTTGTTCTTCTCCTTCTCTACATTCATCTACATCTTACTCCCCACTAGGGCACCTAACACTTGGCTGCTTTACTCTGTTGCTTATCTGGGTGTTATGGTTGCTAATGTACTATGTAGCAATGTATATTATTTATGTTCCTTGTCCTGTATTGTATTGTATTGTACTGTAAGTCACTGGTCAACTTATTTATGTACTTTGTAAGGCACTGCAGAACGCTTGTGGCGCCATATAAATAAATAATAATAATAATAATAATAATAATAATAATAAAGGATGCCGTCAAAGAGTACTGCTTTCCGACCTAGATGCGCCTCCTCTATTGGAAAAAAAAACACAAGAAAATACATCTAACGGACATAAAAAGGTATATACAAACCACAAGTCATTATTATTATTATTACTTCCTCCATTGGCCAACTAGGAAATGTAAATACAATTGACTACAATAAAATAAATTAAACCTTAACACCACTGACATTAAATTAATTACATAAAATATTCTCACAATTAAGTATTCGGCTACTTTTCTTTTATTTAGATTGTAGTGACTATTTACTGCTTATTTTACATTATATGGTTTTATTATGTGACCATTGTCTTCATACACAATCATATTATCCTCTTCTACACTCATGCAATTAAATTGCATAAATATCTAACACCTTAGATGAAAACATGCAGATTGAAACCAAACATTACTTATTTCCCATTTTTAATTTGCAAAAAGTGTTCTTGAATTGTATATAATTATCTACTGAGAATACCTCTATTCAAGATACCTCATTGTAGATCATTATATGGGATTTTATTCTGTATCTATAAGTTAAAGATATTATTATTATTATTATTATTATTATTATTAGTAGTAGTAGTAGTAGTAGTAGTAGTAGTAGTAGTAGTAGTAGTAGTAGTAGTATTCAGTAAAAACTAGGCTCAGTTCTTTTACACAGCACTGAACAATTAAAATTAACAGGGATCATTACATAAAGGCGCAAAACTGGAAAAAATAAAGATAAAAAATTTATAGAGTTGTGCACATAAGTCTTTTCATTCTAATAATTATTTAATATAATTATATATAGTTGTAGTTTTACCCTTGAAATTATGCAATTGGGAGATGAACTATCAGTAGATGTACACAAACCAATATCCATAATTAAATACAAGGTGTACAGGTTTCCCACTTACAAGTAACTTTATTTCTTCATTTTGTACATGAACAGCAAATAATTTATATAATAAACTTGTCTATATTTTGAGGGCAGTAGTATAAGGGGACTTGGCATAACTGAGAATTCCAGGTTAAGAACAAAATGTTGATATAATTGGCTTTTGGCTTTATTTGAAAAAAAAAATGAAATAAACAATTGTTTGCCCTCTGAGGTAAAGTCACTCTGCAAATGTATTATGGTTACCATTTATTTGACATTATCCAAGTGTTCCTGTATAATTTAAGATTATCTGGATGTCTCTAACATTATCCACATTACATTATGTCAGGAGAAGCAACATATCTTGAAACATCCTTCTAATCTCTAACCTAAACCTGCAGCCTCACCACAGGTTTTCACCAACACAAAGGGGTAATTTAGTGTTGCTTAAAATTATGTGGGTATTGGTGTCCCAAATGGCACAAAAAATTAAAACCACATCCTTTGTAATTGAAAGTTAGGGAATTATAGATTTGGATTTTTTTATTGTATACACTAGTTCAAGATGTCCCATTGTTATGCTCCTTCCTACCACACACTGCAGGCTCTCCAGCCAGCTTCATGAAGTCTCTGTGTTTTAAAGCTTCCACAGTACAAATTAGAATGGCAATCATCAAGCCTTTATGGGCGGATGATCAAACACTCCAAACTGTGTAGGACTTTGTATATAAATATACAAAACTCCCAGCCATGTGTGACTGCAAATCCACAAGTTAAAATATTAACATATGGTATCCTGTCACTGCATCCTTACACCAGATTTTAGTCAGACTTGTGCCCAGAGGCGTAGACTTGATATATCGAAGTTTTAATATCTGTGACTGATAAATTAAATATTTTTTCCACAAGCCACATGATTGCTGATAAATTGGACAGATGTAGTAGGTTGTGGTTCTTCTTACCCACAGATGTGCTGCTTGGCTACAGATAGCTTAATGGCATGAAAAGACCTGTTAACTACAGTGCCCATATTGTAGAAAAGCCACAGAGGACCGGACCTAGGGGAAGTACTCTGCTTACCTTGTACAACATTGTTTTTATACATTTTATTTAGTGAAAAAAATCATTTGTCACTTACATAACATAAACATTTAACCATTGATAAAATGAAGGCTAAATCAGTTTCAGTTATTTATTTTATAGAGATGCAATGGGATTTTGAACTCTGTACAAAAATCTATATTCATTATACAGTAGGCAGCCATTCTTTACCGTGGTGAGGAGAATGCAGCCAATCAGTGACCTCACTGATGCACTTTCTGTCAGTGATTCCTTGGCCTTCTGTATTTGAATGCCTGCTCTGCCTACAAAATGGCTGCTACCTATGTGCATCTCATAAAGGTGCCTCACTGATGCAATTGCTTCCTAGCTAATTAATAAGCTATGTTACCTTAAATCAGGAGCGGATTGGGCCATCGGGAAAGCGGGAGAGTTCCCGCTGGGCCGGCCCCATCCGGGCCTCTGGCAGGCCAGCTGACACTATCTGTCAGCCTGGCCGATTTATAATAACCGGCTGCTGCACTTGCCATCTGTTTTGGCACACTAGTGAGGGTGCCGGGCTAAGCGGATGGGTGGACTTTTAATGTTACTGCTGCGGACTGGCTCCTGGTAGCAGCACAGAGGCATCTTAAGAGAGGAGGGGGCCCATGTGCATCACCCTCCTCTCTCCCCAGCGGCCGGACGCGTCACCGCAGCAGTAAACTCTGGGCACTAGAGTGTGCCCAGAGTCTACTGAGCATGCTCAGGTCACAGGGAAAATGGTGCGGCCGTTATTTTACCGGCGATTTCCCTAGTGTGCATGCACACAACGCTGGAAAAATGGCCACGATGACCATTTTTCAGGTGTTTTGTCCAGCGCTACAGTCCGACGTGGGACATTGGAGGGGTATGTATTAAATCATATGGGTGCAGGGTGTGCGGTGTGCCCCTCCGGACCCAGGGGCCCAAATGCACCATACTCTCTGTGCCTATTATAAATACACCCATGTAGCAGCATCACAGCAGGGAGGAGATCAGAAAGGGACCAGTCTGAGTGACAACATTCGGACTGTCAGTTCAGTAGCTTAGCTGGCCGGGGTAGGGGGATTGGGGGTGGGCAGATGCAGTGGGCACCCTGGCAACAATGATACTGCACCCAGTAGCGGCTCCAGGCTCGGGCAAGCCGGTCCGTCACCCTGAGCACTACTGTTTCCGGAAGGCGCAGGAAACGCCCACCCTCCCTCCCAGCGCTATTGCACATATGTAAGCTCAGGGGGAGGGAGTGGAGGAGGGAAGGGGCGGCAACACAGGACAGCACTGGGCGCAGCCCAGCCTAGCGCCGGCCCTGACCACACCCCATGTTACTCACACTGCTCTCCGCGCAAGGTCTCCTTATGTGTCACTGAAGCCAGGGGTTTGTCAAACTGACAGTATACAATCATACTATGAAGCAATGGCGTAACTGCAGAGGGTGCAGGGGGTGCAGTTGCTATGGGACCAGACACTTGGGGAGGCCCGAGTTCCAGCAAGCAATCTGCACATTTTTTTTTCTTTTTGTTTTAAACATTATATCAAATGTATTTCATTTGGCCCTGCTGCACACTCTGTAGTTATGACGGGGAATGGATGGGAATTTGGGGACACGCTGTGCTGACCAATCCTGTGGCTCCTGCTCAGTCAGCTCTGCCTGCCTGTTTGGCTGAGCTGGGCTTTTTTTTTGCTGCTTTGTGTCCAAGCCCCTCCCCCAACCCTGCCCCTTTACTATTCATATGAATAGTTTTTACCATTGAATTCTTTTGATGCAATGGATAGTTACCATTGCATCGAAAGATTCAATGGTGGTATAGTCCTCTCTGGCCGAGCCAGGGGGACATCAATCTGGAGGTGGAGCCAGACGTTTAGCGCCTTACCTCCTGGATGCTGCGTCCCCCAGCACCACAGGGACACAGGCGGCCCCCAGCGCGAGGACGGCCACCGGCACATAGGTGGCCCCCGGCAACACAGACAGTCCCCGCTGGCATCCAGCATGAGGATGGTCCCTGTCCCCACAGACGACCCCCGGCATCGCAGGCAGCCCCGGCTTCACAGGCAGCCCCCGGCAAGAGGACGGCCCCCAGCACTAGCAATACAGATGCAAGAGTTCCCCTGGCAACACAGGCGGTCCCTGGCAGCATCCGGCGTGAGGACGGCCCTTGGCACTACAAGAACACAGGCGGCACCCGGCGTGAGGATGGCTACCGGCACCTGGGCAGCATATTGCGAAAGTGGACCAGGCACCAGGCTACACGTTGTGATGAGAAGACGGTGTCTTCACATGTGGCTGCACTCCCTGATCTGGAGGATAATTCAAGTAAGCGAGTGAGGGTTGGTTTGGTGCGCTGGTGGTGCTGTGACAGGTGGGGGGGGCTAAGGGTGACATCCCACGGCTGCTGCTAACATTGAAGAGGGGGCTAGTGAGCAGCCAGAAGGGGGTACCACCATTTGGCAAAGCAGTAGTGCTGGTGTTTGTGGTGGTAGGATAGGGAAGATGGGCCGGCTGCTACTGTTACTTTAAACTACCCTTCTATCTGCTCTTAACCCCTCCCCCAGCACTGCCTAGCCCTAACCTGCTCCATGCCCCCAGTACTGCCCCAGCTGATATCTACTCTTACCCCCTCCCTACACCCAGTACTTACTGCCCAAACCCCCTCCTTGCCCCCCAGTACTGTGCTATCTATCCTTGCCCCTAGTACAGCCCCAGCTGCTATCTACCCTTACCCCCTCCTTAACCCCAGTACTGCCTGCCCAAACCCACTCCTTGCCCCCCAGTACTGTGCCAGCTGCTATCTAGCCATGTACCCTCCCTACCCTCAGTATTGCCTGCCCCTAACCCTCTCCTTGCTCCCGAGTACTGCACCAGCTGTTGTCTGCACATATCCTCTCTCTACCTCCAGCACTGTCTGCCCTTACTCCCCTCTAACACCCCCCACCCCTGTGGTGGATAACTGACTTGGGGGACCCTTTAGAAATTTTGCTATGGGCCGCACAAAGTTCTAGTTATGTCCCTGCTATGAACAGGGCCAGCAACAGAAATCATGGGGCCCAGTACACACATTTTTTGTGAGCCCCTTATCCCCACTTCTCTGCAGCCAGCCCCCTGTCAGTGCCCCTCTGGTGGCCAGCCCCCTATCAGTGCCCCTTCAATGGCCAGTCCCCTGTAAGTGCCCCTTCGATGGCCAGCCCCCTGTAAGTGCCCCTCCGGTGGCCAGCCCCCTATCAGTGCCCCTCCGATGGCCAGCCCCCTGTAAGTGCCCCTCCAGTGGCCAGCCCCCTATCAGTGCCCCTCCAATGGCCAGCCCACTGTAAGTGCAATCCGGTGGCCAACTAGCTCCCACAGTGCAGCCCCAGCCCCCAACACTTACCATGCCAATGCTGAGGCTCCTCTATTTGGTGGCACTGCTAATGCGGCACTGGCTGACGTCATGACATCATGCGCAGCGCCTCAATAAACTAAAAAAACTGAACCAGCGCCGCACAAGCAGTGCCATCAAACAGAGGAGCATCGGCATGTGCATGGTAAGTGTTGGGGGTCAGTTAGTACACAGACTACTCAGCCAGTGTGTGCCTGCTGCACCCTGCTGGTCATGCAGCAGCGCTGCACAGCATAGGTGCATGATCAAGTATTGTCAAGGTAAGTATTATCCCTCCGGGGCCCCCTACAACCTCAGGGCCCGGCACAACTGTGCCCCTAGTCCCCCCCTGTCGCCAGGCCTGGCTATGAAGCACATGATTGTATACTGACAGCTGCCCTCTGCTCTACCCCTGGCTTCAGTTACACACAAGGACATCAAATGCTCTCCCCCTGTGCACAGAGCCCAGTACAGTCAGCATATGAGAGGGGGCATGGCCACATGTATTAGAGGCGGTCTCTCAGAGGAAGCTGAACATGAAATATAAAGATTTTTTTTATCCATTCCTCCAGACCCAGGAGAAGATGACCACCACCAGGTGTGTGTGTGGGGAGGCAGTTTGCAGAAGATGGCCACCATTAGGAGAGAGAGATTGTGTGTGTGTGTTTGTAGGGGGGGGTAGGGGTATGCAAGATATGGGCACTACCATGTGTGTGTGGGGGGCAGTGTATGCAGAAGATGGCCACCACCAGGAGACAGTGTGTGTGTGTGTGTGTGTGTGTGTGTGTGTGTGTGTGTGTGTGTGTGTGTGTGTGTGTGTGTGTGTGTGTGTGTGTGTGTGTGTGTGTGTGTGTGGAGGGGGTGTTTGCAGAATATGGGCACCACCAGGATTGTGTGGGGGGGAGTATATAGAAGATGGACATCACCAGAAGTGTGCATTGGTGGGGGGGAATGCAGTACATGAGCACTACCAGTTATGTAGGTGAAGTGAGGGTAACACTAATTGGCACTATCAGGAGAGTGAGGTGGATATACAGTAGGAGTTGGGCACTACCAGGAGTTGGAAGTACAGGAGATGGGCACTAGAAACAGTGTAGTCGGGGGAGTGAATTACATTGGCACTACCAGGAATGTTTTGTGAGTGTAGGAGATGGGCACTACCAGAAATGTGTGGCAGATGTAGAAGATGGCACTACCAGGAATGTGTGGCAGGTGTAGGAGATGAGCACTACCAGGATTGTGTTGCGAATGTAGGAGATGGCACTACCAGGAATGTGTGGCAGGTGTAGGAGATGGGCACTATCAGGAATGTGTGGCAGGCATAGGCGAAACTGGGGGTGGTCTGTGGGTGCACCGGACCTCCCATTAGCCCAGTTTCACCATATTTGATGAAGGAAGCGGTCCCTATTTAGCTGGACTGCCTGCTGAAGCCCGGCATGATGAAACCGTGCCGGTGTCACATCAAAATGCTGTTGGTGCTGTTTCATTATGCCAGACTGCAGCAGGCAGTCCAGCCAAATGGGGCCACAGGGGGGCACAGGGCTCCCAGGTCCATCCCTTCCTATCCTGATTCCCCCCTTCATCCAGCCCTTCCTGCCCTGCTTCCCTCAGGTCCTGTCTTTGATGACCTGTGCCCCTCCCTACCCTCCCATATCCAGTTGATTGTGTATAAATCCCCTTCATAAGGTTCACCAAAGAAAATAAACTTCTTTGCTCACCACGCTTCGGGCTCGCCACGGGTTTATATTCCCTCCTCTGTCCATGTGGATGGTAAGGAATGGCGTTGGTGAGCCCCCGCCTCTCTCAGCCAATGAATGGCTCCTCCATTGAAGTCAATGGAGAGCCGCAGGTTACTAAAGTTTATTCTGCAGTTCCCACCATTGACTTCTCCTGGCTGAGAGAGGCGGGGGTTCACCTCTCTCAGCCAATGAACGCTTAGATACGGCTCTATAAAGGCAGAAGCCGCATCTGAGCGTTTCATTCAGGAGATAAGCTAAGCTAAGCGGAGATTGCCGCCCGGAAGCCTTGAAGCGGCGTCGGGTTAGGTGGGTATTTGACTCTCAGCAGCACGGCTCGCCGTGTCATAGCCCCATCCACTTGCAGCGTCTTGTATTAGATGCCGCTGAGCGGGAAACTTCAGTCCGGTGGTGGAGGGGGAGAAGTGAAGACCTCCCAAAGAAAATAAGATGGCAAGCACGGCAAGAGTTCCGGTGGTCGCGGAAGAGGCCAGAAGACGCCGCTGTCAAGAGAGAAGACAGGATGGCAGAAGATTGCGGCAGAGGACCAGAGAGGACTGTGGGGGTGGAAAGTAAAAGAGCTAACAAAGCTCCCCCGACGAAGCTTCTTCCACCGTAGCAGGTATGGCCTCCATGAGGCCTACCATATACCCCTCCCTAGACCACCAGGGTTGTCGGGCACTAGGCCCGTGAGGCATACTCAAGCAATAGGTCTGTGGGCTTATAGGCGGGCACAAGGCCCGAGTGCTGTAAGCGGGCATATTGCCCCTATTAGGTGGAAGTGACCTGGGTAGTAGACCTAGGTCACTAATCAAAGAGGTAGGCGGGCACTAGGCCCATGGCCATCAACCAGGCCTAAGGCCTGTACACATTCAGGAGGGCACTAGGCCAAATTCATTGAAGCCCCATGGTAGGTAGGCCCATAGGCCTGAGCCCTGTATAAAGTGGCCCTGGGCATTAGGCCCAGGCCACTACCTGAGCCCCACCATTAGGCAGGCCCATAGGCCTGAGCCAGCAACATAAAAAGGGGACTCTGGGCAGTAGCCCAAGTCCCTCCTGTGTCCCTCAGTAGGCAGGCACAAAGCCTGAGCTGACAGCCCATTGAGTGGCCCAGACCACTGGTATAGCAAGTAGGTAGCCCCCTGTGTAAGTGCATAGAGGTGTAAGCAGTTGTGCGACTCTCACCCTCCAAGAACCCCCATGGAGAGCTGTTAGGCTCTCACTAAGATAATAAGTATTTCCAGTCACAAATAAGAGGAACTAGCCAGCTCTAGTTAGGCAGGAAACAAACATTTAAAGGGACAGCACTGTGGTTTTACTCTTGTGTGATTACCGTCTGTGATTGTTGTTCCGTGCAGGGCAAACATTTAGTTGTTTATTGTTAAGCATGCCACACTACACACACAGTTTAAACTCTGTGATAGCAGCTACCAGGTTTCCATAAGTATGACGGATAGTGTAGGACCTGCAGAGAAGTGGGGTCCCGTAATGTGGGCTGCAGGCTTAAATGCATTGATCAATCCATGAACCAAAACCCCAATATCTATTTATATATTATTGTGAGTGATTTAACAATGGTGAGTGCTGAGTTTTCTGTTTTTATATATATATATATATATATATATATATATAATTTATGTTTGTTTGTTTAAATTGGGCTGAGTGTACTGCCTCACAACACAGAGGTTGTGGGTTTGATTCCCACTACGGCTCTAACTGTATGGAGTTTGTATATTCTTCCTGTGCTTGCGTGGGTTTCCTCCCACACTCCAAAAATATACTGGCAGGTTAATTGGCTCCCAGCAAAAATTAACCCTAGTTTGTATGTGTATATGTGTACATGTGGTAGGGAATATAGATGGTAAGCGTTACTGGGGCAGGGACTGATGTGAATGGCCCCCCCATCGCCCATCGCCCACTGCAGGAGCCGGAAGGCAAAGCTTATAAATAAGCTCCAGCCTGGCTCTGGCAGTGGGCGTAGCAGCCAATGACTGCTGAAACACACACTTCGCCGCCGGGTAGTGTGTGTTACTGTGTAGTGCAGACCACACTCACTGTGGTCCGCACTACACTGACTGACTGGGTCGGACCTATACCATGGCAGGCAGCACACACCCCTGCACTGCCGTTCCCACGGTGCCCATGGCACGAGCCCCGGCGGCCCTGCCCTAGTTACACCACTGCTTTTAAATCAAATGGTGTCACTGAACAGGACTACTATATTGGGGGGTAGCAGGGGCAATTGCTGTGTAGTTTTGCTTAGAGTGACTGGAAAGCTTGCACCAGCCGTGTATGATGCAGATTGCCCTCTATCCAACATCTCCTTCTCCATGATTGTTGCTGCTCTGATAGATAATGATTAAGTGCCAATACACAAAAAAAGGAAAGAAAAACTTAAAATACATGCTATGTGATACTCTAGGATTGTACCTGATTTGCCTATATGGTAATTATTGTCCTAGGTCTGACTGTATGATGTAGTAGCTGTGAACAAAAGTCCTTTCACTACAAACTTCCATGCTTTCCATAAGTTTTGTGCAGTGTGCCTTATCAAGCTTTGCATATCATTTGGAAGGCCTTTTTTGTGGGAACTTAACATTGCATTTTTTGTGACTTTTTGCCAATAAATGAATTATTGGCATTCCCAGTGAACATAAGACATGTCAGAGGCAAGAATTTCTTCTCAATTAGAAGTAAGTTTAAACAAAACAACTGCAGGTTATTGTCTTATGTGGTCAATTATTTGATGCTAAGATCAATTTTAAAGGGCCTACTTCATAGGCAAATGTGTGTGTGTGTGGGGGGGGGGGGTTCTACTTGCCTGCTGCTCAAATCATGGCCACAATGGCAGTAGTATAAAATAAGATTTTACTAGAACTGTGGCCACAACATACAATATAAGGGGCAGGACTGAGCAATTGTGCATGCCCAGTGGCAGCAGCTTCTCCTACCAAGTTCGATGTGTGGATCAGAGAGCTCAATCAGCGCACCAGACCAGAGAGCAGTAGGAAGCAAGAAGAGACAAGAATCTTACTATGAGTTGGGAGAAAGTGTGATCAGAAAGCTTAGTTCTGTCTCGTACTTCTTATATGTATGTATATTTATTATGGGATGTGTAACCTTATCCTGACCACTTAGGTTACTTACATGAGATAAATATGTTTAATGCAGAAAAGTTTGTATTTTATACTCTCTCCCCTACAGCCTATACTATAGACTATCTGTAGTGTTAATTATTAATACTGTATTACACACGCTATCCAGTGTATAAGGACACCATTTTGTAAATACATGTCTGGGACTAGTGCAGTGTTTTTCTGTCATTCCCTAAGACTCCCAGCCTTGCTCCAATGTTCCGTAGAGCAGAGGACTTGGATTGTGGATTGGTGCCGACATCCAGAAAAGAATACTATTCATCCCAGACAGGTTGGTCCTCCTGATGAATCTATCAGCTTGCTGTGCTCGCTTGCCTTGCATATGTCTGAAGTATTACATGCACTGCATTTTGTATGAGGCGGACTATAGCTTGTTACACTGCATTTCATATGGGCTGGACACACTCACCCTAAAATCATTCATTACAGCATTGTAAAGTAGGGGGAGTGGCTACAATGATGCAATTCAATGCGATTTGTGCTATCGGCCACTTTACTCGGGAAGTGGGCAGTGACGGCTTCTCATTTCTTCCCGTTTCTGGTCTTATTTCGCCTTCTCCAGGATGTCACTTTTCATGCAAAATCCCCATTTGCCCACCGGCACGTTTCTGGGGTCGGGTCTGGTGCAGTTATTGGGCCTGCAGGGTCTTGCTTACGCCATTATTGCATCAGAGCTGCAGGCGCCGGAAGGGACTCAGCCAAGTATGCTATAGGGAGCCTGTTTAGCTCTGTCACTGGTACATGACCACATGTCACGGACTGCCCACTATGACAGTGAGCATGGAAGTTAATCAGCTTGCCATGTGCCATGGCTACCAATGAAATAACAGCCTCCTGTCATGGATTCGTTTTGTGCCATCTTCAAGAGAGGGGGGCCGCAGTACTGTATCTGGTCCGGGGCTCGGGCTTCTGGTCTACAATGATTTCAGGTCCATGAGGTAACTCTCACAGTGGAATGAATTGAGAGTACAGGGTGTTAGGCAGCCTCCTCCAGGGGAAGGTCTAGGTCCAGTAGAGGCAGACTAAGTGCTGCTGTGCATAATATGGCTGAGCAGAGTGAGAGTTTTTATGGCGGTTCTGAGCAAACAATTAGGCTCACCCCTTGTTATTAATGCCAAAAAACCATCTTTAACCCCAGATCTGCCAGGCTAGAGCACCCCCATGCCCTTTATATGCCAGCCCAGGACCCCCTCATGTCCCTTTCTGTGCCAGTGGCCAGGATTTGTGTGCTGGCGGTAGGTAGGCTTTGTGAAGACAGAAGGCATGCTGCAGTTATAGATGAGAGACGGCTTTGCACGGGTAATGCTGCAAGGTGTGACATGACATTCCCTCCCAGCAGGCAGGGAGTACTGTGTACAGGAAGGGTCAGGTCCCATAGCAGCCACACACCCCGCACACAACACCCATCAGTCGTTATGAGGTTTATAGGTATCCATTTCCTTGGGCTCAAACACATCCCTACCTGCTCAAACCTGTTGTAATGTCCATCGACAGAAGACATTTGCCCTCCTCAGCAGTTGCCCCAGGTTCCTCCAGCAGGCCTGGGTAATAGATAACCCTTTGCCCACCCATCCTCTTGGCACCCATGTGCATTGCATGAACCTAACTGCAAATATCCAAATGTGCATGGACTTTAGGAAAATATATATATTTTTTTCTATTTTTAAACAATGGTTCAGACCTATATAGATTTGTAGGGTTGTGTTTTAGTCTCTTTACGTGGTTCACACCTTCTTTAACCCTAAAAAGCCAACCATAGGTCTGACTCACCCGACCATTTGTAACTTTCCAATGAAGAATTTTCAAGTGGAAAATTTACCTTGCCAATACCTCTTTTCCACCAAAAATCCGGGTCAGACCTGGGTTTTCAGTCACTGTTCAGACCCAGGTCAGACACCGTTTACACAGCACCATCGATCTGGGTTAGTCTCAGGTCAGCCCCGTTCACACTGAACCTGGGTCTGCCCTGCTAAACTTGTGAGGTCATAAAAGTGGGCGGTGACTGCACCATAACCACCAATCAGCTCATTTTAGGAATGACCCAGGTCTGATAACACTGTAATACTTTTAATTTGTTTTCTTTCTAAAAATAGTCATACATTACTAACTTGATGTCAAGAAAAACGAAAACAATTTCAGCATGTTTTTACTAGCTCTATTTTTTGAGCTACACTACTTGCACTATACTGTATGTACATTAGTAATATAGTCATAGTGAAAATCTATCTTAAAATAATCAATTTTCTTGATTGAATTAAAACTTATTTATTTTCTATCAATCACAAATAAGAACACAAAATGAAACAAACATACAGCATACAAAAGTCTATATAAAATCTAATGTAGTGGCCTATTCATGGGGGTGCTTTCTCTTTGCTTGTCCTCCTCTTCTGGGGCATCTCTTGTCACTGTCCAACAGTAGTGATTCACCTACCCTGATATCTTTGTTCCATTGCTGAAATGTCTTGGTGGGATCGCTCACATTGCTTGTCACTCAGTGCACCACAGTTATCTTGTGTGGGTAATCCCGTGAATCGCATATATTTGAATAGGGGAGGGGACAAATAACTGATTCATTTAATTGGGTCATTAGGCCCCACCCCCTCTACACAGAACACAGATTGCTGGTAAGATTCTCTCCATTCTGCCCACTTCACTAGGAATGCCCCTACATCATCATAATTGGGCTATATATCGGAACTCAGAGCGAACAGTTTTAAAATGTCATATTTATTCTTTGCATGCTGAAATCAATTAGAAGTAACTATTTTCACATCGGAAACATTTTCATTGTTGTGCAGTGTAACTTGGGTTGCACCGTTTACACTGCACCATTAACCAGGTCCGACTGGTAGCTACCTGGGTTGGATTGCCGGGTCACTTATTTTTCAGGGACCCTTTTACACTGAGCTGCGTCCCGGGTAGACCCAGCAAAACCCCATGTTTTTGCTCTGGTGTAAAATGGGGTGTATTAGTTGAGATGCTGTTTGAGGACATTCTTAAAAAAATAAATAAAAAAAATAAAAAAAGTTAAATTTTAACTCAAAATAGCTCTACCAAAACCCAAGAGATGTGGATTGTGTCCAATCTTTATTTTTTTAGTTGTCATTTCCTGTTTATAACCTAGAGTAGCCATGTATTGCACCCTTGAACAATACATTTTATTTTTCTGTATACTACAGATATCACAGACCCAATTTAGCAGTTACAAAACCTTTTTAGAAGGTTAGTTTTCTAGGGTTAAAAGGGGCTGTAATCCCTGTGGAATTATTCAGAGTTGGATAATTAATCTAAAAATTGCATTATTTTAAATTGGAACAGGAATCTTGGCTAATTTAGAGGTCTGGTTCATACCATAACAGATTAAATACAGCCAGGCAATTACCATAGTCAAACATTACCAGGAAAAATTTATCATATTGAAGGCTCAGCGATTTTTAACATGGTCATAGGATGCCACATTTTCAGTATGTCAGTTCGTAAAATTTCTGTCCTGCTATAGCTACAGTTATTGTGATGTGGGAACCTCTAGGAGCAGGAGCTCACAGAGCCAAATGCTGTCCTCAGTTACAACACTATGGAGTTCCAAACTGCCAATGGAGCAAGATCACCACAACTATTGTTCATGATTTGGGTTTCTATGGGTAAGGACCTGGAGAAGATGTGTAATGCACACTACAATTGGACACTGGAGCAGAGGCAATGTACTGCACCATCTGTCAGTCTGAAGGACAAATCTGGGTCTGGCAGATGCCACAAGTATGTTTGCTGTCCAAATGAGTACTGCCAAATAAGTTTAGAAGATGTGGAATAATGGTCTAAGCCTAGACTTTGCTGTCTGGCAGAGGTCAGGCCAGCCAAGTCTTATTGCCTAAAATCAGTGCTCAACCTCATTGAGGGGCTTATTCATCAACACCAAACTAACAGTTTTAAGGATTTTTTCCTTAATTACAGGTTTTTTGGTATTCATTAACACAATTAAGGCAGGGGATATCACGGATATCTCCTGGTTAAGGCAGTGTGCGTTAATTTGCGCACTCCCAATACATTAGTGTGGGGATGTAGAAATTAAGCTATTCAGCAAATTCCAAAAATTATATGTATTTTCAGAATTTGATGGTGTTACAATAAGCCACTCTCATACGGCGTATAGCCCGTGATCGTGTACACAAGCTGCAGTCTACAAGTCAGCTTGTGTAGGAAAGGGAGAATACTTACCTGCTTTCAGCATGAGCAAGTTTCCCCTTCAGCTTAGTCCTCCAGGTCTCATCGCCAGCCAGCTTGTGTGTTCTGCCCGCTGCTACTGCCAGGAAGTGTCTCCCCTCTGTTCCCTGGTGGCACTTATAAGTAAGCTTAACAATTGAAGAAGCACTTATAAGTGCCACCAGAGGGGGGAGACATTACTCGTCAGCATGCAGTGGGGGGCAGAAGATAGATTAGTATTGTGAAAAAATATATATATACTCAATTAGCGCAGCTGTAATCAGTGCTGTGCATGCACTGCTTCTCCGAATAGAAGTGGCTCATGCGCAGCACTGATTCCAGCTGCGGTAAGAGGGAAAAGTATCTACAGTATTTTCCTAAAATCGGTCATCGCAAAATGACAGCTTTTCAGCATAGATACATATGGAGAGGAGGAATGAGGAATTCCTCCGGTTATTAGGTAGAACTCCATGTGAGCTCTAAACCTAATTACCTCCAGAGAATTTTTAGTAATGATGAATAGGCCCCTAATTCTCTTGTGATTAAATGGATGCGATTCTCCACAGCCATGCTCCAAATTCTATGGGAAAGATACTGTAGGAGGTTGTTACAGCAGCAAAATTAATCAACTTCATATTGATGCCTGTGATTTTTTAATGGCATGGTCAACAAACACATATGGGTGTGTCTAGATAAGAGTGAGTGTGTGTGTGTTTGTATGCTTAACATAGTTCCATAGGAAGCCGCTATACCCTTATTCTTTGGGTGTTCTGCAGTGTCACTTAAAACCCCTTGTTCTGCTTTGTGAGGTTAAGAATGAAAAAATAAAATTTTTTAGAAGCACAATACAAGAACCACAATAGAAACTATAACAAACACACACACCTGATTTACTTAATGCAGATGATGGATTTAATCTGCCAGTAAAATTTGTGAGCACGTTGTTAATTTTGTCAATCTTATCACCTAGGCTCGCTCCATGACCTTTTTGTTCCAAATTGTAAAACGCAACAGAAGCTACTAAACACTGCTAACAATATCACTGCACAAAAAAAAAACAAAAAAAAAAGCAAATATATATATATATATATATATATATATATATATATACACACACACACACACACACACACACACACACACACACACACACACACATACAAATTTAAAATAGCACCCAGTATTGCAAACCATTCCTTTAACAGTTTAAGTTTTGACAGCCTGCCATTAGCGGTCTGTTTACTACTTATGTTTAGCCTCTAAATCTTCCAGCAATTCTAACTGAGGACTTCAGTATGAAGCAGTATAAAGTATGAAGCAGTGTCAGGAGAGACCTGGACACAAAGCACCAACTAATGCACTTTCAGAAGATAGAATTTAAAAAAATGGCTACTTCAGCCTGCATCCCTATTGGTTGTGGCCTGTTCTCAGCTCATATTTGAAGTAGAAAGGGTCAAGCAATATAGTGCAGAACGCTATGCTTAAAAGGAATGCTAGAATCTATGCAGAGTTGCAGAAACCAACTTCAAACATACACTGGAAAAATGTATTAGTTTTCAAACTATTGTTTACAGAGTGGAGAGAAAAAAAAAAAAAAAAAAAAAAGGGAAAAAAAAACTTTTAGTTTTACTTTTATTATAGGTTTATAATATACAACAATTCAATATTGGAAGATTTACAAATATGTAAAAGCTATTGAACACAAAACAACATAGCACTCATTCCTCTTAAAACATCACTTCCCCTCCCACACAATGTCACACATATTGCTTTTTCAAAGGTTAGAACAGAGGTTCCCAAATGCGGTCCTCAAGGCTACC
The DNA here is from genome assembly GCA_031769625.1 of Taudactylus pleione. Taxonomy (NCBI): domain Eukaryota; kingdom Metazoa; phylum Chordata; class Amphibia; order Anura; family Myobatrachidae; genus Taudactylus; species Taudactylus pleione. The sequence continues at coordinate 10,793,646 of JAUIMM010000068.1, forward strand.
CAACAGTTCAGGTTTTAGAGAATCCATGGTTGAGCACAGGTGGTTATATGAAACTGACTTTAGTACTAATTAAATCACCGATGCTCACCAATGGATATCTCTAAAACCTGAACTGTTGGGGAGCCTTGAGGACCGTGATTGGGAACCTCTGGGTTAGAACATAACCTTTAGTGCCACAATTTTTGTTAAATACTCTAAATTAGATCTGTTTACAAAGACTTAAAAAATGAAAAATGTATCAATCTTCCCATAACCTCAGTTGTATAAAGTTTCACCATTATGTACAAACCCCTTAAATTACATATAAATAAATATGTACATTAAAAAAAAAAAAAAAACCTAACAAATCCAGTAACCCTGTCAATGGCCACCTTTCAACTAGTCTCAGCAATGCATTGCTGCCTCAACAGTTCATGATTGGAGTTAAAAGGTGATTTCCACCTTCTGAGAATCCTACTGTTCAGGCAGACTGGTTTATTTTCATTACCCTTGGATGTGACAGATGAGATGCAGTCTGCACTTTGCATATAATTGTATTTACACAGTCGAACTATTGTAGGGACAATGAAAATACACAAGTCTGTCTGGACTACCAGTTTCTCCAATGGTGGAGTTTCACTATAAGAAACAGAAGAGTCCATGACTAGTGATTTGATATGGAAGGGAGGGGTAGAAAAAGAAAAAAAAAAAAAATTGTTTTACCCAATTTGCAAAGTTAAGTTATCCCTCAATTGGCAGACCATATTTGTGCCTACAGTAGTATTACACCCTACAGTGACCAGAATAAGGAATGGAGACAGGTCTTATACTGCAGGCGCAATGCCAGTGCAGGGCAGTATTCTATACAGACAGTACTGGAATGGGTAAAGAATAAACACAATCCCACATGATGTTTGCAATGTTGGCTTTTGTTGGGGGGAGGGGGGGTGTTGTTGGATTTTTCATTAAAGATAGAAATGTATGCACTTGATATTTAATTTCCATGTCTTAGGTTTAAAAAAAATAAAAAAACCCTTGGACTATTTAAAAAAAAAAAAAAAAAAAAAACAACACTTTAAGGTTTGGCAACATTAAGCAGAAGACCACCTCCACCCCCCATATAAAAAAAAATGATGTGTAAAAGATTTAAGACAATTATTGCATATCATAAAACTAAATAAAAACTGAAATATAAAAACCAAGTTTAATATTTTTCTATGCAATAGATCTACGATTTTAAGAGATACCAATTTAGAATTTGATTAAAATTAGTTATGCTACAAATGGTGCCAGTCACAAATAAACCATTGTACATGTGAACAGTCGACTTTCAAATCCATATATCATCTTTAGGTTGTAGAAAATGTTGCAGTGTAGTTCATATGCTGTGAAGTAGCCACTGGTTGAGGGGGGGGGCTGTCATTCTCGTAGTATTATACATGGATTGAACCAGACTGTCTTAATGAAATGTTTGAGGTGGAAGTTGGCTGGACTGTAAAGTTTAACTTTTGCCATATAATGTTCGGGCACACGAGTGCCATAGTATTTCAAAAAGTATCCAGGACAATAGTTTGTTCATAGTTCCCATTATAAAAGGAGACCTGAGAGAAATGGCAGTTCCACTCCCAGATTTCCAAAACATTTAAAAAAAAGTTGTCCACACAATTCTCATTTCCTGTGTTTATCCATCTTGTCTAAGCTTTTGTTGCTGTCTCCAGGACTTTGATCTCCACTATTCATGTACATTTTATCTGCAATCTTTAATGCTTCATTCAGGTAGTTTTGTACAGATGTCATAGCAGCACAAATGGCAGCGCTTCCAAAACCATGTGTTATGAGGCTAAAGTGAGCCAGACACCCCTGGATTCCAGGCTCTAAAATTGGATTTGGTCTTGCATTACCTAGAGGTGTTCTGTCTTGGGTGAGGAGGTCTGTGAATTCTTTGCAGATTTGTCTAAAAAAAAAAATTAAAAAAAAATTCATTAGTGAACGGTTTAAAAAAAGAATAGATGACATTTTCATTCATTTAAAAAATAAAAGTGTCAGTACAAAATGCACAAATACATAAATTGTGGCTGCTTCTACCTTTAGTTATTGACATGTTTAGATAAGGAATAACTACTTCCTATACAATAATTAAAAATAAATAAAAGTAAACCATTAAATAGGTTATAGTGATGTCAACACTGTAAGACAGTCACTGTGTAGCAGGCACCAATTTTCAATGTATAAATTCTTTAAGAAACATGGTCCTTGAGAGCAGTAGGCATCTCCTCAAATATTGGTGCATGTAATGAAATGGCTGCCACATCATTTGGGCTACTGGAACATTAATAATGATTGCTTTAAAATAGCTTTTTAAAAACTAAAAAAATCACAACAACACTTCCTTCCTAGATAAGGTCTATATAAAAACACAGCGAATTATCCATGGATTTATAGTATCTGGACAACAACTGGTAAGAGACAAGCCTAGAAGCAGTGCACATGTACTGACAGGAGGGGAGATTCTTGCATATATAAATTTTACAGCAGGCTTGCCTGGGAAAAGCTCTGAATTATCAGGTTACATTGAGAAGTTTCTGGACCTTGCGGTAGGAATATCGACTGATGCAAATTTATGGAATATTTGCAGATTTTTAAACTACTGGAGCATGGGCATGTGTACATTGTGTCACCTGGAGTTAGGGGGTTGCTGTGTGTTTGGATTATAAAAAAAAAAAAGCAAATGTGAGTAAGATAAAAGCAGAAAGTGGTCAGAAGGTAATACTAGCGAATAGGAAATCTCAGTGGACAATCAAATAAAAGTATGTGAAATATAGGGCCTTATTTATTCACTCAAAATGAGTGACAAAGCTCGCTGTGTATGATAAATGGTGATCCGGCAATCAGTTCCCAACTGTCATTTTTCAAACAGATGACAGTTGGGAGCGGATTGGCTTGAGCACCATTTATCATACGCATTGAATTTTAATCACACATTGTGAATGAGGCCCATAATTCCATATATGTTCGATTAATGCATTATTCCTTTGAATTTTTTATTATTAGAACTTCCGGTATTAATTTTCCAGTATCTGATGGAGACTATATGAGCAGTCACTTAGTCAGCATAACTTTAGAAAACTACCACAACCAGAAAATTATTATGAAAGCAACAGGACACAAACTACTTCTTGTGAAATGTACTTCATGAAACATTAGCTACAAAAAAATAATATATATATATATATATATATATATATATATATATATATATATATATATATATATATATATATATTAATACTTAGCACTCTTGCTGAACATCTTCCACATGAAATAGTTAAGCATACAAGTAGATTTGCGGCACTCTCGAATATCAAAGAGGATCAGAGACCTTCAGTCAAGTTTCAACGTTTCGATTCCTGATGAAGGTTGTATAAACCGAAACGCTGAAACTTGACTGAAGGCCTCTGTGATCCTTTTTGGTAATAGCCAAGACTGCTAACACATACATATTATATTATATTCTATATAAAAAAATTCTCCCCCTCCCTCCAAGTCATTAGATACAACAAGACAAAAACCATAGGACTGATGATTTTGTAGTGACATGAAGTTGCAAAAGACCAATAAAACAAACTGTTGTATTTTAAAGGTGGTCATTAACCATGTATTTGTAATGTTATGTTTAAATTTAAAAAAAAGTAAAAAAGCAGGCAAGCAGAGGAGGCATGGGACATTTAAAATGTTGTCCCTTTCTATACTTGTATACAATCTTTAAAAAGTTTGCGACCCAAAACTTTTTTGCATTGTTCAGCATTTGGTTCAGAAATGTACAAGTTTTGCTGGTGAATTTACCTGTCCTGCTGCAACCTCACAGCAGAGAGAGATATATATATATATATATATATATATATATATATATATATATATATATATATATACATATACATATACATATACATATACACACATACACACACACACACACACACACACACACACAGTGTATAGTATAATTATATATTTTTTTTTCCAACCAGTGGACACTTAAGATTACAAATACAGTTTTGAATTAACTCAGATTGTCCAAGCAAAAAGTCACTCATCACAAGTTTTTCCCTCTGTAAAAAGCCCTATTTCACAGCAAAATTAAATTTGCATGAAATTTTAATTATCTATGAAAGAGTAACCAAATTTCAAAAAGCTGATAAACTCACAATCTTCAGTGAATAAAAACTATTAAGTTTGTAGGTTTCAAACTCAAGCAGAACAAGGCATTCTGGCGAGATACTAACATTATTTAAACTACCATCCCTATTCCATTAGAAGAAGAGGAAGAGTATGTTTGAAACACTATGCAGCAATCAAAAGTTTATAGGAGATTCATATATAGGTGCCCCCACGACTTGCCTAGAAATAATTAAAATTACAAAGTTAAAACACTTTATCACAATCATGCATAAAAATAAAAGTATAAAAAAAAATTCTCACTTAAAGCTGCAATGCATTAAATGGCACCTGCCCACTTCCTCAGGCAGTTTTGAGTCATTCAACACTGCCTGAGGAAACAGTTAGGTGCTATGAAACGCGTTGTAGTTTTAAGCGTGGATATAATTTCTTTTATGCATGTTTAACATGATAGTTCTTTAAATTTGAATTCATTTTTCTAACCATTGTTGTCTACAATCATGAAAATATATATTTTTTAAATTTAGCTCATCTATGATAGTAATGAATTTATTAAGATGCTATTAATATAGTCAATGAAACATTGATTATTGATCATACATTTTTGGTGACTCTTTCCTTATTTGTCAATTACTGGCAAGATTTTATGTTTTGGCAAGAGGTTGTTTGAACTTTTATATATCTTAAGTAATGACACAGGGGCACCGAGAGGGTGGGAGAGTGGGTACCAATTACCCAGGCTTGATGAAGAGGCCCAGTGGGGGCCTGGGTCTGCCGCCTTCTCCCTCCCTTTTACCCATCAACAGCCTGTGTCTCTCCAGTCTAGCACATGCCGCTGTGTGCTGGGGTCAGGAAGGCTGCTGCCCCTGAGCAGCAGTAGTCTCCTCTGCCGATGGAAACAAACTGATAGCGTCTCCTGAGGGTCTCACGATGCCCACCTCCTCAGCCTGCAGCGCCACTTCATGGGACTGTACATCATGTTTCCCTTTTTTTTTTTTTTTAGGGGGCATGGTACCAAAAGTACACGGGCCCGATGGGGAGTAAGGGACTAGTTTTACATAGCAGAAGTGTCACAGGAAAGTTTTGATCTATAAAAAGTACCCTTCTCAGCGAGGGAGATAGATTTGAAAATTGAAAGTATTTCCTTTGGGTTAAGTTAGAAAACCCACTAGTTCTCCTTAGGACGCAGAGATTGGACATCTGTTGTTACCAACCTTTCATTCATTTTTTACATAGAAATAAAACAATTATACTGGCAAGTTTATTTAGGTCCCCATTACTAAAATGGTTTGGTTAGAGAACCAGATAATATTCCATTATGGGGTCTTAACCTTTCTCGAGAATGCTTTGTATGTTTGAACTATTTTCAGAATCATTAGGCAGTCATCTCAATGCAGAGGAAATATGGGGAAGTGTGTGTGATATATATCATAAATATTAGGACATTGGCAGAATGTTCATATTTTGGCCTCTATTCACCACCACAATGGCTTTGAAATGAAACAAACAAGATGTGCTTTAACTGCACTTTCAGATTTAATTTGAGGGTAATTACATCCAAATCAGGTGAACGGTGTAGGAATTACAACGGTTTCTATATGTGCCTCCCACTTTTTAAGGGTCCAAAAGTAATGGGACAAACTAAACAAACCTAAATCTAACTTTCACTTTTTAATACTTTGTTGCAAATCCTTTGCAGGCAATTACAGCCTGAAGTCTGGAACGCATAGACATCACCAGACGCTGGATTTCATCCCTGGTGATGCTCTGCCAGGCCTCTACTGCAAATGTCTTCCGTTCCTGCTTGTTCTTGGGGCATTTTCCCTTCAGTTTTGTCTTCATCAAGTGAAATGCATGCTCAATCAGATTCAGGTCAGGGGATTGACTTGGCCATTGCATAACATTCCACTTTTTAGCCTTAAAAAACCCTTTGGTTGCTATTGCAGTAGGCTTCGGGTCATTGTCCATCTGCACTGTGAAGCGCCGTCCAATGAGTTCTGAAGCATTTGACTGAATATGAGCATATAATATTGCCCGAAACACTTCAGAATTCATTCTGCTGCTTATGTCAGCAGTCACATCATCTATAAATACAAGGGAACCAGTTCCATTGGCAGCCATACATGCCCACGCCATGACACTACCACCACCATGCTTCACTAATGAGGTGGTATGTTTTGGATCATGAGCAGTTCCTTTCCTTCTCTTCTCTTCCCATCACTCTGGTACAAGTTGATCTTTGTCTCATCTGTCCATAGGATGTTGTTCTAGAACTGTAATTACTTTTTTAGATGTTGTTTGGCAAACTAATCTGGTCTACCTGTTTTTGTGGCTCACCAATGGCTTGTGGTGAACCCTATATTCACTCTTGTGAAGTCTTCTCTTGATTGTTGACTTTGACACATATACACCTACCTCCTGGAGAGTGTTCTTGATTTGGCCAACTGTTGTGAAGGGGGTTTTTCTTCACCAGGGAAATAATTCTTCTGTCATCCACCACAGTTGTTTTCCGTGGTCTTCCGGGTCTTTTGATGTTGCTGAGCTCTCCGGTGCGTTCTTTCTTTTTAAGAATGTTCCAAACAGTTGATTTGGCCACACCTAATATTTTTGCTATCTCTCTGATGGGTTTGTTTTGATTTTTCAGCCTAATGATGGCTTGCTTCACTGATAGTTGCTGTCGACTCTCAATATGAGATCCAAAGAGCTGTCACTGATTCCAAATGCAAATGTCACACCTAGAATCAACTACAGACCTTTTACCTGCTTAATTGATAATGAAATAACGAGGGAATAGCCCACACCAGTCCATGAAATAGCTTTTGAGTTGACAGTCCCATTACTTTTGGCCCCTTAAAAGTGGGAGGCACATATAGAAACAGTTGTAATTCCTACACTGTTCACCTGATTTGGATGTAATTACCCTCAAATTAAATCTGAAAGTCTGCAGTTAAATCACATCTTGTTTGTTTCATTTCAAAGCCATTGTGGTGGTGAATAGAGGCCAAAATATGAAAATTCTGTCAATGTCCCAATATTTACGCACATAAAAACCAGCTGCTCTAAAATATACTCTGGAAAGCTTAAAAAGATAAAAATATTGAAAAATCTAATGAATCACAAATGCCGGATCAGAGTAGAAATCAGGAACTCTTAAGTTCAGTAAACAAACAAAACAGCAATCCATTATATGGCTGTTTAAATAAACCCTGCATTAAGCCATGGACCAATCACAACTTCCATACAAAAGCCACATCCTTGATACAGGTTGAATCTCCCATAGTCAAAATGCTTAGGGCCAGGGTTATTTTGGATATCTGGAATATTTGCATACCATAATGAAATATCTTGGGAATAGGACCCAAATATACACACAGAATGCATTAGGTGTTATATACACCTTATACACAGAGCTTGAAGGTAATTTTATACAATATTCTTAAACTTTTTTTTTTTAAAGGCACAAAACTATTAAGAATATTGTACCATCAAAAGGTTTCATTATGTCAGTCATGCTACAAAAATTCCGTATTTTGGAATATTTGGATATGGGAGACTCAACCTGTAATGGTAAAAGTACTTCTACCAAGCTAGTTTGCAGAACATCACTACTGATTGACTGTGGCCATTTTGCATTACAAATGTCATCCAAGTAACCTAGACACCAGTATATTGGGTGTAAAGCTGGCCATCCACTGTACAGTTTTCTGTCAGATATCTGTCCAATCTGGCTGGTTGGAATGAAAACCTGGTATTGTATGGGAGCAAATGACAGTTGACCATATGGTTTTAAACACTGAAAAAAATATATATATTGTGCAGATTGGTTACATTTCTGTGTTTTAACCAATTTGTCTGAACAACCATTTTTGGCTATTTTCCAGGGTTTGTGAGCAAATGGACGATTGTCGTTTGCTCCCATACATTACCAGGTTTTCATTCCAACCAGCCAGATTGGACAGGTATCCGACAGAAATCTGTATAGTGGATGGCCAGCTTAAACATGGATTGTGGAGTTTTGAGGATACTACATAAACCCATCAATATCAGTGGAATATTGTACTCTGCCAGATATGGATACCATACCTGCAAGAATGTTTGATCTAAACTAATAATTCAGTCACTAAAAACCACTCCATATGTAACCAGTATTACTGAAAGGCCAAATACAAACATTATGCAATTTCTTATACTTTTATAAATCAAATTATAAACCTGAAGAGTTAAAAATGGGCCAACCAAATTCATACAAATGCTTTCGCACTCCCTTCTTTATGAAATGTAATTAAGTAAAAACTGCAGTTTCCAGAGCTAAAAAAAACCTACTTTATCTGTACACGGCAGTAATAAGCATTATTGAAAAACGGCCGTTTACTGGCATTTTTCCTTACACAATGCAGTTTAATGCTTAAGCTCCATATGGTAAATAACAAATTACACAGCAATTTTTAGTACTTTATGAATCCCCTCCAATCTACGCCCATAGACATTCACTATGAACACTTATAAGCAATGACTTACTTAGCAGCAAGCAGCATATTTTTCCGATTTGACATCTCGTTGCGTTCTATGTGGGGCCGGGTCAGGTACTCGGCTACAGCTTTGGAGGGGAATTCGGTTTCACAAACGTAACCAAAGTCACGTGCAAGGTGTACAGCTTCACCTACAAAGAAAAGGCACAGGTTACTAGCAAATTCTCTCAGGCTTGGGGGTTTTACAGAACGTTATTTTCTGGTTACAGTTAAATATGTTTTGGCATGGTTGTCTACTGTAGGTTTATTGCACTGATAAATTAGGAAGGAGATATTTACACGATGCAATACAGAAAGTACTATATTCAGCTTTTCTCTGAAGTATGCCTTATAAATTGGGAAACACAACGGAAATGGCCCTTTGAAAAGGAGGCTATAGGAGTATTACAAGGGATGTGACTCACAGCTGAGTGATATAAACCAATTAACCATTCCATCACCAGAGGTCCTCCAAGCCAATAATAGAATATCCCAATGCAGCAGAATGAGAAATGCAGGGTTGGGGGGTTGGGGGGTTGGGGGGGGGGGGGGGCCACAACCCAGGCACATTTTACAGTTTGTTTAGTTTCCCATTAGAGTGCAAGCTTTAGTGATCAGGGCCCTAACACAATTTATGTTCCCGTATGTTTTAGCACCATTGTTAAACCTCATTAGAGATGTCAGTTAGGAGGATGCTTGCTTTTAGTTTACCTGCCTGGCATAAGTTATTTTATTTTCAATAGCATAACTTTGTACAGGGCTCTGCATTAAACACAACGTAATTGAAGATACAACAACAAGAATCAATAAAGGTAAAACCATAACTTTGTATTACCATCTTATCTCTTCATTATCAATGCAACTAGAATTCTTTTAATAAAATAAAAAAAATTAAAAAAATTAAAAAAAGTGCAAATCTCTTCCTCTGATGTGTATTTGGCAGCTGCCACCAGGGAATATACCATCCACTAGTTCACAGGTTCTCAAACTCGGTCCTCAGGACCCCAAACAGTGCATGTTTTCCAGGTCTCCTCACAGAATCCAAGTGAAATAATTAGCTCCACCTGTGGATCTTTTAAAATGTTAGTGAGTAATGAATACACCTGTGCACCTGCCAGGAGACCTGGAAAACATGTACTGTGTGGGGTCCAGAGGACAGACTGAGAACCACTGCACTAGTTTTTATAGTTTTGACTGGACTACAGCAAGCTCCAACAATACAGCCTTCCCTACTCCCTCCGACCCAACTCCAGTCCATCTTTGATGCCACTGTTCAGCTGATTTTTGTAACCATTCCGATTCTACCTCCCCATTCTGCCAGGTGCTACATTGGGTCCCCTCCCCCTATAGAGTCCATCTCAAACTCCTTACCGAGCCTATCCACTAGCGTTCAGACCTTCAGGTCGCCGAAATGCGGTGCCCGCACTGAACGGCATTCACCGAACGTCATTCAGTGCAGGAACCCGACCTACCATCTCTGAACATGCCGAACCTGATGAGCATATTTAGTAGATAGTCAGGGTCGGTAAGGAACCAGCGTGCAAGCGCATTGCTGGTCCTTGCGGGCTATCCATTACCCGACTTTGTGAACAATGCAACAAAAACCTCCTGGTTTTGGACGGATTGTTCAAAGTCGTGTAATGGATAAGCCCCTTTACCCTCTTCTAATCCATCACCCCCCATCTCTCTATCCCAATTCCCCTCCACATAGCTACCGCTCACTTAATTTCATCAAAGATCACCAATTCTCTTCCCAATGGATTATCTCAATCCTACGTCCAGATCTGAATTTCTCCCTCACAGCTCCTTACTACAGGGACTCTCCCTTTTCCTTATCAGAGACTCAACTCTTCCCTCCAAAACCATAAAACAGCTTTCGAAAACATCTCTATCAAAGCCTACCACATCTCCTTCTGGGTTGTAGTCCTAATTCCGGCGCTGGAATCCTGACAGGGGTCAGAATACCGGGTCCCCGACGGTAAGTAGTGGGGTTAGGGACATATATATACACATATATATGGTAGCACTCACCAGTCTTCTTAAAAGTATATCTCTATTACAGTTGTGCTTTGGCTACCTTGACAACCAGATACAGTGCGTTCCAAGCAACAGGAAGTGGAAGGAATGAGAGACGCACGCCAGCAGATTTACAAATCATTGTTGAGATGTAGGAGGTTAGTATCCTTTACTTTATTGATCTCACACGATTCTTATCTATATTGGCAATATATTTGGCTGCTTTGATTATGTAGTTAGATCTATTTGCAGTTTTCAACAAGTAAAATATATTTAGTGATTGGGGGAGGAGTTTTTGATTAGCTACATGGGTATATAATATATGTGCTGTACATCACTTGATTTTTAACCTTGACAAAAAGGTCCATGCACAGGACAAAAACGTCGGACTTTCAAATGTTGAGACATTTTTACGGAGACGTAATAAAGATATGTTTTTAAGAAGACTGGTGAGTTCTACCCCCACTTTTTCTATAAAGAGGATTGTTGTGATCCCTTATGGGTTTGCCACCCCAGCAATTACTCTCATTTCAGTAGAGGCATTGTCCTGGGTATCTTATATAGTCACTAAGCACTTTGTGTGAGTTATTAAGGAATTTTAATTATAGATTTATTATATTCACCATATTTATCAGTTTAAAATATTTGGCTCTCATTCGGTAAGCACTTTACGTGAGCCAATAAGGACCTAATTTATCTATCATTTTTATTGTATTTAATTGTTTAAAACATCTAGAACATTCATTATTGTTGGTTCAATATTGTGTACTAAGCACCTTGGTTGCTCACTTTCAACCCGTGTGTGTATAATATTACATTATAAAACATACATACATACATACATACATACACCCCTATAGGTCCAAATGGCCCCAACTTATAAATTGTAAACTCTAACGAGCAGACAGGGCCCTCTTCCCTTGTGTAATCTTCCTTTCAATGCCAACACAACTATCTCCTCTTCATTTTCTTTTGTAATCAGCAACTCTGAACTGGTCTGCTGAGCACAAACTGGGGTAAAGAGACAGCCAGTGCATAGTTAGAGACTTTTTACACTGAAATGCAGTTTTGACTACAATATATATATATATATATATATATATATATATTATATACCGGTATATTTGTCCTGTTAATACTGTACTTATGCACTTTGTCACATACTTCTTTATGTCCTGTAATGATTGCACTGTACTTTTGTATGCACCCTCTACAGCACTACAGACCCTTTATGATGCCCTATCAATAAAAGGATAATTGAGAAGAAAAAAAAAAAACACACTAGAAATAAAACAAACCTTCTACCAATGAAGTCAGGAGGGTCACATTCGCAGCTTTTCGTCTTCCAGCAGGCAGGTTAAGACCAATTTTTTCAAGTTTTTCCCGCAGCGACCTCCCTCCATTTTTAGATTTTGCTCTATTAAGAATTAGACAGAACAGGCATTTAAGTATCAGTGTTCCCAATCAGAGTGTTTTACCAACAAATCTGTCTCAAATTACTGAAAGGGCATTATTCCCAGAACAATGAGATCTCACAGGGCAGGATACCCTCACATTAAAAACCAATGTTTCTAAATAGTATATTTTACAGACTATGGATTATCCAGATACAATTTCACAAGACCTTCCTCTAGAGCTGATCACTGATCTGCACTGATCTGTGGGGACTTGTATGAGAATTTCCTCCTAACACAGCTTTTTCATAGCCGACATGAAACTTTGTTGTAGATTAAATTATTACAACATAACTATGATTATTCAAATAGTCTTTGTTCTGCTCAGAAAAAGAAAAAAATCACATAAAATTAGTAGTGTTAAACTTAATATCCTGTGCCTTCCTTAAAAAAAAAAAAAAAAATTGTAGCCTTATTCTACATGTTTCAAAATTATGTAACCACAAAAATAAGGCTAGTTTATAAAAGTGCAGTTTGGAAAATGAAAGCAAACCAGAGTGGATGCTTTGGTTTAGGTTACCCCACATTCATGCACGAAACACAGCTATTAAATAAGCCTCTTGGATCAAGGGGAAAAAAAACAAAAAAAAAAAAACTCTCATCTCTGGTGGCAAATTTTCTAAATTAACATTCTATACTAAACAAAAACCCATCAGCAGTTTCTCTGCTTATTGCAGACACCACTGATAGTGCCCAAAAGAAGGTACCATGAATGCTCCTATAAGATGGTTCTCTAAATGAGTTTCACTGCCATCTCTTTAAAGATGTAAAAATAAAAACACACACACACACACACTTCCAGAACTGCTCTCAAAAGGCACCAGCTGCTTTGAAGTGTCCGGTTATTCAGGAGAGAACTATGAGACAGACAGAGCATCGGAGTCTATTTCTCATTTGAATACAATTAGTTCAAATTTAAATTAGCAGGGCTATTGGAAGGTGGCACCAAAATGTGGTATAACGATTTCTCTTTAATCTCACGCGTCTGCTCCTTTGTGGTCCCCTTTAAAACTTTATAAACAAAGCACGCCATTGTTGTTAGAGAGTCACACTGGAAACTGTGGAAGGAAAGTTGTGTTAAACTACAACAGTTGCCTCCTTTAAATAACCTCTGTTCCTCATCATTATATAAAAAGCAGTTGAGCAAGTATAAGCGTAGGGAGAATTTATGCACAGTAACTATTTAGAACTGGCTTGAACAACTATGAACCAAAAGGAAGAAAAAAATAAATAAAAACCAGCATGCACTGCTATCATTTGGATGCCAGGGCATACTGGGAGTTGTGGTGTAGTCCTACAAAAAGCAAGCAAGCCATAGGTTTCACATCTCTAAGTTAGAGGATGGACAGTTGTTACACAAGAATGCAGCCATATAGCAACTGCTCCTAAATAAAGATTATGAAGATATTTCCAAAATCTTCATCTCAGAAATGTATTTAAGATCACTCAACATAAAAGGTTTTAAGTGCCATCTGCAAATTCTGTTCTAGGAAGAGGGGGGTGAAACAAAGAACTGTATGCCATAGGGTCCTTCTAGAAATATACCTTCTAAGGACTCCTCCAAGCAAGGAAGCATTTAAGCATTCAGGTGGTGAGAGCCTCCGCTGGACTTCTGCTACTGTAACTTTGTATTTCGAAGTGGAACTTAAGAGGGAGAGTCTTCCAGGAACAGAGCAGAAAACTTCATTTGGATTAATCACAATGCCCATCAGTGCATCCTTCTGGTAAGGCATATTGAGGGTGTTTCTCCCTGTGGACAATTTATACAGTTATCACAAATTTCTAATAATGTGTTAATGTGTGAAACACAGGCATGCAGCTACCGTGGAACTAGATGGCGTTTCATAATGTATAGAAAACAATTAAATTTTTTTGCCATAAATGTATTAACTGACCACTAGACATGAGGAATAATAATATTATTATTATTATTATTATTATTAATAATAATAATAATCTAAATATCTGTAGTTTTACTGTTTGAGTGAGTAACCTCCAATCCTGCATAAAAGGAAATAAATTCACATATATGCTGCAAACAAAGTGCGGTAACCTATAGCCTTCCAGGTAAAAGACTAAAAGTGCACACTGTGCAGTGGAATTAAGCCATAATAATGCATTATAGTCAAGTGGTTCAGTCAGAACTTAAATTAGAACAAGCCAATGGATAATGCTAAGGTTCCTTGGGAGACCTGGAGTTGTTTCCATGGCTACTATTCCAGTGGGGAATGGAGGGTTTCTACCCATTTTTGGTTCATCAAAAAAAAAAAAAATTCAAAGAGTATTTAACTGTTAAGCAGTTCATTTCTCATTGACTTGGCATTTATGGTCATAAAGGGAAAGACTTAAAATGTAAAGAGATATATATGTTATTTGGTATGAGAGCTTGAAACCCCACATTTTATTATTTGACCAATGTATTATATACATCAGAATTTTGCAACATTTTTCATGTGAGCGTTTGAAGGGAGCTTGGTGTAAGTAACCTGTGCATTCAAGGACATAGGTTTGGAGGAAGATTTGCAGATGAATGCAACCACACATATTACAAATATAAACTAATTGCATATTCATGCTCTGTATTGTAAATAGAGCTACAAAAAAGATAGAGATCACTTTGCTGATAAATTAACAATGCAAAGGCTGGAACTAAACTCAGTTCAATGTTCATGATATACATCTGCAAAGTTAAGATTAGTTTAGTTTTTAGATAATGAGGGGTCATACATATACATAAATGGTTATAGCATTAGTGGCAGTAGAGGTTTGCAGACACCAGCATGTCTAGGAGCTGCTCTAATTGCAATGCACAAGTCACGGTGCATATTATAATTGCAAAACAAGTCCAGGACTTCACCACTTTAATCCCATGACTTTGTCGGTTAGCAACGCACGTCATAAAATAACCCCAGTGGTCTACAGTTTATTCACTATAGAACCATGGAGAAACTGTAAAGATGCTCCAATTTTTTCCTCCTGCTTTATGCAGGTTTAACACAACGAACTCCATTTACAACCGAGCAGGAACCAGAGTGAATCTCATGGCAAAAGGATTTGCAAAGACAGCAGCTCATTGTTTACAAGCTGGGCAACAAGGAAAAATAGCTAGATTACACAATCAAGTTAAAATGCCCAACCTGCAAGCACGCTCAAGCAACACCTTCAAGAGCAAGCATGGACAGATAACTATTGATGTATAATGCCAACACTGTCAAGTGTATGTTATAATGTTTAGGTTCCTCATGACAGAGATCAGTCTGCAAAACAGCTCAAGCGTTCCTAATATACTCAATTTATATTTTCTCAAAGTCTTCAGGACAGCTTCTGTGTAGCAGGTTTTCCTTAAAATGGCACCCATTTTGCAATATTTAATGTGTGCCAGATTCAACAGGTGTGTGTGTGTGTGTAGAAAAATCTAGAGATATAATTTTGCATATAGTGAAACATGGGGGGGGGGGGCAGGTCACATAAAATAATTAAATCACAACAGACGTTGTACGCTCCACAGCATGGGGATGTTTGTGATAACAATATTACTCATCTCTTCACAAGAAAATACTTTTTACATGACACAACCATGTAATCAAGATAGTTTATAGAAAAAGCTCTGTTTTCACTCAATTCTTCAGGGTTAAAAGAATATTGGAATGCATTTGTGGTTTTTGAACGGAACAAAAAAAAAAATATTTTGTTGTTTGTAAAA
Organism: Taudactylus pleione; assembly: GCA_031769625.1. Taxonomy (NCBI): domain Eukaryota; kingdom Metazoa; phylum Chordata; class Amphibia; order Anura; family Myobatrachidae; genus Taudactylus; species Taudactylus pleione. The sequence goes on from JAUIMM010000068.1 coordinate 10,809,482, forward strand.
CAAGAAAATAGATTCTAGTTAAGAAAATACATGAATGAATTAATATTTACATTATGTATAGCAAAAAAATTAAGTTTCTGTATTTACTGTAACTGAAGTCGAATATTCTTTGCATGTTTTAGCAAACAAAAAAGTGGCACATATTTGATTAAGTAAAAAAAATCTAAAATCAGTTTTTTGTGTAGGGTTTGAAAAAAAAAAATTGATCATTTTCCATTTGCAAATAGAAACATTTTAAAACAAACCTTTTTTAATGACTGTCTGGTCATGCATGATTAAACTTTGCTCTTCCAAACTCTGTAAGGGAAAAGGGAAAGATTAAATATATTGAGTTTTGATTTATCTGCTTAACGAGAACTTTACATTTTTTTTTAGACAATTTAAAACTGAATTATCTGAAATGCGTTAAAAAACTAACAAAAAAAAAGCCACACAACACCTTTTAGAAAGACCCAGATATAAACAAGTATAAGTGAAATAAAAAATTCCCATGCTTAAAAAAACATTTTAGTGGATCAGTTTGCAAGAAGTGTACGTGGAACTAATTATATTAGCGTTTAGAAGGACAAATAAAAAAAAAAAAAAAAAAACTAATATATATATATATATACACATACATACACACACACACATATACACCACTTTTACAGATGGGTGAACAGACCAGTGTACAAAAGTTTGCCTACATTTGATTTTTTGCATTCATGCATTTTTTTTCTTCTGTCGAGCTCTAGAGATGTATGTAAAATACCTACATTTCCCATGTTTCAGTTATATAGCACATTTAGAGTGTATATTTTTTTTTATTAAACTCCCCAAAAAACATTTACAGGAGGGGGAACACAACCAATTAAAAACAAAATACTGTCTGTACATCCATTTCATCTTCAAAACTAGCCAACTGATTATGGCTGAAAGCTGCAATATAAGGGATACAAGTTTTGTTTTTTTATTATAAATCTAATGCACATGCCAAAAAAAAAAAAAAAGCATAACATTCTAAAGTTACAAATAAGCAGTGTCTGGCTCAAGCTGTCAACACTACAAAGCCAAGAGATCAGCATTATACAAATGACAACACCCTACCCCTATCCACAATTTGTTTTAGAAGACATTACCGAAACATCCTCCATTTGCTGCCCAATATCAGGTAGACCAAGGTTATCCGCTAGGTTTGAAGAGTCCATTCCATGTCCATGCTGAAGAAGAATATCGGGTCTCCTTTGAAAGTCTCTTCCCAGCCTTCCTGAGCTGGGATCCAGAGAAGGTATGTGATGGACTAGCCCTGGTCTGCCATGGTGGGAAATTCCACTGTGATCCTGGTTTTGACGGCTTGGCCATGCTTGTTGCTGACTTGGAGGGTGAGAAGTGTGGATGGAGTTAAGGGAGAATGGATCTCCAAGGTGGGAGTAAGGGTCAGCAGACTGGGAGTAAGGCAGAGGCTGGTATGGAGGTGGAAAGTATGGGGGCTGGAAGTCAGAAGACCCTGAATGGGAGAGAGGGGGAGCTGGGCTATACAGGTGCTGACTGACTGATGATAGATGGGGTAACCTTGGGTTACCATTGCTGCTCCCATCATGCCTATCCTAGAGAGAAATAAAGATAGGAGAAAGGGTTAAACATATAGTACTACCAAATTACTTTTCATCCAATATGGTTTGCAAAAATATAATCAGAATAGATCTAGTTGCTATGTTGTTTCTCTAGTCCCCTTGTGAACACTTCATTAATTCACCATTTCATCTGTAACCAGGATTCTATGAATTTAGATCTTCATTCACACATTGAGAAAAGAAACTATTTTTCTGAAGGATGAAATCGAATAGCAAAATTATTCTACAAACCATCTTCAATTTAAAAAAAGGGACATTTTTATTAAGCACAGGATTTACAAAAAATATATTTTGTTTGTTTTACAGATTTTGCCAGCAAGATTTAAAAGGACAATACTACTTAATGCAAATCAATTCTAATTTTGTATTTACTATAATTGCCTTTTTAAACATGGCAGACAAAACATGTAAAAAAAACAAGGGTTTTGTAATTTACTTGCCAAGTATGCCCCTAAAAATCTTAAATAATCTTAATACAGATCTGCTTAAAAACTGTAAATGGTTATAGTCTGCACTATTCATATTTTCAAATACTAAATTTCCAAATGTCTGACAGCATTTAAAAAAATGCTGGGTTCGTATCTGTTCTTTAGGTTTGATACAGATAAAAGTTACAGAAAGCGCTAGATTGTTGAAACCACTTGTAGAAATGTTTAAATTGGTCTGATCTCTGGTTTTAGCAGCTTACAGCTTCATGGTCATTAATATTACAGGGCAGCTAATCAGGAAAGAAAGGAACCCGAACAAGCTCTGCTGTGACCAGTCCTCCCTGCTAAATACCTCCTATTGATTTGAAATGACTGAAACTAATCAACAGGAGCCGAGACAACCACACTATGCAGACCATGACCAATGCACAAAAATGAATGACTGGGACCAAGGAAATAGGGAGGGTGAAATCCTGAAGAATGACTCAACAGAGGAAGACTTGCAAGCATCCTGAAGACGTATGTACAATGCTGACCTATACATTGCACTCACTCATTTATGCATCTTGCACAAGGCAGTCATTAATTGGCTACAAGTATACAAGTCGCATTCTGCAAACATTTTATTGAAAACTCGAGTTCTTTATAACGACAGGAAACCTGAAAATAAAAGCAAAGCGTCATCCATATAACATTGGCAGTCAGGTGCAGGCAATGTTTGGCTGAGATTTCCATAAACACAATGCTATGGCCGATGATTAGTTTTAAAGCTATAAAAAAAAAACTTATCAGGGGAAATCGACAAATCTCAACCATGGATCCGAGACTTGAATGAGATTCCGTCGTCTCTGGCGCCTTCTAGCGCCCGAATCAGGGATAACGCCCAGTAGTTCCAGCACACAGAGCGGGTACAGGGAGGACGCTGCTTATGCAGCATATGCCACATGCCATTATTGAGCTACCATACAGACAACATTGTGCAAACATACTGAGCAATGCCATTTTATAGCACAAAATACACAAGCACGCCAAATAAAAACTCAGTTTACACCGGGTGGTGCAGGGTACCCCAAAGCCACACTTAGCAGTAGACATACTAGCTGCAGAGTGACCTGGTTGGGAAACAAATACGATGACAGCATTATAGTACCAATCCTGGACGTAGATTTATAATATCCTACTAGAAAATGCATTCCTAAAAAGGAGATCTTTGCAAATCTTAAAAGCCTCACCTCACAATCATCCTCATATTTAACATTATCTGCCAGTTTCCACAACATCGCGCCAGGTATCCAGACAATAGGACAAAAAAAAAATCCAAGTTCACTGTGTATTCCCCAGTCCCAGTTATCTCTCAGGCATGGAGGCTCCTACAGAACTGATCCCTGACTGGCGATTGCTAGATATTCCCCCTTTTTCCCTATCCGCCCTTAATGCTCCGATTACGGTAACTCCTCCCCAGGGATGGGGCTGAGGTTTAATTACAGAAGGGGGGGGCAGCATCGCCCAATCACAGGAGACTGGCAGCAGTAGCCACCCCCCCTCTGGGTATTACTGGGCGAGAGACCAGGTTCCTGACTCTCAGTGACATGAAGTCACATTAATGTCAGATACTTCTCTCTGCTGCCTCTATACACACACATTGTAATGTGTCTCCTAACACTGTAACTACTTATCTAAATACTGACACGCTAACGCAGATTCAGCCAAGCAAAAACAAAAACACTAACAGTTATTATATTTTGCTAAGTATCACTGGCAATTTTAAAAGCCCGCAAACTAGAAAGGCAAATTGTTTACTAGGAACAACTTGAGTCTTATGGGTATATTTACTAAATAATGGATTTACAAAACCCACGAACCCATATTTAAAATGGCATTAATAGTACATTCATAAATCAGGTTATTTCTTTGCATTAAACAGTATTGCCATTTTATATCGGACAGGCAAAACCTGCAAAAATCGACCCCTGCTAAGTTAATGAGAACATTTTTGTTTTTATATTTAAAAACAGATATATTATTATTATTATTACCAGTTATTTATATAGCGCACACATATTCCGCAGCGCTTTAACAGAGAATATTCGGCCATTCACATCAGTCCCTGCCCCAGTGGAGCTTACAATCTATATTCCCTACCACATGCACACGCACATACACACAATAGGGGTAATTTTGTTAGGAGCCAATTAACCTACCAGTATATTTTTGGAGTGTATATATATATATATATATATATATATATATATATATATATATATATATATATATATATATATATATATATATATATATATATACACACATATATACATATACATATACACACACACACACACAGCCGGTAATTATAAAATTGTGTATAAAGGTTTGAGAAAAAAAAATAATAATAATTATATATACATACTCTTATTTTAAATTGCCGCATTTTCGTATGCTGCACTAGTATTCATGGGTAGTTACACTCTGCTGTAATAAGGCCTTTGTGTATTATTTACAGTGGTAATAGTAAAGGCTTTGCATTATAGGCAGTGCATATATAACCTACTTTCTTCTTTTAATTGAAATCCCAGCCGTGTATTGGTGGAGGGTTTAAGACATCATTAAATAAATGTTGAGGTTGGCACACTCATGTGGTAATAAGCAGGGGAGCGATACAAAAATACTTAAGTGTCCATTTAAATAAACACTTGACAGATTAATTTTTCTCCCCAAGGCGAGATACACAGTACAGTAACCCGTTCCACTATCATCTGCCAGACGGAGCTAAATGCATTTACATCGCCAGCTGTAGGGCACCAACAAGGATAGATAGACACACATACACACCACGTGTGTGCGCTAAGACCACAAATATCCAGACCTCCTGCAATAGTGTGTGGGCTATGTTTTGGGTTGGAGATATAGATATACCTATATCCAAACCAAAACAGAGCCCACACACTATTGCAGGAATTCTGCATTTTTGTGGTCTTAGCAGACACACACATACATACATACATTTCGGGCGTCAGGGACCTGGGCGCAAACCTTGCATTATCATTTGTAATTATTCTGTGTTCTCGTGTGCCCTCAAATTTGCATTAAAAGCAGCCTGTTCATTATCTTTTTACACAGTATATCAAACATATAATATATTTTAGTAAAGTATTACAAAATGGATATGTACAAGGCATATCATTTTTATTCATTTTACTTAATGCAAACTCTTCGTAATATATTTATTAGTGGCCCAGACTACTACCCTGACCACATACACCTTGTGCCAGTGGGAGTAGGACCAAGAGACTAAATTATGCCACAAACATACGAGACTTTATAAGCAATGTGAATATTCTGGTTTTCCCATTACCTTTCCAGGTGCAATGCACTAAACAGATTCTTCTTTTTTTTTGAACAGAAGAAGACTTTAGCACCTATTTAAATTTAGTGATTGGAAAAAGTGGGACAAGCCGCAATTTAAAAAAGTAGTAAAAAACAATTGTATGCCCAAATTTATTAATGCACTAGAGCATAAAATGGAAAGATACTTATAGAATTACAGTATATCAGAGTCCAGAGGTGTGTATATAGATTATAGGTAATGAAATATTACAAATATTAAAAAAAGTCAATAAAGCACTATTCAAGGTGTTCAAAATGCGCCTTGAAACAGCCATCTCCCCATTTCGTGCAGTCTTAAACTGGCCACAAATCTAAAGATTATCTGTCCAACCAGCCAACTAGTTGGACAGCTGGAATGAAAATCTGGTAACATATGGGAGTAACTGACGATCAGCAATTTGCTCCTAAATGCCAGAAAACAGATGAAAATGGTCATCAGACAAGTTTGTTAAATGTTTGATCTAAACAATTTGTTCAAACAACAGTTTTTGTCCATTTTCCGGCATTTGGGAGCAAATTGCTGATTGTCATTTACTCCCATACCTTAACAGATTTTTATTCCAACCAATCAACTGGTTGGACAGATAATCTTTAGATGTGTGACCAGCTTTTGTTTATGGGCTACATAACAATTTATTGGGAATTTAGTTTACACCTAATAAATTGTGATTTTATTACAGGTCCAGAATATCTGGGCGGTTTTCCCCTGCCCAATCACCTCACCCCTATTTCCAGCAGCGATTTATGGAGGGGTTAAACCTGCTCTTACCACTAATTAATCTTGGAACAACTCTAGAAGGTGTCTGTATACTAACCAGGTGCTGATTCCATCAATTGAGGAACCTTATTATCATCAGAGAATCTAACTCCGTTGTAGCTAATCTTCATTACCATTTTTGGTGGGGCTACATTTTAAATTGCCCCTGTTGTTTTCCTATAGAAAATGTCTTTGAAATGCAGGTTATGCCGTCCCTGACTGCCTGTAACAGCAAGTGTCTGTGATTACTCTGAGGGTTTGGCGTCATTAAGGCTGCTAATATAAATAACTGAGTGAGAACAAAACTATAATAGCTCCGTGTCTGATAGAGGGATCCACGGTCAGGATTTGGGACTCTTCTAATCCCTCCCAGAATATAAAGACATGGGGGGATATGGGGATATAGTTGCTACCCCTACTAATTGTTTTTATCCTCTATGAAGTTGACAGAAAAAGCTACTTTAAAAAAAAAAAAAAAATCAATGGCAACACATTTAAAACTATTAGACATTCCCGATAAAAGAAACTGACAATAATTGTAATCTTAATAGCCAAGCACAGATTATATACCAATTCTATCAATAATTACATTTTACCATTGTCTAACGTACTGCAGGTAATTGGACAGGTCACCTAATACACCTTGATTGAAGTGGCATAAAATAATAATAAACATTTTATAATATATATACATTTTATTATACATACATACACACAATGTTAGATACACAAGCTAGTATTAATTTCTTATCTGCAGAGTTTGAATTATGAGAACCCTAACGCGGAAAATGCATAACCGGGTCACAATATCAAGTGTAATAATATATTAAATACAACCATAACATTTGTATTGTAGGGTATATTTACGAAGCAGTGGATTTTCAAAACACCCGATTATTTTTTCAGATTTTGCCTGGCAGGTTTAAAAGAGCAATATTATTTAATGCAAAACAAGCCTGATTTAGCATTTACTAAATGCCACACTTAATAAATATACCCCCTTATAGTGGTCATGAAATAAAGTACCCATTGGTATCACAGTTGTACAACAGCGCAAATAATTAGCAGCAAGATGCGAGTTTGCGTTTGGTTAGTCTACGAGCTGAATGAAACTCAAAACAAATGCGCCGGGACTATGCGCATCGTACAATTGCGCCTTTTCTGTGTAGCAGCGTGCAATGTTTCAAAGCGCTTGTTGCGCAGAGATTTTATGTGTGTGTAACAAATGGTTAAATCGCGCTTCATTGAGATTTGGAGCAAATAAATGTCATTTGTGTTTTGTATTCAGATCTGGTAATGAAAGTTTAGTCTGCGCGTAAATAAAAGGAACAACAGGTGTAGGGGAAGATTATTATATTCTAGTGTGGTTTCTTTGTAATTCTAATGCATCACAAATAGATAACCCCCAAGGATTAAAATAATTAATTTTTAAACTTTTAATTGTCATTTACTGCAATTTCTGCAGTAGACGCTAATAGGAGTGCGACCTGCCCTCTATTATTTGCGGTCAGAGCTTCTTACTTTAGTATTCAATTAACCCCTTTTTTAGATACACATTATGTTCAACTATGGAATTTTAAAGAAATATATATATATATATATATATATATATATATATATTTATTTTTTAACTTTAATGCATTCAAGCTATCAGCCTAACAAAGAAAAAATAAACATTTTATTTATTTTATTTTATTTTTAAAAAGGTCGACAAAATTAATTATTTAAAATTAATTCGAATACACGTGAAGGGAAAACAAAATTGATCTGAAGAGCTTTACAATAAGATTTTTTTTTATATAAGTCAATAGTTTAACCTGCAGACGGTGCAGAGGAATAAACCTCAGCTCACTCACCAAGCTACAACGTAAACCCTATAAACCCAGGGACAGTATGGTAGCCGAATGATGGATGAAGGTAGTTCTGGGCAATATAGTACATTCGATCAACCTTTCTGATTCCATCTAAATAGCAGAGAGTGAGCAGCCAGTGTTCAAGTGCTTAGGTTATAAACCGGGGCAATTCATAGACGGTACAGGGTGTTCCCCCCTGAAGATGAGACAACTTGCTGCAAATAAAGCCTAGTGCCAAATATGTTTGTGAAATTCCAGTTGCTTACTTTGGATAAGGAGAGACTTGTGTATAACACAGATGACTGCGGGGTCATATAAAAATGATACATACCTGCAAAGAAACAGAAAAAAAAACACGCACCAGAGTACATACCTGCCAGTCTGATCTCCCCAGCAGAGCCATCACTTGCGGGGTTTGGGGGGATATTTAAACAGCCAGAGTTGGACGCTTGAGTGTTACCTGTGATCAGGCAGCACCTAGACTAGTTCCCCGGGGCTCTGCGCATGCGCTTTCAGCCCTGACACTCATCCAAAAATTTACCTTAGAAAGCATTTTCCACCCCCTTGCTCTACACCTCCCCCTTTTATCCAGTTTAATCTCACCCCTATGTTCGACACTTTCAAGTGTCTTTATAGCACTTGCTTTCATAAATAGCCGGCAAGAGCAGTATAGTACAGAGAGAGTATAGCTCACAGCCATAGACAGGCTGTTTTTAATCATAAAAAAAACAACGTTTGTAAAGAGTAAAGGAAAACAAAAACAAAATCAAGGCTTAGAATTATCCTGAGAAAACAAGTTGCAGTATAAAGTATGCTACTTGTCAGCATGCATATTTATCCTTATGGGGAGATGATAGATAGATAGATAGATAGATAGATAGATAGATAGATAGATAGATAGATAGATAGATAGATAGATAGATAGATAGAACCACGTCACTTGGTTTTTTTAAACTAAGAACTGCTCGCAAAATAGCGGTTGAAAAAACCAACCACAAGAATAGCAAGCAGTTCATATCCTGTTCGATGTACTCGATTAATCTAATAAATAGCGGACATGACGTATGGTGCGAGCGGCCAGGGGGCGTTTTTAAGAAATAAAAGAGCGTATGTTTTGCTCGCTCGTTCAGACTTAGAGGTGTGAACAGACTGCAATTTGCGAACGGATCATTTGAATAGCCACCCCTTGTTTTTGAACGAACGACCGCAAATAGCGAACGGCTCTGAATCAGGCCCATAGTTCCCTTTGACAATACTATCCTATCTGCAGCATAGTGTTTTGCATGAGATTTCTGTGAAAATGCCTGTTTTAGGCTATCAGTACACAGTGGTGATACATAAAGTTATGCAGAAACAACAGTTTTATGAAAAACCGCCTTGATAAATAGGCCCCTAAAAGATTTCAGAATTAATTTGCCAAAAATCAAAGTACTGGACCAACACTGCAAACAATCAGAGCTGTAACTAGACTTTTTGGTGCCCTGCGCCGGAAAGAGCATTGGCACTCCCCCCCCTTATTTCTGAAATAGTGACATATGATCCGCACCTGAAAAAGGGCCATGGCCTCTTGGGGAAGGGCCAGGGAAGAGATAGGGGAGGCCAGGAGATGCTGGGGATAAAGTAAAAGGAAGCTACAATATATACAGCTACAGTATACTATTAGATCACACTAGTGAAAGTACTGCCAGCCCATTGTATGAGCAGTTCTGAACTGCCAAAGTACCAGATGAAAAAGTTAATGAGACACTACAGAACACGCTAATTTGATTTATTGCCCTCATTATAGCTGTACCCGTCTGTTATTGCCGTTTCAGCTATATTCTGTATTATTATTCACACATTTGTATGATCTGTTCTAATTTCTAATAGTTATTTTTTAATCCAATAAATGATTCTCTGAAACTATGGGCCTGATTCAGAGAATTACACTAATGCAATCACAACTATATATTCTCATGGATTGCAGTTGCTAAAATATGTTAATGCATTCCAAAGCATAGCTGAGCATAGGGACGCCCACTGCTGACACTTGCCTACTCTACCGGAATCTGCAGGAGGCTCCCGACTTTTCCTAGTGAAGTAGGCAGAATGGGGAGAACCTTACCGGGAATCCGCCGCCTGTCGTTAGGGGCGGGGATTTATGGTGCGATTCTATGATAATCGCGTCATTAGGCCCTGCACCATATTCAAATGTGAGCGGGGCTTAATGACGCAAATGCTCCGGGACCGCCCCCATCACTTCCCAGCTGCGTATCCTCTCCAGGCTTCTCCCGGGGAGGACAGATGAAAAGTCGGTAAGTATGCCACTGCTGCCTTCTCATTGCTGTCATGTCTGACCAGCCGAAAAACACTGCAGCTTTCCTAACATGCAGAGCTCTCTGTAGGCTTGTTTAATTTAATTTATGCACGCCTGCATTTTTCTAACCAACCTACCCTGTTACCACCCTCATACGCTAACTACTTGTCACTCACTATGCGTGTGGTTCCTGTGCACGAGAGTAATCACAATGCAATTGCTGAGCGTGTGTGGTGTGGCTTTCGTGCATGCACAATTGCAAACATTCGCCCGCTCTGCAGAAATATTGGCATTGCGTTCGTCTATGTATCAGGCCCTATTATAGGCAGTATAGTTTTCTTTTCATATTTTTTACTTGGTTCCCAGAATGTAATTATTGTCTCTGTTTATAGTGTTGTAAGGTTGATGTTATTCAACAACCAGTAGAATTATCCTAGTCTTGTGATTATGGCATGATCTAACACTGGCACATTTTAGCATGAATTTATCCTATACAAACACAGCACACTAAGAGAATCTATCTATCTATCTATCTATCTATCTATCTATCTATCTATGATGTACAGTATATATATATATATATATATATATATATATTATATATATATATATATATATATATACAAATATACACATGTTTAGATGATATACATTACATATATAATCCCAATAGCTCGGCACTCAACTAAAGTTACACCTGGCTACGGTGCCCTCAAAGGTAAATAGTAATTTGATAAATCAACCAGCAGCACTTGAGGTCTTTACAGTAAATATACTGTACATTAAAATGTCATATAAGAAGACAAACATTGTGGGGCTCTTGTGCAAGTGTCCGAAACGTTGGTCTCCTCATGTGACACTTCAATATATATTTATTTACTGCAAGTCTTTGAGTGTCACTAATTGATTTATCAGCTATATATATATTAGGGATGTGCAGGCTCGGATAGGTTCGAGTTTGCACGTGGAGTTCGGATTTTTCCCTCCAAAAAAACGGAACTCAGAACGAGGCAAAACGTCATCTTACATGGACGAACATCATCATTCCTGGTCTTTTGTCCAGGAATGATGATGTTCGTCCATGTAAGATGACGTTTTGCCTCGTTCTGAGTTCCGTTTTTTTGGAGGGAAAAATCCGAACTCCACGTGCAAACTCGAACCTATCCGAGCCTGCACATCCCTAATATATATACACACATATACAACAGGGCCGGCTCCAGGGGTCGGAGCACCCTGTGCCAACTCAGTTGTTAGTGCCCAATATTTGAAAATGGGGGTGTGGCCTGATTACCATAGGTCACGCCCCCTAAGTGACGTTAACGTCAGGCTGGGGGTAAGCCCAGCACTCCGTTAGTAGCTGGGCTTCCCCCAGCCCTCTCCCGGCACTGAATGGATGCCATGCACATGCATGCAGCATCCATTCAGCTACTCCGGGGTCCTATCGCAGCGGCTGATTTGCGCACAAGCACTTCGATGCATACGCATACGCGAAACAATTGGCCGATTGTGTGCTTATTAGTAATTACGATCCTTGCTGAGTCAGGCCCTATAATTGTCCCTGGAGCTACATACATCTAACAACGACTCTACACAAGCAGGTATACTGATTTGAGTCACTGGGCCTGAATCTGAGTCGCATGCAAAAGCGTACACAGCTGCGTCTATTGGTGGTCGTCCATCTGCGAGTTTATGCAAATGCCGCTACAGACTCCATCCCTTGTGTACTTCTGTGCAGCCAAATGTGCAAAGTCTAAGCCCACTTTTAGCATTCGTGCACGCGGTAATGCCGATTGGTGCATCCTTATACACCACCATCAGTCGCACCATCGAAAATTGTACTAGCCCTATGGCAGGTGCAGTTTCTCCATCTGACCATGGCCTCCTATGCTTTCGGCTGTGCGTCTGTGAACACAGCTGCTTGCATGATAGACCCGTGATACTCCCATCACACACACAGACCATTTTGCATGCACTACTAGCCACCTCCCAGTCACATGCACCATATGGGTTTCAACATTTTTTTGCACTTGCGGAGTGGCAAATAATCGTTTAACTATGTGAACATTGGCATTGCCTGCGGATTGCGTGCAGCTTAAAATCAGGTCCATTGTCTCTTAACCATCGCTATTCTCAGCCTCCTATATGTGGATATACAGATGTGGACAAATTTGTTCCACAAACAAAGAATACACATTTTTCTCTGAAATAATTTGAAAGTGACAAAAGACAATTGGCATCCATCATTGTTTATTCCATATTTAAAAGAAATCAGACTTTGCATTTGATTTCTGATTCAACAGAAAATGTTAAATAATAAAACAAATGAAAATGGCATGGACTAAAATGATGGGACCCTTAACTTAATATTTTGTTGCACAACCTTTAGAGGCAATCAAGTGATTTCTGTAGCTCTCAATGAGACTTCTGAACCTGCCACCAGGTAGTTTGGCCTATGAGCAAACTGGTCCAGCTGTCTCAGGTTTGATGGGTGCCTTCTCCAGACTGTGCCCTGCACAGATTCAAGGCATTAAATGCCAGGCACAGGAAAGCAGACCCAAAATATAACCAAGCCTCCTCCATGGTGTTCTTTTCTTTGAAAGCTTAATTTTTTTCAGCTGTGAACATAGAGCTGATGTGACTGAACACTTTCATCTGGCCAAAAGACATTCTCCCAGATCCATTGTGATTTGTCAAAATGTTGTTTTTCAAAAGTGGAGTCCTCCTGGGTCTTCTTCCATATACCCCACTGTCACTCAAAAAGCATCAGATGGTGCTATCAGACAATGATGTACCTTGACCTTGGAGTTCAACTCAGGGCCACCATCAGGGGACTGGAGTCTCGGGCCCAGATAGAGAGGGCCTGCAGCCACCCGCAATCCCACTGACTGGCTGCCGCCAGCACTGTGCTGCAAAGCTTGCAAATTGCAGGCTGCAATAAAGGGTTTTTGCGTTTGTAGACACGGCACATGTGACATCATGACATCACACCGCTGACAGAGAGAGAGAGAGGAGTCGCGGGATGTGAGGATTGAGGAGCAGCAAGAAGTAGCAGGTAAGTGTGGGTCTGAGTCTGGGACTGGCTGTCTTGGGCTGTGGCTGGGAATGGGTGTCAGGGGCTGAGGCTGACTGGCTGGGGCTGGACTGGAGACAAGAGTTGAATAGCAGGGCCTGGGCTGGAGAGATAGAAGGGATCTAGCGTTGACAGTTACTCCAGAGGCCAGATTACTGTGTAGCTCTGCTGTTCTGGACATGGGGCATCTGTGGTTCTGCCATTTGGGAGAAGAAGGTTAACTCTTAAAATAAAATTAGTTTTTTAAAGTATAGGGGGGCTGCCTATCTTCTCAGTCCTAGGCCACACAATTTCTGATGGCAGCCCTGGTTCAGCTTGTATCTCTTTGGAAGTTTTCCTTGGCTCTTTTCTACCATTCTTACTATCCTCTTGCGACTGCGTCCTAGGAGGTTGGCTACAGTCCCATGGGCTATTTGTAACTGTAGTCACAGAAACATCAAGCTGCTTGCAGATGGTCTTATAGCCTTTACCGGGATGCAGTCACCATGTCAAAATTCATAATATCTACAATTATAATGTCAACACCACAATTAGCAGTTATGATGTCAACATTGTTGAAATGTCGACATGGAACATTTCGGCTTATGCAAATGTTGACATGTTCACAATGTCAATGTGAAATGCCTGCAAGGGAGTGGAGGTTTAGTGTTAGGCTGCAGGATGGGAGTGTTAGAGTTAGGCACTAGGGAGAGAGTTAGGCACTAGGGGGACGGTTATAGTTAGGCTGCGGGAGGGGTTGGTTATGGGTTAGTATTAGGGTTAGGGGTTATCGTTACTTACTGCCGGAACCTCCGGATGACAGCTGGAAGTCACCATCACTTGACCACCGGGCCCAGAAGACACCACAAGAGCTGTCGGAGATCCGCTACCAGATAAGTAACCGCTGCACCGGGACACTGTGTTGATATGGTGAATGTTAACAAGCCAAACATGTCAAGATGCTACATGTCAACTCAACATACATTTTAATGTCGACATTATGAATGTTGACAAAATATACCCAAACCCCTTTACCTTTAACATGCTTGTCTATAATTTTTTTTCTGCTCTTCTCCGACAACTCTATCCTATGCTTTCTCTAGTCCATGATCAGTGTGGTGCACACGATGATACCAAACACCAGAGTGACTACTTGTCTCCATTTAAATAGGCTGAATGAGTGATTAGAAGATTAAAGACAAGTGTGATGCTAATTCAAGAAAGCTTTTTTCTGAAATATCACTATAATCCAATTATTAACTTTTTTTAAGGGGTACCAACAAATGTGTCCAGGCTATTTTAGAATATATTTGGATAATAAGCAATAATCTATCTATCTTTTCACAGTATATTTGCCTTATTCTATGACATAACAAAGGCATGCAGATATACATGAGACAATGGGCCTGATTCAGGTTGGATCGCAACTGTGATTACGCACGCTATGAGTGATTGACAGCCGTTTGTGGGAGATGACGAGGGGGTGGTTGGCGAAACGCAGTGCGTTTGAACGCCATTGCAGGTGCATGCATAAATTATCCACGCAGCCTGAGCTGTCACTGCGTACCGGAAGGTTAGCAATTTCTGAGTAAGGTATGACCTTGTGCAAGTGTATGTGAGCCACTGATTGTACTCGATATTACCGATGCTTTTGCAGTCTTGCAAAGTATTACGGATATGTGTAAGGTAAGGTGGGCGTCATTATGTTGTGCTGCGACGGCATAGCGATTGCAGTGGATTACCATATCATCGCATTGAACTACGTGCGTGATCACAGTTGCAATCCAACCTGAATCAGGCCCAATAGCTTTCAATTTCATCACTTTTCAGGAGGTAAGTGTACCAGCAAATTTCTCCACGTCTGTATATCACTGCTTACTCATTACATTTTTATCAGTAATTCTAACATTTTCATTATTTGGAACATTTTAACAGTTTTTTTATTGGATCAGCTGCATGTCTATTGGAGGACTCAGACTGACATTATTTGCTTCCTCACTGGCAAAAATATATTTATTGCTTGCCATAGGTGGTCTAATCTTTTTTTAATCATGACCTTTTTCATTCATATGTATTGTTGTTTTATTGTGCTTTATTAAATGTGTTATTTGAACATAAGGCCTGATTTAGAGATGTACGCTAACCCAATCGTTAACATACATCTCCGATGGTTTAGGTTCTGCACATGCGCAGAACGGGTCTTACCAACTCACTCACAGACCCTCCCCTCAAAGCTGCAGCATGATTGACATGCTGCAGCATCTGGGGGGTGAAGCAGGGGCTTTGGCAGGCCACCGATCCTGGAAATGTGGGCGTGTCACCCCGATTTTCCCGGAAGGGACAAGGCCAGGCTCTGTGTCGGTGGACACAAATTTCCTGTCCTTGCAGCTGCCAGGACCCGGCCAGGCAGTGCTAAGCTTCAGCAGCCGCAGCCTGGCCAAAGGAGCAACGTCACGATGGTTGTGATGGTGATCCAAAGCTGAGACCTTGGTCGCAGCGCTGGGATTGCAGATGCAGGAAAGAGGTGTCTGTTTCTTACAGACACCTCCTGAACGCATTTGCACTTTAGATGAATGTAAATTTACAGCCGCTTGTGTGCTGCTCTGCAATTCCGTCCATCTCTGAATCAGACCCAGAGATCAGATCAATTATTGGTTGCTATGGGCAACACCTCCACTTCTATTAACCCGCACTTCAGTAAATATACCCCTAAGACACTGATATATTTAAATTAGTTTGATGGCAGTGTAAGTTGTCCATGGGATATACAGAGAATGCAATGATATATTTTCAATGAATTTATCGTCTATGGGACTGATTCAAAGTTGTGTGCTAATGCCGCCGCTGCTGAGAATGTGTATGCTGCTGCGATGAGAAAATATGCAAATGTCAGAGCCCCCGGGAGATATATTGAGACACCCACCTGCAGCTTTGCAATTCCAAGCACCTACATACAAATACGCAGCATCGGTTTCAGGGCCTGATTCAGAGCCGCTCGTAAGCAGCCGCTCGTTCGCTCTGAGCGATGTTCGCACATCTGTGCATGCGTATGGGTCGTAATGCGCATGCACCAACCAGTAAGTGCGGTCGGAAATCGAGCGATCGCAAAATAGCGAGTGCCTGCTAATTTCAGTGACAGGATGAGGCGTTTGTGGGTGGTAACAGGGGAAGGTGCTAGAGAACGGGGAGTGGAGATCCGAACGCAGGCGTGCCAAACGGTCAAAACGAGCGTTTTAAGGGTGTGCATAATTAACAAAGCAGCGTCATCGACCACGTCACTTGGTTGTTTCTTAGCCTGAACTGTTCGCATGATTGCGATAGGAAAATCCTACCACAAGCACTGCGAGCAGTTCAGATGCCTTTCGGTGTACTCGATTAATCAAATAAATAGCGGAGATGACGTAGGATGCGAGCGGCCAGGGGGTGTCTTTACAAAATAGCAAGCGCATGTTTCGTTCGCTCGCTCAGACATAGAGGCGTCAACAGACCGCAAAGAGCAAGCGCTCAATTTAAATAGCCGGCCCCTTTTTCTGAACGAGCGAGCGCAAATAGCGTCCGGCTCTGAATCAGGCCCTCAGATCATTCCATGTTATCAGTCTTGAGTAACCTCTATGGTCATGCAGAATAGCCGCAGGAATCGCAGATGCAGGCAGTGACATGCCCTTAAAAACGGTCGTGGCATGCCTGTTTTTCTGGCGCACACCCTGTAACCTCCCCTAAACGGCCATTAACTGTCAATCACTCTGCAAGTACAGAGTCACTGCTTGCGACTTGCGGTAATGGTCTTTGACGCATATGCAGTGCGACTCAGGTGAATGCATAGATAACTCAT
Source organism: Taudactylus pleione (assembly GCA_031769625.1). NCBI lineage: Eukaryota > Metazoa > Chordata > Amphibia > Anura > Myobatrachidae > Taudactylus > Taudactylus pleione. The sequence continues at coordinate 10,826,697 of JAUIMM010000068.1, forward strand.
AATCACTCAACTGCAAAAACATCGGCAAAGCATACATCTCTGATTCACTAATACACTATAGAATGTTGTGATTTCAATTAGTCATTCGATATAACAATTCACATGAAATTGTTGTGTGCATGCGCAAATGGTCCTCCATCAGATCTGCCTATTTGCTGCTCATTGTCGTTACACAGGCTCAACTACTGTATGGGCATCTTAAGCCATCGACCATTTGTAAGCTGTCCCTGCCACTCAGATGGTCATGAATGTAATAAGTAAGGATGCATATCTAGAAATGAAGGGCAAACCTCACCTGGAGGATCAACCAACAAGACTTGGAAACCAAGACCAACCAAGTTTATTGAATGGTTTATTATTATTACACTTTTATTTATAAAACACTGACATATTATGAAGCTCTGTACATTGAGGGGATCATGACATGACACAAACAACTTACATACAATGACATAAAACAGAATAATTGCTCTTCCTCATATAAGAAGGTGTGGGAAGCATGTAATACAGAGAGTAAAGGAATAACTATTGTTGGGGAAAGTGCGGGTGGCTAGAATGGATCAATGTTTTATCGATTGATGGATCAACTGTCATAGAGTGCCAAAGCCCGGCTCCTTCTTACCAGGTTTGGCAGTGCTGGTTCTCCCGGGTCGGCGGCGGCTCTGTTGGGGGCGGATGCCAGTCTCCTGGCAGTTGGCACCCGCCACAGTGATGTCCCTCTTTCGCCAGTGGCTGCCAGCATTTCTTCTTTGGCAGCAGGAGGCTCTGTCTTCCCTCCTCAGCAGATGCTGCAGATGGCTTTGCTCCCGATTGCTGCAGTTCCCATAGGGGCGCACGCACCGCTGTTTGAAATTGAAAGGGTCTGGCATGCCAAATGTGACATCTCGTTGGTGCCAAAATTCAAACTCCTCCCTATATAAGAAAGTCTCTGGGTACTGTTTAGTGCCAGAGTATTAGGCTCACATCCTGATCTCCAGCATCCGTTCTGTTAGAACTTCCTACATACTTACCTGCGTTACCATCCGGTTCCTGTTTTCCTCGCCTGCATTTTTGGTACAGCTCACAGTGACTCACAGATTCTAACTTTGACTTTCCTCTGGCCTGACTCTGCCCATCTTCTGGTACTGCATTGCCCACCTGGTTCTGACCCATTTTCTGATGACAATTCATCAGTGCACCTCATGGCGCCCAGGTTACTGCCGGCCGGTTCCTCCAGAGTCCATCAGCCTCGCTCATTAGGACCCCAGTCAGAGGGCTGCGACCTGTGTATCAGGCGCTACAAAGCCCAAAACTTCTTTCAGGGATACCTGGTGAAAACCACTGATACTGTAAATTAGACTCCGCGCCTCTGTTCTGGGTTTACACAAATCCTACAAGTATGGCCAACATTCATATTATCCCAGCGAGAGTCATAACATCAACTAACAGAAGAGTTCCTGGAGTTCATCCATTTTTTTCTACTGGGAATGCACAAAAATCCCTATAAATTTGTATGGAGCATGCTGTACATTGTGTGTACATACAGAGTTACAGTACCAATTGAGGTGCATGGTCGTACCATTGGAGATGTATGCAAACCATCCGGTTTGCCATTTAATTCATAATTAGAAGCTCAGAATGATTTATATGTAGCATAAGATTATGAAAATTTATGCATTTCCTAACTCACGGATACAAAGGTCACGCAGGATAAAAAAAATTCCATAGAGAATCATGCAACAGTTCTCTATGACAGTAAAGGTTGCATCAAGTTCCTGTAGGCTGTAACCAAAACACGTTCTTTTGTCCAATATCTGATTTCAGGTTATTGTGAGTATGTGGGAGAGCTGGTATAGAAAGAAAATGTTATAATGACTTCACCTAAATATTAAGTTAGCAGTTTCAAAGGTTTTTAAAAATACAACTTTAGTTTTAATGAGTTAAATATTGTGGCCTTAAACCCATCTCTGTGAAGGATGAGTGGGACTTATCCTAAACACTACTAGGGGTATATTTACTAAGGGTGGACTTTATTTAAAATTCATCAAAATTGACTATCATCTATGTTGTGTTTCTGGGGATAAGTCACACATTTACTAATACTTAAAAAAAACGAATCAATAATTGTCTGTTAGTAAATGTCGATGTTGATTGATTTTCATCAATTGTAAATGAATTAAAATCGACCTCCAGTAAATATAGCCCCAGGGGTTCAAATGGTGGTGGACGTACAAAAAAGTCCCTCCTTAATAGGGAGGTGGCCTGACTTGATGTCAGCTTTGTGCGGGGGTGTAATGATGTTATAGAGCATAGCCCCCTACAGGAAATAAACTTCAGACATTTTCAAAAGCCAGAAAATACTGGAGAGAGCGGAATATATATATAAAAAAACATCTTGGCACCCACAGACTCAGGTTTACCCTTGTTTGAATGGAAGTGGGGTGCGGAGGTTTCTAATGCTGAAATCTCCCCCATCCTTGTATTAATAACCACAGGGGTTCTCCATTTGAGAGGTTGTTGGCCTTTCAAAATGGTATTACTTACTACCATATTATCCCTTTACATTTATATAAGTTTCAGTCAAACATGTAAAGAAAGAAATGCATTATCATTTCCAAGTGCATATTTTATTCTGAAAACCTACATGTAGATGCTGGCTGTTTTCAGAAGGTGGATTAATGCTATAGGAAGAGCTAAAAAGTTTATTTTGCAGGTGGTTTAAATTTTTTTTATAAATAATTACTGGCACTGATGTTGGAATGTGACCAGGCCAAAAAGTGGCAAAATAGGCTCAGCAGTGAAGTGGTCAAATCTTAGAGTTCTGCGACACCCATAAAGCACTCAGCTATTCCTTGGTGACTTATAATATCTTTACAATCTATAGTACAGGATAATAAATGTCATTATGCACTTATTACTGCAGTTACCGAAGGAGGGAAGGGGTGACTGTCACTGGTGAGAGGGATGGGTGGCTTTCCTCTGCTATACCTGGAATTGTGTCACCTAAGGCACTATATATGCTTCATAGTATGAATAGTCCTGATTCTTACCTATATAATCTACAGTAGATAATATATTACTCCTTATAATACACACTGGTTTGAAATTAGATCTGTAATAATATCAGAAATGACAGTTTATAATTGATGATGTTTATACAGAATGTCTTCAGTGGAACTCACATCACTCACATACAATACTAGACCCACTCGTACAGATCTTGAAATAGACATAATCCGATATGCAACATAAACACTTTTATTGGGAGATAAAGGGAGGTATTGTAGTGTGTGTAATAGCTGTTGGTTTTCTTGAAGTTGTTTTAATTAGCATTTTCTACAATGTGTGAATGTCCACGCTCACAAGTACTAGGACAAAATAAACTAGATCATCATTAGCCCCTAGACGTGTTCATTTGCAAATGTTAAGTAAATAGGGGCTACTGTGCAAGACCCCCTACAGGAGATTCAAACAGTGCTCCCTCTTTTCTGTAGCCAATAATGAGCCCATGTCAGTGTGTTAATCTCATTTAACCCCTGTGATTCTCAGCATCAGCGGGGACAGTGTAATAGCCCTCAGGGATGGCCTCTGTCACTGGGCCTTCTGTGTCCTGCTGAGTTTAAAGCATTGGCCTGACTCAGCCCTTTGTGACATCCGTCTTCCATCAGAAGACAAAATAAGGCATTACTAGGAGCAAGATGATAAGAGAATACTGCCATGTCCTATATGTAACAATATTAATCACAGCACATAAGCTGCTTTTCCTGCTCACCACTGCTAAAGCTGTGGTATTGGCACTGATGTTGGATCATTATTGGGCATGCTGGTAAATACGTTTGAGGTCAGCTGCCTATTGCGCCAACACACCAGAAAAGCCAGGACTGATAGATCAGTTAATTTGTGGTCCTACTGGACACAGATCTTGTCATTCATTGCTTGGTCCCATCTGTGACCAGTCTAGAACTCCCAGATCTAATGACCAATTCATTTCAAATCATTAAACCTGTACTGTACTACTATTGATGTAAGTACGGCGCTGTGGATCACTTGTGGTGCCCTATTAATAAAATGTAACATTAATAATTATAGAATTCCCACACGTACAATACATTGGTCTCATTTCCAGATAACCTGGTCTGTGTTACATAGAATAACTTGTGGTTCGAGATTTTCTGTGGTTGTGGTAGAGCTGAGTGAATCTCTCACAGTTTAACTTGCAGGATGATTAATTCATAACATTTTTAATATTGGTTCAAACCTAAAATGTGATTTAAACATATATTTTAAAGGTGATGAACATACCCTGGCATTAACAACAATAGCTTGTTTTGTACTGTGATCAAGGGAAAGGAATAAGGAGCAGAAATAAAGGATGGAATCCAATTGTTGCTGACAATCACATATTTCTAACATGAAGACAGTACCAGGATAAATAGTCCCATCCTTAATAAACCAAACCACATTCATGAATCTCCCAAATATTTTCTAGATGCGCCAAACCGTTCCACATTTGAACAAAGCCATCCCATATTCCAAAAAGCTATGCCTCTTTGGCAACAGAGAATCAAAACAGTCCCACCAAAGTAGGGACTGTTTGGATGTATGCCATCATTCAGAAGCTAGTGCCTACATCATTGAATTGTTCCTTATTTTCAAACCTCTCCCAGCTGATCATTGTTCAGTAATGGACAATTTGCTGTTATTTATTTTTTACTTTTTTTTTAAGAGATATTTGTTGTTCAAAAAATATATTTTAACCAACTTGGCAATTCACCAAGTTATTTGCCAAGTTCAAATATCTAAAACTAAAATCATCTCGAAATGGGGGCATGTTACAGGCCTTTGTATTAATAATTATTACCTGTCCGTATCGCGACTGACTTTTTTCCAAAATTTCCCCTTCTATGTACTAACTGGTAACTTGCAGTGACAGCTGTAGCAGTAACCGTTGTCTTAGCGTGTTACATCCCCGGCATATCGGAGGAATCTTTCACATTGTCGCAGTGACAGATTCCGGAGCAGGATGGAGGCTGCGGGAGAGAGGTCATAAGATCACTCACTTGTGAGTTTGCCTCCATAGGTATAAAGTGGTTTACGCCATGTGAAGATGGCAAAAACTAAAGGGGCCAAACTGAGAAAAGCTTTGCTCTTTGGAGTTTGGTACATAGGCGTCACATAGGGAAATGCAGTGGGGGGCCTATGGTTGCTTGAAAAAAAAACTCCCCAGTCTATACCATGACCACAATAGATATAGTAATATAATAGAATTTTGCTAGTGCTGCATGCTCTTATGAGTATCACAAATGAAATAATTAGCACCACCTGTGGATCTTTTAACATGTGTAAGTCAGTAATAAATACACCTGTGCACAAACTAGGAGAATTGGAAAACATGCACTGTTAGGGGTGCACTGCTATAGACCATCTACAGTATAGTAGGAGTGGGCAATAAGCGGTCCCCCAGATGTTGTAGAGCTACACATCCCAGCATGCCCTGCCACAGTTTTGATATTTGGCCATGCTTAAACTGTTGCAAGGGATGCTGGGATTTGTAGTTGAACAACAGCCGAAGGGCCGCTTATTGCCCACCCCTGATCTATAGGGTTAATTATTAATACAGTTATCCAGAGCATGATGAGACCAATATGTACATATATGTCCAGGGAAGTGCTAGGTCCTTCTGTTGCTCCCATGCTCTGGAATGGTGCCCACATGTGAAATAAAAACACTCAGCTCGGGCAGAATGTCTCTACTGCCACATCTAAAGCTGCATTCACGCGTAAAGATTTTCTGTCCAACCATCCAACTAGTTGATTGGTTGGAATGGAGATCTGGTAAGGTATGAAAGCAAATGCCAATCAGCAATTTGCTCCCAAACGCCGGAAAATGGACAAAACCTGTTGTGTGAACAAATTGTTTAGATCAAACTTTTAACAAACTTGTCTGATGACCATTTTCATCTGTTTTCTGGCATTTAGGAGCAAATTGCTGATCATCAGTTACTCCCCATACGTTACCAGAATTTTATTCCAACCAATCAACTAGTTGGATGGTTGGACAGAAAATCTTTACTTGTGTATGCAGCTTTATGGTTTACTGTGATCGCCTGTCCTATATATCCTGGAATTATGACATACACTTAACTTTGTATGATGCATATTAAAGCTGGTTAAGTGCTAATTATGTCCTGTTCATGGACTGGCCACACTCACTCTGAAAATCAAACATTTGGAAACCCCCTGCTAGAAATCCTGCATTTGTCCCTGGGTCAGATCATAGTCCCCAGTGATAATAATGGGGACTGCAGTCTGCATCATTAATTAGCCCTTTGCAGGAGATTTCTATGAAATCCCCTGCATTAGGCTATTTGTACATAGCAAAAATACATGAAAAATGATGCAGAAACTGCAGGTTCTACATAACTTTATGAAAAAAACCTTGCTAAATAGGCCCCTTAATCTGGAACCGCAAATATACATTTAAAAACATTTGAAAGAAATGTTTTAGACAGTATGCTTTGATATAAAGGGATAAAAGGCTTTGGGCTCTGAGAAATCGTGCTAGAGCATCAGGATCACACAGATGGTGCTAATATGATTGTCCCTTGCCTAAAATAATACATTAACCACCACCTTTTATTACAATAGCCTCATACATTTTTAATCAACTCCACACCTGTCAGCACGTTATAAAAATAAAATCTCCCAGGGAGTGCGGTTATAAAGTCTCAAACTACTTTCAGGAAAAAGATTCCACATGACTTTTTCCTGACATACACTCAAAATCTTTGGGATGAAGATTAAATAATGACCAGATTCCATGTTTGACCATTATAAGGAAACCAAGGGTATTTACACATGGAGTGAAATTAGACACAGATGAAATGAAAATCTTAATTATTTACAAATGCAATCTTTAAAAGCTTTTTTGGCAAAATTCTTTTTAGCACTAATATGAACCAACCAAAGAGTGAAAAATACAGTTTATCTAAGCTCAATAAAATTGTAGGAAATTTCCCAATGTCAATAAACAAATAAGAGAATTTCCCTAGTGAAAAATTAAAAACATTATTCTAAAAATGTAATATTTTATTTACCTCTACCAATTATAGTTTTCTTTTTTTTAGGGAGGGGGGATTTGTTTTTGTTTTTTGTTACATTACTGGGATAATTTAATTTGAATTTCAAATACAGAAAATAAAAAGTAATAGAGTAATACATTAAAGAGTATTTTATTTGTGCTTAAATACTTGATACAAAAATGTGTATTTTGAAACAGTATTTTCAATCCAAGCATGACATCATAAATAAAATGTTTGAAAAAAAATATGTGCATATAGGACAAATACATTCTAAAACCTATTTCATTTTATTACTTTCTCCTGAATGTAACTTGCTGCTCATACTATGATATCGGCAATCATATTGGACAATTGGCCCAGTATTAGAGAGTGGGTGATCCCAAAACAACAACGATGCCCAATAATAATTAATAATCTGTTTGAAATGGTCAGGATCATTGGCAGGCATGTCAGTAAATGAGTCTGGAATACAACTGCAAATCTCCACTCTTCATCCATATGTTCTGTTATCTTCCAGTTACACTAACATACTTCAGTTGCACTGAGAGGGATCCTATGTGTGTAATTGGACATTGTTCTTGTAATAAAACCAAATCTATTTAAAATTGTTGAAAACCGATCAACATCGATGATGTGTTTCTGAGGCTCAATCACGCATTTACTGACAGATCATTTTTTATTTGTTTCTTTTAAGTATTTGTAAATATGTGATTTAGCCCCAGAAACACATTATAGATGTTGATGAATTTTCATCGATTTTAAATCATCTAAAATCAATTAAAATTGACCTTTAGTAAATATACCCTTTAGACTTACCAAATTAAGGAGCAATTTGCAAAACCATGTTGCCTGGAGGTTTGGTAGATTTATAGCTAGTAAGGGATGTATCACCGCTCAATTCTAAATTTCAGAGTAAAAACAAAGCTACCCAGTATTTATTTACCACATGCAAAAGCAGCCAGTATTTTAACTGCATGCAACACTATAAATGCATTTGCAGTCCTTGCACTTAACAGGAGCAAATTGCTTCTATATATATTTTTTTTATTTGCACCTAACTCTGAATGTCTAATTCAGGGGTTTTTAACTCCAGTCTGCAGTACCCCCCAACAGGTCATGTTTTGTGGATTTCTTTAGTCCTGTACAGGTGAGTTATTCTATTTTGCTGGGTTAGTAACGATCCCACCTGCTTCCACAGACAGAAATCCATAAAACATGACCTGTTGGAAAACTTGAGGGTTAAGCTAAGAAAATTTTTTACATGTGCAAGAGGCAAACCCAGGATTTTGATAACATTTCCACTTTTGCCTTTTACAAAAAGTCCTGATATGAACTTTATGGGCTGACTTTTGAATTGGATGAATTGGAGGAAAATTGTATGTATGTGCTCATGCATTTTGACACGAAACAAATTTTGTATATTCATGTGTACCCGCATACAGAGTCATACACACCTGGTGGTGTGGCCGCCCCTATCTGTACACTTGGTTTTGGTACTAGTCATCACCATCAGTTTGGCGTTGTATCAGCCTATACTTGGTGCAAAAGATATACCTGGAAACAGGCGTCCTTACGTTTACGACCAACTCTACATGGCTCAAAGTTACGTTGACACTGAGCTTTGAAACGTGAGAATGCCCTGTCACAGCCCAGTTATGCCTCTTAAGTAGAAAGTGTAGATTTGATTGAAATACATATAAATCTGTATCACTCATACCTGCCTTACACTCGACCCCACAGGATGTGCAATGTGAAAACACGCAATAAGCTCCGCCAGCATTCTGCTCTGGAAAAGTTTATAAATAAAGCTGCATGTTTTAAGAAGTCAGTAATGTGCAACCAATTGTCTACATATGGTCTGAAGGGGGGAAATCATGTTACACAGCTTAGGTGCTAAAATGGGAAGAATGCACAGAACAATATCAGATTGTGGATACGTAGGATCCTCTTTTGTTATTCTTGTAAATGTGGTCAGCTATCTGTTTGTGTCTGCCGTATAATAGGTCATTATACTTACTAGGAAAGACTAAGGGCTCTATTTATTAACATTATTTTGACTAAAATAAAGTGAAAAAGGGTGTTTTCACACCCTTTTCACATTATTTTAGTATCACCTATAGTTATTACAGGGCAATTGGAGTAGAATTCGTAAAATTCTACTCCAACCCCTAAGTATCACTTATCTTTAGTAAAGCAGATCGCATTTCCCATAATTGTAATGGGAAATGTGATCCGACCAGAGTTACTAAAAATAAAATGTGAAAAAATATCGGGGAAAGCCCTGTGATAATAACGCCACCTGGAGGTGTTATCCAGGGTCTCCCCTGGTTACCGACCTCTTGCACGGCTCTAACCCGGGAGTCAGTCCCAGTAATCAGCTGTGTGGTCTAAACAGACCGCAAGCTGATTACTGTAAAAAAAAGAAAATAGTAAAAAAAAAAATGTACTTACCTGACTCCAGGGACGGTGATCAGGCCTCCGGTGATGACTCCCCTCCGGTCAGCTGGTCTCCCATAGTGCACTGCTGCCCGGTCATCAGGTGAACCGGACCCCAGTGCAGTATGGGAGATCACCTGACCGGAGGAATGGAGAACATCACCGCAGGCCCGGAACATGCAGGTAAGTGTAATTAAGGGAGAGGGGGTCGCGGGGGGGTCCGTGATCGCGGGGGCGGGGCTTAGCACCGGGGGGTAGCAGCGACGACCGGTCGGCGCATGCGCGGGCACTTAATTACGGTATTTTTTGCGAAAATACCGTGATAAGGCTCCGAAAGGGATTTGCAGGGACAGAGCTTTATCGCAAGCTCTGTCCCTGTAAGGGATTTGTAGTAAATCCCTGTGATATTGCCTGAATTCGCAATGCGAATTCACTCGGTAATATCACACTACAATCTGCATTCAATATGCGGATTGTAGTACATAGAGCCCTAAAAGATCTTAATATGTATAGTTTGGGGGCAGAGAAGGGAAAGGGGGGGGGGGATATCATCTTTCAAATATATCAAGGTATTTTAACAAGGTATAGGAGGGAGACATTCTTCAAAGGAAGAGAAGTATTAGAACATGAGGACATGCACTGAAACTGGAGGGAGCTAGGTTCAAAGGAAATTTGAGGAAAAAATACTTCACAGAAATGGTGGTGAATAAGTGGAATAGCCCCCCAACAGAGGTGACAGAGGGTAAAGGTAGGTACACACTGCAAAGATATATCTGCAAATCGAGTGATCTGCAGATATATCTGTAGATGATGGTCGCTCATATATACTGAATGACCATCATCTTCCAAGCAGCCGCGGGTCCCTGACCCGTGCCCCTCCCCATGGGTGCCGCTGCATGTGTACGGGCGTTCGACTGATTGCCCGTACACACTTGCTGATGGACAGCTATATCTGCAGATCACTCAATTTGCAGATATATCCTTGCAGTGTGTACCTACCTTTAGCCTTTGTCACCAAATCAAAATAATGCTGTCATTGGTTTTTTAAAACTGCAAGTAGTGCATGTATGTACAACACAACACAATACTTTTGGTTAAATGCTTATACGATGGACATACTGTAGTTTAATTTGAAGATTTGGTTTCATGTGTTCTATACAGAACTCAACAAAGTACCAGGATAATGGACCATGGTTAGCAGCAAAACAGAGTAAGATTTCATTGTTTTTATTATTATAATTTGAATTATCCTTACGAATTTAGCAAAGTACCTTGTACAGTGTCTCATTGTGTGTTTTATATAGCATAGCGGATATTGATTGGCTGACATATGCCTGTTGAAACAGAGTCTTAAATTGCACCCATCGCCCTAAATAAGTTAGATATTTTGATGGTTGAAACAATGTTCATACAAATATAGCTCCAGGTTGGGCTGCCTATGGCTGCACACTTCAAAGATATGACTGGTGGTCGAGAATCCTGTTTAAAAACATAAACAGAGCGACTGGGCAGCACCCTCTGCCTGCTTCGTTGGCACAGCCATGCAGTACGTGACTGCATTGGCAAACTGATTCATACCTCTTCCTAACCATCCCAATTTCAGTGGGACAGCCTAGATTTCAGTGGACTTTCCTGCTGTACCACAATCAAGACATTCATGTCAATTTGTGGCATGGGTGTGGAGTGTTTGGGAGGTTTACATGTATGATCTGTGTTTTCATGGCCATGCCACATGGGTGTGGACATACCAACTGTTACGCGTACACGCCTCCAGCCCTGTACCGATTCTAAACTTACAAATGTTGGGAGGTGTGCTAATTGGTGGATGACATTGTTCATTCATCAATCAGAGTGCAGGAGCTCTGCCCCCTTCTATCAACCCCTCTTTTTCTGCCAATGGGCCTATTAGTTCACTAGGAATTAGGAATTTGTGTCTCATGAATATTGGTTGAACTTACTGAATGGCTGCCAACTCTCTGTATGTAAGTGACAGGTACTCCTAAAATGTATAAGGCTCATGGTTGTCCATAGTTCTACCATTATCAGGGAACTGGAAGTCAGACTTTAAAGTCACAGTGTAGCATGGGCACTTGCCTAGCACTGTTCGTTAGCACATGGCCCTGGGGTTATGGAGAAGCTGTTTCAATGGATTATGGCATCCTGTTATATATTAGATTATCTCTAAACTGCTTGCATGCCTCAGGCCTGGTCTCATTTATTTCTCAGCTGGCTAGCATTTTACATTAACAAGTGGCCGCCACTTACTTTTCTGTCTTTCTCATTTACATTACTTGCTGTATAAGGGACATTAGACTGACACAAGGGGCCTGATTCAGAGATGTATGCTAATGACGCTGTGCTGTGTATATGTACGCAGAGTATATGCAAAAATATGCCACAGATGCCAGGATTTGTATTGAGTCGCCCACAGACACCATCGTAAATACATACGCAGATCCTTCGATAAATGGCCTCCCAAGTGACTCTATGGTCGCGCAGAATGGCCGTCTGAACTGAGACGCTAGAGCCATGTTTTGTGTGTATGGGATCACAGATGCAGGTAGTGATGAACCCTGAAATGGTCGCGATATGCCTGTGTTTTTTGGCGCACACCCCGTTACCTCCCCCAAACAGCCCTTAACTGTCAATCACTCTGCGAATAACATTTTGCTGCTTGCGACTATGGTAATGGACTTTGATGCACGCGTAGTGCGACTCAGATGCATGCACAGATGGTCAATAATCGAAAACATCAGCATAGTGCACATAAGTATTATTACATATAAAGAAATATATATATAAATAGTAAACTATTGCTTCAAAATTGCTGATCAATGAACATAGGGGCTCATTTATCAATGGGTTTTATCATGCACAATGAGTTTTAAAACTCATTGCGTATGATAATGGTGCTCTGGCCAATCAGCTCCTAATTGTCATCTGTTTGAAAAATGGCAGTTTGAAGCTGATTGGCTTGAGCGCCTTTTATCAGTGATAAAACTCATTGATAAATGGGCCCCTTACTGAGAATTCACCTTAATAGGATTTACACACAAAGGAGAGTGAGAGATGTCACAGGCCATTAGTGAGTGAGTGATGTCAAAGTCATGCCACTGGTCAGCAGTAACCAAGTGACATCACAATCACAGCAGTCCATGGGGGAGATGTATCAAAACTTGGTGAGATAAGATAAAGTGGAGAGAGATAAAGTACCAACCAATCAGTGTTTGAAAAATATCAGTTAGGAGCTGATTGCTTGGTACTTTGGTGTCTATTTACTAAGCCTTGGTTGGAGATAAAGTGAACAGAGATAAAGTACCAACCAACCAGCTCCTAACTGTCATTTTCAAACACAGCCTGTGACATTACAGTTATGAGCTGATTGGCTGGTACTTTATATCCATTCACTTTATCTCAATCCAAGGCTTAGCAAATAGACCCCACAATCTCTCTCCACCATATCTCTTCCAAGCTTTGATGCATCTCCCCACATAAGTGAGAAAGTGATGCCTCCGACAGACCAATAGTGAGAAAGTGATGTCACAGGCTATTAAGAAGTGAGCGGATGATGTAACACACAGGATAATAATAAGCGAGTTATGTCACGTGTCAATATTAAGAGACTGGTGTTACAGGTTGAGTGTGCAATGCCTCCATAAACTAGAAACAGGGCCATAAGTAGGGGTGTGCGACTGGTGCCACACTGCCACTGCACAGAGCGGTGGCACTCCAGACAGGCTCACTATGGTCTGTGCAGCCAACCAGGCGTCCTCAGGACGCCCAGTCAATGCTGCACTTACCGGTGCTGCTGGCCTTGCCCTTTTTGCGCAACATCATGATGTCAAACGCTCTGGCAGTGCAGGCACAGGGCGTATTTGAGCCCTAATATGACCCTGCCTAGAAGTACACCTAGGTGTTTGGAGATGTGGAAAAATATCCAGAGATGCATCGTGCAAAACAGTCACAACAGTCCAAACTCCTTTAGAACCAGCCCTCTCATTATTATTTATTTATTACCAGTTCTTTATATAGCGCACACATATTCCACACAGTTAGGGCCATGATTGGAAAAGAAACCCTGACCTAAGTGCTGTGAGGCAGCAATGCTAACCATTACACCGTCTGTGCTGTACCTTTCAATATGTAACTTAAATGTGCCTAGTTGTACACTCAAGTATGGCTTAAATGAATCATGGGAGTGAGGGGACGTCAGGACTATCTTTAATACATGTGACAATTTTACAAAAGACATCTCCTGGTACTTTAACATAACTTCTCAAATCTGCTGCTATCAACGACACAGCACCACAACCACTTGCATTAACCTCTGAATCTCTGGGGCTCATAGTGCCTGATTCAGCACGGATCGCAACTGCGATCACAGATGCGTAATGGCAAGCAATGCAGCTGTGAAAATATGCAAATGTATGCCACCGCTCAGCCAGCATAGAGACGTCCACTACTCATACATGCCTACTCTCCCGATTTGGCCGGGAGCCTCCCGAAAATCGGGTGCCGCTCCCGGCCCCCCGGAAAAGTAGGCAGGCCTCCCGACTTTTCCAGTCCCCCCCGCAATGTAATGCTAAACCCCCGCTGCGGAGGGGCTGATGACGCGATTCGCGCTGAATCGCGTCATCATAACCCCACCCCCCGCATAGCAATGCCGGAAATATTGGCATTTTGTTGTGGGGGCGGAGCCTAAATGACGCTATCGCGTGGCTCCGCCCCCAGTCCCGCCCCTAAACACTTGTAAAGTGCCCGGCCACGCCCCTCTATACAGGCCCCGCCCCCCTGCTACACCGACCTGGCTGCTTCCTCCCGGAGGAAGCAGCCAGGATGTAGGCAAGTATGCCACTACTGCTTTCTCACATCCGTAATACCTCGCAGTCCTGCGTATACATCTGTAGCATCAAAGCACATCGTCCCGTCATGCACAATTACAGCAGCTCTGACCTGTCGCAGAAATTGCAAGTCTCGTCGCACGTAGTGAGTACTCAAGCTGTATATCCAATCGCAGTGGCTAATTAATGCACGCCAATACAACGGGGTTCAAACAGACAAGCATGCCTGCGTTTCTCCGATCATTCCCTAGTCACCACCATAGTGCAACAATAGTAACATGGAATCATTAACTCTCTGCTCAAGCTTATTTTTTTATATATGTTGTGCAAGGCTAGAAGCATTCATGTTACTTGGCTGGGTAACATCTCCCTCGAGGTTAGGAGGAATGGAGTTATGAGCAAATTCAATATTACTACATTGGGCTCTATTTATTAACATTATTTTTACTAAAATAAAGTGAAAAAGGGTGTTTTCACACCCTTTTCACATTATTTTAGTTTCACCTGTAGTTATTACAGGGCAATTGGAGTAGAATTAGTAAAATTCTACTCCAACCCCTAAGTATCACTTATTTTTAGTAAAGCAGATCGCATTTCCCATAATTGTAATGGGAAATGTGATCCGACCAGAGTTACTAAAAATAAAATGTGAAAAAACCGGGGGAAGCCCTGTGATAATAACGCCACCTGGAGGTGGCGTTATCCAGGGTCTCCCCCGGTTACCGGGCTCCCACTCTGCTCTAACGGGGAGAGCAGAGGCGGGAGCCGGTACCAGTAATCAGCTATGTGGTCTAAACAGACCGCAAGCGATTGCTTTAAAAAAAAGAAAAAAAAATGGAAACTTTTTTTTTTTACTTACCTGAATCCAGGGACTGGTGATCGGGCCTCCGGTGATGGCTCCTCTCTGGTCAGCTGGTCTCCCACAGTGCACTGCTGCCCGGTCATCAGGTGATCGGGTCCCAGTGCAGTATGGGAGATCACCTGACCGGGAAGCCCGGGGAAGATCACCGGAGGCCAGGAGGATGCAGGTAAGTGTAATGAAGGGAGGGGGGGGAGGGAGGGTTGCGGGGGGTCCGCGATCACGGGGGCGGGGCTTAGCGTCAGTGGGGGGTAGCAGCGACGGTGGGTCGGCGCATGCGCGGGCTCTTAGTCACTGTATTTTTTCCGAAAATACCGCGACTAGAGTGCGGATGGGATCCGCAGTGACAGAGCTTTATCGCAAGCTCTGTCCCTGCAAGGGATTTATAGTAAATCCCTGTGATATTGCCTGAATTCGCAATGCGAATTCACTCGGTAATATCACACTACAATCCGCATTCAATATGCGGATTGTAGTAAATAGAGCCCATTGTCTTTTGTTTTAGTAACAATTTTATTGCTACAGAAGTTACTAACACTGAATGAGCGCGATTCAATTCGAGATTCAATAGCTCCTTCCCGGGGCTATTCAATGTTTCATTGCATTGAATCACCCCCATTATGTCTTCTGCCAATCTGCACCCGTCGTAGTAGGTTCCTCCTTATTGCCAGCACCTCCACACCCTCTTCCCAGCTGCTGCAGGCAGCTCTGGCTCCAGATGACCATGGCTCGCATAGGGATGCGCCAAATTTGAATATATAAGGAAGTCTCTGTGCAGTGTTCAGTGCCAGAGTATTAGGCTCACATCCAGATCTCCAGCATGTGTTCTGCTAAACTTCCCTACATAGTTAACTGTTTGCTCTGATCAGGTCTATCTGACGTTTCTCCTCACCTGCTCCCTTAATTCTTCTTCTTGTGACTTCCTGATTCCAACATTGGCTTTCTCCTTACCTGATTCTGCTTGTCCCCTGGTCCAAGTGGCATCAGTAGGGGGGTGCAGGCTACACTGGATGACACCATCCGAGGGGGTGTCACCAAAATAGCAGAGCAGCTCTTCTAGTTTAGTGTCACCCCTCAGACGGTGTCACTGAGCAGCACTGCAGCAGCGGTGATGGATGACGCACATGCAGGCCACCTCTCCTTTGGCGCAGTAGATTCTGGCATTGTCCCAGAGTCTACTGCGCATGCACACGTCTGAGGGAACATGGCACCCGCGTCATGTTCCCGGGACATCTCTAATGCGCATGCAGTGCTGCAGCCAGCACCCTTGGGCCGACGGAGAGATGAGTAAATTTAATTTGGTGCAGGGTGTGCAGTGTGTAGGCCCCCTGGACCCAGGGGCCCGTGTTCACTGCACACCTTGCACCTATTGTAAATATACCCCTGCACACATGTGCGTGTCATCCACACACCCCTGTGTCCGAAGAGGCTGAGGGGTGGCCAGCATCTCCTGGAGTGCTGGGCAAGCCCCCAGCATGATGAGAATGGGGGCATGACACAAGGCCACGCTCGTTTTCGGGCATGCACAGAAGACACATACAATTATTAACTGAGTGCCACACCGGGTGTCACCACCCATAGTGACGCCACTGCCTGGTACAGCATTGTCTCCCTGGTTCTGACCCATTTCTACACTCCAGTATGCTTCACGAGGACTAGTCTCATTGCCTGCCTTTGTACACACCAGCTCGTACATAAGAACCCAGTCAGCATAGCAAAGCCCAAACCTCCTTGATGGTGTCCCTGGTGAAGGCCACTGATATATTAGACTCCGCACCTCTTTCTGGGTTCTAACAATGTTGAAATAACATCAGTGTCAACATGCTGAATGTCTAAATGGTCAATGTCAACATTATGAACATGTCGACATGCTCAAATTTGACATTACAACCATCTCGACATTTTCATATCAACGTTGTGAATGTCAAAAATGTCGGAACTTACTAACATTTTAGTACCACCCTCTTATTGAATAATAAACTTTTTTTTGTTTACCGAAAACACTCTTCTCGGTTTAGTTGTAGTTATGGTATAACCAGAGTTGCCTACCTTTGTAAATCCCTTTCCGGGAGAAGCCCGGGTAAGAGAAGCAGGAGGGGGACGATGGGGGCGGGGCCTGACGATTTGCGTCATTAAGCCCCGCCCCCTCGTGGTAAAATTGCCGCGATTGGCTAGAATTTGCATAGGGGGCGGGCCCAAATGTCGTGATCCATGTAGAATCATGTTTTAAGCCCCGCCCCCTACACGGAGACCCGCGATCGCCACGGGTATTCTCCTCATTCTGCCCACTACACTAGGAAGTGGGCAGAATGCGGGAGAAATGCCTACTCTTCCGGGGGTGCAGGGGGTTTCCCGAAAAATCGGGAGCCTCCCGTGAAAACCAGGAGGGTAGGCATGTATAGATGTTATTTTTTACTCCTGCATCAGCCGTTGCTTGCAATTCATTCCTTTGAGGTTTTCTGTTTTCTCCCTCTGAATGTATGCTACCAGAGCTCGGACCTTCACTGGTGTGGTTTTGTTTCCAACCTTTCCATGTTTGCTATATCACCAAACACTGTAGCCATTGAAGGGGTGGCAGACAGTAACACTCACCCCTCACATGTCTGGCCCCATCAGGTGCCGTGTTCAAGCTCTCTCCATGTTTTTTTCAA
Source organism: Taudactylus pleione (assembly GCA_031769625.1). Lineage (NCBI taxonomy): Eukaryota > Metazoa > Chordata > Amphibia > Anura > Myobatrachidae > Taudactylus > Taudactylus pleione. The sequence continues at coordinate 10,844,544 of JAUIMM010000068.1, forward strand.
GAACAGACAATAATAGCAGCTGTGCATGCTAGGTCAGATGTGCATGCGTGCACCAACATGACATAGCTGTTATCAGCACTTAATTTTATCATATAGATATTGTTCATTAAATAAATATTCTATACAGACTGGGGACATTACATCACCAACCTAAAAAGTGGAATTGATTATAATGCAATTTGTATATTACATCCACCACCCACATGATTATTACACAACTAGTAGTTTTGGACTCATCCTATGACAGGTCCAGGTCCGTTCATGCTCCGCTCCTGTTCACACCACCATCCTTGCATCCATCCCTGCCTCTATCCTAAATCTCCATCCCCATTCCCGTCCTCTATCTCTGCCTCCACTTTATGTTCCCGTCCTTTGTCCCCACTCCGCCTCTGCCCCCTGTTCCTTTCCCATCCAACATCCCCATTATACTTACCCTCCTCCTCTCTTCGTCAGTGAAAGCCATCAAGGGGGGGGGGTCGCACCCTGGCTCCCATTGTGCACGTCAATGACATGACAGACTTAGCTGATTATTATATGGATTCTATTATACTTTATACAAACCCAAGGCATTATATCTCTCAACATTACCTGGCCACCTGGCATAACCATAATACTATTAAATTAAACTCTAATAGACATAGGACACTACATTCGCACCATGTCTTCAACTTTGGACATGACATAATTCTATCTATAAAGACATAGGATAACAAATCTTACAACATGACTTGACAACTAGACATTATTATAATACAACCTTGTTACACTCTATGTAGACATAGAACACTACATCTCTCAGCTTGACCTGGACATACTTATTATTTAATTAAATTAGCAATGACTACGAGGTGGAACAGTTCATCATTGGGCCCCATAGCAAAACTTAGTTAACAGCCCAATGATGCCACTAAAGCCTCCCACTCTGAAAAGAGTAGAAAGTGGGCCTCTCCTCAGCAATCACATCCAGCACATGCCCCTGTCCCTCATCTCTGGGGTGGGTGCAACCCCTGCACCCATGATAGTTCCACAGCTGGACATAGGATGTTATAACTGCAACATGACCTGACTACTGTGCATGATCATAATAAAATTCTATTACACTCAAAATCAACATTGGACTTTACATTTACCCAACATGATGGCCCAATTGCATGACATGATCATAATACAACTCATAACAGACAAAGGACACTACGGGCAAAATTTACCAAGCGGTGGATTCTAAACCCTGGGGGTTTGGTGGCGGTTTGGCAGCGGTTTCTAAATAACAGTCCTGTTCTATTCTATTCTAAAATTTGTTTTGACGGCGGTTTTGCAGCAGTTTTGGCCTTAGTAAAGCAAAACCGCCTCCAAGTCCAAGCCGCTGGGGTTTAGAACCCGCCGCTTAGTAAATTTTGCCCTAACATGACCTGACCACTAGACATGCCTGTAATACAATTCTATTATACTCTATACAGACATAAGAGACAGCACCTCCCCATATGACTTGATCACTGCATCCTATTATAATACTATTCTATCATACTCTATACAGACATAGGAAACTACACCCCAATTTGTGGCCTGATTCTGAGTCAGACATAATGCTGTGATGGGTGATGACTGGGAGGAGGCTATTCAGCCTCAAGGAGATGCACTATCTTATAAGCGTGTTATGGGAGTGTCGCATAACTGGTTATAAACTCAAATGCTTAAATACTTACACGGGAGACCATACTCTGATGGAGAATTTGCACTTAGCATAGGACAGGTGCTAGTTTCGATGGTGCGTCCTATAGTAGCATCTAAAGATACACCAAGCGGGAATGTTGCATCTAAAGATGCACAAAGTGGAAGTCCCAGGCCTTACACAGACAGACACATGGCTGTACACCTGGGGAAGCACTTTTACTAGCATTAGCATAAAGTCACAGACGCGACTACTGCAAAGACACTAAAGCAGTCACACTAGCAGGGACTCAGAATCAGTCCCTTGACCTAGTCACTGGACATTATCATAATACAATTCTATTACTCTCTTTACAGAGACTGGACATGAACTGGCCACTGAACATGGCAATAATGCAATTCTATTAAACAATAAAAAGATTAAGATTTGGGAGGGATGTGACATCTAAATTAAAGTGTAACGATAAAGCTGCCCAGCATTTGTGGGCTACATGCAAAAGCAGCCTGTATTTACTTCACTTCATACTTGCCGACATTCAGCTCCCTCCTTCCGGGAGGGAGCTGAATGTCTGCTTACAGTGGGGGGCATGGCCGCGCAATGAGGAAGTACTGGGGGCAGGGCCAGGGGCGTGACCAATATTAACGGCATTGTGAAGAAGAGGGCGGGGCCACGATGGCACGATTCAGCATCATGTCACGCCCCCCCTTCTGCGGGGGTTTCTATTTTTACTCTGGGGTGGGGAGGCCATGAGGCCGGCGGCTGCCGGGAGGCTTGCCTGCCTTTCCGGAGGGCACCAGATATTCGGGAGCCTGCCCCACTTGCAAAAAAAAAAAATGTATTTTGCACCCCTCGCATTGTAACATGGTTTTTCCAGGGACACAGTTATAGCTCTATCTTACTCTATTCCCAAATCTGAATCAGGCCCTCAATACCTCAGTTCATGACCAGACCACTGCTTCAGGAGCGTATCTATAATGGGTGCAGGGAGTCCATAGGGCCCCACACCGCACACCCTGCACCCTTGAACTCCTTATACTTACATGTCTGTTGTCTCCATTAGCACTGCTTTGCAGAGCAGCCAAAGTTACTGGGAAAATGGAGACGGCCATTTTCCCGTTGACTTGTGAATGCGCTTTACTGCTGTCCCCGGGAAAACAGAGCCAGAATCTACTGCCGCACCACCCGCCATAGCACCACAAGAGAGAGGAAGGGGCCCACACTAAGGATCTGATTCATTATGGATCGCAACTGCAAATGCAATAGCAATTACGCACGCAGTTCAACTGCAATAGTATGCTAATTCGTTGCGAACGCTATGCCACCGCAACACTACACAAGGACGCCCACTTTACCTTACACACATCTGTAATCTTTAGCAAGAATGCAAAACCATTGGTACAATAGAATACCATCGTAGCCTCACGCACACTTGCACAAGCTCTGGCCTTACTCAGGATTTGCTAACTTCAGTGCACACTGAGACCTCAGGCTGCGTATGGCATCGTAGTGGATAATTTAAGCATGCCCATGTAACGCAATTTAAGCACTGTCACGCCTGCATTTTGCAGTCCCCCCCCCCCCGTCATCACCGACAAACGACACTTCCTGTTAATCACTCTGCGATGGGTCTGCGTAGTCACTGCGATGCCAATCAGAGTGGCCGCTTTGCGCACTGCGAAGCATACGCATGCGCAGAATGCAACATTCGGCCAAATTGCGTGCGTATTATCAATTGCGATCCTTGTTGAATCAAGCCCTAAGCCTGCACACAGCCCCCATCTCTCTTACAACACCCCTGCACTGCACATGATCACTGTATTTCTGTTACACTGCACACAGACATAGATAGGAAATATTTCCTGCATCCATATTAACAATTTAGCTAATTTTATCTCCCTATCTTTCAAAATAAGCAAATTATAGCATAAAAACCTGGGACATTCCCCGTAAAAAAACTTTGATTTAATCAGTACAAACTAGGGGTGAGCGGGTTCGGATTTCTGAAATCCGAACCCCCCCGAGCCCCCCCGATCCGAGTCCGATCCGAGTCAGGCTCGACTTTTCCCGCCTGACTCGGATCTGAAATCGAGGCAAAACGTCATCATCCCGCCTTCCGAGTCTCCCGGGTTTTGGATCCTATATAAGGTACCCGCGTCGGCGCCATTTTCTCACTCGGCTGTGGACAGTGAAGAGGGAGGGTGGGAGTTAGGGCTGTGTAGTGTAGTGTAGTGCTGCTGTTGTCCACTACTTCAAAGTCCATAGGGGCTGGCTGTGTTGTGCTGTGCTGCTGTTGTTAATAGGGGCTGTGTCCACTACTTCAAAGTCCATAGGGGCTGGCTGGACTGTGTTGTGCAGTCAGTTCTCCATAGGGGCTGTGTCCACTCCAAAGTCCTGTGCAGTATCCCAGTCCTAAAGGGGTGCTGTAGTGTTGTCCAGGGGGTGCTCTGTCCATCAGGGGTGCTCCCCCCAAGTGCTAAAAAAATAATATATTTTCTGTGTTTGTGAATTGTGTGCACAGTAGCCGCACGTGCATCAACAAAGTAGTGCCAAGCGTGCGCCTGTGTCATAAGTAAAGGGCCGGCTGGCTTGACTGTTAAGGGTGCTGTAACCCCCGAAAGTACACTCCAGTCCAAACCAAAAAAAAAATTATTTTCTGTGTTTGTGAATTGTGTGCGCAGTAGCCGCACGTGCATCAACAAAGTAGTGCCAAGCGTGCGCCTGTGTCATAAGTAAAGGGCCGGCTGGCTTGACCATTAAAGGGTGCTGTAACCCCCAAAGTACACTCCAGTCCAAACCAAAAAAAAAATTATTTTCTGTGTTTGTGAATTGTGTGCGCAGTAGCCGCACGTGCATCAACAAAGTAGTGCCAAGCGTGCGCCTGTGTCATAAGTAAAGGGCCGGCTGGCTTGACCGTTAAAGGGTGCTGTAACCCCCGAAAGTACACTCCAGTCCAAACCAAAAAAAAATTATTTTCTGTGTTTGTGAATTGTGTGCGCAGTAGCCGCACGTGCATCAACAAAGTAGTGCCAAGCGTGCGCCTGTGTCATAAGTAAAGGGCCGGCTGACTTGACCGTTAAAGGGTGCTGTAACCCCCGAAAGTACACTCCAGTCCAAACCAAAAAAAAATTATTTTCTGTGTTTGTGAATTGTGTGCGCAGTAGCCGCACGTGCATCAACAAAGTTGTGCCAAGCGTGCGCCTGTGTCATAAGTAAAGGGCCGGCTGGCTTGACCGTTAAAGGGTGCTGTAACCCCCGAAAGTACACTCCAGTCCAAACCAAAAAAAAAATTATTTTCTGTGTTTGTGAATTGTGTGCGCAGTAGCCGCACGTGCATCAACAAAGTAGTGCCAAGCGTGCGCCTGTGTCATAAGTAAAGGGCCGGCTGGCTTGACCGTTAAGGGTGCTGTAACCCCCGAAAGTACACTCCAGTCCAAACCAAAAAAAAAATTATTTTCTGTGTTTGTGAATTGTGTGCGCAGTATCCGCACGTGCATCAACAAAGTAGTGCCAAGCGTGCGCCTGTGTCATAAGTAAAGGGCCGGCTGGCTTGACCGTTAAGGGTGCTGTAACCCCCGAAAGTACACTCCAGTCCAAACCAAAAAAAAAATTATTTTCTGTGTTTGTGAATTGTGTGCGCAGTAGCCGCACATGCATCATCAAAGTAGTGCCAAGCGTGCGCCTGTGTCATAAGTAAAGGGCCGGCTGGCTTGACCGTTAAGGGTGCTGTAACCCCCGAAAGTACACTCCAGTCCAAACCAAAAAAAAAATTATTTTCTGTGTTTGTGAATTGTGTGCGCAGTAGCCGCACGTGCATCAACAAAGTAGTGCCAAGCGTGCGCCTGTGTCATAAGTAAAGGGCCGGCTGGCTTGACCGTTAAGGGTGCTGTAACCCCCGAAAGTACACTCCAGTCCAAACCCCCAAAAAAATTATTTTCTGTGTTTGTGAATTGTGTGCGCAGTAGCCGCACGTGCATCAACAAAGTAGTGCCAAGCGTGCGCCTGTGTCATAAGTAAAGGGCCGGCTGGCTTGACCGTTAAAGGGTGCTGTAACCCCCGAAAGTACACTCCAATCCAAACCAAAAAAAAATTATTTTCTGTGTTTGTGAATTGTGTGCGCAGTAGCCGCACGTGCATCAACAAAGTAGTGCCAAGCGTGCGCCTGTGTCATAAGTAAAGGGCCGGCTGGCTTGACCGTTAAGGGTGCTGTAACCCCCAAAAGTACACTCCAGTCCAAACCAAAAAAAAAATTATTTTCTGTGTTTGTGAATTGTGTGCGCAGTAGCCGCACGTGCATCAACAAAGTAGTGCCAAGCGTGCGCCTGTGTCATAAGTAAAGGGCCGGCTGGCTTGACCGTTAAGGGTGCTGTAACCCCCGAAAGTACACTCCAGTCCAAACCAAAAAAAAAATTATTTTCTGTGTTTGTGAATTGTGTGCGCAGTAGCCGCACGTGCATCAACAAAGTAGTGCCAAGCGTGCGCCTGTGTCATAAGTAAAGGGCCGGCTGGCTTGACCGTTAAGGGTGCTGTAACCCCCGAAAGTACACTCCAGTCCAAACCAAAAAAAAAATTATTTTCTGTGTTTGTGAATTGTGTGCGCAGTAGCCGCACGTGCATCAACAAAGTAGTGCCAAGCGTGCGCCTGTGTCATAAGTAAAGGGCCGGCTGGCTTGACCGTTAAGGGTGCTGTAACCCCCGAAAGTACACTCCAGTCCAAACCAAAAAAAAAATTATTTTCTGTGTTTGTGAATTGTGTGCGCAGTAGCCGCACGTGCATCAACAAAGTAGTGCCAAGCGTGCGCCTGTGTCATAAGTAAAGGGCCGGCTGGCTTGACCGTTAAGGGTGCTGTAACCCCCGAAAGTACACTCCAGTCCAAACCCAAAAAAAAATTATTTTCTGTTTGTGAATTGTGTGCGCAGTAGCCGCACGTGCATCAACAAAGTAGTGCCAAGCGTGCGCCTGTGTCATAAGTAAAGGGCCGGCTGGCTTGACCGTCAAAGGGTGCTGTAACCCCCGAAAGTACACTCCAATCCAAACCAAAAAAAATTATTTTCTGTGTTTGTGAATTGTGTGCGCAGTAGCCGCACGTGCATCAACAAAGTAGTGCCAAGCGTGCGCCTGTGTCATAAGTAAAGGGCCGGCTGGCTTGACCGTTAAGGGTGCTGTAACCCCCGAAAGTACACTCCAGTCCAAACCAAAAAAAAAATTATTTTCTGTGTTTGTGAATTGTGTGCGAAGTAGCCGCACGTGCATCAACAAAGTAGTGCCAAGCGTGCGCCTGTGTCATAAGTAAAGGGCCGGCTGGCTTGACCGTTAAGGGTGCTGTAACCCCCGAAAGTACACTCCAGTCCAAACCAAAAAAAAAATTATTTTCTGTGTTTGTGAATTGTGTGCGCAGTAGCCGCATGTGCATCAACAAAGTAGTGCCAAGAGTGCGCCTGTGTCATAAGTAAAGGGCCGGCTGGCTTGACCGTTAAAGGGTGCTGTAACCCCCAAAGTACACTCCAGTCCAAACCAAAAAAAAAATTATTTTCTGTGTTTGTGAATAGTGTGCGCAGTAGCCGCACGTGTATCAACAAAGTAGTGCCAAGCGTGCGCCTGTGTCATAAGTAAAGGGCCGGCTGGCTTGACCGTTAAAGGGTGCTGTAACCCCCGAATGTACACTCCAGTCCAAACCAAAAAAAAAATTATTTTCTGTGTTTAGCCGCACGTATATATCAAATCGATATAACATAAATGGAGGACCAAACTTTCTCCGATAAAAATAAAATAGAGAAAGATCAAGAACCACTTCCTCCTAGTGCTGAAGCTGCTGCCACTAGTCATGACATAGACGATAACATGCCATCAACGTCGTCTGCCAAGGCCGATGCCCAATGTCATAGTAGAGGGCACATACAATCCCAAATGGCAAAGTTCAGGAAAATGACCTTAAAAAAGACATTTAAATCAGCTGAAGAGAAACGTAAACTTGCCAAAATGCCATTTACGACACGGAGTGGCAAGGAACGGCTAAGGTCGATCCCTAGTATGTTCATGACTAGTGGTTCAGCTTCACATGACGATGGAAGCCCTCCTCCCACTAAAAAAATCAAAAGAATTAAGCTGGCAAAAGCACAGCGAAGAACTGTGCTTTCTAAGAAGATATCACAAATCCCCAAGGAGAGTCCAAGTGTGGTGGTGGTTGCGATGCCTGACCTTCCCAGCACTGGACGGGAAGAGGTGGCTCTTTCCACCATTTGCACGCCCCCTGCAAGTGCTGAAAGGAGCACCCACAGTCCACTTGCTGATATGCAAATTGAAGATGTCACTGTTGAAGTACAACAGGATGAGGATACTGGTGTAGCTGGCGCTGAGGAGGAAGTTGGCGAGGAGGATTCTGATGGTGATGTGGTTTGTTTAAATCAGGCTCCGGGGGAGACAGTTGTTGTCCGTGGGATGAAAAAGCCCATCACGGTCATGCCTGGGCAGAAGACCAAACATTCCACCTCTTTGGTCTGGCAATATTTCTATCCAAATCCGGACAACAACTGTCTTGCCATATGTACCATATGTAAAGGTGAAATAAGTAGGGGTAGGGACGTCAACCACCTAGGAACATCCTCCCTTATACGGCACCTGCAGCGCGTTCATAAAAAGTTACTGTCAAGTTCAGAAACTTTGGCTAAGACCGTAAGCAGTCCAGGGACACCTAAATCCCGTTGTCCTGTTGTATCCAAGCGCCTGCAAACCACACCGTCAACTCCCTCCTCGTCAATTTCCTCCTTAGTCAGGATCGGAAGTAGTCCTGCAGGCCATGTCACTGGCATGACTGACTCTCCTATCCGGGATTCCTCTGGAGGATCCTGCATTGCTACGCCTACTGCTGCCGCTGCTGCTGTTGCTGCTGCTGGGAGTCGTTCATCATCCCAGAGAGGAAGTAGGAACACCACTACTTTAACTAAACAATTGACCCTCCAACAGTCCTTAGCGAGGAGGATGAAGTACGACAGCAGTCATCCTGAAGCAAAACGTATAACTGAGGCCTTGACTGCTATGTTGGTGTTAGACGTGCGTCCGGTATCCGCCATTAGTGCAGTGGGATTTAGACAATTGATGGAGGTAGTGTGTCCCCGGTTCCAAATCCCGTCTAGATTCCACTTCACTAGGCAGGCGATACCGAGACTGTACAGAAACGTCAGAAAAAGTGTCCTCAGTGTCCTTAAAAATGCCGTTGTACACAATGTCCACTTAACCACGGACATGTGGACAAGTGGAACAGGGCAGACTAAGGACTATATGACTGTGACAGCCCACTGGGTAGATGTATCACCTTACGCAGCAACAGCAGCAGCGTCACCAGTAGCAGCATCTCAGAAACGCCAGCTCGTTACAAGGCAGGCTACGCTGTGTATCACCGGTTTCAGTAAGAGGCACACCGCCGACAACCTCTTAGAGAAACTGAGGGAAATCATCGCCCAGTGGCTTACCCCACTTAGACTCTCCTGGGGATTTGTGATATCTGACAACGCCACCAATATTGTGCGGGCATTACATCTGGGCAAATTCCAGCACGTCCCATGTTTTGCTCACAGAATAAACTTGGTGGTGCAGAATTTTCTGAAAAGCGACAGGGGCGTGCAGGAGACGCTTTGGGTGGCCCGAAAAATTTCTGGCCACTTTCGCCATTCAGCGACTGCGTGCCGAAGACTGGAGCGCCAGCAAACACTCTTGAACCTGCCCCGCCATCACCTGAAGCAAGAGGTTGTGACGCGGTGGAACTCAACCCTCTATATGCTTCAGAGGATGGAGGAGCAGCAAAAGGCCATACAAGCCTATACATCCACCTATGACATAGGCAAAGGAGGGGGTATGCACCTGACTCAAGCGCAGTGGAGAATGATTTCCGTGTTGTGCAAGGTTCTCCAGCCCTTCGAACTTGCCACACGTGAAGTCAGTTCAGACACAGCCAGCTTGAGTCAGGTCATTCCCCTCATCAGGCTTTTGCAGAAGCAGCTGGAGAAAGTGAAGGAGGAGCTAAGACGGAGCGATTCCGCTCGGCATGTGGGACTTGTGGATGAAGCCCTTCATTCGCTTTGCCAGGATTCCAGGGTGGTCAATCTGTTGAAATCAGACCACTACATTTTGGCCACCGTGCTTGATCCTAGGTTTAAAGCCTATGTGGTGTCTCTCTTTCCGGCCGACACAAGCCTGCAGAGGTGCAAAGACCTGCTGGTGAACACACTGTCAGCTGAAGCGGAACGTGACACGTCAACGGCTCCTTCTTCATTTTCTCCCGCAACTGGGGCTGTCAGGAAAAAACTTAGGTATCCTAAGCAACCCGCTGGCGGTGATGCAGGGCAGGCAGGACCAAGTTTGGACATCTGGTCCGGACTGAAGGACCTGGCAACAATTTCTGACATGTCTACTGTCACTGCATATGATACTGTCACCATTGACAGAATGGTGGAGGATTACATCGGTGACAGCATCCAAGTAGGCATGTCAGACAGTCCATACCTGTACTGGCAGGAAAAAGAGGCAATTTGGAGGCCCCTGTACAAGCTGGCTCTATTTTACCTGAGTTGCCCCCCCTCCAGTGTGTACTCCGAAAGAGTGTTTAGTGCAGCCGGGAACCTTGTCAGCGAAAGGCGTAGGAGGTTGCTTCCACAGAATGTGGAGAAGATGATGTTCATCAAAATGAATTATCAGCTCTTCCAGGGAGACCAGCCTCCAGAAGGTACAGAGGGACCTGTGGTGGTGGATTCAAGTGGGGACGAGTTAATACTTTGTGAGGATGAGGATGTACACACTGAAGAGGGTGAGGAATCGGTGGATGAGGAGGATGAGGATGACATCTTGCCTCCGTAGAGCCAGTTTGTGCAGGGACACATTAATTGCCAGCTTGTTTTGTGGGGGCCCAAACGAACCAATCATTTCAGCCACAGTTGTGTGGCAGACCCTGGCGCTGAAATGATTGATTTGTTAAAGTGTGCATGTCCTGTTTATACAACATAAGGGTGGGTGGGAGGGCCCAAGGACAATTCCATCTTGCACTTCTTTTTTTTCTTTGCATTATGTACAGTTTGGGGCCTAGTTTTTCTAACTGCCATCCTGTCTGCCACTGCAGTGTCACTCCTAGATGGGTCACGTGTTTGTGCCGCCCACTCGTGTCGCTTAGCATAGTCATCCAGCTACCTCAGTGCAACCTTTTGGACATAAAAACACTATTGTGAGGTGTGAGGTGTTCAGAATAGACTGGAAATGAGTGGAAATTAAGGTTATTGAGGTTAATAATAGCATAGGAGCAGAGAAACCAACAAATTCTGTGATTTTAGCTGTTTTTATGCTTTTTTTAAAAAAAATACAGATCCAAAACACAAAACCCAGAACCCAAAACACGGAAGGGTGGTTTTGGCAAAACCAATCCAGATCCAAAACACGAAGAAAGATCCAGATCCAAAACCAAAACACAAAACACGAAAAGTGGCCGGTGCACACCCCTAGTACAAACTAGCTGCATTGTTATCTAATGTGTAAGGCATGTAATAGTACCAGTCTGCACATACATAGGCCCCCATTTACTAATGAGTTTTATCACCAAAACGAGTGATAAATGTTACTGTGTATGATAAATGGTGCTCCAGCCAATCAGCTCCCAACTGTCATTTTTCTAACAGTTGACAGTTGGGAGCTGATTGGCTGGAGCACCATTTATCATACACAGTGACAATTATCACTCGTTTTGGTGATAAAACTCGTTAGTAAGTGATCTATTTAGTAACATTATTTTTACTAAAATAAAGTGAAAAAGAGTGTTTTCATACCCTTTTCACATTATTTTAGTATCACCTATAGTTATTACAGGCAATTGGAGTAGAATTCGTAAAATTCTACTCCAACCCCTAAGTATCACTTATTTTTAGTAAGCAGATCGCATTTCCCATAATTGTAATGGGAAATGTGATCCGACCAAAGTTACTAAAAATAAATTGTAAAAAAATACCGGGGAAAGCCCTGTGATAATAACGCCACATGGAGGTGGCGTTATCCAGGGTCTCCCCCAGTTACCGGGCTCCTACTCTGCTCTAACAGGCAGAGCAGAGCCCGGAGCCGGTTCCAGTGATCAGCTGTGTGGTCCAAACAGACCGCAAGCTGATTTCTGCTTAAAAAAAAAAAATTAACTTACCTGACTCCATAGACCGGTGGTCGGGGCTCCGGTGATGTTCTCCCTATGGTCAGCTGGTCTCCCATGGTGCACTGCGGCCTGGTCATCAGGTGATCGGGTCCCAGTGCAGTATGGGATATCAGCTGACCGGAGGCATGGAAGACATCACCAGAGCACCAATGACTGCAGGTAAGTGCTATTAAGGGAGGGGGAGTCGCGGTGGGGGTCGCAGGGGGTCCACGATAGTGGGAGGCAGGGCTTAATGACGGGACGGGCCTTAGCGCTGGGGGGGTAGCAGCGGCGGCCGGTCGGCGCATGCGCAGGCACTTTGTCACAGTATCTTTTGCGAAAATACCGTGACTAATGTGCAGAGGGGATTCGCAGGGACAGAGCTTTATCTCAAGCTCTGTCCCTGCAAGGGATTTGTAGTAAATCCCTGTGATACTGCCTGAATTCGCAATGCGAATTCACTCGGTAATATCACACTACAATCCGCATTCAATTTCTTAAGCATTTAACTCCTGGTAAATTCCTGCATAAAGCCATCGATGGCACTAGCTCTGGCATAGTGTTTCCTTGTTATAGGTAGCCAGCACGATCATTTTCATCCATTTCTCAATTTGCATAACTCATTTCAGAACCTTTATCTGGCATAGGATTGTTTCAAAGTGTCAACACGATGATCAGTCAGATTTCACAGTGCGTTTGCCAGGAATATATTAAGAGATTTCATTATTTATGCGTTCCAAGTTGGGACATGTATTCAATTTCATTTTACATGTCATCCTCTTTTTTCTGACAATCAAATTTATGGTTGTCTCCAGAGACTTTTTGACTATAAATAAATATATAAAAACACTATGTAGACACAGAGAATATCTCACTTTGCAAAAGTATGTCTATTAGTCTATGTGACACATACATTGGGCACTCCAAAGTCTGCATTTAGAAAGTGATTGACCAAACAGTTGGGTCACCATATGCATGATGATGGGCCCTAACTTTTCGAAACTTTCCCTTCATTCATTGCAATTTAATTTTTTTTATTTTAAAATAGTGCCCGGTAATAGCTCATTCAAGTATATAACAAGAGTAAAGAGACATCAGGGCTGTTTTTATTGCATTTTAATGCTTTAAAAAATATTAAGTAAAAATTTCCAGCAAAAAATGCACAAGAGGGGTGATTCAGGCTCAGACACTATTGCTGTTACAGCTACAGATTCACAAAAGAGGCCAGGAATTCCCAGTCAGCTGACGGAGATCCTGGCCTCTCCCCCCCCCCCGAACAGCGGCGACAGGCCTCCATTTGGGGACACACCCTCCTCTCACCGCCCAGAAACGGCAGCAGACTGTCGCAGACCCATGCTGCACAAACGGAGATGTGCATTAACCATTCGGTTAGCACATATCTCTGAATCAACCCCCAGGTGCACTCTTGCATAACTCCCTATGCTTTAACTTGGCAAACGGCAAACTGGGACATTACTTGAAGAGGGGGCGTAATCATGTCCCCCTGAGGTGGTGGTTACAGATCATTTTACAATAATGTCAACTCCTGGTCACTACAGCTCTGAAGTGTACATCTCCCAACATTCCCTATATGGACAGTCCTTTAGCATCTGTCCCACAGATACCAGGTGTCAGGACTGTGACTATTTCAGTACGTAAAGACAAACTACATTTGCCAAAGTACCATTGTGTTCGTTGGAGGAACTATCCTGGTTGCTGGCATTCCCCACATACAGCGGATAGAGAGTTAAAATGATCATCTGTCTCAAAGGTGTTGTCAGGTTGTGGGATTTCTGATAGCTTATTATTTCAAACCTGATTCCTTTTGGGTCACATGTTCTGAACTCCTTATGGATCACAGACCCATAGTATAAAGCCTGTTACTAACTGTGTCTCAGTGTCTGTGCAACGTTACTTTCAGGTCTTTCTTGGACTCTGCCAGATCCCCGCTGTGCCTGTGGTTTGCTGTGGACTTTGCTATATCTCTGCCCGTGTTCCGGTTAGACTTCTGATACTGGTTACCAGCGCACTACAGAGCTCAGCATTGCCATTGCCTAAGTATTGTTATCCTGCTCCATCGCTGTGGTTGCATCCCCTGCTGGATTATTTACTCTGCCTGTTGTCTTCTACTTCCATGGACATTGAACTCACCTCTACTACAGTTGTCAACTGCACCGTTACAGTTGTCGTTGCCGCACCCTTCGTGCATCACGTGGCTCAACCCTGCTCCGGATCCCCGTCACGCCGCAGGGCTCAACCCTGCCCCGGATCCTCAATACATCGCGGGGCTCAACCCCGCTTCGGATCCTCATCATGCTGCAGGGCTCAACCCTGGTCCGGACCTTCACCGCATCGCAGGGCTCAACCCTGTTCCGTATCTTCACTACATCACAGGGCTCAACCCTGTTCTGGATCTTCACTACTTTGCAGGGCTCAACTCTGTTCCGAATTTTCATCACACTACAGGGCTCAACCATAGTAACGTCCTTTATACCATCGTGAGGTCTTAGTCTCATAGTGGACTCGGGGTTCCCCACCACATTAGTATCAGAGACTTTATTTACATATGGGGGTTTACTCCTATATTGACTACTGCATATCTGAACTTCTGTGTTTTGAGACTTTATGTGAAACGTTGCTATATATTTTGCCTGTGAATAAATTCTATTTACTTTTATTCCATGTTACTGAGATTCCATGAACAGGTCATTCCTAAAACCACCTCAGTTTATAGTGCCCAGTAGGCCTGACTCCTTCCAGGAGTCTCAAGTGTCGGCAGCCGTGACAGTTTGCACAGACCTAAAAATGAATCCGGATCTGGAACAGGCTACTGGGGTACAGGTGCTTCAGGGTTTGACTGCCCGTCTGGAAGTACAAGAAAATACTCAAGTTCAAGTTTTGCAATGTTTACAGGATCTTTCCACACGTCTTGATAAACTTAAGATTCCTGTTACAAGTACATCAGGGGCTCCTGCTTCCCATCTACGTTTACCAACTTCTACCTCTTATGATGGTAGTCCAAAAACCTGTAGAGGTTTTCTCAACCAATGTGAGATTCATTTTGAATTATTACCCCAAAGTTTTACCACCTCTCGTGTTAAAGTGGCTTATATCGTGTCATTATTGTCTGGTGCTGCTCTCGAGTGGGCCTCTCCTTTATGGGGGAGAAATTATGCTTTAATGTCTAATTACCAAGCTTTTGTTTCCACTTTTAAAAGGATATTTGACGAACCTGGAAGATGGCCGCGTCTGTGGACATTTTGCGAGTAAAACAAAGAACAGCTCCAGTTGGTCAGTATGTGGTTCGCTTTCAAACTATAGCGGCAGAACTTAAGTGGAACAATGAGGCATTAAGAGCAGCATATTGGAATGTTCTCTCTGAGAAACTTAAAGATGAGTTAGTGGCTTGGGATCTTCCTGAGAATTTGGATGAGTTAATTTCATTGACTATTAAAATTAATTTGCGTATGTGGAGTGTTCTAAAAGTTCTCTTCCCCAGTCTCGCTCCCTTCATGGTACATCTGATGAGCCTATGCAAATTAATAAAGCTAAGTTGTCTGAAGTGGAGAAGCAACGTAGGACGTTCTAATTTGTGCTTGTATTGTGCATCCTCAGAATATTTTTTGGCTAAATGTCCAATGAGGCCGGGAAACGGTCATCCCTAGTTGATGGAGGGGAAGTCAAACTAGGGGTGCTTTCAAAAGTTCTCCCCAAAAAAAGATTGTTTAATCACTGTGGGTATTCCTGATTTTGGGTCTCCGTGTCAAGAGTTTTCTGCATTGCTAGATTCTGGAGCAGCGGGCAATTTTATTTCGCTGTCATTGGTTCAAAAATTGAAAATTCCTGTTGTCAAATTAACTCGTTCTCTTTCCCTCTCTGCAGTAAATGGGACTAGAATTTCTAATGGATATGTTACGCATCAAACAAAGTCTATGAAGTTGATGGTAGGAGCTTTGCATGAAGAAAGTTTACAGTTTCTGGTATTACCTATTTCTATGTATGATATAGTTCTTGGTTTACCATGGTTAACTCTTCATAACCCTCATATTGACTGGACTTGTTCTCAAATTCTTTCTTGGAGTCCTAAATGCAAATTAAATTGTTTGATTCATGTGGTACGAATGGCTGAAGTGAAAGTAGATGTTCCACCTTCTCTCCCACAGCCTTATCATGAATTTGCTGATGTCTTTTCTGAGCAGGCAGCAGACGAACTTCCACCGCATCGTCCCTGGGATTGTCCTATTTAACTTATTCCTGGTAAAATGCCACCCAAAGGTCGAGTATGCCCTCTCTCTGGGCCTGATTCAGAGCCGCTCGTAAGCGGCCGCTCGTTCGCTCCGAGCGATGTTCGCACAACTGCGCATGCGTATGGGTCGTAATGCGCATGCGCCAACCAGTCAGTGTGATCGGAAATCGAGCGCTCGCCAAATAGCGAGTGCCTGCTAATTTGAGTGACAGGATGAGGCGTTTGTGGGTGGTAACAGGGGAAGGTGCTTGAAAACGGGGAGTGGAGATCCGAACGCAGGCGTGCCAAACGGTCAAAACGGGTGTTTTAAGGGTGTGCATAATTAACAAAGCAGTGTCATCGACTATGTCACTTAGTTGTCTCTTAGCCTGAACTGTTCGCATGATTGCGGTAGGATAAACCTACCACAAGCACTGCGAGCATTTCAGATGCCTTTCGATGTACTCGATTAATCTAATAAATAGTGGAGATGACGTAGGATGCGAGCGGCCAGGGGACGGCTTTACAAAATAGCGAGCGCATGTTTCGTTCGCTCGCTCAGACATAGAGGCGTCAACAGACCGCAAAGAGCGAGCGCTCAATTTAAATAGCCGGCCCCTTTTTCTGACCGAGGGAGCGCAAATAGCGTCCGGCTCTGAATCAGGCCCTCTGTTACTGAGACTCAAGCCATGTCAGAAAATGTGCAAGATAACCTACAAAAGGGGTTTATCAGGCCTTCTTCGTCTCCCGCTGGAGCGGGTTTCTTTTTTGTAAAGAAAAAAGATGGTGGTCTTCATCCAAGTATCGACTTTAGAGGTCTAAATGAGATCACGGTAAAAAACAAATATCGTTTGCCTCTCATTACAGAATTGTTTGACAGAGTTAAGGGGTCTCGACTGTTTACTAAACTTGATTTAAGGGGAACTTACAACTTGATCAGAGTTAAAGAAGGAGATGAGTGGAAAACTGCGTTTAATACGCGAGATGGCCATTATGAGAACCTCGACATGCCTTTTGGTTTATGTAGTGCTCCCGCGGTGTTCCAGGAGTTTGTGAATTACATTTTCCGAGATATACTTTATCAGTTTGTTATTGTTTATCTTGATGATATTTTGATTTTTTCCAGGAATCTTTCTGATCATCGTACCCATGTCAAAGAGGTATTAAGCTACCTTCGAGCTAATAAGCTTTATGGTAAGATCTCCAAGTGCGTTTTTGAAGTTCTGGTTATACCCTTTTTGGGGTATATTATCTCTGGTTCCGAACTTCAGATGGACCCCGAGAAGTTAAAGGCTATTCAAGATTGGGTTTTGCCCACTTCATTAAGGTCTATTCAGAAATTTTTTAGGCTTTGCCAATTATTACAGAAAGTTTATCAAAGCGTTTTCAACGATTGTGGCTCCAATCACTGCTATGACAAAAAAAAGGGGCTGATCCCAAAGTGTGGTCCCCAGAGGCGTTGGATGCCTTTCAGACTCTTAAAGATGCATTTTCTGCAGCCCCTATTCTAGTTCAACCTGATGTTGAGAAACCATTTATGCCGGTAGTGGATGCCCCTACTTATGGAGTTGGGACTATTTTGTCCCAAGTGGCTGCAGATGGGAGAACAGTATCTTGTGGATTCTTTTCACAAAAGTTTTCCAGTGCTGAGAGTAATTACTCCATTGGGGACCAAGAATTGTTAGCTATTAAGTTAGCGTTGGAGGAATGGAGATATTTATTAGAAGGCGCAAAGTACCCCGTTACTATTTTTACAGATCATAAGAATTTGCTGTATTTGAAGACTGCCCATTGTTTGAACCCACAACAGGCATGTTGGGCACTCTTCTTTTCTCATTTTGATTTTGTCCTTAGGTATCGTCCAGGTTCATTGAATAAAAAGGCAGATGCACTTTCTTGCTCGATGTTGGAAGAGAAAGAACAAAATGAGGATCAAAGGTACCCTATAATAAACCCTCTGGCCTTTTCTTCAACTTCCATCTCTCCGAATCCTCCTCCTGGGAAGATATTTGTGGCACCTGAGTTACGAGGTAAACTGCTTTCTTGGGCTCATAATTCTCATTTCTCTGAACACCCGGGAGTTCATAAAATGTACTCATTTTTGCAACGTTCTTATTGGTGGCCTTCCATGAAAAAAGATGTCCAAGAGTTTATATGTTCTTGTTCTAAGTGTGTACAACATAAATCCTCCCGGCAGTCTCCTGTGGGTCCTCTCCATCCACTACCCATTCCTACCCAACCATGGACCCATCTTTCCATGGATTTTATCACTGATCTTCCTGAGTCTAGGGGGTGTACGGTTATTTGGGTAGTGGTGGATCGTTTTACCAAGATGGCCCATTTTTGTCCTTTGACTCGAATTCCATCAGCCCCCAAATTAGCACAAATAAAGATATATTCTGTCTTCATGGACTTCCTTCTGAGATGGTGTCTGATCGGGGTGTCCAGTTTGTTGCTCGTTTTTGGAGGGCCTTATGTTCATCATTGCAAATTAAATTACAGTTTTCTTCTGCATATCACCCTCAGTCAAATGGACAAACTGAAAGACTGAACTAGGAGTTGGAGACCTTCTTGAGAATGTATATTTCCTCTTCTCAAGATGATTGGATGGATTTTTTGCCTTGGGCTGAGTTTGCCCATAACTTTCATTATTCACCTGCAACAGGTGTAAGTCCTTTTTTCGCCAACTCTGGTCGGCACCATCGAGTTCCTGAGCTTCAATCAATTCCTACAGTGCACGTTCCAGCAGCTAAAGCTACTCTCCAACATTTTTCTGGAATTTGGAGACAGGTACATAAGTGTCTTAGGATAGGAAAGCCTCTCATAATTATAATATTTTTGCTGAAACATTCGGCTGTTCCTAAATATTCTGTTGGGGATCGTGTCTGGTTGTCTACTAGAAATCTTCGACTTAAAGTACCTACTATGAAGTTTGCTCCCCGGTATATTGGGCCTTTTCGTATTGTAAAAATTATCAACCCAGTGGCATGTAAGTTACAGTTACCTCCAACTATGCGTGTACCTAACTCCTTTTGTGTCTCCTTGCTTAGACCATTGATTCTTAATCGACTTCATGACAGCTTGCCTAAAGTACCTCCCATAACAGCTTCTCGAGATGTGGAGTTTGAGTTCGATGAGATTCTGGATTCACGTAAGCATCAAAATCAATTGCAATATCTCGTAGACTGGAAGGGTTACAGCCCGGAGGAGAGATCTTGGATTAAAGACTCTGATGTCCATGCTCCTAAATTGATACGTAATTTTCATGCTAAATTCCCTTGAAAACCTGGTGGGTGTTCGGAGAATACCCAAAAATGGGGGGGGGGGTACTGTCAGGACTGTGACTATTTCAGTACGTAAAGACAAACTACATTTGCCAAAGTTCCAATGTGGTCATTGGAGGAGCTATCCTGGTTGCTGGCATTCTCCACATACAGGGGATAGAGAGTTACAATGATCATCTGTCTCAAAGGTGTTGTCAGGTTGTGGGATTTCTGATTACTTATTATTTCAAACCTGATTCCATTTGGGTCACATGTTCTGAACTTCCTATGAATCACAGACCCATAGTATAAAGCCTGTTACTAACTGTCTCAGTGTTTGTGCAACGTTACTTTCAGGTATTTCTTGGACTCCTGCCAGATCTCCGCTGTGCCTGTGGTTTGCTGTGGACTTTGCTATATCTCTGCCCGCGTTCCGGTTAACTTCTGATACTGGTTACCAGCCACACTACAGAGCTCAGCATTGCCATTGCCTAAGTGTTGTTATAGAGGGCCTGATTCAGAGCCGCTCGTAAGCGGCCGCTCGTTCGCTCCGAGCGATGTTCGCACAACTGCGCATGCGTATGGGTCGTAATGCGCATGCGCCAACCAGTCATTGCGGTCGGAAATTGAGCGCTCGAAAAATAGCGAGTGCCTGCTAATTTGAGTGACAGGATGAGGCGTTTGTGGGTGGTAACAGGGGAAGGTGCTTGAAAACGGGGAGTGGTGATCCGAACGCAGGCTTGCCAAACAGTCAAAACGGGCGTTTTAAGGGTGTGCAGAATTAACAAAGCAGCGTCATCGACCACATCACTTGGTTGTTTCTTAGCCTGAACTATTCGCATGATTGCGGTAGGAAAATCCAACCACAAGCACTGCGAGCAGTTCAGACGCCTTTCGATGTACTCGATTAATCTAATAAATAGCGGAGATGACGTAGGATGCAAGCGGCCAGGGGGCGTCTTTACAAAATAGCGAGCGCATGTTTCGTTCGCTCGCTCAGACATAGAGGCGTCAACAGACCGCAAAGAGCGAGCGCTCAATTTAAATAGCCGGCCCCTTTTTCAGAACGAGCGAGCGCAAATAGCGTCCGGCTCTGAATCAGGCCCAGAGCTCCATCGCTGTGGTTGCATCCCTTGCTGGATTATTTACTGTACCTGTTGTCTTCTACTTTTGTGAACATTGAATTCACCTCTACTACATTTGTCAACTGCACCATTACAGTTATCGTCGCCGGACCATTCGTGCATCGCGTGGCTCAACCCCGCTCCGGATCCCCGTCACGCCGCAGGGCTCAACCCTGCTCCAGATCCTCACTACATCGCGGGGCTCAACCCCGCTTTGGATTCTCGTCACGCTGCAGGGCTCAACCCTGCTCCGGACCTTCACCGCATCGCAGGGCTCATCGCAGACTTTCTGTGTTATTGAGACTTTATGTGAAACGTTGCTATATATTTTGCGTGTGAATAAATTCTATTTACTTTTATTCCGTGTTACTGAGATTCCATGAACAGGTCATTCCTAAAACCACCTCAGTTTATAGTGTCCAGTAGGCCTGACTCCTTCCAGGAGTCTCAAGTGTTGGCAGCTGTAACAGCAGGACAGTTAGGAGGTATGCTTGTTGGTGCTAAGCCAGGATCAGCAGTCCTGCATTCTCTAGTCAGTAGCAAACATTCTGCCCAGCTAGTTTCCTCTTCTAAATTGTCTTTTATAATGTACTAGCTGGGATACCCGGTATTGCCTGGGTTGAAGACTGGACCCTGAAGTACACCTGCAGCCTTCATTTTTTTTACATTGTCCTCGCCTATGACCTGTATAAGTATGCAAATCATGGGAAAGTGACAGTGCAGGCAGTGTATTCTCATACCATTTGGAATGGGGTATATCAGGAGCAGGCTGACAGAACAGGAATCAGTAAAGCTTTCAAAATCACTTGAGTTTCAGAAATCCCTGCAGAACAGAGGGGGTGATTCAACTGCCGACGGATATGCTATTGCAGCAGCTAACATGATAGCAGCTGTGATAGCTGTAATATGGTAATGCAGCAGGTGGCGTCACGCCTCCTGCATGCATTACTGGTCCAAGCTGTGATTAATGACGCAGCATCGGATCATCTGTGATCGGCTGGCTGAGTGATCATAACACAGCACTTTGGAAGAGATGAGAGTGTGTATGAAACCAGCCCCCCCCCCCCCCCAGAGCCTGTGTAATTTAATTTGGTCCCGGTTTTATGGGATTGTGTGACAGTGTGTGGCCCTGATGAAGTTCAAACCTGGTCAATCTACACCACCATGCCATATTTGGTGGAGCTAGCTACAAAGCTCTGGCCATGCATAAAGGACAAACAGTCAGACACACACACACTTTCTCACTTATTATATAAGTAATTTCAATTACAGTAATAAAAACTAGCAGTATAAATTACAAGTAAATGTACTTGATCTCAATGATGTTATGGCAGATGGTGACCACTGCTTTGACCTGTTAGGCAATGTCCTTACATTTTCTTAGCCTACCCCTTCCCCCCCACCCTCCTCCCCTGACGGTATTGTGCAACTTTCCCACCACAAGCTGCACCAGCACCTGAACATTGATGTAACTGAAGTAAGACTGGTGCCACTTTGAGGGAACACAGTTGTGTCCAAGAGCCTCATCCTCAGACTGCAATATTTTTGGAGGGGATCCTGTGCAATAATTTATTTTGTGTTAGGCCCAGGGAGAAATATATATTACTGTTTGGGTGCATGTTGTCATATTATTATTATTATTATTATTATTATTATTATTATTATTATTATTATTATTATTATTATTATCATTATTATTATTATTATTATTATTATTATTATTATTGAACAACAATAATTTCCTGTTGCACTTGTGCTCCAATACTTTCTAATATATTTAATAGTAAAGTTAGCTTAGCAGTCAAGTGTTTTTTGGTGATCCATAAATGTGGAAGTTGAGAAGAACATCTCTCAAAGTCTCAGACAGCCAATCAGCATTGCAATTGTTGAAAAGTTTAATTCAGTTGTAAACATGAGAACAGAGAGCTACACAAGAATTGGACAAGGAGCTCGGTTTGGCACTACCATGCCGTAGAATCTTGCAAAAACATAATACATATCATGCTTCTAAGTATAAGCCAAGGAGTTGGGACGCACACACTGAAATGTCCAAATTGATTGACAGTGGTGCGATCTTTAGGGGAGAGCTTTGGAAAAACTCAGCAGAGAAATTTGCCAGCGTAAGTATGCAAATAAGTCTGTTTTATAATGTAGTTCAAATAGTTAACAATACTAGAGTCGTTTTGAAAGTAGGAGTTAAAATAATAATAAAGTAGTTGCTTTGTACAGCTGAGGCCATACCCCAAAGGGTACTATTTATTAGTTATGGC
Source organism: Taudactylus pleione (assembly GCA_031769625.1). Taxonomy (NCBI): domain Eukaryota; kingdom Metazoa; phylum Chordata; class Amphibia; order Anura; family Myobatrachidae; genus Taudactylus; species Taudactylus pleione. Next base: position 10,867,249 of record JAUIMM010000068.1, read on the forward strand.
AAGATATCAGTTAAAAATGGGTAATCCCCAGAAGTGTGGAATGTCAGACAATCTGAGGAATATGGTTTGTGTATAATTGAGTATGCCCACCCTTTGTGCAAGTGACCAACAAGTGTAATGTCAGATATTTTACAGCTCACATACATGCACGCGCGGTTACCTTGCCCAAACGCTGACTACCTGTCACTCACTGTGGTAAGAAATACTCTCTGCGACCGCCGCCGCTAATCCATTGTCACGCGTGCGCACTGCAGCTTTGACACACACACAGTGGCAAATAATCGCTCCATGCAACATCAACATTGCATCCATCTCTGTATCAGGCCCATTGTTTGAGGCTCAGGTGCTTAGTGGGCCCACCTCCCGTGCACCCAGTTCACATGGCATCCAGGCTGAATGGCACTGTAAGAACAGTTGATGCATACTGAATACAGAAAGGGATGTATTGAATACACTTCATTGTGGCAAGTTTGCCCTTTCGAATGGCTTGGCACCTTGCAGTAGATCATATGCAGCAGACTCAGGACCTCATTCAGAGTCGGTCGTTGCGGCCGCACGGTCGTACGCCACCGATGTTCACTAAACTGCGCATGCGTAAAGTTCACAATGCGCGTGCGCAAACTAGCTGCTACGATCAGAAATTTATCTTTCCTTGAACACAGCCAGATCGGTAGTTTGAGTGACAGAATGAGGCGTTTGTGGGTGGTAAAAGGGGAAGGTGCTTGAAAACGGGAGAGTGGAGATCCGAACGCAGGCGTGCCTAATTATGCGAACGGCGTTTTATGGGAGTGCATAATTAACAAAGTAGTGTCATGGCACACGTGACATGGGTGGTTTGTACACTGACCTGATCGTAGTGCTTAAAAGAGGGTATGGTCAACCTTAAGCTTTACGACCAGTTCCGATGGTTACCGATGGTCTCGATTAATCCTTATATGGCCGGAGATGACGTGTAATGCGTACGAGAAGGGGGCGTATTTTTTGTCTCACGGCCGCATCCTCCCCTTGGTCGGCCAGTTAACGATCCGATCTTAAGGACGCAACTTGCGAGTGCATAATTTGCATATCCGGCTCCTTTTCCCTTACGACTGTGCGGCCGCAACGACCAACTCTGAATGAGGTCCTCAGTGTTCACAGCACAAGAGGAAAAGAATGCAGTTGAGGTTGAAGAGCACACTAATTTGGATGCACTGTGTGCCAATGTGAACTGGAGGCACTATGTGGCAATGTGAACTGGAGGCACTGTGTGGCAATGTGAACTGGGGGCACTGTGTGGAATAATGTGTACTGGTGGTACTCGAGCACTACCATGTGCCTTCTGATGAAACCACTGATACTAATTAGGTGGAGATCACCAGTATTCAGCAGTCAGGTGATTACTTTGCTTATCCACTCACCATTCATCCATGGACTTTTTCTGGGACTTGCACAGTTTTTACATGATGAATACATTTTTGGAGAACTAAGTATAAGTATGGGCTTCCAGTCAATAGATAAACAGTAAAAAGGTTGACAATGTCTAGATAGACAGATGTTAGACAGGCAATAGATCAACAGGGACAAAAAAGGTCAACAGGGAAAAAAGGACGACACAGAAAAGGTCGACATGGATGAAGGTCGACAGGGTCAAAAGGTTGATACAAAAATGGTCAACACAAAATAGGTCTACACATTTTTGTAATTATTATTTTTAGGTTTAGGGTTAGGCACTTACCGGAGGGTTAGGGTTAGGTACTAGAAGGGACGGTTAGGGTTAGGCACCAGGAGAGAGGGTTAGGGTTAGGCTCCAAGGGGAGGGTTAGGGTGAACATTAGTATTACAAAAAAAATGTGTTGACCATTTTTGTGTCAACCTTTTGACCCTGTCGACCATCATCCATGTCGACCTTTTCTGTATTGACCTTTTGTCGACACAGAAAAGGACTCCAGACCACCCATTTGCCAGATCGCTGATCCGTCTGAATTTAAAAGTAATTTATGTCCACGGGCGCCCAGTCAGTGATTTAATTGCCCAGCATTGCCCGCCCCTGAGCAGGAGGAGCTAGTTCATTCCCCTGCCTTATTTTTGGTGTTATAAGCATCGCCACTGCCAGCAATAGCATATAGACCAGCAGTTTACACATGCAGTGTACGCGATGACGTCACATTGTGCATGCACACCTGCTCTCTCTGTGTGTGGTGTGCTGTACTCAAGAAGAGGAGCAATGGAGAAACTTCCTCAGCTACGTACTGCAACGCCAGGAGGAGGATTGGCAGAACAGTGAGTGAGAGGGAGCTGGCAGCTGCCTGTCCCTGACGGAAGTGAGGGCGCAAATTTATATTTTGCAGGGGGGCACAAAACACCCTAACACCGACCATATTTGCAGCGCTTTACTTCTAATTATTTCTTCGTTCCTTATTAAGGATTTTAGCATCCCTTTTTAGAGCCAGAATTGCTTAATATGAAATTAGGGTGTTACAAGTCACATGATGTGAACTATTGAGTGCACTACAATGGGGCATAATATGAACTGTGGGCACTATGTGGCATTTCCTGGTATAACTTTCTTGTTTTAATTTAAAATGCAGTTGAAGTGCAAGTTTGCCGTCGTCTTACTCGGAGACCACCGGCTGTCTGCCGGCTATGCCTCATCAGTATCGGTGGGAAGGAAGCAAGAGTTTGTTTGATTGGGGCCCTATGCTGTGGATGAAAAGTTGTACTCATCATTCACAGTTTCAAGGTGTATGCTGACAACGCTTCCCACTCATCGTCCACAGTGAAGGGGTTAATATGTGTTGGTGTTAAAACTTGACCCCTGACATTCAAAAAAACAAGTTTTGCGATAGTAAAATGCTGTGTGTCTTACCGCAACTCAGGGAACGCTATGTAAATTCATCCTATCCTAAAACGGGTTATGTACACTCATGTCTAATCTGTACGAGCCCTTGCCAAAGATACACCAACCTGTTTGCACTTGCTTAAATAAGCACTAGACGTTGTCACGACCAGGGTTTTGTGGCGTGGAGGTTTGCGGTCCTTACCGGTGAGGGCACTGTGGTGGGGTCCTTCTGTCGGGGGAGCTGGCATGTGGAGACTGGCATTGGCTGTACGCAGAGGTCGGCCAGCATTGGACCATCCTTGCAAGGCTAAGTCTAGTTGCATCTCTGTGTCACAGGTGTCTGGGCACCACCATGTTGTCTTTGGCCATGTGACATAGCAGGCCAATCGTCTGTAGGTCACCTGCTCTCTCTGGGATATCACGTTCCGCTACTGGGTACTTAAGGGTGTTTGGAGCTCACTGTAGTTGCCAGTGCAACGTGTTCACAGTGTAGGTGTGAGAGAGAGTTCTCTGCGCTTCTGTACCCAGACTGGGGTTCCGGTGCTAGCCCTAGTCCCTTGTCGGTCTCTGGCTCCCTGCATAGCCTGCACCGCTCTGCCCAGCCTTGCTCACTGCTGAGATCAGTCCTGTGCCTTCCACCAGAATCACTCCTGCCTGAACCTGTCTCCTCAATTAACCCACTCCTGCCTGCACCACTCTCCTCAGTTCACGCATCACAGCATTTCCGGATCTGCATTTCAGCCAGCATCACTGCATTCCCGGATATCCCCTTCAGCCACTATTCAGCAAACCAGGATTTTCACTTCACTCCCACAGTTCATCTGGATTCATCTCTGCCACTGACCTGGACATTTGTTACTCCCATTCCCTGCAGCTCCCTTCAGCCACATATATCAGTTTATTTATTACTGGACTTTAGTTTATCTTTATTCATGTCTGCAAACTGCCACATTAAAGCAGCCCACCTTTCACTTTAAACCTGTGTCTGCTCCTGATTCCACCCCTGGTTCACAACAAATACAGACTCTGACAGATGTTGAATATTGAGCCAGGACAAAATGATAGCTACGATTATAGTTCTGTTTTAGTAACACATTACTTGACTCAAGCAATATTTATGTCAACTTCAGGACTCCTGTTAGAGGTATATCCCTATGCTTGGACAGTGGCAGACAGCAATCTCTTTGTAGAGTTAAGGTGCGTACACATGGTATGATATCTTTGAACGATAACAATATTGTTCAGTTTATATGCAATGAATGACTAACAATGCACGTTCCCACATGGACGATAACGATATCTTTGGTCATCCGTACATGCAGGCCAATCTGGATGATATCGTCAAGAATTGCCTGTTCAGAGATGTGGAGGATGACTTCAGGGAAAGATATCTTTCAGTGTGTGCACCCAATATCGTTTGTCCTGCACTACAGGGAGTTCAAGGGAAATCTTTCAACGATATCGTTCATTGAACAGATCGTACCGTGTGTATACTGCTTAAGTTATTTTTCCCTGTTCAGTAATGGATTTAAAATAAAACATAATTTTTTTTTTTCATAAAACATCTGTTGTTGAAATAAAGCAGCTTGATAGTAAAATGACAAATACATAAATGAATGCATCAATTTACATATGCAAATTACTATCAGACACACCCTCCCCCATTCTCTACAGAACAAAATGCATTTAGATGCAAAAGAGGAACTGTGATGCTTTGAATGTGAAAAAATATACATTCAGACCCACAAGCAAATATTATGTATCTATTGCATGTACCTAGAACTGTGAGTACAATGCGTCCAACACCAGAAAATGTGTTAAAGCAAATCATTTTAAGCTTACTGGGGTATATACATATACCTATGTTACTAATGATCAAGTTTGTCTGGTAGGATACATAAGTGAGACTTTCCGCATTATTGCTATTATGTACAGTATATCTGAGGAGAATGGTTGCTGCTTAGTAAAACTGTACAGACATACATATGAGGCTGAACATAAAGCGCAGTTTATGACTACATAACTATTGTAACCACTATGTTTAGGACATTTGTAAGCTTTAAACCTTGAAATCAAAATCTGAGTTTATTGATACTAAGAAGATATTTAGTAAAATCCATAAATATTAAGGTACATGTAAAGTTACAGAATTGTTTTTGTCAAACCTAATTTTATAGTGTTCTTGTCCTGTTTTAATATTATTTATTTGTACCGTATACTTGTCCAGTATAAGTTCTGTGTGAAGACTGCAATTCTCACTATTAGTTTATATTTCAGGTAAGTCAGTACAACCACACAATACACTTCTTCTGTATGCTGACTAAGAAGTCCTGAATGTAGGCCTTCAATTGCATCATGGTATATTAAGGTACACGTAAGACGTTCAAACAGTCTGCCATGCTTAGGGTCATTACTCACTCACACTGTATTTGCATCCTAAAATAGAAGTGCAAATCATACTGTATGTGGCTCTTAAGCAGTTCTCATTGATAAAGCTCCCATAAAGGAGCGAAAATAGTCAGAGATATACCTGCCCAGTGCTGACATACTGCAGAGTGACATTGCCTTGTTTTCCGGAATTTGTAGCAGTTGCCGCTGTTCAGCAGACTGTATTATTCTGAGAACTTAGGGCCTGATTCAGAGCCGGACGCTATTTGCGCTCGCTTGGTCAGAAAAAGGGGCCGGCTATTTAAATAGAGCGCTCGCTCTTTGCGGTCTGTTGACGCCTCTATGTCTGAGTGAGCGAACGAAACATGCGCTGTCTATTTTGTAAAGACGCCCCCTGGCCGCTCGCATCCTACGTCATCTCTGCTATTTATTTGATTAATCGAGTACATCGAAAGGCGTCTGAACTGCACGCGGTGCTTGTGGTTGGATTTTCCTACCGCAATCATGCAAACAGTTCAGGCTAAGAAACAACCAAGTGACGTGGTCGATGACGCTGCTTTGTTAATTATGCACACCCTTAAAACGCCCGTTTTGACCTTTAAGCACGCCTGCGTTCGGATCTCCACTCCCCGTTTTCAAGCACCTTCCCCTGTTACCACACACAAACGCCTCATCCTGTCACTCAAATTAGCAGGCACTCGCTATTTTGCGAACACACGATTTCCAACCGCAGTGACTGTTTGGCGCATGTGCATTACGACCCATACGTATGCGCAGATGTGCGAACATCGCTCGGAGCGAACGAGCGGCCGCTTACGAGCGGCTCTGAATCAGGCCCAGAGTCTTGAAAGGACACTACTGGTCTCTTGCTACAGCTGTTATAGAGACCAAGAGCTCCCTTTACCAGTGGTGAGTGACATCATAAAGCCATTCGGAGACTGGAGCCGCAACTACTTACCAGTGCTGGTCCTGCTTTTGGTCTAGGCGGAGACCCGGAGGATCATTAGTGACGTCCAGCCTGAGGGGCTGTAGATGCCAGACGCTCCATACAACAACAGGAACGTGCATATAGGTTCCAATTATCTGAAGGCTCAAATACTTCCACCAAACAACTAGTAGTAAAAACCCAAGATGTGCGTAATAGGACTTGTTCATCCATCCAGCACTTAACAATCGGGACTCTGTAATATGTTATTTTGTGTGGTGAGATCACTGACAAATTGATATTATTTTGAAACAGTCTGCTACTGATTGTAACTAAGATTTTTCTTTCTGTGTTTGAGGCTGTCCATATCTTAATTTTGTCAGCAGCGTTATATATTTTTAATGAGAAGTTATATATGTTTAGTTTTTAGATATTGATGTGTACATATTTGTAATATAAAATGTATTGATTTAAACAGATGGTGTCCTGAATTCTTATTTCTGCCATATTGGGAACATTACCATTTTTGATTAGCACATCACCCTTTTTTGTTTTAATCTTTTGCTCTTAAGCAGCTGTTATATTCTGGACATATTTTATTTGTTTGTGAATGTATCCAGAAGGCAAAGAGCTTAAATCATTAATTTCAATTGCCAGTTTAGTGTAGGAAATAAAAACACCATTTATAATAGACACAGCCAACTTACATGAGTAGTCCGGCCGAAGACTGACTGTGAACTTCATTGACTGGAACTCCACTAAGTTGCTCATTCAATCACAAATGATTTCCCACACTGGCCATAATGTGATTGGCTGGTGCGATTCTGAGTCATGCATATGGAGATGGGAAGACCTATTGCACCTAGCATGGGACTGGTGCAAGAGCCCATACTAATAATAACAACTGCATTTACGAATGCTAGATCAGTCGGTGATGTAGGCTTGCACTACTTGTAGCTGCACTGATTGTCGCATTTGCATATGATAGCAAAAACAATGCTGTGGCAGTAGGAAAATGCGGCCACAGAGGCATCTGATTTAGAATCGGGATAGGGTGTAGTTCATATCCCGGCACTCACAATGAAAGCAGTCGCCATACCGACGTCAGAATCCCAACAAGGGTCAGAAGCCTGGCTCGACAATCCTGGCGACCGCGATCCCGAAGGCAAGTTTCAGGGTTAAGGTTAGGCACTAGAGGGAGGGTTAGGATTAGACTGTGGGGGAGGGAGGGATAGGGTTAGGCTACAGGAAAGGTGTGTTAGGGTTAGGGGTTGGCTAAGGATAAGGCTTAGTTTACTGACCTGCAGGCATCGGCATTTCAACCGTCAGGATTCCAGCATCGGTATTGCGACCATCTGTATTTTGTGCGCCAGGATTGCATACTCAACCCATCAGGCCCATATAATAGAATGTTTTGTATATTATTAACATGTATTTTCTTGCTTTGCGTTTGGGTTGAAAATACAAGTCACGCAACCATGTTAATAAATTGTCTGGGTTCTGTTTTTCTGTTTTTTGTTGTTTTTTTCTTTTTCTTTTTCTTTAGAATCCAAGATTTTTTCAAAGTGTGAGAACAAAACCAAGCTGTCATTTTTCCATCAAAGCTGAAGTTTCTCTTCACAATATGATGCATCGACCTTTGAAACAAGACACTTTTAGTAGCACTAAGTATGTGGGATGTGTGGTGATATATCTGGAAAAAAAAATAGGACGGATTTCAAAGACTTTTGAAATCAGTTCAAGATGAAACAAGGTCTGACTGTAATAGAAAATGTAAAATAATATCTATTGCATAGCTCTGAATGTAGCAACATATAGGATAGAATTAATTGTCTCAATTTGACATTTAATAAAAAATTAATAAAATTTTCTGCTGCAAGCTTTTTCGTTATCTCTGGTTCCTAGTTTAATTTCAGGGTAGCATATGCATTCTGGACCTGTCCATCTGTCATTGTGCCCCCATTAAATCTATCCTAGTGAATAGTGAGCCACAAACACCTTACTTCTATTTGATAACATTTTTTAAATTATTTTTGTGACCGCAGTGCTCTGTATACCAATAGTGAGGTGTTTTCTGAACATGTTAATAAATTAATTTTTTTACTAATAGCTATTATATAGTCTAGAAAATACGAACAATAATGAGAAATGGATTCAATATACACACTAAAGTGCAGGTTTTTTAGAAGTGGAGATGTTGCCCATAGCAACCAATCAGATTCTAGCTATTATCTTCTAGAAGGTGCTAGATAAATGTTAAGTAGAATCTGATTGGTTGCTATGGGCAACATCTCCACTTCTAAAAACCCAAACTTTAGTAAATATACCCCTAATGCTGGCCATACACTAGTATGACCAGCATAAGATGAGATTCATCTTCCGATTTCCTTGGAACCCTCCGGCAGCTCCCTGGCGGTCCCGGCCACACGAGTGACACCCGATGTACATACGTTCTCACCATACGATCGATCGTGTGCCTCACTGATCATCAGGAAAATGTCACTGAAATGACGGCGGTCGGACGCACGATGCATCGGATGTGCAAATAAACGGCATGATCTGCATATGATAGATAATATGGGCTGCACATCGGATCATACGATACGTTTTAAGAGCGGCGGGAGCACGCATCGGATCGGATCCTACCTAAACACAACACGATTTCCACACGATTCATCATACGACGTGTCGAAAATTGGCCCGAAATCGCACTAGTGTATGGCCAGCATAAGAGTGATGAGCTGATCCATTTTGAAAATAGAAACTTTTCCAGGGAGAAACAATTCCAGAGACTAATGCGGACATTTAACAAAGGTCGATTTAGTTCCATTTAAAATCGATCAACATGGATGGGATTTCCGACCACAAAATCCAATTCAGTTGAATTTGAAACCCTACGGGTGATAAATATGGAGGTTCTGTGGCCGGAAAGCCTGCCGATGTTGATCTATTTAGATTGATTATAAATCAATCTAAATCAAGCCTTAGTAAATTTACCCCTAAGAAGTATGTTTATTAATGATATAAGATCCCTCTTTCAATAGAAAAGAGCCATTTTCACCCATTTTACCTTCTCACATTCCAATAATATATGAAAAGGGATACCACTAGTGGCAGCTTTAGATTTGCATGGGTAAACTTAATTAATAAGTATTAGTTGTTTTGTTATTGCTATCTCAGGATGGTGATCACAGAACAAAAACTTAAAAAAAATGTTTTATTCTGAAAATAAAGCATTTGTTTTAATCCAATAACATTTCAAACTTTTTTTTTTACTTTTAAAATAACTAGAATCAGTTTTTAAATTGATTTTATTTTTACAGCCCAAATATAAAATTTCCAGTACAGATGAACAGATGAGTTCAGATGGCTTGATTTTGCTTTTTGATTATGAATATTGCTGGTCACGTTCTAGAATCTAGAGCAAGGAACAAATGGTGACATCCAAAAAATCTGAGAGTTCCACACATAGCAGCTGTAATTTCAGTTGTTGAAACTGTTGGTTCAATATGGGTATAGTAATAGTAACAGAGTAAAAAGGTAATTTACAAGAGTGGAAAACTTACTGGGATGTATTTTCATATCTATATACCAACATACCGGCATTTTTGTCCTGTGACTGGAAATTCAGTTTGCATCTACTTCAACGCGATTGTGGGTCTGAGTGAAAATGCTCATGGTAATGCTAGGTACATACTAAAAGATTATTTGTCCAATCTGCTTATTTGGAACAGAAATCTAGTATTATATGGGAGCAAATGACAAATGACCATTTGTTCCCAAACAATGGAAAAACAGGCAAAAATAGTCGAACAGACAGATTGTTTAAAGCCGTTTTAATTTTACCAATTTGTCTGAACGACTGTTTTTTTGTTTATTTTCCGGCGTTTGGGAGCAAATGGTTGATTCACATTTGCTCCCATGTATTACCGGAATCCAAAGAGACAAATTGGACAGATAGGGGTATATGTACTAAGTCCTGGAGAGAGATAAAGTACCAACCAATCAGCTCCTAAATGTCATTTTTCAAACACAACTTGTAAAGTGACAGTTATGAGCTGATTGGTTGGTACTTTGGAGGAGATGTACTAAGCTTTGCAAAGTGATAGATTGGAAAGTGATAAACTACCAGCCACTCAGCTCCTAACTGTCATCTGTATTATAAATGACAGGAGCTGATTGGTTGGCAGTTTATCACTCTCCAATTTATCATTTTCCAGAGCTTAGTATATATGCCCCTTTTTTATCTCTCTCCAAGGCTAAGTACATCTCTCCCACAATCATATTGTACCTAGCTTTACTCTAGTCTTCTATTTCTTTGGGATCACTTTCAATTTAACACATTTTCCCCGGAAATAGTTGCGTTGGATTGCACCTAGAAGGTAAATGCGGTATTACATTGAAAGTATGGGAAGACTCATAATTACAAGCACCTCCTGAGTACCAATTTACCCCTTTATACCAGCTCACTAAACATGGAAAGCACCAGAAAACATGCCTTCTCCACCCCTTTCATCTCATGGAAAAAGCCTGAGCCATTATTTTGTACCACAAATTCATGTACTTAACCATAAACACAGGTGCCTATGCTTAAAATACAAGCTTGACGTCACAAATCCTCAATTACGTTGCACTTGTTTACTTTCAGGAATGACCCTTAGTTAGTAAAATTGTGTATTTTTTACTTCTCTCTATTTCGAACAGGATTGGAAAATGTTAAGCGCTGGTGTTTATTAACCCACAGAAAGCCAAAATGAATTTGTTTAATTCTGAGTACGTAAAGCACAGGACCACTTTATGAGATATCATCATGACCGTTCCCAGGTAGACTGAGACTGCAGACCTCACGTAGCTCAAAATAAAATACACATTTTCCATTTTCTGACTTATCTATCTGTATATCTGTATGGATTTGAATACAAGTTTGTTTTCAGTTAGTTTGCATTTAATTCACTTTATACTTACTTTACTGAACTTTGTTTTATATTGTTATCATTTGGGTAGAATCTTAAATAATATTGCTTCTGTCATTCCCATTTTGTATTGCTTGTTTCAGATATCCGGGGCTCTCGCACTATTACACTACATGTAGGAGCTGTACCATCCTGAGTGCCTCAGGTGCCCAGCCTCAAGATATAGCTTCTTCAGTATCGCCTCTAGGGTATAGTTTTGGAGCTCTACTTCTCTGGATCTTCATAGTCAAATCTGCCCAAATAAATTCTACATAGGCCACGTCCAGATCCATTTTTAAATTGCAAATGAAAGTGCATTAATTTTAGCCTTAAATATAAATATATATTTTATGTAATGTAACCCCACACTCCACCAAAAAAGAACACTTAAGCATTTTGATGAGTTATTTGCTTTCTTGCACAATTATTTAAAGTTGAATCTTTCTCTAGGCAATAAAAAGAGATTGCTCAGCAATGCGTTGTGTTACCCCCTAGAGCAGCAGAGGTTCCTATCATTCCATATCTCACTAATGACGTCAGAACAGTTCGGCAGGTTCTAAACAAACCCCCCAGGCCTGTTTTGTTTATCTGACAGACAGGCCGGAGTGGTTCAACCAGCCTGGTGTGTCACACTGTCATTGTGGTACAAGTGTGTCTATTCCTACTGTCCTACATCTGCCGGACTGGTCAGAAAATAGGACAGACAGCACTTTTTCTGGTAATTTTTTGTGATTGTTTGGTCCAATGACAGTTAAGGGGTTAAGGCAAGAGACTTTCAAGTCATAAACTGACTTCAGTTCAACAAGGTGCTCTAAAAACTAATTGCTGTGGGTAGGAAGTGCTGAAATCCAGAGCTTGGGGGAAATGAGAGGTAATTCTGGTTTAAAGAAATAGAGGATTTGCAGGATAGTAAAAATAATGCATAGGTGCCAACATAAGAGAATAGGATTAGGAGGATGGATTGATTCTCAGCACACATGCTATACTGTTAGTGGATATGAAGAGACATTTACAAAGCTGCACAAATGTGTCTATAATGCAAATGCTCACTTTTTATGGGAAAAGGATAATAGGTGGGTTATGAATGCAGGGGCCAGTGTTCAACAGTAATGCTTGTGAACTCCCTCCTACCTAAATAATAATTAGCTCAGGTGCCTATATCTAAATGGGAGCAGAGTTCTAAAACTGTGCAAACTTACAGGTTTTTAAGGATTAAGGGCTTCTCCCTTTATATTAAGCTCTACAGAAAGCAGTGGTCATTGCTGGAGCTCTCAAGCAGTGGCTTCATCATGCATAGTACGTGGAGGCTTATTACTGCAAATTTGCCAAGGACAGCGGTAGTACATCTTCTTAAACTTTTTTGCACCTAAAGAGTGGTGCGCAAATTAAATATTTTGTGCAAAAAGAATTGAATAGGACTTATTGGGCCTGATACAGTGTTGAACGTAACACTTCCGCAGAGGCTCTCACTTTACATGCACGTAAAAAAATACATATATTTGCCCACTTGCAGAGTTGTACGCATCTTTGAGAGTGGACCGCTCTAATCCATACTCTTGGTTTGATACCTATCATCAACATGAGTGCACACTTGCATCAGCGTAGACTAGGCACAAAAGATCCGTCTATAAACAGTCGTGTTTACGCCTCCATCCAATTCATCAACACAACCTAAGTGCACTTTGCCTACGTGAGATCACCTCAATGCAACCCACCCATTCAGCCGCAAGTGGAAATGTGAGTGAAATGCGTACAACCCTGCATCGTTCATATTTATGTATTCGGTTCCAGAGTATGCACAGTGTGAAAACACAAAATATTCGCTCAGCAAACAGACGTCTGTTCAACTCTGCACTACGTTCACATTATCTTCTGTGGGGAAAGCAAAATGCTTGGTCACAATACTGCAATAAGAAGAACAGGATAGCATGAAGCAAAATCATGTATTATGTTTTCACAAATTAAGCATTATCATGAGCGGAAATGGGGAATTATATTGGCAGAATCAACCATCGTCATGCTTATAGATGCCAATTTAAGTGATTTTCATTAACAATTTATTTCAAAAACAAACTCTTGCTATTATCAATAACACACTCAGGGCCATTGGTCAAACGTACAAATGTTGGACACATGTCCTTACATGTGGTTATGCAAACGCAGGAACACAGCTTTACAATTCATCAGGACAGCTGCATATCAGAGGAGCAGCTCCGGCATGAAAATATTGGTAAGCAGCCCCGAAACTACATTTTGTATTGTCAGAAATATCAGCGATAAAAGCAGGGCCGGTGCAAGGTGTCTGGGCGCCGTTGGCAACATTTCACCCACCATCCGTTATCCCTCCAATTCATACTATGGGCGGTATTCAAGTAGTTTCGCATGGGCGAAAAGTTCCGCCTGCCCGACTTTTCACCTACATCGTGTGTTTTGGACGTGGAAAATTATAGTGCTGGTCCCCGTTTTTCGCTGTATTCAATTACAAGCCACGTGAAAAATGGCAAGTGGCGAAATCAGAACAGGTGGAAAGTGCTGTCAGAATTGGGGAAATCAGCCTGAACCCTCCAAAAAGATGAACTAACATTGGGGTTTAATGTAGATGTGTCCGAATAGCCCTCATAAAATAGTTTTGGGTACTTAAGTTGTTTAAATAGCTTCTTATTAGCATCTTTGCACAAGTGGTGAAGAATGGCATTGAGCAGTATTTTTTGGTGAAAATAAGTAGTCCTGTCAAATTTGGGGTACTTGAAATGGGTGTAAGCATATTTTTATGTCTCTAAAGTGAAATTTTAAAAAACTTAAAAAACCACCCTCATACATGCACCTGCAATCCCCAAAACACTTGGCCCCTCCTTACAGCACCCCAAGAAGTCTATTTCACTAGTTTTTATGTTTGTCCCCCCACTTTGTACTTTTTCGCCCACAAAATGAAAGCACTTTTTTGGGGTGTTCTTATATTTTTTCCAGGGATTTTTTGATACAGTTATCCTTTGGGGGGCTGTCCCAAGGGTTCTGAGTGGTTTCCCCACATTTGCCCTCCAAAATAAAAAAATTGCACTTCTTTTCTCCTGTTATTCAGAGGCAAATCTTTTTTGCTATGACATTGCATTAACATTCCAAGTAGGCGAAAAATGTCTGGAATTGAATTTGGAGATAAGTTCTGACCACACAAAAAGCCCCGATCGGTGATACTTTTCCGCAGAAAATGGCTATTCGCTTCTAATTGAATACGGCCCTATGCCACATATTAGTGATGCTAATTTATAATATGCCACACAGCAGAGCACCATAATCATACTGTGCCTCATTAAAAAGCACCACAGCCTTGCAGCTGTGGACTGAGCGCTAGACTAAAGCCACCAAAAAAAAAAAAAAGTTTAAAACAAAATAAAAATAAAAAAATATATAGTTTTTTTTTTTTTTTTTTATAAAAACGGGGGGTTGAGGAAGGGAAATCAAGTAATAAGAATTGAAGTAACAAAAGGTAGAAATAAGGATGGGGAAGGGTCAGGGGCGTAACTAGAACTTTTTGGGCCCCATAGCAACATTTTTAAGGGCCCCCCCCTAACTTAGGTCTTACACAATAACCACAGTAGTTCCCCTAAAACATTAAATGCCCACTGTAATGGTGCCCCTTATGCAATGCCCACTGTAATGGTGCCCCTTACGCAGTGCCCCCAGTAGTGAGCCCCCTGTAGTTGCCCCCAGTAGTGAGCCCCCTGTAATGCCCCCAGTAGAGAGCCCCTTGTAGCTGCCCCCAGTAGTGAGCCCTGTGTAGCTGCCCCCAGTAGTGAGCCCCCTGTAGTGATCCCCTGTAGCTGCCCCCCAGTAGTGACCTCCTGTAGCTGCCCCCAGTAGTGACCTCCTGTAGCTGCCCCCAGTAGTGACCCCCTGTAGCTGCCCCCAGTAGTGAGCCCCTGTAGCTGCCCCCAGTAGTGAGACCCCAGTAACTGCCCCAGTAGTGAGACCCCTGTAGTGACCCCCTGTAGCTGCCCCCAGTAGTGACCCCCTGTAGCTTCCCCCAGTAGTGAGCCCTCTGTAGTTGCCCCCAGTAGTGAGCCCCCTGTAATGAGCCCCTGTAGCTGCCCCCAGTAGCGACCCCCTGTAGCTGCCCCCAGTAGTGAGACCCCAGTAGTGACCCCCTGTAGCTTCCCCCAATAGTGAGCCCCTGTAGTGAGCCCCCTGTAATGCCCCCAGTAGTGACATCCCAGTAACTTCCCCCCACGCGCGCGGGCGCACACACAAAACAAACAAAAAAAAACCTTACCTTATCCCCGCTCCTGTGAAGCCGCCGACCGCCCCGTCGCCCGCTCCTTGGCACTATGAGAGTGACGTCATGACGTCACTTCCATAGTGCACTGCGGGACCCGGAAGACGGAGCTCATTCCTGAGCTCCGTCCCCGGCGTCCGCTCCTCGGCACTATGGGAGTGACGTCATGACGTCACTCCCATAGTGCATTGCGGGACCCGGAAGACGGAGTGAGCTCCGTCCTCCGGCTGCCGCCGGGGGTTTGAGTGGGAGTCGGGCGTCCGCTGGTAACACAATCTCAGCGGGCGCCCGGCATATGGAAAGTGCAGGGGGTGCGATCGCTGGGCCGCCGGGCCCCTTAAGCCGCCGGGCCCCATAGCAACCGCACCCCCTGCACCCTCCATAGTTACGCCACTGGGAAGGGTTAAGGCTGGGGATGGGAACAGAAAGAGTGAAAAGCCAGAGAATTAAAAACAGTGGTTTATATGACCACAATAGTTATAGCCTCTTAGGGACTGGTTGGGGGGCCCAATTGCTGGTATGGTCCAGTGTTGTGGAAGTGCTGTCCCTAACTTACCCTATACTAGGCTAGGACAGCTTTTTTCCTCTGCAGGGCGATGTCTTGCAAGAAAGCAGTAATACTTTCGCTGCGGTGGGAACTGATGACATCAGATGCCGGGAGTGTTGTGGTGTCTGGGTCCAGTTGCCTTGCCTTCTGCCCTTGTGTGGTATGCAGAAGAGGGGGCCACACAAGGGCAGAAGGCAAGGCAAGGCAACTGGACACCACAACACTCCCGACAGAGGAAAAAAGCTGTCCTAGCCCAGTATAGGGTAAGTTAGGGACAGCACTTCCACAACACTGGACCATACCAGCAATTGGGCCCCCCCAACCAGTCCCTAAGAGGCTATAACTATTGTGGTCATATGACCCATTGTTTTTAATTCTCTACCTTTTCACTTTTTCTATTCCCATCCCCAGCCTTAACCATTCCCCATCCTTATTTCTACCTTTTGTTACTTCAATTCTTTTTACTTGATTTCCCTTCCCCCACCCCCGTTTTTATAAAAAAAAAGAAAAAAAACTATACTTTTTTTTTTTATTTTTTTAAACTTTTTTTTTTTTTTTTGGCTTTAGTCTAGCGCTCAGTCCACAGCTGCAAGGCTGCAGTGCTTTTTAATTTAACATTTATTACAGAGCTGCTGCATACAAATTTCAAGTGCGCCTCGCGATCTATATTTGCCATACTGTGCCTCATAATGTAACACCCCTTTGTTCCTGTTATGGTAATAATGTCTACTGGGTGTCTTACCAAAATGTCCAGGAGGATCTGAGTCGGATATGTTCCTTCGAATGACTCCTTTTCTGGTGGGTTAACCGCAAGTTTCCCAGTTCACACACAAGATATCAAGCAATTGGTGCCAAACAGTGTTACCGTTTATTGCAATAACAGGGTTTAGTAAAATTATGCAAAAGTTTGGTAACAAAGGTTTAACTTACACACTTTACACATAGCATACATATAACAATTTGTTCACTACAGTAAAAGGACACAGGTCCACTTATGATTTATTTAACTGGAAACAGGAAGCCTTTTCAGCCGTTCTCCTGCAAAGTAAGCGGGTTAACTCAGTGCATTGGATGGCTGAAAACATATGAATTAAGCAATTCAACAATAGCAATGTTTCTATGAATACTTAAACTCTATACTATATAAATGGCTGATCAGCGAATAGAATCGGTGGTGCACAGTTGCTGTTGAGGGAATCCTAGAATCCTCCCTTTACCTTGCATGCAAATAAAGAGCCTGCTGAGACTGTGGTATATAACACTGACCCTATGCTGGTAATTACAACGGAGGGTTCTGTAATATCTCTTAGCGTAGTACTTTCAAGTCTTAGAGAGATTTAACAAGTCCCTATTAGTTTATTGAGTTAAGGCAATTTGTAATCCAGGGTATGAGGCTGAGGTAAGTACTGCAGAGTGAAGAGTGCTGCTGTTGTAACAGTGGTTAAAGCAGGTTTGGCTACTATGTAACTGATTTTGCTGCTATAATTTGAGGGATCCAATAAATGGAATTCCTAAACGCAGTTAATATGATGTAACAAGTTTATCCTCAGGTTCCTTTCTTATTATTATTCTGTTAGCTGGGTGTCACCCTTAATGTCTGCATCTTATATCACTTTAAGCAAAAAGGGAGCTAGTCTCAGTCACTTCGCTTTATGGAAAGGTTCATAATGCTGCTGTTTAGTTCCTCTGCTCTCCTACTGCAGCTACATTTAGAATGAATAAGCTCTGATGTACAGTGTGGGGAGATGTTGAATCCCTAGGCTTTTGTAGCTAGCTAGGGGTTATATCTGTGATGCTGATTGCAGAGTGACACTGAGGTAAAACGGAGGTGGTGCTTACTGTGTTTACAGACCTCCCCTGCAAGTATGTAGCTGGAGATGGGAGTCGCTCCTTCAGCCGAGGATGGTCCCCGCTCGTCTGCTCCTCCCTGCTCCTCCTCCTCCGGACCTTGTCACTGCCGACAGCCCGCCTCCGGAATTAGACAAGCCCGCCTCCGGAATTAGGCAAGCCCGCCTCTCCTCCCAGCCGGACCCTCCGGCTACAGAGGAGGATACAGCCCATCACAGCCCAGCCTCCACGGTGATCCGCGCCCGCTGCTATTCCCGACCGTTGGCCGAGGTTTACCGGTGAGTACACAGGTCCGGCTCTCCCGCGATCACCTCAGAGCACACACCATCGTTGGGCAGCCTGTTTTTTATATATAGTTCATCCGGGGCTCCCCCACGCGCCGGCTCCTCTCCCGCCCGAGTCGCGTGCCACCGCTCAACTTTAATAGTAGCCAGCCTTGCCTCAACATACAGGGCTCCCCTTGACAGTTCTAGGGGGAAGTCCTGTCTAATGCCCCCTCCTAATGGCAACAGCATGAGTCAAGGGGAAATATACCATTACTCCTGGGGCAATAGGGCACGATGCTTTTACAGCCAATAAGGCAGGGTAGCAACCAGGGAAAGTGCAAGTATGCCATATAACATTAACAAGGTATATACAATGTATTATAACCATTACTTCTCACCAGACAGGGTCATTTAAACACCAGGGATCCTATAAAGCGGTACACCCACAGCTTGGGGGTACCACAATAACAGTGCCCCAAATTAATAATGTTATGTTCCACAATTCATTATACAGTATGCCACGCAGCTGTATCCCCAATTCATAATTATGCTACACATCAATGCATCCAATACATAATATGCCACATGCTTATGCCCCAATACATAATATGCCACACATTTGTGCCCCCAATACATAATGTGCCACACGCTTATGCCCCCAATACATAATATGCCACACATTTGTGCCCCAATACATCATATGCCACACATTTGTGCCCACAATACATAATATGTCACACATTTGTGTCCCCAATACATTGCCACACAGCTGTGCACCAAAGTTATTGTTTGCCACACAGCCATGAATTATGCCAAACAATGCTCCTAGTACATATGCCACACGTGCCCCAAATTCTTTATATGCCATAAAGCTGTACCCCAATACATTATGCCATGCATCCATGCCCCAATATATTTATGACACACGTCTGTTCTCCAATATATGTCAGTACCCCTTACCTCCCTCACATACACACACACTGACCCTGCCAGCACTCATTAAACCTACACATACACTAACCCTGTCGGAATGAAATAAAAACACCCCCACACACACTAAACCAACGTGTCTGGGTCTGAAAGAGACCTCTTGTTTTTGTGGACTCAGCGGCGCCCTCCAGTGGCTAATGCCCCTAGGCAGCCGCCTGAAGCTGCCTAATGGTAGCACCGGCCCTGGATAAAATATGTTAGTTACACAGGATAATTTGCAAAGTGTATGATATAGACTACATAGAATCTGATCCAGAGGTGGACACAGAATCGTCTATTGGTGGTCGCCCATTTGCGACTTTATGCAAATGCTGATACAAACTCCTTTCCTTGTGTACATCCGTGCAGCCAAGTGAGCAAGGACTGAGACGCTCACTTTTAATGTCTGTACAAGTAGTAATACCTATTGGTGCATCCTTAGACACCACAACCAGTTGTACCATCCAAACGTGAACCAGCCCT
The DNA here is from genome assembly GCA_031769625.1 of Taudactylus pleione. Lineage (NCBI taxonomy): Eukaryota > Metazoa > Chordata > Amphibia > Anura > Myobatrachidae > Taudactylus > Taudactylus pleione. Next base: position 10,886,715 of record JAUIMM010000068.1, read on the forward strand.
ATGTCACGTGCTGTTTCTCCATCTGACTATGGACTCTGATGCCTGTGTCTGTGCATCTTTGTACACAGCAGCTCTTATTGACACGCGCCACACCACTCCCATAGCACGCCCATTAAAGTGAAGTCCATCTCTCTTCCACAACATTGCAAATACTGTGTGTTTCGATTGTCACAGCACCTTTGTGCGTACACTTTGTGTAGCGCGTAGGAATGTTTAGGAATTTTTGCACATGTGCAGTTGCAAAAAATGGCTGAACTAACAGCAGCATTACATGCAGCTCTGGATCAAGTCCGGAATATTTACTTTTCATCTGTCTCATGTTTGACGGCGGGTTTAGTACAAACGTTCACCCTTGAGCGATATAAGTAAGTAATCGCCAATGTGTACTTTAATTACTGAGGGGCTGCAAAGAACACCACAATACTAATATAATTGTCAAAAAATATTTTTTAACAGTAAATTTTCTGTTGTCAATAAAACTAAATGTAGTATATATTAATTTAAGAATACACCTCTTTGGACTTCCCAGAAAAACGTTCCTCCCTCTTTCCACAGAATGTAGAGTGCAGGGATTTAGAGGCGGTTACTGCCATATGCATTGTGTGTCTTCCATGACAATATGCCATTAACTGCTAGAATATACAAAGAAACCAAATGAACAGTAGTTACACAGCAGGCTGCTCTGCCATATAAAAGGGTTTTAGTGGGATATCAATAAAGACTCCTGTGCGAACTCAAGAACCCGGCATCCTATATAAAGACTCCTGCATACACTCCTTTGTTAGGTTTGTGGATTACTGTATACAGTAAACAAATAACTTATAACAGCAGGTTGGCACTGTCATTATAAAGTGTTTTTATCTTCAATAATATGGACCTTCTTACATGTTCAGACAACTTCTATTAATGCCCTCAAACAAGGACGAGAGTGGAAATAATGGGGTTGATCAAGAGTTACATTTAGCAGACAGATCTCACGTTTGTTAGTACTGCGCATACTGTGGAGCTGAGAACAAGCATCTACGGACAATTTAGAGTCATACGCAGCTGAGTCACATCTCAAATTGTGGCCAACTGAGCGTAACTGAGAGATAACTGGGGTGTTCGCTGCACACAGGCTACGTTCAGTGAGGGAATGTGGATGGAACTGTGGGCTAGGTGAATTTTGCATACGCAGAGATCTGTCTGTTTTCAGATGGATCTGTTGAATCAGGTATATAGCTGGGGCAATGTCAGGTTGCGGCCTAGGATCAGCCGTTACTCACCACAGTGCCAGCTTCCCCTGATCTCTCGAGTGGTCAGATGTCAGGTGCGGTGAAGAGTAACGCGCTGAGTATTATACCTAAGAGCCACGTAGACATCCATGAGCTGTGTTGTGATTTAGTTCCTCGCGTGCTGTCATGGACCCAGCCATGATAGTCTGAACATCTGACTGCCCTTTACTCAATGGTAGCGTGGTGGTGGTCACCTGACGCTGTCCACCAATGATCCGCTACCTCAGGGTATTTAGCCAGCCTCTGGATAGCTGGAAGTTGCCTGTGCAACGTTGTCAACTCCTTGTGCAGCAGTGCATCCGAACATCTTGCCTGTGTGCGGTACAAGTGCCAACTCCTTGTGCAACAGTGCGTCCGAACATCTTGCCTGTGTGCAATACAAGTGTCAACTCCTGGCGCGACACTGCGTCAAGTACCCCTTTACAGTGTACAGTTACAAGTGCCAACTCCTTGTGCAACAGTGTGTCCGAACATCTTGCCTGTGTGCGATACACGTACCACCTCCTGGCGTGACATTGCGCCCAGTGTACAGTTACAAGTGCCACTCCTTGGCACAACAGTACATCAAAGCACTCGCCTACATACCAGTACAAGTACCAATTTCCTGTGCAAAGGTACTTCTTTTAGAAGTATATCTCTTGGGCCATTGTTATATTGTCTCTATTCCCCCGGTATCAGACACCTGTCCAAAGGGCCGCGACCTGCCTGCTGGATGCAGCTTAAACCCATATCCCGCTTGGAGGGGTCACTGGTGAACACCTCCCAGCTGCTTAGAGTCCGCGCCTTTGGACAGGTCTCACCAACGTTTGTTATTCGCGGATTAGGAAATCATATATACAGGCCCCATGCCTCCAACTTCTCTCTCCTCCAGGGACCTCAGCTTCCATCCCTTCAGGAGGGGGTCTTTCTATACAAAACGTGACAGGCAAGTGCACACAGATAATGATGATGGTTATATATCCAAGTCTATGGGTAGATAGTGTGGTCACATAGATGTGTACATCTTATATATAGAGGTGAATATCAGCATTTAGTTCTATGTACAAAATCTGGGTGCAACTACCAGAGCCGTAACAAAGGGATCTGGGAGCCCTGTGCTGGCCCCGCCCATTTTCTGCATGACGTCATGATGTCATGCATAAGGGGAGTGGGGCCGTCGCCACTTGGAACTACAGGCAGACATCCTGCTGTAATTACGGCAGGATGTCTGCCTGTAGCGTCCAAAGGGTGCTACAGGCGCCACTGGCACTGCAATACTAGCTACAGGGGCAGAAGCAAGGGTCATCGCACACTCCTAGTTACAGCCCTGGTAATTACTTATGACTTGCAGTGAACTCACCATCAGCCCCTAGAAGCAAATAGACCTACAGGCCAGGGCGACAAGATGCCGGGGACCCAGAAATACACTTGCAGGAATATTGCTGTTTTATATCTGAAAGGCTACTTACACACTGGCATATATAAGGATGTGAGAATAAAATAATTTGCATTGCTATGTGTATTTAAATTGTGTTATATTGCAGTGTGTATTTCTGAATGCTCCTTGTTGCATTGTAGGGCACGTAATCAGCACCAATGCAATTGATGCACTTAGATCCATCCTAACGGGAGTGACTTATAAACGCAATGAGATGCAGATAACTGGTGACTATCGCATTTCCACATGCTTAGGGCAGTAGTCTGGTAACAACTTTCTGTTCTGACTGGGAGGATTACAGTACATCCTGTGCACAGTGCGATAACCACAAGTACAAGCCATGTAGCATTTCTCTACCAAGTGGGCCTCACGCCTCACTATTAGAGTAAACATGGGTACAATAAATTGTGGCAGACAGTTAAGGGTCAGACAAAAATATATCAACAGTATTTAAAAAAGTAGGAAATAGTCTGGTATAGCCTTTGACTCATGTCAAAAGAAAGAAAGGTCTAGTTCTTCCCCTGCTTCACTCCAACATCATACTTTGGCAGATATTATTTTACTGTTCAATCGAAGAAAGGTCTCCTCACTCCACCAGCATGGTTCTTAATCACAGCAACGGGTTACATTTAGAGGTACTGCAGCAATGTCACAGTCAAAAAGGATTATACTGTAAAACACATAACCTACAAACCAGGGATCACTCCAAGCCAGGAACTGAATCTATAGCCAGGCTGCCTAGTCACAGCACGTCTCCCCTCCACTCATGTTATGGGAGATCTTTTCAATGGGCCTGTCATCTGACACTGCTGCACTGCTATACATTTGTATCATACTTATCTACTCACCTAGAATGTCTGGGAGACTAACACATTTTGGGTTACTCATTCTGGCCTCCATGCCAGTCTCCCATATATCACTTGTGCCTGCTCACTTTCTGAGTGAAGTAGGTGGTACGGACAGCTTGATTATGCAATTTGCATTGAATTAAATCATCTGAGCCTGGCCCCCCACTTTGCAATACTGGAAATCGCTACTTTGTATAGCAGGGGCAGGGCCACAATGATGTAAATACAACAACATGCCCCCCACCTGGCTGCCCCCTTCTAGATGCAAGGATATTACCCTGTTGTTGCAGGTACATTCCCCTTTCATAGAGGGCCCTTGTGAGGTCACTTTGCTACATGTGCCAGTTTTGTGTGTTTGAAAGTTTGTATTACAATTGGCAAAGTGCGGAAGAAATGCATTTCTGCCCTGAAGAGTACTGAAAGGCACAAGATTTGTCCCATTTAAAGTAAAGATTTCAGCAGAGCTAAGACTGCCTCTTTCCACACCTGTATATCATTACAAAATGTTTTTTTAAAGTTGTCCTCCATATCTGCTCTGCAAAACTGGGTGCAGCATTATGTATACTCATTCTCTAATTTGCAAGGAACACTTTCACTCCACCAATCAGCCAGTGCAAATGTACATGTGGTGACTCACATGATCCATAAAACCAGACCTGTGAAGAGAACCAAAGCCCCAAGTGTCTCCCAATGGTGAAATAAATCTGAAAGATAAAAAGAGAAGTAAGGGCCTGCAATAACTCCCTGCAGGGAATGGTAGAGTGCAAACAACAGGAATGCGGCAACGCAGCCAGTCCAAAATGTACTTGAGCTGATTTGTTGAGGCCTGTGGCAGCGGACTCAGGTGTCCATAGCAGGGAAGAGTTGCCCCATAGATAGCTTTCTTGCACAAGTGTGTTGGCCAAAGAACAAGGAATGAGTGTCCTGATTGACCTTACCAGGATTGAGTGCCCAGAGATACCCACTAACACAGAGGTACCTATCATAAAAATAACTGGTCACCTTGATTGAAACTCATCGCACTGGAGCACTTAGCCTCCAAAAGATACACAGCCCTCCCACAACGTCTGTCTATACTACATCCTATGTTGCGTGTTCCACCCACACTAGCAAACTGGCGCAATGACCCATCAAAAAACGAACTGGTCATCTACTGCTGCGCAACACAAACTTGAACCTAGTTGTGGTGCACTATCCTCACTACTAACAAAACTTCAGGTTCAGGCAAAACAATCACAATTCTTGTCAATTAACTAACAACACAACTGAGGTACAAAGAATAAATGCAAAACTGGAAATCACACCTATAGCCTACTTTTAATGAGGCCTGGCTGTTATGGAACCTATTTTCCAGGTAACCAGGAAGGTTTACTTGTGTTAAATTTTCTAATTGGGCTTTACAAGAAGTTCATTTACGCACAATACTGAGAGCGAATCTGTCATCGCTACAGCGTTCACATATGATTAAAGAAGCTTCTGGGGATTTCCCCAAATGCCATTCCGGTAATGCTGCTTTCTTTCAATGCTTCTGGACTTCTTGTAAAATTCAACACTTCTGGAACAAATGTATTTATTTTATTAATGATATTCTCTCTTTACGCCTCCTATCAGACCCTCTAGCATGCTTATGCGCTAATTTTGCCAAATGGGATCTGGAAATTCATAAAAAGAAAACCATTCCCTTCCTCACTATGAAAGTTACTATCTCAAAGAAATTAATATTAATTCACTGGATTTCAAGAGTGGCTCCCTCCTCAGCTGAGGTGAAACAGAAATGATTACAATTTCTCTATTTTGATAGAAAATCGACTATACCTGATATTGAAACAGGTATTTATAGTTTTTACAAAAAATGTTACCTTTATATAGACAAATGAGAGCAAAACACTCAAGACCACCAAATATTTAAATTGTTTGAAAAAACAGAATGGTATCTACATCGCAAAATTTTAGCTGAACCTTGAAGACTAAGGAACTCATTCAGAGTCTCTCGCAAGATGCGATTGCTCGCTGGCAAAAAGGGGCCAGATATTGTAATTAAGTGCTCGCACTGCGTCTCATAAGGGCGCCCACTATGTTTTAGTGAGCTACGGCAAAGTGCTCTCGCAAGTGTATAAAGATGCCCCCTTGCCACTCTCAACAGACGTCATCTCCAGGAAATGAAGGATTAATCGGGACCGTCGAGAGCCATTGGAGCTGCTAGCAGCCCTTGGGGTTGCCTTAGCCTGCCGCAAGCACTGCGATCAGTGCTGGCTGAAATACATTTAGGTGACGTGTACAATGACCCTACTTTGTAAATTATGCACGCCCTTTAAACTGCGTTTTGGTGGCCTGACACACCTGCGTTCGCACATCCACACCCCCGTTCTCAAGCATCTTCCCCTGTTACCACCCACAAATCTGTCACTCATAGCAGTGACCTGAAAGTGGCTTGCGAGCTACCAAAATCAGATCGAAACGAATGACTTGCGCTGCGAATTATACGCATGCGCAGATGTGCGAATATCGCTCCCAGCGAGCGAGCGTGCTCTAGCGAGGGACTCTGAATGAGGTCCTAAGTTCCTCAACTGTGGTTATCATACTTATTTTCTCCTGTAAAGCTAAACTTCTATAATTTATGGGAATCCCTGATGGGCTTTCGATTTAAGTATAATGTGATCTATCTTTCTCTTATCTCACCCCCCTTCCCTAACTCCCTCCTCCTTCTCCCTATCATTCCTTAATGTTTGTCTTCTTTTTCCTGCCTTTAACCAATCGGTTTACTTTTACATATTTAGCACCTGATAATATGCATATGTTCTGGTTATTAATAGGAAATTGTTATGTACTCTAACTACTACATAAACACAATTTCCTAGGCAGTGATTAGCCTCTCAGCTATACTGATATAGCTTTGTGTTAAATATTGATATGTGGAAAGAGTACACATATATTTTTTAGAGTCCAGCTTTTGGATGAGACTTTACTTTTGTACTTTGTCTGTTATCCATTCAGACAATATGATGTTCTCATTTGTTTATGTTACATTTAAAATGATGTTGGCTAGGCAATTTTTATATCTATGTAACCATTATTATTACATGCTTATTAATAATCTGTACCTCTAATATTTGAATAAAATAGATATACCAAATTTTCTAATTGGGCCTAAAAGGCAGCTATCCCTTTAGTTAGCTACTAAAAGCTTGTGAGATCCACTTAGTCATTCACAAGTCCAATGCAGGCACGGGTCTAGTGCCCAAAGTGTGGCCTGGGACTAATGTCCTATCCTGATGCATTGGAGGAAAATTTAGTTTAAGTGCAAACGCCCTAACACCCAGATTAAGGGCCAGAGGAGACCTAGCATCATGGCTGTAGTAGTCTTCCAGGTAGAGATATGCGCCGACCCTCGTGTTTTGGTTTTGGATCTGGATCTCCCCTGGTTCAATCATAAAAACAGCTAAAATCACATAAAATGTGCCTGTTTTATTCCTACAGTATTATTAACGTCAATAACATTTATTTCCACTTGTTTCCAGACCACCTCACAGCTCACAATATTGATTTTTTTCATCTAGTTATGGGCCAAAAGGTTGCATCCAGCTAGCTGTCTCAAAACTGAGTGATAAATAGAGTTGAGGACTGGTCAAAGATGATAGTTGGGGTACCCCTTGAGAATTGAAAAATTGATAGTTGATAATTGGTGCAGCCACTGGCTGAAGTAAGAAGAGTTGATACTTGATAATTGGTGCAGCCACTGACTGAAGTAAGAAGAGTAGATACTTGATATGTTGTATATATATATATATATATATATATATATATACCAGGACATTCACAGTTTAACAAACCAATCACTTCAGCAACAGGGACTGCCACTTGTGGCTAAAATGATTGGTTTGTTTGGACCCCCCAAGAAAGAATCAGCCAATGCGCAGTGGACATTGGTGGCAATCATCCCATACACAAACTCGATTTACAATACATTAGATTAGATGTCGTCATCATCATCGTCATCCCCATCAGTGTATGCATCCTCCTCTTCTTCACACAATATTAATTTGTCCCCGCTGGAATCCACCATTACAGATGCTTCTGTATTTTTTGGACGTAAGTGCTGGTAAAGGTCTTCCTTGTGGAATTTGTAATTCATTTTGATGAACATCATCTTTTCCACATTTTGGGGAAGTAACCTCCTACAACGATCACTGACAAGGTTCCCAGCTGCGCTAAAAGCTCTTTCAGAGTACACACTGGAGGGTGGGCAACTTAAGTACAGCAAAGCCAGTATGTGTAAGTGACTCCCAATTGCCTCTTTTTTCTGCCAGTAGTGAAACGGACTGTCTGACATGCCTATGTGGATGCTATGCCTAAAATAGTCATCCACCATTCTCTGAATGGTGACCGTATCAGACAAAGTCACGGTAGACATGTCACTCATTGTAGCCAGTTCTTTCAGACCCAACCAGATGTTATGAGGTTTTGCTGACTGATCTGCATCACCACCAGCAGCTGGTCTCTTAGGAAAATGTAGTTTTTTCCTGGCAGCTGTAGAAAATGAAGAAGGAGATGCTGCCATGTCATGTTCCGCTTGAGCTGACAATTTTTTCACCACCAGCTCTTTGCATCTTTTCAGATTTATGTCTGTCGGAAAGAAAGACAGAAGGTATGATTTAAACCTAGGATCAAGTATGGTCACCAACATATAGTGATCTGATTTCAAGAGATTGATGACCCTTGGATCCTGTCGAAGCGAATGAAGGGCTTCAACTACATGTCCGACATACTTAGCGGAATCACTCTGTTTCAGCTCCTCCTTCACTTTCTCCAGCTGCTTTTGCAAAAGTCTGATTAGGGGAATGACCTGACTCAAGCTGGCAGTGTCTGAACTAACTTCACATTTGGCAAGTTCAAAGGGTTTGAGAATCATTCACAACACGGAAATGATTCTCCACTGCGCTTGACTAAGGTGCATTCCCGCTCCTCTCCCTATGTCATAGGCCACAGTCTAGCCTTGGATGGCCTTTTTCTGTTCATCCATCCGCTGAAGTATATAGATGGTAGAATTCCACCTAGTTACCACCTCTTACTTCTGCTTATAGCAGGGCAAATTCAACAGTTCTTGCTGGTGCTCCAATCTTCAACACGGAGTAGATGAATGTCGAAAATGTCCAGAAATCTTTCGGGCCAAAGAGAGCAAAATGTTGCACCACCAAATTAATTGTGTGAGCAAAACATGGGATGTGTTCAAAATTGCCCACATGTAATCCTTGCACAATATTGTTGCCATTGTCAGAAATCACAAATCCCGAGGAGAGTCCAAGTGGGGTAAGCCATTTTGCAATGATTTCCGTGAGTTTTTCTAAGAGGTTCTCAGCGGTATGCCTCTTAGTGAAACCGGTGATACACAGAGTAGCCTGCCTCTGAATGAGCTGGCATTTGTTAGATGCTGCTGCTGTTGTTTGCACTGTTGGAGGCAATACACCTACCCAGTGGGCAGTCACAGTCATGTAATCTTTAGTTTGCCCTGTCCCACTTGTCCACATATCTGTAGTTAAGTGGACAGTGGGCACAACAGCATTTCGGAGGACATTAATAAGGTTTTTTTAATGTCCTTGTACAGCAGTGGCAGGCTGGGCCGGGCGGCAGGGTGCCATGTGCCCCCCGGACCACAGCGCCATGTGGGCCGTGGGCAGTCTGTGTCTCTGTGACACAGCTGCACCACACATGTAGGGCTGACAGGATGGAGTTCGGTCAGCGCTACACAGTGACTGACAAACACACAGCAGCCAGCGCTGGCAGGTGTGTTTTTGTTTTGAGTGGCAGCCAATGAGAGTCTGTCAGAATCTCTCTGACTGCTGCTGTGCCCACTGCAGGAGCCGCTCCATCCTCCGGGTCTTTCCATAATGCAGTGCGGCCCGGCCCAGGAGGACGAACGGAGGAGCGGATGGCGGCGGCGGGAGCGGGGATTCAGATAAGTGTTTTTTTTGTTTTAATTACGTGTGTCTACCGCACTACAAGGGGGAGAGCACTACTGGGCCCTATAAGGAGGAGACCACTACTGGGGGCACTACAAGTGGGGGGACTACTACTGGGGGCACTGCATAGAGGGTACCACTACTGGGGGCACTATATAAGGGGCTTACTACTGGGGGCACAAGGGGCACTGCACAGGGGGGACCACTACTGGGGGCACTATATAAGGGGCTTACTACTGTGGGCACATGGGGTACTGCACAGGGGGGGACCACTACTGGGAGCACTATATAAGGGGCTTACTACTGGGGACAAAAAGGGGCACTGCACAGGGGGGACCACTACTGGGGGCACTGTATAAGGGGCACTGCATAGAGGGATCACTACTGGGGGCACTACTGGAGGCCTGCATAAGGGGGTCCTTTCCTGGGGCATAGGGGGCACTGCATATGGGCACCGCTACAGGGGGCTGCCCCTAATCTTTATTTTTACTTTACATTAATTCCATATGGACCCGCCTCCTCCCTGGAACAATTGAGGGGGGGCGCCATAGCATGCACATGCTCCGGGCACCCTGGCTACACGCTACTTCTCTGCCAGGGCCACCTGTATGCATTTGCCCCCCAGGCTAAAAGTTGCCAGCCAGCCCCTGTTGTACATATTGGGAATTGCTATTCTAGAGAAGTGTAATCATGAAAAGACATGGTAGCGGGGACACAGGACCTCCATTAACTGTTTAAAACCCACTGCATTAATGGCGGATACTGGACGCACATCTAATACCAGCATAGCTGTTATGGCGTCTGTAATCTGCTGTGCAACTGGGTTTTTGCTGTCATACTTTTTTGCCAATGCAATGGATTGTGTGATAGTCAATTGTTTGGTTGTACTTGAACTACTAAAAGTAGCCTTCTTCCTGGTTACCTTCTGGGATGAAGATCCAGTCATAGCAACAACAGCAGCAGGCGTAACACTCAAGGATCCTTCTGAGGAACAACGGATAGGAGAGGAGTCAGTCCTTATGATATTGGATGCAGGACTACTTCCGATCATGAATGAGGATGTTGATGATGATGCAGGTGTTGGTGGTGGAGATTGCAGGCACTTAGATCCAGATAGAAGGGAGCAGCTAGGTGACAGTGGACTGATTGTTGTTCACTTTTTTGTCCACAAAGTTTCTATACCCTTTTCAATTTGATGAATGCACTGCAAGTGACGTAACAGGGAGGAGGTTCCAAGATGGTTAAGGTCCTTACCTCTATCTACTGTTACATGGCAATGGTTACCAATTACTTTTTTGGTCCTTTGCCAAGGCATGGCAACAAGTGGATTTTTCCCACCATGGGAAACAACTGTCTGATTTACAGTTTTTACACAAACATCCTCGCCATCAACATCCTCATCATCATCAACATCCTCAACATCCTTGTTGTTATCGCCAACTACATAAATATCCTCCTCATCCTTCTCGTGCAATTCCACAGAAGCATCCTCTATTTTTACGTCAGCATGTTGACTTGTGCTGCTCATCCCCACATTTGCAGAAGGCACACAAATGGTGGAAGGAGGATCCAAAAGGTCAAGCTCACACATGGCAACCGGGACACACTTGGACTCTCCTCGGGGATTTGTGATTTTTCAGAGCACACAGTTGGTTCCGGTGTCTTATTCGTCTTCACAATTTACATTTTTTTGGTACCTCTCCTACAAGCAGAGGGGCTTAAATCATCACTAGAATCACCAGTCATAAATAATAAAGGCCAAGGTCTTATCCTTTCCTTGCCACTTCGTGTAGTGAATGGTATGTTGCCAATTTTTTTTTTACAACTGACTTAGCTTTAGATTTTTTTTTCTTTAACAGGGTAAAAGTTGTTTTTTTTTTACCCTGACTTATTAGCCTGACTTAAGCCCTGGTACATCGGCCTTCATAGACAGGGGTATATCTAGGGATCCGAGCACCCCTGGCAAGGTAATGGACTGGCACCCCCCTCCCCCCATAATTTCAGGAAGTTCCCCCAGTAGTAGTCCCCCTATGCAATGCCCCCAGTAGCATACTTGCCGACATTTCGGCAGGGGAATCCAGGAGGGGGCTGGCAGGTCCGTCCAGCAGGAAGAATGGGGGCGGGTCAAACAGGCAGAGCGGGGGCATGCCCCATCGTGGCCCCATCCCCCACTTTATAATGCCAATATTACTAGCATTATAAGGCAGGGGGCGGGGCTATGATGACGCGATTCAGCGCGAATTGCGTCATCACACCCCCCGCACCACCCACTTTTGCGGCTGGCGCGGGGGTTAGAGGGGTGCCGGTGTCCATTCTGGGGGACTTGCCTAGTCTTGCGGGGTGTTGGGAGCGGCACCCGATTTTCAGGAGGCTCCCGACCATCCCAGGAGAGTAGGCAAGTATGCCCAGTAGTAGTCCCCTCTATGCAGTGCCCACAGTAGTAGTCCCTCTATGCAGTACCCCCAGTAGCAGTACCGTCTATGCAGTGCCCCAGTAGTAGTCCCCTCTATGCAGTGCCCCCAGTAATAGTACCCTCTATGCAGTCCCCCCAGTAGTAGTCTCCTCTATGCAGTGCCCCAGTAGTAGTCCTTTCTATGCAGTGTCCCCAGTAGTAGTCCCCTCTATGCAGTGCCCCCAGTAGTAGTCCCCCCTATACATTGCTGCCCCCAGTAGTAGTAGTCCCTATACAGTGCTCCCAGTAGTGGCCATCCCCCCCATAATACGCCGCCAGTAGCGGCCCCCCCTATACAGTGCTCCCAGTAGTGGCCATCTCCCCATAACATGCCCCTAGTAGCGCCCCCCCCCCCCCTGTGCTGTGCCAGAAAAAGACACAAACACAGAAAAAAAAAGCAACTTACCTGATCCCCGCTCCTGCCAACGTCCGCCGCTGTCCATTCCTCCGGCCCACTCTCGCTCTGCACTATGGGATGGGAAAGACGTCATGACATCCCTCCCATCACCCGCTGTGGGAGCAGCCGGAAGGCGGAGCTCATGAGTGAGCTTCAGCCGGCTCCCTCTGTGGACGCAGCAGCCGCTGGCGGCTGTGTGTTTGTTACTGTGTAGGGAAGACCGCTCTCACTGTGGTCTGCCCTACACTTGTGGGACCCAGGGGACTAGCAGGGCTATTTAAAGCCCCTGGGGTAGTCCACCCATTGGCTGTTGGTGGCACTGCCGGACTGCACCCCCCCCTTTGGCCGACACCCCTGGCGAGTGCCATCCTGGCCAATGGGTAGATACGCCCATGTTCATAGATGATGTTGACGGCCTTGCATTGTCATAATGACTGCTGCCGGCAGCTACAAGACTGGTATGTGGATCCTGCTCTCCTGTCATGTGACTGTCTCCATACTCACTGCGGTCTTACAGCAGTGTCACCAAGCAATAATAGCGTCGCTAAATTGTGGCTAACGCACATAACCAACCACACACAATTTTTTTTTTTTTATTTGAACACTGGTGGTGTAGCAGGCTAACATGCACACAGAAAAAAAATGTTTTGATTTGAACACTGGTAGTGTGTGGCAGGCTAACACGCACACACAGAAAATTGTTTTTATTTGAACACTGGTAGTGTGTGGTAGGCTAACACGCACACACAAAAAAATGTTTTTATTTGAACACTGATAGTGTGTGGTAGGCTAACATGCACACACAAAAAAAATTGTTTTTATTTGAACACTGGTAGTGTGTGGCAGGCTAACACGCACATACAAAAACTAGGGATGTGCGCTGGACCATTTTTGCCGGATTTGGATTTGGTTCTAATTCGTCGTCCGGCTTTGGATTTGGATTTGGATTTGCCAAACTGCGGTGACTGGCTTTGGATTTGGATTTTTTTACAAGAATTGACAAAAAAAGCTAAAATCACATAAATTGGTCTTTTTTTATTAACCTCAATAACATTAATTTCCAGTCAATTTAGAACACCTCACAGCTTATAATATTGTTTTCAACATTGTTTGCCAAAGGTTGCAGTGAGCTGATTGGTTACTAAGCGACAGAGCAGCGGCACAACGACACAGACACCACAGTATAAAGCACATCTATGACACATTGCCACACAGAAGTGGCAGAAATTAAAAGTAGTGCACCCACCCAGTGGGGTACGTCCAGCAGAATCAGAGTACTTGTACTTGTTTACAAAGTAGGCTACAGCCCAAGGAGTCACAGTGCACAATCTTATTCACATTACACCACACATAGTGCCCCTGATTCACATTACACCATAAAGTAGTGTATTTTATTTATGTTACGACACACAGTAGTGCCCCTTTTACACAATGCCCACAGTAGTGCCCCTTTTACACAATGTCCACAGTAGTATGCCCCCCCCGTAGTATGCCCCCCAAGTAGCAGGCCCCCCCAGTAGTATGGCCCCCCAAGTAGTATGGCCCCCCCAGTAGTATGGTCCCCAGTAGTAGGCCCCCCAGTAGAGACCCCCCAGTAGCAGCCCCCCCAAGGAAAAGGGCCTGATGGACAGAGCAGCCCCTGGACAACACAGCAGCACAGCCACCCTATACTCAACAGCGAGCCAGCCCCTATGGAGTGGACAGGACAACAGCCATCCAGCTCCAGTATACAACACTATATCTGGATATTATAATTATGGACAACAGCCAGCCCCTATGGAGTGGACAGGACAACAGCAAGCCAGTCACAATATATAACTTACTATATATAGATTGGATATTATGGCCAACAGCCAGCCCCTATGGAGTGGACAGGACAACAGCAAGCCAGTCCCAGTATATGGACAACAGCCAGCCCACCCCCTATGGACATAAGCAGCCAGTCCCTGGCACAACAGTTGCCTAGCCAGTCCCTGTGCACATATGGACATAACAAGCAGCCAGCCCCTGACACAACAGTAGCTAACCCCTATGCACAGCAGAACAGCACAACACAGCTCCCAGCTCCCTCAGCACAGCTCCCTCCCTCTTCAATCTCCACAGCTGGAATGAAAAATGGCGGCGAGCGTGGGACCTTTTATAGAATCCAAAACCCGTGAGAATCCGACAGCGGGATGATGACATTTTGCCTCATTTTCAGATCCGTGTCAGGTGGGAATACCCGAGCCGACTCAGATCTGACTTGGATCCCCAAAGTTCGGGTGGGTTCGGATCTCTGAAATCCAAACCTTCTCATCTCTACTTCCAGGGATGCGTTACTGGACTGTGATGCCTGAAGAGAATGTGAGTGCCCGGGGGCCTTATCTGGGCTTTCTCTTGATCCTGGCATATGTAGCTGGGTAGTAGAGTGAAAAGCGCTAGCTCTTTTGCAAAAGCCTAACAACTAACAATTAGATTGAGTGTAAGGCGCCTAGGAATAAATAAAATAGTACTCCCCTGTTCATCCAGTTTTTCTTAATTCACAAGATGGATTTGTATATCAGGGTGATGTACAAGGGAGAAAAAAAACACAACAACCAATCGTGTAATCCTGTTTGCATAATATGTCATACAATGTCCAAGGTGAAGTATATAACCATATGGCTCTAGTGATATGAGTCCACCACCTAAATAACTAAAGGTTACTGGTAATTAGGCATATAATGGTCTTGATACCAAGGCCCGCACTAACACCTCAAAGTGGAATAATTTGCCGGGTTGCCCCCACACAAAGCACTCACAGCTTACTGCTGGACAATAGGGATTCCAGAATACCATGAATAGTCCTCCTCCTCCTCCCTTAGGTCCACAATGTAAATTCTAGAAGTCTCCATCGATGTGTTTCGATCCTCATTGGATCTTTTTCAAACACTTTCTGGGATCCCTATTGTCATCTACTGCAGAAAACCTGTTGCTAAATTGTGATGTTTTTAAAAAAAATTGGCTTTTTGACAATTTTAAACCTGTTTTTGGATATATGAATAAACTGCATTTGAACATCTGGAGAACCAAGAAGGTGCTTCTGGAATTTGTGAAAGTACATGCTACTTGCCTGACTGACCAGCAGTAAGCTGTTAGTGTTTTGTGTGGGTGGCAACGCCATAGGTTATTCCACTATGAGATGTTGGTGCAGGCCTTGGCATTGAGACATTATATGCCTAAATACCAGCGTATAGCTGTGAGTGTGGGGGGTAACCCCAGTAGGTGCTGCACTCATATCACTAGAGCAATATGTTTATATACTTCACATTGGACATTGTATAACATATTATGTACACAGGATTACACAATTGGTTGTTGTGTTTCTTTTCTCCCTTATATGTTACCCTGATATACGACTCCATCTTGTGAATTAAGAAAAACTGGATGAAAAGGGGAGTACTATTTTTATTTATTTATAAGTGACAGTTAGACATTGTCGTTATGTTAAATGTGTAGCGTTTTTTGGTGTAACTCTTTTTATTGCTGTGTATAGGCTACATTGGTTAGCGCACCAAAGGGATACAAATTTTTTATATTCTACTTTTGCAAAAGCCCTATCCTGGGCCAGGGTTTCCTTGTCTTTTTATTGACTCTTCTCTAGGCTTCTTCTGGCTAGAGGAGTATTTTCTTGCTTTCAGGGACTCTTCTGTTGATCTCACCGATTCAATTTGCTTCTGTCTGATGCCTTCTTCTTCCTTTAATCTGGCGTCTTCTTGCCAGCTGTGCCACTTCTCCTCGGACTGAATCCCAACCCAGTCCAGAGGACAAAAAAGGTGATTACAGAATCAGAAGAGGGAGCACTTTTTCTGTACTCAGCGATAACATTTGTAGAAACCCAAATAGGAATAAAATGCTGTACCCAGTGACCTTAGGGGAGGTTCAGCGTTGAGACCTTGGAGCCAAATGTCAGAACTGGTAATTGGTTACAGCTATTGCTGGACTGATCAGCAAGTAAAGTTCACAGCAAAGGACTTTGAAGACCAATCTTCCTTCATGCTCAATACATATGGGAGCTTGAGGATGCATTTTCCTGCCAAAGTGGGATGAAGATTGATAGAAATGTGCGTACAACTTGGTGTTCTAGCAGAGTTGTGTACACCACCAGTGGATATGTAAAGAACCCACTTGCACATGAGGCATCTCCATAGCAACCTGTAAAAGAGGTGCGGTTAGATATGTAAAAGAACATCAACATATCACGCAATCTTGGTTTGACCTTCTTAAATGGAGCATTAGGACAGTCCATTTTAGTCATCACATAGGCCTCAGCAACAGTCTCTTATAACGTTTGAATTGCTGTCACTGTTACAAATCTTGATGCCTTTTATGTTCTTGACTCCTAACTTATAAAAAGTCTTTTTTCTTACTTGCAGCTTCTTTTCACACCAATGCTTTCAAAACTCATCATTTATTCTGGTTGGTTTGCCAATATTTGATCTACCAGACAATCTTTGTTGTGGTTGAGCTTCCACGCTGGTAGTCATTGGTTCAGATTGTTCTCAAGCTGCCTGTAGGTCCAATGACACATACTTGCTCTACATTTCAAAGTTTAGCTTCTCTTAATCTGTAACCCTTACTTTCATGGCAATACCCAAGCAGTATGCACTTTATTGACTTGTGTTTCTCTCCTTTGTTATATGGACATACAGTGCATCCGGAAAGTATTCACAACGCTTCACTTTTTCCACATTTTGTTATGTTACAGCCTTATTCCAAAATGGAATAAATTCATTTTTGTCCTCAAAATTCTACACACAATACCCCATAATGACAATGCGTAAAAAGTTTTTTTGACATTTTTGCAAATTTAATAAACAAAAACAACTAAGACATCACATGTACATAAGTATTCACAGCCTTTGCTCAATACTTTGTTGATGCACCTTTGGCAGCAATTACAGCCTCAAGTCTTTTTGAATATGATGCCACAAGCTTGGCACACCTATCTTTGGGCAGTTTCACCCTTTCCTCTTTGGAAACAAAATGAACTGAATTTACCACAGGTGGACTCCAATTAAGCTGTAGGAACATCTCAAGGATGATCAGTGGAAACAGGATGCACATGAGCTTAATTTTGAGCATCATGGCAAAGGCTGTAAATACTTATGTACATGTGATGTCTTAGTTGTTTTTGTTTATTGCATATTAAATTTGCAAAAATCTCAAAAAAACTTTTTACGCATTGCCAAGGAGTGGCTTCAAGACAACTCTGTGAATGTCCTTGAGTTGCCCAGCCAGAGCCCAGACTTGAATCCGATTTGAACATCTCTGGAAAGATTTGAAAATGGCTGTACACCGACACTTCCCATCCATCCTGATGGAGCTTGAGAGGTGCTGCAAAGAGGAAAGGGTGAAACTGCCCAAAGATAGGTGTGCCAAGCTTGTGGCATCATATTCAAAAAGACTTGAGGCTGTAATTGCTGCCAAAGGTGCATCAACAAAGTATTGAGCAAAGGCTGTGAATACTTATGTACATGTGAGTTCTTAGTTTTGGGGTTTTTTATTACATTTGCAAAAATCTCAACAAAACTTTTTACATTATGGGGTATTGTGTGTAGAATTTTGATGCCAAAAAATGAATTTATTAAATTTTGGAATGAGGCTGTAACATAACAAAATGTGGAAAAGTGAAGCGCTCTGAATACTTTCCGGATGCACTGTAAACAATAATATAAGACTTCCAAATGTTCTCTGGTGTTTCACACTTGGCTTTCTTTTTGACCAGACCTCAATTGGTGTTATGACTCTCAGGGCAACTGTTGGAGAATAGTTCTTTAAGTAAACTGCTGTGGACACAGCTTGTGCCCAAAACTGTTTCTCTAGTTTTGGATTCTTCAGCATGCATCTTACTTTCACAACTAGTGTGTGAGTTGCTCATTCACTAATACTGTTTTGCTAAGTCTATAAGCAGTGGTCAACTGATGCTCTATTCTCTACTCCCATAAGAATCGTTCCACCACTATGTTGAGATATTCACCAATGTTGAATCTGTGGCCTATTTGGTTCTCTACAAGGTGGTCTTTTGTAGTCTGCAATTTTCTTTGCTACTTCAGATTTCTCCTTTATGTAATATACGTGTGTCATTTTCATGGAGTCAACTATAAATGTTATGAAGTATCTGTATCCACTAAAAGACTTTACATCCATTGGTCCACACACGTCTGAATGCACTATTTCAAAGGGTGCTGCAGCTTTATTTGTTGACTTTAGAAATGGTTGAAGACTTTGTTTCCAAAATATACAGCTTTCACACAGGGGTTTATCTGTGTTAGTCACTGACATTCTTTTTACCATCCCATTCTACAGCTTTTGAGCACTGTCATATCCGAGGTGACTAAATCTTCTATGCCAGTTACAAAGACTGTGATCCACTTGTCATCTCTGCACAGCAGTGCTGTGTATCAAGGATATACAATTGCTAGCATCTTGTGCCTGTAGCAGTAATTGTTCTTATCTTAGTGAATCATGCCTTGTTGCTGCTGAAATGTCTTGTTGCACCTGAATCAATATACCAAGAGTCTTTTCTGGGGTTATCTGTGACACTTAGGGGTAAACTTACTAAAGTGAGAGTTTTAAGAAATGAGTTTTAAAAGAGATGTAGCCCACAGAAACCAATCAGATTCTACTTAACATTTGACTAGCACCTTCTAGAAGATAATAGCTAGAATCTCATTGGTTGCTATGGGCAACACTTCTAAAAAATCTCACTTTAGTAAATTTACCCCTTAGTGTTGACTGATCTCTGTCATCACACTTCTGGCTCTGCACATGGTCAACTTTTCTCTGCTTACAGTAGACTGCTTTGTGAGCTATCTTGTGACAATTAAAGCACTTGAATTTATATATTCTGGATTTTTCACTTGTTGCTTGCTATGCAGTTGCGACAGCATTAGTTTCACAGGATATACTTTCCCGAAACTCTAATAATTTTGCTCTCACTGTGGGGGAGATTTATCACATCTTGCAGAGAGATAAAATGGAGAGAGGTAAAGTACCAATCAATCATCTTATAACTGTCATTTTTCAAACACTTGGTGTTGTGTACACAACAATGGATATATAATGAGCCCAGGCAACTAATCCAGTGGAACTTAACCAGGATGTGTGCTTTATTGTGTACAACCTTACTTACTGTTACACTGGTTTTGTCTAGGACATGAAGCAGAGCTTGTACCGGAGCGGGGTTACACAGCTCACCAGCCAGTGACTGTCCCATGTACTGCTGTGGCAGCTGTGCAGGTGCTGGAAGAGCAGTAATTTAATTAGTAACTCAGTCAATTTGATTTAACCACCTGTGCTCAGACATGTATATCTCTAAAACCTTAACTGTTGGTGTACCTTGAGAACCGCATTTGGGAACATCTGGTCTAGGAGCATTTACTCATACATACATACATACAAACATACATGATTTTGTAACATATTTTAGCATTTTTTTTAATATACATTGGCGGGAGAGTTATTGTGTTGAGAAAAGGGTACTGGTCAAGTTGAAAATAAAAGTTAATCCCATCTGTCACTCATCATACATTCCCCGTAAATTCACGTATTGCCAGTTGTGCTGTACAGGTCTGGTAAGAAATCTATTCATGTTTACCACATTGCCATATAACCGAAAATTTGGAACCACAAAATAGTATCTTTCCAGAGGCCATTTCTCAAGGGTTTTATGTTCCTAATATCCATCTGGAGCTTGAAGGACAAAATTTAAATTAACGCATGAAAGGTAAATAATGTCCAGGGTATCAGCTGCTTGGAGTTAGAACCTGGTAGTCCACTGATGCATTCTGCCTTGTATGTAATACTCTTTGCTATTTTAAATGGTAAACAATACAAAGGAATGTAAACGTCTGCACACATATCATAATAATATTCGTGTTAACCCCATATTTATTGTTTTCCTAGATATTATTCTAATGAGAAACGGGGGTGCTGCCAATCAACAAAAAAGTACTGGAATAATCACAAAATTCTTTAATGTTAAACTTATGGTAATAGTTCTTTATTCTAGAGAGACATAAGATTGCTGTGTTTAATTTTCATATGAATAGAGAATTCTCATATTATAATTTCCATTTAGGATATAGTAAACGTGTCTTTCTAAAGTAAGTTAGATTCACATTTTTATTGTTATCTTATAATTATAACTGGGCATATAGCACATACATACACTGATGTCCTGTAACTGGACACACAACATATAGACAGTGACACCCTGTAACTAGGTGAATAACACACCTGATAAAGCTACTCAGCGAAACGTGCGTCAGCAGTATACCTGCCGTGTGTATCCCACACTCTGACTTAATATACTATTTTACTACAGTAAATTGTCCAGTTACAGGACATTTGAATAGCTCAGCGGTATATCTGCCGTGTAAATCTCATGCTTCGATTTGATACATGTTTTTAATGCAGTAATTGTCCAGTTACAGGACACTTGAATAGTTCCAATTTGAGAATTTCCTGCCTTGTGAGTTAACTGTGAATAGCAACATTGTTGCAGGATACGTAATACGTGTTCTCAGTTTTTTGGCAACAATCTATGATAATAACAGAGCACAATAAATGTTAAGTGTGTTATTCACCTAGTTACAGGGTGTCACTGTCTATATGTTGTGTGTCCAGTTACAGGACATCATATGCTATATGCCCAGTTATAAGATAACAATAAAAATGTGAATCTAACTTACCTTAGAAAGACACGTTTACGATATCCTAAATGGAAATTATAATATGAGAAATCTCTATTCATATGACAATTAAACACAGCAATCTTATGTCTCTCTAGAATAAAGAACTATTACCATAAGTTTAACATTAAAGAATTGCTGATATTTTACAACAATAGACTAGAGATACATATTACATATATGTTTATATCCCAACCAAGGAATTAGGATTTAGTTTAAACCATGTCACCATAACAGCTTGTCTTAAAGCGGTATATGCAACACGCTCAATACCTCAATAGACAATAACCATGATTGGAGTATTTGTCTATTTTGTAATGGCAATATAATTATATAAAGGGTACTATTAACATGCACATTGGCATTTACTCAAAATTATATTGATACTAACTGCCACATAACACAGTGGAATACACTGCTATTTATTAATTATATGCATATTAAATAGAGGGGATAACGGAATTTAACTGATATTCCTTCACTGTGAATAGAGTGCATATTTTATTTATCAACGCAGTGGCTCTGTAATACTAATACTCACACTAACAGAGCATGGACATCTATTATATTACTTATAAGAAATAAATTCACACGGCGGGTTTCTTCTTCTTGATTTTATTATCACATCTCTATTACTAATAGTTTCACAATTATTCTTTCTTTTCATTTTTTATCTATATTTCGCTGGAACCTATTCCAATTGGAATTTTTAATGTATATCTAATAAAGAATTAAATTTTTATTAGTTTCAACAAGTGCGCCATATAGGAAGACAAATTTCTTCTCTCTTCTTTTGTGACTATTTTAAATGGTTAATGAGCAAATATGGTTAGTAAGTGGCTTTGTTACAGCTACCAATTAATTAAGTCAATTATGGAAGCAGGAGGACTGTCACAGTATACTATTTATGGTGTGGTCCCAGTTGTAATGGTCAGCTTTGAAAAAGTCTTACATACAAGACAAAATGCATCAGAGGCTTGTACAGTAGCTCCAAGCAGTCAATTTACAAACTGAACATAAATCCACCAAAAAACATCCAGTTTGGCAAACCCGCTATTTATTAAATCTTCCCACAGACTAATTAATCTTGATATCTCCTGCGATACAGGCTTGATGCATCTACTTTTTACTTAATTTAGTGTTAGCCATATGGCAACTCCTGTTTCTGCATGATTTCTGGGGCCGAAAAGCTTCATAAACAGCAGTATGAAAATGCACCCTGTGCTGCCCCTGCCTCCCAGAACATGTGAAGTCATAATGTCACAATGAGTGGGCAGGGCCACCGAGACCAAGGAGAAGCTTAATACCCAGGAGTTAGAATGCTATGGGCAGCTCGGTGATGGCTTGCCGCCGGGACCAGGTACAAGTTCAGTGCCTGGAGAATTTAGATTTGAGACAGTGTGCAGAGAGGTGAAAATTCTGAAGAAGCACACTGTGTAAATGTTACATCAAAGTCCAACTTCTACAACTACGGATGCAAATTCATGCCCCTTTTGTGGAGTGGAAATTTGCATGTGACTTAATTATAACAAATTCATAAATATAGACAGCACACAGCATTGGTTTTATTAACTCTTTATTCACTTCAAAATTTATTTTCTTTAACACCCGATATCTTTATGATTTTAATATATTTCCTTTGTTAACCTTATTTAAGGATATACAATTTGTATACAAATAAATAAATAATAATAAAAAATTATTTCCATATAATAATAGAGTGGGCACTCTAAATATATCGAGACCAAAGGATTTCGGTCCTTTTTAAGGCATACCTAATAAAAAATGTGTTTTTTATAAATATATGTTATGAGAGGATGTGAGTGCACCAATTGAAACTGATCATCTTTCTTCTTGAAAAAGTTTTGGTCTATACACTCTAATCAGTAGGTGGCACCATCAAATATATGAAAAATAAATCTGAATTATTATTAATTTGTTATATAGCATCCTCACTGTAATATTATTCTTTATTTAATAATCTTGGTGCAGGAATATTTCTGCATGTAGACAAAAAAGGCTGCAATGTAATCATATGATTTATGTAAATTGTACTTTCTGTGCACCCCCGCCAGTACATAACACCCAGCTGATGACACATCCAGACTGTCATGGCTTCACCTCACTCAATGACAGGGCATGAATTTTAGGGTAATTCTGCTTTCCCAGGTGTGCTTCAGATCATCAAGCTTCAGGCAAAGGTATTTTTATTATCAGACATAATTAACCACACCAGTTCGACAACAAGCCCAGCTGACATCAGCAATAACTCAAGGTGTGTGAGTGTTTTTATGACAAATTCAATAAAATCTTGTGTTTCTCTGCTCAAGAACAGAATAGCATCTAAAGTCTGAGCAGAGACATAATAATACCTGGGACCTGTGTGTAGTATTCTATTGGCATGGAAGTTACATGCATATATAAGGGTCTATTTACTTAAGCTGGGTATACACGTCCAGATAAAATACCTGTCAGACCGACAGACATTTTATCTGGCAGCCTGCCAGCCGCAGATGTACATGGCATACACTGGGAGATTTCTCACAGTGTATTAGCCCGCCATCTGCACTCCGTCCCCGGGGGAGGAGACATTTCCCTGTTCCTTCCATGGGTAGGAACACAGGAAATGTCTGCCTGTAGGCCGCGGCTGGGCATACACTGCCCGATGCGGCCGACAGTTTACCTCATAAATATCGCATCGGACGGGCATGCTGGACAATTCGGCATGCTTGACCGAGCAATATTTAACCCTCGGTCGCCCGCACACACGCTTCAATTATCGGGTGGCGATCAGCGGATATCGGGTGGATCACCCTGATAATTGTAGCGTGTATGGCCGGCTTAAGCCTTGGATGAAGATAGTCAATCTAATTAGGTGCGAATTGCGAGTAGCGAGTTTGTTTCATGGAACTCGATGACTTAGCACGAATGCACGCACCTGAGAATACTCCAATCCAATTAAAAATTATATTTGCAGTGCCCGCAGCGGAGGTTTGCGAATTAACTGGCAAATGCGATGTGAGAGAAGTGCATGAAAAAGTGGGGAGACCATCCTGGAGCCCCCAAAATGGATCATTTCGTTAGCATGACCATATAAAAGGCTGTTTGTGGGCATTAGGAAAGTACTGATACATTTTAAATGGTGTCAAATGGCTGATTTGTGCTTTTTAAAAAAAAAATGCAAAAAAATGATAAAAAACAAACTTTTTTCATTTAATCTCAAACTTATTAAAGAAAAATGCAAAAACAGTAAGAAAAAATTAGATTTTGGTGTATTTTGAGGACACTTTGGAAAAAAACAAAAAAAGATAAAAAAAATACATATATTTTTCAATTAAAAAAAGACTGTAATTATATTTGGGGTGCCTAAACTAGCAAAAAAGTTGATATTGGAGTAATTTAAGGCCATTTTTTTAACCCCAAAAAATGACATGTAATTATTGGACTAATTAAGCTAATTGAAAACTTCCTCTTGCCTAATTAGTAATTGGGGGGGGGGTGTCCAAGGGGTTCAGCAGGGTGTTCCGCCATTTTAACCTTCAAATAAAAATTTTCCTTTCCATCTCTCACCCTCAGGGAGGTGTGAATGGAAAAATGTGAATTCACTGTGACTGGTTCAGAGCGAATAGCTAATTGGATTGCAAAATAAGTAAATATGCAAAGCAATAAATTCAGTTGATAACTACTGTAAATTGTACAGTATATAAGTATTTGACTTGATATCACAACTTGACTGGCCTAAAAATGATCCTATTGATATTGAGACCATTATCAGTCCTGTTAGTAAATTGAGCCAGAAAATAACTGGTATCAACCTGTGGGTGATAATCTTCCAACCACACAAACAGGCTGTAGTGTAACCCAGGCTGAGTGGTTGGGTCAATGCATATTGGTGCAGCTCAACAAATTGCTGGCGATCCTATGTTTCACACTCTACTTCTAAATCCTGGAGACTCCTAAATTACAGGAGAGCTCCCGGACAACCAACAGAGCAGGCAATTCTCCAGAGTGTGCTTACTTGCCATTGGGTGGTTGGGAACATGCAAAGTGAATGGGGTGTGATGACGTAAATTGTGTCATCATGCACCTGCCACTCAGTTATCAGATGATATGATTTCCCCACCCATGTCATGAGGCAAATTCCATGGCCAACTCCATCTACTTCCTTTTTCTTTCTTTGACTTAGGATGTGGTATGTTTTGAAGATATTCAGAATGTCAACGTGTACAGAATGTCTCTGTGTCAAATGTTGACATCTGTAATGTCGATGATGGTTGGCATGTCGACAAAAGCATTACCCATTCTCTTTTAGATGGATATGTATCAAGCCTACAAGACAGATGAAGTGGAGAAGTTGACCATAGCAATCAAACAGCTTCAAATTGTCATATTTATAGACTGTGCTAGATAAATGACAGTTAGAAGCTGATTGATTGCTATGGGCATCTTATCCACGTTATTTCTCTGGAAGGTTTCAAACCCTTAGGAGTTGCTGTATCAAGCAGTGAAAAGAGTGGAGAAGTTTCCCATAGCATCCAATCAGCTTTGAGGAAGCATTTATGCATATCTCCCAACTGTCCCGCATTCACGGGGACAGTCCAGTTTTTCTGGGACTGTCCCGCTGTCCCACCCGCGGGCTGCAGGGTCCCACGCTGGGAGAGAAGTTGGGGGGAACGCAAACCGGCAAGAAGAGGTAGAATAGATGCCGTACCCATGCGCACAGCATCTATTCACTAGTGTAGGGAGATCCTGGGGGCTACCCAGCATCTCAGAGTGTGCTGGATACGCCCCTATAATGACATCAGCGGGGTTGCAGCGAGGCTCCGCCCATGTTTCATCGCGGCTCTGTCCCCTTTACAGGAAGCCACACACGTCCCTAATGACTACTATTAAAGGTTGGGAGGTATGTTTCTGAACTACAATCTATAAAACGATAGGTAAATGTTGGTTGGTTGCTATAGGTAACTTTTTCATAGTTCCACTTCAACACTCTTTTCATTGCTTGATACATTAACCCTTTAGTCTGAGTCAAATATTAACATAACCATAATCTAACCCATACCCTAACTATAAAATCGTGTGTTGACATTCTGACTTTCGTTATTCATAATGTCGACATTGTGTGCATATTGTCATTCTC
This sequence comes from Taudactylus pleione, assembly GCA_031769625.1. Taxonomy (NCBI): domain Eukaryota; kingdom Metazoa; phylum Chordata; class Amphibia; order Anura; family Myobatrachidae; genus Taudactylus; species Taudactylus pleione. Next base: position 10,912,914 of record JAUIMM010000068.1, read on the forward strand.
ACTGTTGATATTAAGGGGTATATTTACTAAAGTGCGGGTTTTTAGAAGTGGAGATGTTGTTATGGACAACAACTTCACTTCTAGCAACACACACTTTAGTAAATATACCCCTCAGACCTTGTTGACATTCTGATGTCGACATTATACATGTTTACCAGCAGCCAAAAGTAGGAAAAGTAGGAATTTTGGTTAATCCTGTGATATAACATATCAAACATATAAATTGAGCCATGATAAAGTGCTGAACTACAGTACAAACAAAGTAATGGCAGTAAAAGAAAATGACCATATTATTATCTAATATATTACTAGAACTAAACATTAATACTCCTTTTCCACTGCTATGCCAGGTCGCACCTGGGATTATGTTCACGTGCCCATCCAGGACGCTACCCGGCTGAGACCCCTTACAGACAGGCGGCAGGACCCGGCACTAGTGCCGGGTCGATGACGCCATCAGCGTCACGTGATGTGCCTCGTGGTGAGGCTCTCCCTATGCATCGACCCGGGTTACCCGTTCACACTGCTTCACGAGCCAGGTTGAACACGCGTTCAACTCTGTTCATGACCAGGGTTGAAATGCCGGGTCACTCGGTCCTTTCACACTGCGCAGTGACCCAGGTTGCTGCGCGCTCACGTGCACTAACCCAGGTTATTGCTGGCAGTGGAAAAGGTGTATTACTTAACAATGTATTCTAAACAATTTTTATCCCTTTTTATCCTAACAGTACAATAGAGCTGAATAATGACAGCAGTCAGCTCACAGAATAAATCAGCCCAGAAAGGGCCCAAAATATTCTAACACTGAATTGTTGACAGGAAGGAGAAAAATAGTCTTTACCATCTGGAGAGAAGACTCTCGAGCTCCCTGATATTCCATCTCCAGCACAGTCCACAGGTTCCTGCAACTGTCACATCGCTGGTAATAAATTACAGCCCGAACTCAGTCATTACTTCTCTGGACTGAAATGACAGCTGAAATTCAGTCAAAATTTACTGTCTCTCAGTATTTTTTTCCAATACCTAACCTAATCTTTCTATCTTGTGGAAGCAATGAGTAAAATACATCACGATTTGTGGTATTTATGAACTGAACTAAATCATAAAATGGATGACTGTGACCTGTTATGTGCCTCCCGGGTCAAAAGTAGCTTTCCCATAATATTAAAAAGCTGGATTTCTATGAAGCAAAGGACTCTGGGAAGAAAACAGAATGGCATAATAGAAATTAAGTGCTTATATTAAAACTTAGGGGTCTATTTAGGAAGCTGGGAGTAGTCCTTTCTCTGCTGTTGTTACTACAGAAAAGCCTTATTTCAGCTCCTTACAATTTACCAAGAGGTAAATCACTGGTTACTTACTACTGTGTTAACTCTCTGGGGTAGATGTATGAAGCAGTGGAAAGAGGGGAGAAGTGTGCCAGTGGAGAATTTGCCCATGGCAACCAGCTTTGAGGTTGCATTTATCAAGTACATGCTATAACATAATAGGTAGGAGGGCAGCATAGACGGTGTAATGGTTAGTGTTACTGCCTCACAGCACTGAGGTCATGGGTTCGATTCCCACCATGGCCCTACCTGTATGGAGTTTGTATATTCTCCCTGTCCTTGCGTGGGTTTCCTCCGGGTACTCCAGTTTCCTCTCACACTCCAAAAATATACTGCTAGGTTAATTGGCTCCCAACACAAATTACCCCTAGTGTGTGCATGTACATTTGGTAGGGAATATAGATTGTAAGCTCCACTGGGCAGGGACTGATGTGAATGCAAGATCTTCTCTGAAAAGTGCTGCGGAATATGTGTGCGCTATATAAATAACTGGTAATAAATAAATAAATAAATAAATAAATAAATAAATCTGATTGGTTGCCATGGGTAACTTCTCCACTCTTTTCACTGCTTCATACTACAGCTTTCACCATAGATCTCTGTGGGGATGACTGCTTAACTCAATTTAAAAAGTAGTGTAAAGCATAGCTTTTCATTATTAGCCATCCTATGTGAAACAACTATGTGCATATGCAGACAACAGCCACGTTTGCACACTGATGAGCTAGGTTTTCGCCATGGTCTGAGAGGAGTCTCTGGATGGTAAACTGCTACAGTACTATATTATGTATCAGCGATACATGATAATACTAGTTACCCCTGAACATTGTTAAATGGGTTGTAGTTATGAGACTGGCGGCCGCGATGCAGCCGGTCTAAATCCCGAAAGGGGAAGTCAGATAAGGGACTTAAGATAGGCGTCGAAATACTGATGCTTATCTTAAGGGCTCGAGGGTTAGATTTAAGCAGTGTAGAGGGGTTAGGGTTAGGTTTTGGGGAGGAAGGCTAGGGTTAGGCACCCCTAGGGGGTAGGGTTAGGCACTTAGGTGTGAGACTTAGATTTAGGAACTAACAGGAAAGGGTTAGGGTTAGGGTGCGGTGTGGGGAGGGTTAGGGTTAGGCTACAAAAAGGGACGGTTAGGGTTAGGGGGAGAAGGGGGGAGGGTAAGTATACTTACCCGACCCCTGTCAGGATACCAACCATCGGGCTTCCACTGTCGGCAGTGGCGGGCTGGGCTGGGGGGCAGGGTGCCATCTGCCCCCCGGGCCGGTACAAGTTTAATGATCCAGGGCCGCCTGGCTGCTGGAGGCAGACAGTGGATTCTACTTCTCTCCGGCTGCTTGGTGCTATATCATGTATAATGAAGCATGGGCCAATAGAAAATGGCTGCCCCCACAGCAGTCTACAAAAACATGGCCACCGTCGACCAATGGGGAACCAGGTTTCATTTCCCACAGTGTTCACTGCAGAAGGAGAATTTATGCTCCAGCAGCTGCACAGCCACAAAGTTGGAAGCAGCACTCATCCTAGTTTACCTACACAGGTGTACTGTACCGGTACCTTTATACTCTATGTCTATACTGTACAGGTACCTTTTATGTGTCTATACAGTACAGGTACCTTTATATGTCTATACAGTACGGGTACCTTTATATGTCTATACTGTACATGTACCTTTATATGTCTATACTGTACAGGTACCTTTTATATGTCTATACAGTACAGGTACCTTTATATGTCTATACAGTACAGGTACCTTTACATGTCTATGCTGTACAGGTACCTTTATATGTCTATACAGCACAGGTACCTTTTATATGTCTATACTGTACATGTACCTTTATATGTCTATACAGCACAGGTACCTTTTATATGTCTATACTGTACATGTACCTTTATATGTCTATACTGTACAGGTACCTTTTATATGTCTATACAGTACAGGTACCTTTACATGTCTATGCTGTACAGGTACATTTATATGTCTATACAGTACAGGTACCTTTACATGTCTATGCTGTACAGGTACCTTTTATATGTCTATACAGTACAGGTACCTTTACATGTCTATGCTGTACAGGTACCTTTTATATGTCTATACAGTACAGGTACCTTTACATGTCTATGCTGTACAGGTACCTTTATATGTCTATACAGTACAGGTACCTTTTATATGTCTATACAGTACATGTACCTTTTATATGTCTATACTGTACATGTACCTTTACATGTCTATGCTGTGCAGGTACCTTTATATGTCTATACAGTACAGGCACCTTTTATATGTCTATACTGTACATGTACCTTTATATGTCTATACTGTACAGGTACCTTTTATATGTCTATACAGTACAGGTACCTTTACATGTCTATGCTGTACAGGTACCTTTTATATGTCTATACAGTACAGGTACCTTTACATGTCTATGCTGTACAGGTACCTTTATATGTCTATACAGTAAAGGTACCTTTATATGTCTATACTGTACATGTACCTTTATATGTCTATACTGTACAGGTACCTTTTATATGTCTATACAGTACAGGTACCTTTATATGTCTATACAGTACAGGTACCTTTACATGTCTATGCTGTACAGGTACCTTTATATGTCTATACAGCACAGGTACCTTTTATATGTCTATACTGTACATGTACCTTTATATGTCTATACAGCACAGGTACCTTTTATATGTCTATACTGTACAGGTACCTTTACATGTCTATGCTGTGCAGGTACCTTTATATGTCTATACAGTACAGGCACCTTTTATATGTCTATACTGTACATGTCCCTTTACATGTCTATGCTGTACAGGTACCTTTTATATGTCTATACAGTACAGGTACCTTTACATGTCTATGCTGTACAGGTACCTTTTATATGTCTATACAGTACAGGTACCTTTTATATGTCTATACAGTACATGCTTTTCTATCTAAACTATGTTTGAATAAGTCAGGGTGCTCTCATTGGACATCACCACTATGATCCTTTACTATCAATTTTGTCACTAAGTGTACCTGAAAAATTAATTACATTTTATTACATGTGCCTAGTTTTCATTCCTTTGGATTTGCTAAGTGTGACCTTAGATGTTCCTGCCTGGTCAGTGTATATACTGCTTGCACACTGGAGCTAGACATAATTGTCCAACTACTACCATACCAGGTTGTCTAGGTTGATTTTTATGTCCTGCTGTTAATAATTTCCATAGCACAGTTGTTGAGTGTATATGCTCATTACATATACATATATCCCTGTTGCTTTGAAACGAACAGTGGGTCTGATTCAGCACGGATTGCAAGTGCGTTGGACGATTTTTGTGATCTGCGCATGCGTAAAAGATGCAGTATGCAGACCCTGTACTCGGTGATTGACAGGAAGTGCTGTTTGGGGGTGGTCGTGCGAACGCATGTGTATCAGTGCGTTCGAACGCCGCCGCAGGGGCATGCATAGATTATTCACAGTGAACCCACACGCAGCCTGAATACTCACTGTGTGCAGGAAGTGTAGCAATTCCTGCGGGAGGCTCATGTCAACCACTATTCTGCATCTTGGGGCCGTATTCAATTGGCGGCGAAAAACTGAGATCAGCGAAAAGTTCTCACCGGTGATGTCATTTCGCCAGGCATGAACTTTTCCCCCTATTCAATTCCATAGACTTTTATCAGCGGGAAAGATTCGCCTCTGAAAGGAGGCGGAAAAAAGTGCAGAATTGGGGGTTTGTGGTGCAAAGTTGCGGGGACACATCTGCAGCCTTGGGACAGTACCCCTAAGGAGAAACTGCGTCAAAAAAAGTTAAAAAAAAATACTTTAGAACACCCCAAAATAGTACTTTCGTTTTGTGGGTGAGAAAATCAAGTTTGGGGGACAAACTTAAAAACTAGTGAAATCGACTCCAGGGGGTCCCCCAAGTATGCCCCAGGTGTTTTTTTGATTGCAGGTGCTTGCTGAAGGTGCATTTTTTTTTTATGTTTTTTTAAAAACGCACTTTAGATATTTTTTTTTTTTAACCATGCTTGCACCCATTTTCATGTACCCCAAATTTGCTGAGACTACTTATTTTCACCAAAAAAACCTGCTAAATGCTATTCTTCACCACTTGTGGAAAGACGCTAAAGAGCACCAATAGAGCGCATTAAAGCACCCCAAATACCTTCAGCAGGGCTATTTGGGGGTATGCATAGTGATCCCCCATGTCGGTGCCTCTTTTGGGGGGTGTCAGGCTGATTTCCCCAAATCTGACAGGACTTTTTGCCGAATTCAGTTTCGCCGGGACGAGTTCTCACATCCTTTGCAATTGAATAGGGCGAATCGTGGTGACGAGCGCAATATTTTTCAGGAGGCATAACTTGCGAGGACGCCGAAATCTCCGGCATGCGAAAAGTCCGGAACTTTTTGCCAGCAATTGAATACGGCCCTTGGTCTTATGGTTCTCGATTTTACCAATGTTATCACAATCTTGCACATTATTATGGATGCGAGTGAAGGTAAGGGGGCGTCTTTATGAAGTGCTGGGGGTCTTCATAATGTGGTGCGGTGGCAGTGCGTATGCATTCATTAGCATATTCTCACAGCGGCCAGGTGCGTGCAATTGCAGACTTGCGATCTGTGCTGAATCAGGCCCAGCGTTTCAAATTCACCAGCCCTTCAAGGTTGACCGTTGTGCTGACATTTATGTTTGCAGCTATTATATAGGTCATTTCATCTATTTCTTATTATTCCCTGGTTGCCGGTTACCTTAATTTCATATGTTTATATGCATTCTATTACCATATTATTATATTATATATTTTATTATTATAATTATTATTATATTTTACCTTTATGTGAATTATAATTTTTTTCCTCTTCCCCCCCTCACTATTTGTGTGTTTGCACTTTTGTATTGTACTGTTTATTATACATGACATTATCGTGCACAAATTGTGCACAACTAATGAGCGATTGAACGATTACCATGTCATAATTGTTCAATCGCTCATTTATATCTGCTAGTCGAAGTGCCCCTTTAGACATAATGGGCAGGGATTAAAGTGGGGCAGAACTGCATTCTGTCAGTACTATTTGGAACCAGTTCCGCCTTCTCCAACCCACCTTACCTGGCCAGTCAGCCCTGCACCACGGGGAGTTGCCAGGCGACTGCTGAGATTTTGTTATTAGCAGGTACCCGCCTCCTTCCTTACAGCAGCAGACTGAGGATGGAGTTCACTCCTGAGCTCCGGCTTCCGGCTCCCACAGTGGGCACTATGGGACAGATGTCATGATGTCTCTCCCATAGTTCCGAGGAGCAGCCAGTCGGATGGCAGTGGACGCGGGAGCGGGGCTTAAGGTAAGTATTGTGTGTTAACGTTTCTTTTTGTGTAAGGGGCACTACTAATGGGGGCATTACCACTGGGGCACTACTAATGAGGGCATTGCATAAGGGGCATCACTCATGTGGGCATTGCATAAGGGGCACCACTACTGTGGGCACTGCAAAAGGGGCACTACCTCTGTGGGGCACTACATAAGGTGCACCACTACTGGAGGCATTGTATAAGGAGCACTATTACTGTGGGAATTAGGTGTATTAGGGGCACTAATGTGGGTATTGTGTATAAGGGGCCCTTACTGTGTGTCATAACATGAATAAGGGACACTACTACTGTATGAGTTGTAATGTGAATCAGGGGCACTATGTGAAGTGTAATGTGAATAAGATTGTGCTATTGTGTGACCACACCCCTTTCTGCAGATGCACATATTTCTTCTCGCAGCCTCCTGAGTTGGGTAGCAGAAATGTGCGATAAGCAAAATCTTTGGGCTCCCAAACAGGAGTTTGGGTGCCCAAAGCAGTGCTTTAGGTGGGTTTAGCCACATTGCGCTGCTCCACTTGGTGCTTTTGGGCACACACATGTGGCACTCATGCACTGGTGAAAAAGCCAGGGCCACTTGATTGCTGTTGCCCCCCAGGCTTAAAGTTGCCAGCCAGCCCCTGACTGTCGGTATTCTGACAGGAGGCATCCCGACAGCCAGCATTACTTACCCATTCCTGTTAAATAGATCCCTTATAACATTCCACATTTTGATTGCTTACACATTGCTTACTGTTCAATTCTTTTCAAAAGTAGGCATTGTGAGTTCGGTACCGGGGCATAGTTATTTTATATTAAGAAACTCTAAAGGTGCGTACACACATAACGATTTTTTGAATGATTTTGAACGATTTAACTATAACGAAGTCGTTAGTGTTAAATTGTTTGTAAAATCATTTATCTTTTTAAGCTGAACGATGAACGATAATCGTTCATGCGTGTTCACGTTTGTAGTTCATCGTCCATTCTGACTGTCCAACAAACGATTTTCATTCAGAAAATCGTTCATGTTGTGCAGAATGAACAATAAACGATGAACGATTTCATTTCACTGTATGCATGATTAAAAAATCATTCGTTTTTGAAAATCGTTCTATATTTTAGTAACCAACGATTTTTAGTGAACGATTTTTGTTCACTTTTTCAAGGGAAAATCTGAACGAAAATCGTTCACTAAAATCGTTGGTTACTAACATCGTTATGTGTGTATGCACCTTTAGTAATAATAAACATTCATACTAAGTAATTCATGTGATATCATATCTCCATATTTAATAGTAATCATGTATTAAAGCCATTTCACTTGAATTTATGATAGATCACTCTCATATATAAATCTCATGAAAATAAATTAAAATACCAACCTGCAGTAGTGCAACAAATACACCTAGATGCTACAGCATGCCTGTAATATAATACATCTAAACTACAATGCTTCTGCTATTATAAATAACTGAACGTCTGCAACATTTAAAAAAATATAAATGATAAACACAGTGAAATGTAACTGTAAAAGCTATATAATTAGCAGCTATCATATGACAAAAGAGAAACTCAATAACATGAAAAACAGACTGAGTGAAACATGTTCCAGGCATTTTTGGAATGATGCCATCTAATTAGATTCTGTTTTATATTATATAAGAAGCTTGATCGGGGGTGGAGACAGCATAGAATCAAGGCCGGGGCAAACATTAGGTAAACCTAGAAAGTTGCCTATTTTGCCAATGTTTAGGGGCACCTAAAACAATGAGTGTAACAGGATAATGTAGGTCCCAAATGGGGACCCAGCTGTTGACAAGGAGGAAAAACAGCTGCCAACTTCTTACATGTGACACCGCCAGCTGCTGCTTCTCCTTGTATGTGTAGGTCTGGGAGTGTGGCTCGTGGCTTAGATGTCACAGCACAGTGTCACGCTACAGAATTCCTCCCCCCTCTTCCTGTCTGCTAGGGTAAGTAGCAGTGGCTGTGGGTGCACTGCTTTCAAGGGGGTGTGTTCTATCACCAGCCCTATATAACTATCAATAGAATTTACAGGCATGCTAAACCAAATGAAGAGTAAAAATTAAACAATAAGAAAAAAATCTTATCTATTCTACATAGCCCATAAAAACATGTGAAGGGTTGCTTTTCATTATAACCAGCGGGGTTGTAACTTAAAGTGGATAAGTGACTTGGATTCTGTACTAACTAAGCAGTGATCACAGCCTGATTGATGAAATGTGGGTTCTGACTAGATCATTACAATATATCATACATCAAAATGAATAACCCTGTCTCAATATGAATTTGGTCTCAAACATTCCACAAAACTGCCAGGTTGGCTCATTCCCAGACATTGTAACTGTCAATCCGACTGGGGCTACTCTAATAATGTGTGTAACCATGAAATGCCTCATGCTACAGCAATGTCACTAGCTCCTTGTGAATTCATAGGCTTCTGAATGTTCCAACAAAATGTCTTCCTACACTGTAATAAGGAAATGATTAGCAACTGCTAGCCTGGCTTAAGGTGCCCATATAGTCATATACATTGCAATTTAGACCTAAACATACAAGGTGCCAAAATGATTGCAGATTCTGACATTTCATTCAGATCTTTCAGGTGTCAACCAAAATACCAATAAATCTGGTCAGACAATAAATATATATGGAGGCCAGCAAACTAGTGAACTAACTGTGCCCTGCATGATCCAAGCTGCTGGCTCTGATTGCCTTATGGCGCAGTCTTTTAGACTTGATATGAGAAAAAGTAACACATATGAATTTGTATGTAAATTGTCAAATCTGGTCCATCTACTGAGTAGATGGGGTGAGCAGACAGATCAGTCTGCTTGTTTACATCTTTATATTATTAATGCCGGCTTCCGTGTTTAAAATGCAGACTAGATACAAAAATTAGTTAATTTTTAAATGCAATAAAATTGAAGCTGACTAGTAGGACTGCAGCTGATAAGAGACCCAACACCTGTAAAGACAAGATACACATGATAAGTTATAATGGAGTTCCCTGGGGGAAAGGTTTGTCCTGTTGACCTCTGATCCCTTCCTCCTGACCTCTTCAATTTAACAGATTAACCCCACAGTGTCAGGGGCCTAAAATACATTGATTCTCAGAGGTCAGATATCAAAAGCTATTTTAGCTACTCCCTCTGCAACTTCTGGGATCCTATTAAATGTGAGCAACAAATCACGTTCATATTAATTTGCACTCATGCATGTTTAGACCATATGACAGATAAAGATGCATTTAGCAAATATTGCAGGGTTTGTATTTTATTAATTTTATCCTATAATAACACATCACTTTTACAAACAAGTGATTTCAACATCTATGTCAGATTCACCAATGACAATTTATTTATTTATAGACACAAATTTATTTATTTGTGTCTTCTAAGATATTTTTATCAAATTGATGGGGTTTTTAAAAGCTGTGAAACAGAAAGCCTCCCAAAAATTGATAGATAATCAAAATGTTTCAATAAATTACCATTTTTTTCATACTTTTTAAAATAATTTTTATTTAAGAAGTAATATTTTTGAATTTGTGTACCAAAAACAGAACTATTGGCCAAATATTGTGAATCTTGTTGCAAAACAGAAAATCCACTCATCTCTTAGGACACACATACCAGTTTTCCAGTCCATGATTCATTCTTACATACTTTTTTTGTTTTGGATGGAAAACTGCTATTCCTACTATTTCTGGTAATATTATTAGTCTGCATTTGTGGATAAAAATAATTCTTATATTAGAAAATGAATTCCAAAATTACAATATAATTGTTATATTAAGGGGCAAATCCATGGGATACATGTTGTAGACATGGCTCATTTAGGAGGTTTATGTCATGGCAGCAAGTGATCTAGGAGGTCATGTGACAGGGTGTGGTATTTTTTGCCAACAGTTATGTAAAAGAATGACAACATGGTCAAATTATATTGACATGCTTAGCATCTCTACAATGACCATGTCCACATTCATCATGTCACATGTCGACATGACATAATGTCCCTGGCGGTCCAGCAGTCATTTACGTTGTTCTGGCAGCAGCAGCGTCTCCAGCACCATCTTCCTTATCCCGGTGGTCATGTGAAAAACAGTACTAGCACAGACTTCTCATGAATGGTGGTTCTGGTGAGTATTCTCCCCCTTTTCCTAATCCTTACCCCCTAACACTCCCCTTAGTGCTCAATCCTAACCCCATGCAGCCTATCCCTAACCATCACTAGTGCTTAACCCTAACCCTCCTGACGGCACCAAAACATGTGTCAGCATTCTGAGAATGTAGATAATTTATATGGCGACATTTCAGAGGTCGACATTGTGAACACGCCAACTCTGACGATGTCAACATGGTGCTTATCAACTCGTTGAACCATGTTGACATTGTGGTTTCGACATGATGAATGTCGACATGGCGACTGTCGACCGTGTGACCGCATACCCATGTACCAATCATCATTTTACACACAGCTGGGTACAAAGGCCCTAGTTATTGTCAAAAAGTTACTTCTTCAGTCTGCAAATTAATATTTGTGAGATTTAAAATGAACCTTGCCACTGGAGATGAGGATAGTTTTCAAAACTGTTCTGTGGAATATTCACCTCATTTAGCATGTGGCTGTGAAGTTTCACAAGTTTCCAAAATGGATTTTGGCCTTAAGTGTTCCGCACATAAATCCCCCTATTATTTGTGTCCTGCGCGTAATTCAAATCCCAACACAGCAGAAAGAATTGGCTGTTAATTAAACAGCTCTATTTCTTGATTATAAAAATTGGGAAAGTATTAATGTAAAAATTCAGCACTGGATGGCAATTTCACCTAATGATGAACCAAAAGTGGAGCCTGAATTCCAAAAGGTATGCGTTTGGCATCCCGGCGGTCGAGATGCCAACACTTACATTACCAGCACCAGAATACAGACGCTGGTCAGAATCCCAGCACCAGCATCCCGACCACCAGGATGCCGAAGGTAAGTAATGGGACTGTCTGTATTTCATACCGATTCCATTCCGAAACTATGCACTTCTGCAAATGGTCTGGTTTACAATGAAAATCAATTTGAGTGTAACTTTGTATCAGCATCGCTCATCTCTGCTTACAACTGATAAAATCAAGTAGTGTCATCTGGAATCATAATTTAACTAAATTTAGATCATTTAGATTAACTCACAGTACAAATAGTTTTATTCAGTAGTATTTCATCCAACTTAACATACAGTATAAGAAATATCCATAGCTGTATTGTAACAGTTAAAATGTATGGACACTGTTATTTACTTTTGTATGTTTTTTTCTGCTTCTTCTGCAGTTTTTTTCTACATTATTCTGCTTTTTAAGTTCTTTTCACTTACAATGCTTGTGTTATGGTTTTCTCAAAGTCCAAATTAAATAAGATCAGTTAAAAAAATAAAGAAGGAAACACAAAAAAACATTTACTGCATAACAAACTGTATCGAGAATGAATATTTTTTGCTGAAAGAAATGCTTGTGTGTCCAAAATCATGGGTGAACCTTTATCAAATCTCAATAGTTTAGTTAAACTGAGTAACTGTTTGTATATGTAAAATTATTTTTTTTTTCCAAAAATGCTTCTGACTAGAAATAATTAGTTTCTTAAAAAATATTCTCAAATTTGTATACATTTTTTTTTTTAAAGATGCACACATTTCTATATTTGTAATAGGGCTACTTTGATGAAACAGTGAAATAAAGAGACAAACATTTTTTTACTTTAAATTAGAATTCAATATTTTATATACTAATATATATATATTCTCTATATATATGGGTTTTTTTATTTTATTTTAACTAGAATGATCAGTGAGAAATAGTTCTTGCTGGCCCATTCTTGTTTTATATACGCTACAAACCCATTACAGAAATTATTGGTTACTAAAAGGATTGTCTTCTACAGTCTATTTCCCAACTGGACGCTCAGTTTTAAAAGCACACATTCCATTTTGTCAATTATCTTCAGGGCTAATTCACCTGGGATGTCCATCATGAAGTGATGTCACGGTTCACCTTTGTATATAGACAATGGATTTTACTTTGTTGTCACAAGTAATTTTAGTTTAAACAGGTATTAACAGATTAATCACATAAAAGAACTTTTAATATTGGCATGCATATGGATGGCTGCCTCAAAAGGCAACCCTAATTAACATACAAATATACTGTTTTGTTTCTCCTACCTGTTCCTTTAAAATAAAAACGTGGTATAACAAGACAAGCTTTGTTTTGCCAAACTGAGCTGTCAAGGTATTTCGGTTTCAGTATTTTGGTAGCTTTAAAAGGATTAAAAATGCCTAGGCACATACAGTATCCAAAACAAAATGCTACAAAATGTACCTTTTTGTACTATTTACAAATTTGTATGTATAAGAGTATATATTTGTACAGACATATATATATATATATATACATATATATATATATATGTATATATATATATATATATATATATATATATACATACATATATAGATATATTTATTTATGTTGAACAACAATAAATAAACCAGGAATCCAACTTGGCATAACATTATATCTGTTTCATAACAAATAACTAATACATTCTAGACAATTAGTTACTCTGCAAAAAAGAAAAGAGTGTACAATTTTGGGTACAATATTTGCAGTCCCCCCAAATAGATGTTAAGACACTGTTTGAAGTGGTAAATCTATTTTATAGAAAATCATACTAATCACAATTTTTTATCTATACATACCTTAATTCTGTATTAATTAATGGAAAAAGTCAGCATAAATGAACTTAATACAATAATTTGCACATTTGCATTGAGAAACCTTGCCGGATTTTCAACATAATTTTTTTATTATTTTAAAAGTATCAGTTAGCATTATAATATTGTAGTCTAACAGTAAACAAAATAATAACTTACACCGAATGGCAAAGTGTTAAAACCAGATTATATTCAAGCATACAGATATATATTAATTTTTTTATTTAGTGATTTGCAAATGTTTGAAAAAGAAAGTTCTTGAACTTGCTACGTGCCTTTTAAAAGGTGAACTGTTATAAAAGCCACAGACTCATTCGTGTGAAACAGTATACTTCTCTCGCCTTTGGTGGTGAGACAAAAGAGAAAAAAAGGGTTTCCACATTTTGGTTGTATTTGTTATGTTATTGCTTGGGGACAGCTAAGTGAAGAAGCTTGTATTGTTAAGTCCCAGTTATCATGTATAGTACTTCTAGCTACATGCACTGCATTATCCCTAACGCCAAGCAAAGGCTTGAAACATCCTAGTCACTCCAAATGTTTTAGGCATTTGCCTACATGTGGTTACCTGCACTGATTGAACTGTTGACAAACATACCTGTTTCCCAATCTATACTCATTAAGGCAACACCCAGTCTTTAGTCTATTAAACACAGTAATAATGAGGTAAAATGCCAAATGAGAAGGCGTGCCATGGTTGTAAATGTAAATGAAGTAATTTAAAAAAAAAAGAAAAACATTCTGGCACATAATAGTGATTATAGAAGTGTAATGTATCTCCTACTATGGGTTATAAAGACACTGTTATGAGACCCCATCAGGACGGAAAGTCTCTGCAGTGATTTCAGTTTTCATTCTATAATAGTATTTTTTTATACTATGTCCCTTGTACAGTATATGTAATGAGGGGTAATGAAGCAATGGTGTCACTCACTACCCTTAGCGTATAACTAATGTCGCAGATTATCAGATTATTTATTTTGTTCTAACCCTACCCTGAAGGAACTATAAAGGGAAAGATATCAGTTTTATTAGTTCCACTTTGTTATTCAACATACAGTATGTTTACTAACACATGGATATAATATATTTTATACAGAGGCTTTAATTTCATGAAAAATGTAGGAACATTGTTTAGTCTTGAAATCGAATATCTAAACAAATACCCTCAAATCACCCATTCCCCCTCTTGATGGATTTGAAGAGTGTTTGCTACTATTTTGTTATCAAATATTTTTTTTACTCCTTACTGTAATATATTGTTGATGATATTTGTAAAATTGAAATTATAGTGTAATTATAATATAATTATAATATAATATAAATTGCAAAAGAACATCGGAGCCCACCCTTTTCCCATTCAATACTACATTATTAACACATTTTAAAAATCAGCTATACAGTATACTGGCTATCAGACAAACATGGAGTACTAATCTCTAGCCAAAAGAGAGTTAAACGTTAGAAAACATTTAAGCACTTGTGTTCAAATCTTCATTTGTGGAGCAACACATGAAGGTGTAAAATAATAGCCTCTGGTTGAACTCTGAATTAAAGGAGGCGTGTACCCTTATGTTTACTATGTGTTAGTAAATACATCCTTTTTTTTTTTTAAATCCAATCCAAGGCTCATAGATCACAATCAGTGTTGCGTTCAAAGCGTTAGCTGGAACCTTGAGGACAGATTTTTTTTTTACTTCTCTTCTCTGGCTTCCAGCAATTTGTATTTTCTATAAACCTTTAACAGCTCAGCACGCAAAAGACTGATTCCATGGTGCACTTTCTCAGCACACAAGTCTAACAAAACTGTTACTTTACTTGACTACTACACTATAACAGGCAAGATTATTACATTTACAGACCTTGTGGAAAGTGTGAATTACTGAAATAATGCACATTTAATTTTGAGAGAAGGAATTTAAAAAAAAAGAATGCCATATATATCAGCACAAACAGACAACAAGATATTTGGGATATTTATCAAAATCTAATTGTTAAATGTATTCAGTTTGTTGATATAATGTACTATTATGGTAATGATAATGACAGTTTTAGATTATTTTGCTGATTTTCACATTTTTCTTTTTAGTTTAAAGTGAACCTGCTACCCACAGGCACGGACAGACTGGGGCTTTATTTGGAACCTGCATTGTCTATCCACATGTGCTATAGGCTTAAATGTTTTCTAATGTTTGGCTCACCTTTGGCTACAGGTTAATATGGGGCGTGGTAACACCTCATTGGGAGTGACAATGCCTCATGGGAGCGAGTTCATGCCTCTTGGGGCTTGGTGTCACATCATGCCCCAGTCTAAGCATGACGGCCAAGAAGAGAGCGCCGGGAAGCGGAGATGCTTGACCAGACCTTCTCACAGCCATACCGACCCATAAGCCTTTCTGGCATTTGCCAGAAGTGCCAGAAAGTCAGTCTAGCCTTGCCCACAGATAGTGGTGGCAGCTACTTTGTAGGCTGAATGAATATGCAACAGAATGTAGATTATGAATTCATTAGGAAGCCGTACTTCATAAATATGGGCCAGAACTCAATAATATTGGACATGGGGGTAAATGTAACAGCCTGTAACTTGCAGGCATTGGTGTGATCCTGGTGAGTCTGCCCAATGTTTTAAAGTGGCAATAATTTAAAAGGCAAAATCAATTAGCTGGGATCTCATTGATGCCTGCAAGTCACAGACTATTACATTTACCTCACAGAGTGAGCTTGGAACCCATTTATTAATGATCGCATTTGCAATGCGATCTGGGCATGGTATTACTGCCCATGATCACATTACAAGATGCGGTCATAGTGCCGGAATGTATGATCCGGCACCCGCAGGGACAGGGGCTCTGAAAGGAGCCCACCCCTGCGATGTCCCCGGAGTGCTGCCAGGGCTACAGCGCATGCACAGTCCCGCTGACTACACATTACCCATTGCCGTGGAGTGTTCCTAGGGAACCCTCTACCAGCTAAATATGCGAAGTGTAGCCCCTGATAATGGGTGTTTTCGGGGAATACGCTCCAAATATTTAATGATAAATAGGCCCATTAATGATGCCACTGGTTCTGAGTAAACCAATAAGCTGCTTACTAGTTCAGCCAATAAAATTGCTCCCACTACTGTGTGCAGGAACAATTGCCTTCACTTACCGGAATATCCGGGAAAGCCAGAATTAAAGCTCCCAGAGACAGCAGGCAATTCTTCCGCACCTACATGCTGGCAAGGTGGCCATGGCTGTTTAATTAGCCCAGCTCACTTCAATGGATACTAAATGGGCAAGAGAAACATGATGCAAATAGCATCATAATTCAATTTGTCCCACTAACCAGGTGATCTATAAATGGGTCATCCGGTTGTGTTCACCTCTTCATTTCATACCACTCCTTCCCCAAAGTGGAGATATTAGACAATGGGGTCTATGTACTAAGCAGTGGTAAGTGACAGAGTGAAAAGTGATAAGTCAGTGATAAGGTGCCAGCCAATCAGCTTCCAACTGTCATCTCACAGGCTGTGTTTGAAAAATTACAGTTGGGAGCTGATTGGCTGGTACCTTATCACAGACTTATCACTTTTCACTCTGTCACTTATCACTGCTTAGTACATAGACCCCAATGTATGAATAGTCAGATTGTATGTGTATGTATTATTATGTAGGTTGTTAAGTTTATACAATTTTTATTTTTAATGAAAGAAAAAAAATGTTAAAATAACAAAGTATTAAAAGACATTTGTGCCTCAAGGCTTTCCTGTTAACCACGGGCCAAGCAACACAAATGCAATAAACTTTAACATTTGCTTTGCACCACCCATTTTTACTGTAAGCTAAGCATTCCTTAATACAGAATTCATAAAAGAAATGTGTAAGAATTTGTGCATGCATAATCTGTTAATAAAGGATACATACATATAAGTAACACCTCTTTCATACACATTGAGGGGCCTATTCATCAACACTAAAATAACGGTTTTAAGGACATTTTCCTTAATTACCGTTTTTTTTTAGTATTCATTAACACACGTAACACAGGAGATATCACTGATATCTCCTGGTTAAGTCCCCCTGCGTTAATTTCCGCACTCCCCATACATTAGTATGGGGATGTAGAAATTAGGCTATTCACCAAATTTTTAAAATTAAGTATTTTCAGAATTTGATGGTGTTACTATACGCCACTCTCAGGTGGCGTACAGTGGGACATACTTACCTACTTTCAGCGGGAGCAGGTCCTCCTCGGCTCCCTCTGTCGCTCCCTGGTCCCTCCTCCAGCTCCGGTTGCTGCTCTGTCACATATTGTGTTCAAAGAACAATGTAAAGTTAAAAAATAAAGTTTAAAAAAAAAATCTTCAGACGGGAGGTCCGGGGTCCGCGGCTGCAGCCTGTCTACCAGGCAGCCAGGTGGGTGGGAGAGGGGAGCGGAGGGGGGTGGGGGATGGACACACAATTACTGCAACTGTAGTGAATGTAACAGGGCATGTGCAGCACTGATTACAGCTGCGGTAAGTTAGTGTAGAGAGGGAAAAGTATCTATTTCCCGGAAAGCTGTCATCGCAAAAATGATAGCTTTTCGGAATAGATAGTTATAGGGAGGAGCAATGATGAATTCCTCCGGTAATTAGGTAGAACTGCATGCAAGTTCTAAACCTAATTACTTCCATCGAGTTTTTAGTTATGATGACTAGGCCTCTTAGGCTTTAGACATGGTGGTAACGTAACAAATGCTTCTTTCACCTTTCTTTCTCTTGCCTAATGGCAATGCCTCCACCTGAATCTGGATAATCCACGGGATAGGGATCAGGTCTTCTGTCCACCAGATATTGATGCAAGCAGAGCCGTAACTAGATTTTTTGGTGCCCTGTGCCAGAATGAGCATTGGCGCTCCGCCCCACTCACTATTTTTCATATAGGGACATAAAACGCACACCTGAAAAAGGGTCATGGCTTCATGGGGAAGGGCCAAGGAAGAGAAAGGGGAGGCCAGGAGCTGCTGGGGATAAAAGAAGAGGAACCTACAAGTGAGAATTATAATAAACAGAAAATTGACAGGCCCAAAACAGCGCACCCTGCCCTGCGGTGCCCTGTGCCATGGCACAGGTCGCACTACCCTAGATACGGCCCTGGATTCAGGTAACCTCTGCCCCAACACCTCCCAACCATAATACTCAGCAAATATGTAACACTCAGGATTTGCTGTTAAGACCACCACAATACATTTATTAACCATGAGTGTAGGAAAGGGAGGCAAATCTTCAGCTTTCAAAAACACAATGTATATCAGCAGCATATATTGTAAGCATTATAAAGGAATGAAGTCACTAAATAGGACATAGTAAACAGCAGTAGAAATTAAGGTCATAATCAATAAGAAACAAGAATATTAATAATGATCTCAAACTATAGAGTTAGCGATGATAAATTCTGCTAAAGACAAGATATGAAAACATTGCTGTAAAACCACAATATGGAATCAGAAGCACCGATAATCGTAAGAAATACAAACACAATATATAAATATTCTGTACCAACCAAATCTTCTAAGGTTATAAACTACAGTTCCGCTTCTCACAGGCGATACTATCAGAGACACCACACCTATCTGATAAGGCTAAACCTTGCAGGAACAACTATATTCTGTTTAGTACACAAATACACAAAACATATCTCCTATTATTGGACTTGACTAGAATCAGGAGCTTTATAATCCAATATTCCAAGTTGGCGTGCATATAGTAATGGTTACAAGTGCAGTATCTCTCTCCCTCTTTAATCAAATGTCTCTAAAGGCTTTTGGCTGCTACAATACACTCTATTGGCACTGCTGAATGATTTCTATGTCTCTTCTTCTATGTTGTATACTGTGATAATCAATATCACTGTCCACAGAGCGGTGTTTAAATAGCAATAAGTACTCTCTAACATAATCCACAAATCTTTTTTTTTTCTGGTAGATTACTGCAGATATATATCACTATGGGTGCGTCACTTATATGTACTGTATGAAAAGAATGTTGTATGTAATTGTTCATCACCGCTTTCTTGCTAGAAGAATGCTCCCTGGCATACACCCAGAACCGGAGACTCCCTCTTTGATCAGGGACTAGCTTGAAAACACCCAAAGCTGCAGATTCTGGACTGACTCTCCCAAGGGGTCAGCTCTACAACACTCTCTACACTATCTGTTTACTCAAGTCTCTCAAAGCAACCTGCTGTCCATTCGCAGCAGGGATTAGCAGCCTTGTCTATCAGCTTACCATTGGTCATGTTCCAGCACTCTAGCACCTAGGCAGGCCTGACTCCCAGTCAGCCTCCTGTCTCAACTTCCTCTCCTCTTGTGCAGTAATCCTTTTTGGTGCCAAACCAGCCCTTATAGAGTCTTGGCTCCACTATTTCCGCCAGACTCGGCTCCCGATTGACTCCATCTGACTTTATGTCAATCATGCTTTGAGAACTCCCAGACGGGGCTAATGGTCCTCTTTCAGCCCAGTGGCAGCCATCTTTGCATATCTCATGCATTGAGTCTCCATCATGGGTGGATCACTGTGTAAATAGCTCCTGAGATCTCCAGGACACTACCGGCCAGGAGAGCAAGGGGGGGCTCCATATAATATACAAATGTGAATAATAAACTATGCAATATTGTGAATTTATTTATTTGTTGCTGTGTTTTTTTTTTATTACCTCACAGCCAGGTGCTATGGAGTATCACAGCTCAGAAAGTTATGTCACCTGAGTAACTGTATGTAAACTGCAACCAAAACAAGAGCAGTTTGATCCTGAGAGCGGGCCTGCAGGACGGGTTACATTCCTGACTCCAGCAAGAGATGTAAAGCAGAATTATGTCTGCCCGCAGGACTTCAATCATATATTAATTTCATTTTCGTGACATTTACTCTAACATATTTGTGTGCCAAAAAAAGTTGATGTATCTATCTAATGAGAATCTGTTCCAATAATCATATTTTTCAATTATCAAGAATTGTTGGGACTGTCCCACCATTCTGATAATCAGGACCTTTGTCCCGACAGCTGGGGATGTTGGAAGACACAGTGGTCAATTGACGGTAACTATTTGTGCCAGTGTTTATTTGTATATAATGAATTATATGAAGAATTGTTAATCAAATGCAACATCTGCTAGTCTCAACTAATTAACTCCAATAACATATTAACCCTTTACACCCTTATTCTTACTCCTATACCCTCATTTACCTGTTGGTGATCTCAAGTTGGTGATCTCGAGTTCTTCTTTTTGCAGGCACAGTGTTCTAGAAGCAGGCAGCCAGGAAGGTCACAACGAGTCTGTGACTGAGAAGTAGGGGCCATCAGACATGTGGCTGTGCATCCTATTGTGCATCCTATCGCTGTAGCTCATGGCCCCTGGGAGGGGATAAGGATATAATGCTGACTGCCACCCTCCCCACTCCATGGTTTAAAGAATTTCTTTTTTTTATCTAACATTCCCGTCTCCGCCACTGGTCACCACCCTCTCTCATTCACCTGGGGCACGTGCCCTACCTGCCCCTCAGCTAAGACTCTGGGGAGACATGTCTAGCTCAGAAGGGCTCTTTGGAACAGCTTGGAATATCCCCAAACTTGACACAATAGGCATCATGTGAGCAGTGGAGGAGTAGGAAGATGGCTGCCGGATGTGCTCTAAGGACATGCTTAACAGCTTTCCTTGTTGCCGAGTGCCTCTCCAGACACCTGCAAGGTACAACAGTGCTGCAGAGTGATGCCTGAGTAATGTCCATGCTGCCCTCTCGGGCTTCTGTCATGGGCTGCATCACCAGTGGCACACACCACATTACCACTGGTCTAGTGTTTCCAAATTCGTTTCTACTACTAGATGAAGGATTGTAGATCTACAGATCCACACCTGTCTAATATCGCCCTGCAGTCCTAGGGGTAAATTTACTAAGATTCGAGTTTGGTCGAGATGACAATCTCGGGTGAGTTTAGCCATGTTTTTCATCTCACAAATTTACTAAAGACAAACTCGCGTGAGTTTGGGAGAGAGTTTTCATTTTCACTGGAAAACTCGGGTGTGATTGCAAACTCGAATCAACTCACCATCGGCCAAACTCGGAAGTACTTTTCATGAAAAAGATACAACTCGGGAATTTACCAAGAATCGAGATTACAATCTCGGGTGAGAATGTAGCAAACTCACAGAGAAATTGAAGTTTCAAATAGACCACCTCCTGAGCTGCAAGTTTTGCAGAAACATACACAGATCAGTGTGATTTTTGTATGTTTATGCATGTGTCCCTAATTTAAAGTGTTTTTATTTTTTTCAAAATGACGTAAGGTCCCCCCCAAAAGCATAACCAGCCCCGGACTGCTCAGCCAGTCCTGGTTCCTAAAATTACATGGAAAAAAATGAGTAGGGTTCCCCCATAATTTAGGAACCAGCACTTGGCTGCAGGGCCAGTGCTGGTTTTAAATATGGGGGGGAATGTGTAGGAGTCCCCTTATATTTAAAACCAGCACCGGACCCAAACCAACCTGGGTATAATGCCACAGCCAGAGACCCTATCACCGGGTCCCAGGGCCAAAGCATTAACACCACAAGCTGGTCATCCCAAGCCAGGGATCTAAGGGGAGGTGGGGACTCCCCCAAGAAGGGGTCCCCCTCCCGAAACCCCAGCCTTGCGCTGAATCCCGGGGCTCTCCCCTAAACCCCTGGGCAGTGAGTATAGGGGTAATAATGTGTTAAGTAGTTATAAACTATTGTATATTACAGTGGAACTACAGGTGCCAGCATGCCTGCTCTTTGGCACTTGTGGGACTACAAGTGCCAGCAGGCGGCCAGCACCCGTACCTGCACTATAAAATAAATAGTTAAAAACACACAGTACACACAAACCATCTAAAGTAAAACTTTACTACACACCTACCTACCTCACTCACACATACTCAGGGCCGGTTCTAGACATTGTGGAGCTCAGGGCAAAAGTTCCCAGATGCGCCCCTCCCCCCCCCCCCAAGAAAACAAAGAAATAACTTTTTTAAATGGCGTTCTTCTGCTCGTGCAGAAAGCGCTTCCGGAAAGGGGGCGTATCCTTGTGGAACACCCCCAATTCTTCACACTGTGGGGCGTGCCCAGCACTTACGAAGGTGCTTGGCTCCCCCCAAGCTCTCACCTCGTGGCGAATAATTGCCATGTGCAGTAATGCGCCTTACACAATATGTCTTACACAGTAATGCCCCATATAACACATTATGCCACATGCAGTAATGCCCTGTATACAGAGCCAGCCCTAACCAATGTGGTGCCCCAGGCAAAATTTTGAGTGGTGCCCCCAAGCAGATAATCCCACTATCAATCTAAAGGCCCCCATTTATCAACGAAGCCTAACCCCTTTAGCGATCGCTAAAGGAATTATGCCTTCTTTTCTGGATTTAACAAACAACAGAAATCAAAGATTACCGCTTTGTTAAGCATCGCTCTTGCTATGTTTTAGATGGCGAGTGTAATGCAGTCCCCATTGCCTGCAATGAGACCCAGTGGTGCCTTTACAGCTTCTGCAAAGCCTTTCGGGCACTGCCGGGTCTCTGTGTTATACACATGCGCAGACGGACCGTTGCGCATGCGCATAACACCAGAGCCCTGATGCTGGCAGCGTTAGGCATCCAGCAGCCCAGCGGAGGAGGACTTCACGGGACCTCACTGGAGGGTTAAGTATTGGCAAATACCAGTAAATTTTTAGTTTGCATCACAGTGATACTAAACAAAAAATTGCGCTGGTGTTTACCATCGATGATAAATGCGGGCCTAAGTGTTTATACGTGGATGCCAAAAATATCACAGTGGCATATATATATATATATATATATGAAAGGTGCAATAAAAAGCATCTGAAACATTGATTTTTGAGGGAGTCATATACATACACACACATACTAAATACACAAATATATATACACACATACACATATATATACACTTATATAGATATTTATATACACATATATATATATATATATATATATATATATATATATAAAATACACACACACATACATACCTATAAAAATATATATATATATATATATATATATATATATATATATATATATATATACAGTCAAGTGCATAAATATTGGGACAATAACAGAATTTTCATATTTTGGCCTCTATTCACCACCACAATGGCTTTGAAATGAAACAAACATGATGTGCTTTAACTGCAGACTTTCAGATTTAATTTGAGGGTAATTACATCCAAATCAGATGAACGGTGTAGGAATTACAACGGTTTCTATATGTGCCTCCCACTTTTTAAGGGGCCAAAAGTAATGGGACAAACTAAACAATCCTAAATATAACTTTCACTTTTTAATACTTTGTTGCAAATCCTTTGCAGGCAATTACAGCCTGAAATCTGGAACGCATAGACATCACCAGACGCTGGGTTTCATCCCTGGTGATGCTCTGCCAGGCCTCTACTGCAAATGTCTTCAGTTCCTGCTTGTTCTTGGGGCATTTTCCCTTCAGTTTTGTCTTCATCAAGTGAAATGCATGCTCAATCGGATCAGGTCAGGGGATTGACTTGGCCATTGCATAACATTCCACTTTTTAGCCTTAAAAACCTCTTTGGTTGCTTTTACAGTATGCTTTGGGTCATTGTCCATCTGCACTGTGAAGCGCCGTCCAATAAGTTCTGAAGCATTTGACTGAATATGAGCATATAATATTGCCCGAAACACTTCAGAATTCATTCTGCTGCTTTTGTCAGCAGTCACATCATCAATAAATACAAGGGAACCAGTTCCATTGGCAGCCATACATGCCCACGCCATGACACTACCACCACCATGCTTCACTGATGAGGTGGTATGTTTTGGATCATGAGCAGTTCCTTTCCTTCTCCATACTCTTCTCTTCCCATCACTCTGGTACAAGTTGATCTTTGTCTCATCTGTCCATAGGATGTTGTTCCAGAACTGTAATGGCTTTTGTAGATGTTGTTTGGCAAACTCTAATCTGGTCTTCCTGTTTTTCTGGCTCACCAATGGTTTACATCTTGTGGTGAACCCTCTATATTCAATCTTGTAAAATCTTCTCTTGATTTTTGACGTTGATACATATACACCTACCTCCTGGAGAGTGTTCTTGATTTGGCCAACTGTTGTGAAGGGGTTTTTCTTCACCAGGCAAATAATTCTTCTGTCATCCATCACAGTTGTTTTCTGTGGTCTTCAGGGTCAATTGGTGTTGCTGAGCTCTCCGGTGCATTCTTTCTTTTTAAGAATGTTCCAAACAGTTGATTTGGCCACACCTAATGTTTTTGCTATCTCTCTGATTGGTTTGTTTTGATTTTTCAGCCTAATGATGGCTTGCTTCACTGATAGTGACAGCTCTTTGGATCTCATATTGAGAGTCGACAGCAACTGTGTCCAAATGCAAATGTCACACCTAGAATCAACTCCAGACCTTTTACCTGCTTAATTGATAATGAAATAATGAGGGAATAGCCCACACCTGTTCATGAAATAGCTTTTGAGTTGATAGTCCCATTACTTTTGGCCCCTTAAAAAGTGGGAGGCACATATAGAAACCGTTGTAATTCCTACACCTTTCCCCTGATTTGGATGTAATTACCCTCAAATTAAATCTGAAAGTCTGCAGTTAAAGCACATCTTGTTTGTTTCATTTCAAAGCCTTTGTGGTGGTGAATAGAGGCCAAAATATGAAAATTCTGTCAATGCCCCAATATTTATGCACCTGACTGTATATATACCTATATATATATATATATATATATATACATATGTATATTTATATATATATATATATACATACACATATATCTATATATATACTGTGTATATATGTATATATTATAAGTCTATAGGCAACTGCACACACTTCAATAAGAATGTTTTCCAAGGGTGCTGTAGTCCAAAATGTATTGATATAATGAGCTAAAACTAAAAAGAAGAGAAACTAGAAACAGAGGGCCTGATTCAGACCCGCTCGCGAGTGCTGAGCGCTCGCAAGTGGGTCGATGTTGGGCCAGTGCGCATGCGCACGATGGACCCGGCTCCGTCGTGCGCATGCGCGAGACCTGGATAGCGACGGGCAAGCCATCACTATGGGTCTCGCTACAAAGGGGGCATGCTGTCGATGGTGAGTGACAGCACGACCCCTTTGGTGGGCGTGACGGGGGCGTGGCTGCCCAGACGGAGGCGTTCCCATGGGAACGCCTTCTCTCTGGGGCCGGCCCCACTGACATCACAAGTGATGTCAGTAGGAGTGCTTTTGGCTCTGATAGAGCCAAAAGCACTCCAGGGCTTGCGGCAGACGAGACCCTACCACAAGGGTCTCGTTGCAAGCCCGATGGTCGCGATGGTCTTGACCATCGCGACAATCTTTTTGGCCGCTCGCTATAGCTGTGGGTGGACACCCAAAGCTATGCGAGCGGCCAGGAGGCCGCTCTAAAAAAAGAGAGGGAGGGCACTGATTCAGAGCGAGCGCTCTGAAAGAGCGTCCGGCTCTGAATCAGGCCCAGAGGACCAGCACACCACTTTCAATGCAAAATAATCAGTTTAGTAGTGTAAAAAATACAGCCATATTAAATTTCCATAAAAATGCATGTCACATTAACATGTAGCAGCAACCAAGCATGAATGTGCAAATAAAGCAGCATATAACACCATATACTTAGCAGCCTGGTGACAATATGCAGTCCACATAAATGGCCCGACGGCCGTTTCGGTGTTCACAGACCTTCATCATGGTTGACGCCTGTTCCAAGAGCTGGGCACTGCAGCGGCAGGCAGCGGCTGGCGCCCAGCAGCTTATCTGGAAGCAGAGCCATGAGGTCACTCACGCCTCTGCTCCGCAAAGGCCCATGGGAGGAGTGGCCGTGGCTGGGCATGCGCAGCATGCTCTCCCGCGGCCATCTTGTCTCCTACTGTAGCCAATAGCCAGAATGAGCTTCTGTGCAGAAGATCATTCTGACCTGGCTCATGGGCTGTCAGCGCGTCACCTGACCGGCTGACTGCTGTACTGCCCGACCAGAGCTGAGCTCCGATCGCGGCAGCAACGGGAGGGGAGGGGAGTGGAAGACAGCGGCACGAAGGGGGGCAGCGTCGCAGAGGGGATGGGGCAGTGTCAGAGCCCTGGAATGCCCCAAAGCATTCCAGTCACCCCTAGGCATTTGCTTAGAATGCCTATGCCTAGGGCCGGCTCTGCCTGTATAACACATTATGCCATACGCAGTAATAACCTGTATAACACATTATGCCACACACAGTAATGCCCTGTATAACACATTATGCCACACACAGTAATGCCCTGTATAATACATTTTGCCACACACAGTAATTCCCTTTATAATACATTATCCCCAATTCAAATTACGCCACACATTAGTCCCTTATTCATGTTAGGACACACAGTGGTGCCCCTTTTACACAATGCCCAAATGAGTGCCCCTTATACACAAGGCCCACAGTAGTAGTGCCCCTAATATAATGCCCACAGTAGTAGTGCCCCTAATACAATACCCACAGTAGTAGTGCCCCTTATACAATGCCCACAGAAGTGGTGCCCCTTACACAATGGCCCCGGTAGTGGTGCCCCCCATGCAGTGCCCTCATTAGTAATAATGCCAACAGTGTTACATTGATAATGCCCACAATAGTGGTGGCCACAGTAGTAATGCCCCCTATAGTAGTGCCCACAGCTGTAATGCCCACATTAGTAGTGCCCCCAGTAGTAATGCCCCCTATAGAAGTGTCTCCAGTAGTAATGCCCTGTTAGTACTGCCCCCAGTAGTAATGCCTTCATTAGTAGTACCTCCAGTAGTAATGCCCACTATAGTAATGCCCCATTAGTAGTGCCCCCAGTGGTAATGCCCCCTTATAGAAGTGCCTCCAGTAGTAATGTCCCCATTAGTAATGCCCCCTGTTGTAATGCCCCCAGTAGTAATGCCCCCCTATAGTCGTGTCCCCTATAGTTGTGACCCCAGTAGTAATGCCCCCCTATAGCCATGCCCCCAGTAGTAATGCCCCCTATAGTAATCCCCAATATAGCCATACCCCCAGTAGTAATTCCCCCTATAGCCATGCTCCCAGTAGTAATTCCCCCTATAGCCATGCCCCCAGTAGTAATGCCCCCTATAGCCATGCCCCCAGTAATGCCCCCCTATAGCCAAACCCCCAGTATTAATGCCCCCCTATAGCCATGCCCCCAGTAGTAATGCCCCCTTATAGCCATGCCCCCCTATATCCATGCCCCCAGTAATAATGCCCCCCTTTAGCCATGCCTCCAGTCCTGGTACTTCTGAAAAAAAAAAACAATTAAAATACAAACATGTTACTTACCTTAAGCCCATCTCCTGCGTCCACTGCCGTCCGGTCTGACCGTGGCTCCACCACGGATCTATGGGAGAGACATCATGACGTCCCTCCCATAGTGATCTTTGCGGGAGCCGGAGCTCAGCGAGTGCCTGTCAAATGGAGCCTCCCTGCGGCAGCTTGGGGGGGGACCGGGACCGGTGCTGGTTTGTTTTATTTTTTCTTGTGGGGACTCAGTGGCGCCCTCTAGGGGCCGGCGCTTCGGGCAACGGCCCTGTTAGCCCGCCCCTAGAACCGACACTGCACATATTTACCTGTGCCAGCTGGTCGGACAACTTCTCCCATGTAGAATCCGTTTGGAGTACCTGGAATAAAGATCCTATACTCACCTCCATCCTCGCGCTGCTCACGTAGCATCCAGGGGTCTTGGCAACATAACAAACCGAGTAGCCGAACATATACAGACAAGTATTTGTATGTGTAGGCACACATACTAATACTTTGTGAATGCCAGCTGATGGGCCTCCTCAGGAAATCCCATGGCCCACCAGCCAATCAGAAGCCGCTTTACATGTAGCGGCCGCTCATTGGCTGGGTTCCATGTGCAACCAGCCAATGAGTGGCAGCTATATGTAAAGCGGCCTCTTATTGCCTGGTGGACCGTGGGATTTCCTGAGGAGGCCCGTCAGCTGGTATTCACTGAGTATTGGTATGTGTGCCTACACATACCAATACTTGTCCCCTGAGATCCCCCCCTTGGGCTGACCGGCTTGGGGTGTGAATGCTTTGGCCATGGAGCCCCGGTGATAGGGTCTCCTGGCTGTGGCATTACACCGCGGTCGGTTTGGGTCCAGTGCTGGTTTTAAATATAGGGGTACCCCTATGCATTTTTTTTCCTCCTATATTTAAAACCAGCACTGGCCCTGCATCCAGCCTTCACATATCTCACTGATGTGTGCTGGGTGCTAGCTCGGGAGAGATTTGCAGAGAGAAGACACTGCAATCTCGGGTGAATAATGTCATCTAAACTTGCTACTCGGGGGAGAAAATCTCGATCTGCTTCACCATCGGCCAACTCACTTTCAGCTAAACTCATTTCTTAGTAAATTTGCGAGTTTAAAAATGGGAAAATCATCCGAGTTTCGGCGATGCAAACTGAGTTTAAAAAACAAACAAACTCGATCGGACTCGATTCTTAGTAACTTTACCCCTTACTGCCTGACCCACTGTCTCACTGTAATATGTAGCATTAGAAGTATGACATTGTATGTCTGTGGTCTATTGAATGCTCTATATTGTACATTTTATTCACTGAATTATGTAAAGACTAAAGGGCAAATAACTGTAAAAGTTGATGCACTATGAGAAGGCGCCTTTTAACATTCACAAACCTATACATAAATATTCACATCCGTGGCAAAATGTAACATATACAGTATAGGGCCTCATTTATCAACAAGTTTTATCATACGCAACGAGTTTTAAAACTCGTTGTGTATTATAAATGGTGCCATTCAGCTCCTAAATGTAATTTTTCAAATGACGACAGTTAGGAGCTGATTGACTGGAGCACCATTATCATACACAACAAGTTTTAAAACTCGTTGATAAATGGGCCCCATAGTATTTTATGTCATTTTGTTTGCTGGGCGGTTGCAAAATATTAGGGTTAATTTACTAACATTGATTTTAGGTACAAAACTTGCACAGAATCTCAGCAACCAATCAGCAATTAGGACCTCATTCAGAGTCGGTCGAAGTGGCCGCATGGTCGTACGCCACCGATGTTCGCTATACTGCGCATGCGTAAAGTTCGCAATGCGCGTGCGCAAACTAGCTGCTACGATCAGAAATTTCTCTCTCCTTGAACACAGCCAGGTCGGTAGTTTGAGTGACAGAATGAGGCGTTTGTGGGTGGTAACAGGGGAAGGTGCTTGAAAACGGGGGGGTGGAGATCCGAACGCAGGCGTGCCTAATTATGCGAACGGCGTTTTGTGGGAGTGCATACGGTTTATGGGAGTGCATAATTAACAAAGTACCGTCATGGCACATGTGATATGGGAGGTTTTTACACTAACATGATCGTAGAGCTTAAGAGAGGGTATGGTCATCCTTAAGCTCTACGACCAGTTTCGATGGTTGCCGATGGTCTCGATTAATCCTTATATGCCCGGAGGTGACGTGCAATGCGTACGAGAAGGGGGCGTTTTTTTTTATGTCTTCCGACCGCTTCCTCCCCTTGGTCGGCCAGCTACCGATCCGAACTTAGGGACGCAACTTGCGAGGGAATCATTTGCATATACGGCCCCTTTTCGCGTACGACTGTGCGGCCGCTTCGACCGACTATGAATGAGGTCCTTAGTGTGTGTATATTATAGTGCAAGTTAGGTGATAAAAATACATGTCTGATGGGTTGCTATGGTATATGCAAATATTGCACCTATATACACTGTTAGTATATAACATACAAAGGTACTGTCTTTTCAATTCTTAAAGTTCCTAAAACATTTTCCTATATCTGTCAATGTAAATTTGAGCTGCTTGATCTAATAACCATCTGTATTTTAGTTTTTAGGGCTAGTTTTCCTTATGAATTCCTCTTGATACTAATAATAAAAATAACTTGAATTGTGGATTTTATTTTTATTTCCTATACAAAATGAAAAAAGACAACATTCTAAAGATAATGCTATTTAAAAGCATAGACAAAACCTTGTACTCTGTCCTGCTTTAACAGTGCATTAGAGAACCGAGTTCATTAACGCGGCTCAAAGCTTCCCTGCAGCATAGTGTACTATGAACTTAATGAGCATTCCCATAAACTCCATTGTGTTTTACCCAATGCCCGAGAACACTGCAGGCAACACTGAAACTGACACAAAGTGACTGCTTGTCACAAAAAGTGTGTACAGGTCCATTTACTTAAACATTGTTTTATGGGGCTATCAGCAAGTGTGTTTTATAGGCTTTAAGAGGGTGCATGAAATGCTGACAATTAACACCCGTTTGTACAAGGCAATACAAGTTCTCAGCAGTTTTCAGTACTATGAGGTATACTTACTAAATCTTCTTAAAAGGAAAAGTGGAGGTGCCACAACCAATCAGATTGTAGCTATCATTTATCTTGTACACTCTTGAAAATTAATGGCGTTATACAAGGAAAACCCTTATATCAGTCGAAAATTGCAGGGACAGATGGCTCTAGTCCAATAAGTCCCTGCAGCCAGCTGAAATCCCACCCACTCTTATATGTACATATATATATATATATATATATATATATGGCCCTTCCCTTCCCGGCGCTTGTCTACCTTGAATTCATACTGCTCCCTCCCCCACACGCTCCTTCGTGGAAAAGGAAGGTGTGGAGAAGGTAGCAATAGGTCTTTAAGGCAAATAAATGCTGGGAAGTGCTAAATATCGTCCACACACACATATATATATATATATATATATATATACAGTCAGGTGCATAAATATTGGGACATTGACAGAATTTTCATATTTTGGCCTCTATTCACCACCACAATGGCTTTGAAATGAAACAAACAAGATGTGCTTTAACTGCAGACTTTCAGATGTAATTTGAGGGTAATTACATCCAAATCAGGTGAACGGTGTAGGAATTACAACGGTTTCTATATGTGCATCCCACTTTTTAAGGGGCCAAAAGTAATGGGACTATCAACTCAAAATCTATTTCATGGACAGGTGTGGGCTATTCCCTTGTTATTTCATTATCAATTAAGCAAGTAAAAGGTCTGGAGTTGATTCTAGGTGTGACATTTGCATTTGGAATCAGTTGCTGTCGACTCTCAATATGAGATCCAAAGAGCTGTCACTATCAGTGAAGCAAGCCATCATTAGGCTGAAAAATCAAAACAAACCTATCAGAGAGATAGCAAAAACATTAGGTGTGGCCAAATCAACTGTTTGGAACATTCTTAAAAAGAAAGAACGCACCGGAGAGCTCAGCAACACCAAAAGACCAGGAAGACCACGGAAAACAACTGTGGTGGATGACAGAAGAATTATTTCCCTGGTGAAGAAAAACCCCTTCACAACAGTTGGCCAAATCAAGAACACTCTCCAGTAGGTAGGTGTATATGTATCAAAGTCAACAATCAAGAGAAGACTTCACAAGAGTGAATATAGAGGGTTCACCACAAGATGTAAACCATTGGTGAGCCAGAAAAACAGAAAGACCAGATTAGAGTTTGCCAAACAACATCTAAAAAAGCCATTACAGTTCTGGAACAACATCCTATGGACAGATGAGACAAAGATCAACTTGTACCAGAGTGATGGGAAGAGAAGAGTATGGAGAAGGAAAGGAACTGCTCATGATCCAAAACATACCACCTCATCAGTGAAGCATGGTGGTGGTAGTGTCATGGCGTGGGCATGTATGGCTGCCAATGGAACTGGTTCCCTTGTATTTATTGATGATGTGACTGCTGACAAAAGCAGCAGAATGAATTCTGAAGTGTTTCGGGCAATATTATATGTTTATATTCAGTCAAATGCTTCAGAACTCATCAGACGGCGCTTCACAGTGCAGATGGACGATGACCCGAAGCATACTGCAAAAGCAACCAAAGAGTTTTTTAAGGTTAAAAAGTGGAATGTTATACAATGGCCAAGTCAATCCCCTGACCTGAATCCGATTGAGCATGCATTTCACTTGATGAAGACAAAACTGAAGGGAAAATGCCCCAAGAACAAGCAAGAACTGAAGACATTTGCAGTAGAGGCCTGGCAGAGCATCACCGGGGATGAAACCCAGCGTCTGGTGATGTCTATGCGTTCCAGACTTCAGGCTGTAATTGCCTGCAAAGGATTTGCAACAAAGTATTAAAAAGTGAAAGTTAGATTTAGGATTGTTTAGTTTGTCCCATTACTTTTGGCCCCTTAAAAAGTGGGAGGCACATATAGAAACCGTTGTAATTCCTACACCGTTCACCTGATTTGGATGTAATTACCCTCAAATTAAATCTGAAAGTCTGCAGTTAAAGCACATCTTGTTTGTTTCATTTCAAAGCCATTGTGGTGGTGAATAGAGGCCAAAATATGAAAATTTTGTCAATGTCCCAATATTTATGCACCTGACTGTGTATATATATATATATATATATATATATATACATATACATATATACTAGGGGTGTGCACCGGCCACTTTTCGTGTTTTGTGCTTTGGTTTTGGATCTGGATCTTTCTTCGTGTTTTGGATCTGGATTGGTTTTGCCAAAACCACCCTTCCGTGTTTTGGGTTCTGGGTTTTGTGTTTTGGATCTGGATTTTTTCTTAAAAAATAAAAAACCCCGCTAAAATCACATAAAATGGGCCTTTTTTTGTTCCTACTCTATTAATAACCCCAATAGCATTAATTTCCACTCATTTCCACTCTATTCTGAACACCTCACACCTCACAATATTGTTTTTAGGCCAAAAGGTTGCACCGAGGTAGCTGGATGACTATGCTAAGCGACACAAGTGGGCGGCACAAACACGTGGCCCATCTAGGAGTGGCACTGCAGTGGCAGACAGGAAGCCAATCAGCGTTATGGTGCCCATTTGCATGTAGCACAGAGCAATGACAGGTCCGTGAGACCCGTCTGTGCTGCTGTGGTAAAAAAAAAAAAAACCTGTGTAAAAAAAGAAAAAAATGGCGTGCACCCCCCCAAAAAAGAGCAACCAGCCCCGGGCATTAGTAACCCAGTGCTGGGTGTGCTTAAATACAGGGGACAAATGACGTAGGGGTCCCCTGTACTTAAGCACAACCAGCACCGGGCTAGTCAGAACCAGCACTGGTTGCCAAAATACGGGGGACAAACGACGTAGGGGTCCCCCGTATTCTGCGCAACCAGCTCTGGGCTCTGATCCGGTCCTGGTTCTGGAAATACAGGGGAAAAAAATTAGTAGGGTTCCCCTGTATGTTCCAGAACCAGCACTGGACTTTTTCTAGCGGGGGGCTGATGCCACAGCCAGGGGAGCCCTTTCACCGGGCCCCCCAGCCGCAGCATCAGCCCTGACCGCTAGTCAGCCCAGGCCGGGGATCCCTGGAGAGCTGGGGACCCCCCCAATAAAGGGGTCACCCTCTCCAGGGCACCCCAGGCCCAGGCTGATAGCCCGGGGCTATCCCCGCCACCCCTGGTGGCGGTGGGTGGCGGGTTGATTGTGTGGTGTGGTGTAAATAAAGAATATCAAACATTGTCTTTACAAGTAGAACTGCAAGTCCCAGCAAGCCTGCCCCGCATGCTGGTACTTGGAGAACCACAAGTACCAGCATGCAGGGCATTAAGGGCCCACTAGTACCTGTAGTTCACCTGTAAAAAAAAAAAAAAAAAACACAGGACACACACACCGTGACAGTATAAGTTTATTAAACATACATACACACACACACATGTACACATACTCACCTATGTAACCTGTAGCATCGGTCCACTTGTCCGGTAAAGTATCCATAGGGGACCTGTGAAAAAAAACATACTCACCATCTCCTATGCGAGGTTCTGTCCTCTTCGTTCCAAAGTAGGCATCCCCGGCCTTGGCAAAAAAAAAAACGAAAACGCGTTCCACGAACTTAGTACCGTTCTATAGAACGGTACTTCCCGAATGAGAGCTTAGCGGCGGGGTAACACCATGGAAACCCCGCTGCTAAGCGTTCATTGGCTGAGAGAGGTCATCTCCCGTCTCTCAGCCAATGAACGGCTCCCTCCATTGTAGTCAATGGTGGGAGCCGCAGGGTAAACTTTAATAACCTTCATAGCAGCCACAGCAGTCTCCCAGTGCAGCCCAGCACACAGCTGGGCTGCTGTGATGAAAGACGGGGGGGGGGGCGGTACCGGACCCGGGCCCGGGTAATCTGTACCAACTCCCCCCCCTCTCGGCGCCCCTGATTACAGCTGCGGTAAGTTAGGGCAGGCAGGGAAAAGTATCTATTTCCCGGAAAGCTGTCATCGCAAAAATTACAGCTTTTCGGAATTGATATTTATGGAGAGGAGGAATGATGAATTCCTCCGGTAATTAGGTAGAACTCATGCAAGTTCTACACCTAATTACCTCCATCAAATTTTTAGTAATGATGAATAGGCCCCATAATCTCCCATTTTAACTTTTTTTTTTACATGGAAAATTGTATCGCCAAACTCCACTTCTTTGCAAATTGCCCTGTTGCACAGCAAAACTCTATGTAGAATTTCCTAATCTACCTATATCTATGACACCTGTGCTGGGATTATACTTCAAAGGAAGGTTTAGATCCATAATGAATCAGGCCCTAGATGCTGAGTTTTATGCAGAATTAAATATATATTTCAATTATTTTCGATTGCAACCGTTAGGCATAAAGAGCGAAGAAAAGATGATGTAAAAATAATAACTATAATAATGTTAAACAATCAACTTGAACTGTTAACATGGCTGTTTACAATAGACCTTTTGGGAAAGCCTCTGGGTATACACGTGTACAGCGCATTTCCCGCTGGTTTAGGGGGTTTAAAAATAGTTTTTGAAGACGCATAGCGTGAGTTTCTCCTAAACAACCGGGAGAGTCAACACAGCCACTTAATATATTAGTAAAGTGGTAACACAGCTGTATTGTGAAGAAACTGCCTTCAATATGCTGCCGTGCCATATAACAAAACAGATGACATTTTGTTTCCTATTGGTCTGTTCGCAATTTAGATGAAACATAAACCAGATCTACATAAATCATCAATGAAAATTATGGCCTGCCTCTTGCCATGTAGCAAAAGAGCAAAAGATATGTTAGTACTTTGTATAATTATTTTTTTTACTTAAAAAAATGGTCCATTCACAACATTATTTATGGGTCCCATGCAATCTCCTGTCTGAGCAACTGTACCCTCTCCCTGTTACTGCACAGGTCTGTGGAGATGTGGCTCCAGGCCTGATTCATCACGGTTCGCAACTGCAACAGCTTACGCAGATCGGTCGATGGTGCGTACTGTGCATGAGTATGCACCGCAGGGCTCGTGCGTGAGTTAGCATTGCAATAGCTCTGCAATCACTCACGCAGAAAGAAAGCCATCATAGAGTGAGTGATGGGAGGTAAGCTTTTGGGGGTCGTGACGGGGGAGTTTTCAGGGAAACGCAGGCGTGCCTGTCCATTTGAAAGCCGTTACTTGGCGTACATAAATTAGCCACTGCGACGGCGTACGCAGCTCGAGTGCTCACTGCGTGCAACGAGGTTAGCAATTTCTGAGTATGGTCAGACCTGTTGTAATTGTGCGTGAGGGGCCAATGTTACTCGATGTTCCCGATGTATACGCAGGACTGCAAGGTATTACGGATGTGAGATAGCGGTAGTGGGCGGTACTTAGCGTCTCTATCCTGGCTGTGCAACAGCTTTGCGATTGCAGTCATTGGCATATTTTCACAGCTGACCTCCATGCGTAATCGCAGCTTCGATCGCAAGAGCAATCCGTAGTGAATCACGCTCCCAGTCTTTTAGGTATAGTAAGAGCATAAGACAGACATTTATCTTCTGTGGATGTAGGCTTGCTCAAATCCTTCTGTCTCTTCGCGTACTCCCAGGCAGACTCGATGATGTTGAGATCAGAGCTCTGTGGGGGCCATATCATCGTCCAGGACTCCTTGTTCTTCTTTATGCTGAAGATAGTTCTTAATGACATTGGCTGTATGTTTGGGGTCGCTGTCCTGCTGCAGAACAAATTTGGAGCCAATCAGAAGCCTCCCTGATGGTATTGCATGATGGATAAGTACCTGCCTGTATTTCTCAGCATTGAGGACACCATTATTCCTGACCAAATCCCCAACTCCATTTGCTGAAAAGCAGCCCAAAACTTGCAAGGAACCTTCAACATGCTTCACTGTTGCCTCCAGACACTCAATGTTATACCACTCTCCAGCCCTTCAGCGAACACACTGCCTTCTGTTACAGCCAAATAAATAAGTTTGGACTCATAAGTCCAGAGCACCTGCTGCCATTTTTCTGCACCCCAGTTGCTATGTTTTTGTGCATAGTTAAGTTGATTGGTCTTGTTTCCATGTCGAAGGTACTGGATGGCTTTTTGGACTTAATTCTTCCATGAAGACCACTTCTGGCCGGACTTCTCTGAACAGTAGATGGGTGTACCTGTTTTCTGCGAGTTCTGAGCTGATGGCACTGCTGGACATCTTCCGATTTTGAAGAGAAGTAAGCATGACGTGTCTTTCATCTGATGCACTAAGTTTCCTTGGCCGACCACTGCGTCTATGGTACTTAACATTGCCCGTTTCTTTGTGTTTCTTCAAAAGAGCTTGAACAGCACATCTTGAAACCACAGTCTGCTTTGAAATCTTTGCCTGGGAGAGCCCTTGCTGATACAGTATAACTACCTTGTGTCTTGTTGCTGTGCTAAGTCTTGCCATGGTGTATGACCTGTGACATGAAACTGTCTTTCACAACTTCACCTTTGTAGAAGAGTTTGGATGTTCCTCACCCAGTTTTAAGCCTCCTACACAGCTGTTTCTGTTTCAGTTAATGACTGAAAATTATGATAATTATCACCTGTTTGGTATGGTTAATCATACACCTGACTATATTCCTTCAAAATCCCTGACTTTGTGCAAGTGTACCTAGAAGAATTGATGCTGTTTTGAAGGCGAAGGGTGGTCACACCAAATATTGATATGATATAGATTTCTCTTCTGTTCATTCACTTTGCATTTTGTCAATTGATAAAAATAATCTAGTAACACTTCTATTTTTGAAATCATTCTTACTTTGCAGCATTTTTCCACACCTGCCTAAAATTTTTGCACAGTATTGTATACGTATATAGAATATATATACTTGTTTTTCTATAGCTCCATCCCCAGTAGCTCCACCCACAGTTCCTGAACCTATTTTTCCAGAAAAATAGCCCTGTAGATAGGTAATGTGCGCTGACTCACATGAGTCCTATAATCAAAGTTTATGTGTGCTGTAAAATGCCATGATGTGATATTATGTGGTAATGCCTATTTATTGAGTGCAGAGATGATGGAAGTGCATGCATTCATATGTGGTGCATTATAAATACTTTTCCATATACTGCACATTAAGATACTAAAGTCCAGATCAGTTTGTAGGGGCTGGATATTTTTTTGAAGAAGAGGAAATGGAAAGCTTTCTCAGTTTGTCTAGGAATTGTATCTTAGTCATCAGTCTGTAACATTGTATCATCATTATTTGTCACTTCTGTCACTCATGCTAAGGGCTCTATTTACTACAATCCGCATATTGAATGCGGATTGTAGTGTGATATTACCGAGTGAATTCGCATTGCGAATTCAGGCAATATCACAGGGATTTACTATAAATCCCTTGCAGGGACAGAGCTTGCGATAAAGCTCTGTCCCTGCGGATCCCATCTGCACTCTAGTCGCTGTATTTTCTGAAAAAATACAGCGACTAAGAGCCCGTGCATGTGCCGACCGACCACCGCTACTACCCCCACCAACGCTAAGCCCCGCCCCCGCAATTGCGGACCCCCACGACCCCCCCTCCCCCCCCGCAACCCCCCCCTCCCTTCATTACACTTACCTGCATCCTCCTGGCCTCCGGTGATCTTCTCCGGGCTTCCCGATCAGGTGATCTCCCATACTGCACTGGGGCCCGATCACCTGATGACCGGGCCCCAGTGTACTATGGGAGACCAGCTGACCGGAGAGGAGCCATTACCGGAGGCCCGATCACCGGTCCCTGGATTCAGGTAAGTAAAAAAAAAAATGTTGAATTTTTTCTTTTTTTTTTTACAGCAATCAGCTTGCGGTCTGCTTAGACCACACAGCTGA
Organism: Taudactylus pleione; assembly: GCA_031769625.1. Taxonomy (NCBI): domain Eukaryota; kingdom Metazoa; phylum Chordata; class Amphibia; order Anura; family Myobatrachidae; genus Taudactylus; species Taudactylus pleione. The sequence continues at coordinate 10,951,474 of JAUIMM010000068.1, forward strand.
TTACTGGTACCAGCTCCCGCCTCTGCTCTCCCCGTTAGAGGAGAGCAGGAGTCCGGTAACCGGGGGAGACCCTGGATAACGCCACCTCCAGGTGGCGTTATTATCACAGGGCTTCCCCCAGTATTTTTTTACAATTTATTTTTAGTAACTATGGTTGGATCACATTTCCCATTATGGGAAATGCGATCTGCTTTACTAAAAATAAGTGATACTGGGGGTTGAAGTAGAATTTTACTAATTCTACTCCAATTGCCCTGTAATAACTACAGGTGAAACTAAAATAATGTGAAAAGGGTGTGAAAACACCCTTTTTCACTTTATTTTAGTCAAAATAATGTTAATAAATAGAGCCCTTTATGTAAAGTCACTTCATATAACAACATTTTCAGATTTCTCCACTTGTATAAACTATTGCCAAATAATCCATTTCTGTATACCTTTATATTATGTGGCTCTACTAATCTACATAGATGTATCCTATCAGGGGTATACAGCATGTGGCCCTGTGGCAGGGTATTCTGAGATGTGTAGTTCCACAGCAGCTGTAGGGCCATACGTTGAATAGCATCCTCAGTTTCTATGTCTAATCCATCATTATCATTACTTTTACTACTACTCATCCTGACATTTGCAGAGGGTTTAGAAGGTAGCTTCTCTATGGTTACTGTCGGAATCAGAAATGTCAGACTCAAACATAGCACTCGTGGACAATCTTAGACTCTCCTCAGGGACCTATGAAGTTTGTGAACACACAGTTTGTTGTTCAGCCTTAAGGCAGGGATCTACTACCCGATTAAAATGAGCGCTTGAACGATAACGCTATTGTTCAATCGTTCACAAGTTGGACATGAAAATGTCGAGAACAACTAGTGATGCGCGCTCCTGCTGGTCCTTTTTGACATCTATCATCGCCTGAACATGCTGGTCAATCTGCCGATAACAGAAATAAATAGTTACTATGTGTAGTTACATGACATTTTCATTCTAGTAACCAGCAGGATTCAGAAAATATAAGAGCCACTAGCAGATAGTAGTGAATTTTCAGGTATAGAGGGTTTGGAGAGGTATCCACTAATTGAGGTTGCTAATTGACATGGATAATAATACACTTCCAATACCCAAAGCTGCATTCTAACTCAAGGCCCACATTCCAAGGACTGTACCCTATATTTGAGGTGTCCATTTCTTAACTGACAATATAACATACATGTTACAAGTACATATCACTTCACATTTTGTTTATATAATTCACTTTTAATTTATGTAATAAAGGTTATATTTTAGGAGATACTGCTTTTTGAGTGCCCAACTTTAGAATACTACCTATTTTTCTTGCATGTGACATTTATTCTAGTGTGCACCTCCCATGAGAAATCAAATATAAAAATATATTCACTAGATCATATGTATGGGTGCAGTATAAAATAAGTAAAGAATTGAACTGCTCTTGGGCGCGTACTAAATCCCTTTTTTCTTCGTAACACAATCTGCTGATAACAACAGATTGCCCATGTTCAGGGATGAGGAAGGGTGCCTACACTGGATGACTGATCGTTCAGTGTAGGCACAGCACAGACTGTGAAACAACTGCATGATTACAATGTCGTAATCGTGCAGTCTTTTCACAGGCTGCTAGTGGATGTGCCCCTTTAGTGTTCTTTTCGTGCATTGATTTGCCTGCTATAAAGGTGACACATCTAGACTCAGAGCAAGAAGATGTTGCATGTGAGGTTACAGAAGATGCCTGACCTAGTTTGGCCCTGGCTTTCGAAATGGACATTCTAGTGCATAAAAGAGCAGTAGCAGGACCACAACTCTCAAATAAAGACCATGCTCTGAGCCTTTCCTTGCCACTGCATGTGGTGTATGGCATGTTGGCAATTTTAGGTTTTTCTGCAGTAACTTTTCCTTTGTTTTATTAAAGTTTGTCAAACATTGTTTAGATTTGGAGTGCCATTTCTTACACCGTCTTCTTACCCCTTTAAAAGTAGATGTCAACCCTCTTTAAAAGTAGATGCTGAAGAAGTGCCATGACTGACAGCACTAGTAATGGGTTGCTCCTGTTCTTCATGATTGATTTTTACACAAGGACAAGAGTAAAGCTAGTGTAGTAACTGCCACCACAACTTGCCTTTACCATGTAGTTTTATTAAAAGACAAGATATTTCTTGACACCAGAAAATAAAATAATTTATTTTTGCACTTATTTTTGCGGTGCAGCTGACGGTGACATGAGCACACCTAGTAAGTACAGTAATATATGCTTCTCCAAAACACACACTCTGGAAAAATGATTTAAATTGAATTAATAAAGACTTATTTTAATGGTTTCTTTTTTTCCACGTTAATAATTTAGCCAGTAAGTACAGTAATATACACTGCTTCTCCAAAACACACACTCTTGAAATATGATTTAAATGGAATCATAAAAGACTGGAATTTTTTTTTTTATTCACACCAAAAGAAAAAAAATGTTTTTCCACTTGATCACACCCAGTAAGTACAGTAATATGATTGAAATTGCATTATAAAAGGCTAGAAATATTTTTTTGATACCTTTTTTCTTTTTCCACAGTGTTTTGGGGTGCAGATGACAGGGGCACCACACCCAGTAAGTACAGTAATATACACTGCCTCTCAAAACACACACACTTCCCTTAAAAGAAGATTTAACTTGAATTATAAAAGACGAGTTTTTAAAAAAAAAAAAACAGGAAAAGGTGTCTTCTTTGGGGTGCAGCTCACTCAGACAAAGCACAGTATTTTTTGGACAACTAAAAATCACACTGTCTCTGTCCTCATATACAAGTGACAATATATATTGCAGTGTAAATAGATATCCGTGTGAAAAACAATTGTAAGTGCAGTTCACTTAGGGCCCTATTTATTAATCTTTTTTTACAAAAAAATTTGAAATATGGTGTTTTCACATCTTTTTCAAATAATTTTAGTATCACAAAATGTATTAAAGGGCTTTTGGTGTAGTTTCGAAAAAACTACTTTAAGCCCTTTAAATTGCATATTTTTAGTATTATAGGATAAAAGAAAAAATAACACTTACCTGCACTGGTGATTAGTACTCTGGTAGAGGTCCTCTGGGACTCTGGTCAGCTGATTTCCAGGATCCTGCTCTGTGGCCAGCTGACTGGAGTCCCAGAGCACCTAACTGCATCACCAATCACCGTGCAGGAAAGTTTAAGCTGGGGGGGTGGGGGGTCGAGGGGCAGGGGATCGATCGTGGGGGAGCTTTGGTGAGCCGATGGTGCATGCACGGACACCTTCTCACTGTATTTTTTGTGAAAGATACCCTGAAAAGTGTACGAAGAGGATTCACAGGAAAAGAACTTTCTCGCAAGCTCTGTATCTGCATGCGATACAGGATACATCCTTGTAGTGTATTCAAGTATCACATCACAAATTCTGGTGATATTATCACATCAAATCATATCCACATCTGAGATGCGGTTTGTGATAAATAGGGCCCTTAAAGTTCACTTCTAACAAACATACACAAGAGCCTGTTTGCACTGGATTGGCTACTAGTGTCTGACAAACACACACACAGTGACAGTAGCCTGTTTGCAGTTTGCACTGGATTGCAGTTGCTAGCTAACAAACATATACACAGTGACAAAGATGCCTGCAGTCTCTTACTTACACCCTTCCCAGTTCCACCCACTCCATCTATCTACAACTCTCTTTAATGGCGTTTATTGATGAACAACTACAGCCCTCTCCCTCTCCATACACTTTCCTGTGTGAAATGGCTCCTGAGCAAAAGGGAGGGACTCGTATATGCAATCCAAAACATGTGAGAACTGAGATTTCCAGGAAAATTACGTTTTGCTTTGTTTTAAGATCTGAACTTAGCAAGAAGAACCGAGCCGGGACTCTGGGCCTGATTCAGAGCCGCTCGTAAGCGGCCGCTCGTTCGCTCCGAGCGATGTTCGCACATCTGCGCATGCGTATGGGTCGTAATGCGCATGCGCCAACCAGTCAGTGCGGTCGGAAATCGAGCGCTCGCAAAATAGCGAGTGCCTGCTAATTTGAGTGACAGGATGAGGCGTTTGTGGGTGGTAACAGGGGAAGGTGCTTGAAAACGGGGAGTGGAGATCCGAACGCAGGCGTGCCAAACGGTCAAAACGGGTGTTTTAAGGGTGTGCATAATTAACAAAGCAGCGTCATCGACCACGTCACTTGGTTGTTTCTTAGCCTGAACTGTTCGCATGATTGCGGTAGGAAAATCCAACCACAAGCACTGCGAGCAGTTCAGACGCCTTTCGATGTACTCGATTAATCAAATAAATAGCGGAGATGACGTAGGATGCGAGCGGCCAGGGGGCGTCTTTACAAAATAGTGAGCGCATGTTTCGTTCACTCGCTCAGACATAGAGGCGTCAACAGACCGCAAAGAGCGAGCGCTCAATTTAAATAGCCGGCCCCTTTTTCTGAACGAGCGAGCGCAAATAGCGTCCGGCTCTGAATCAGGCCCTCTGTTCTCCTGGGAAACCCCAAGTTCGGGTGTGTTTGGTTTTTTGTAAAACTGAACCGTTCTTCTCTAATTGCTACTTAAGAATCTACCAAATAGAAATTCTGTGATTGGTGGTTTTAATAGAACTTGAACCTTACTATACTCTTACCCTTCCACACCAACCAAAAGAAAAACTGGCCTGCTTGATTGCTACATTGATAAAATGTACTAAAACAAAACATATACTGCAGGCAGTGGTAGACATCACGTTTCTATGCAGCCACTGCAGAACTACAAAGTCCAGCAAAACCTCCAGTGCTATATCTTTCTAATTTATATTGGTTTTGTAAATTTGTATGTAGTTATTGTACCTTCCATCACCCCAGCTTATAAAGAGCTGCAGAAAATGATGGTGCTTTCTAAACCATTAAGGCTCATTAACTGGTAAGATCACAAGTTACATTCCCCCCTAAAGCTGTTTATTTGCAGTCAGCAGAATTTACTCAGCAATCAAATATTGTCGTATGCAAGGCTACATTCTGAGGTTCTGTACTACCTGTATCCAATAGAGATCTCTACACAGAGCCTGCATAACCCACATGATGGCAGAGAATGATTAGCGTGCACACAGCGTGATTCATTTATCTATTCATTGGGAAAATAGCAATGCAAAACAGTTGACAAAATAATGGTGATTTTTGGGAAGATTTTATTAACAGGAAAATTTTTACAAAGGGCCTATTTTGCAGATATAACCTACAGTTACATTTAGAAAGATAGATATATATATATATTGTCCAACCACTGTATATATATTGGATAAACCCTATTATACCCCTTTTACACCGGAGCTAAAACCCGGGTTTTTGAAGGGTTAACCCGGGCAGCTCCCTGGTGTAAAAGGGAAGAGGGTTGGATCGCCGGGTCGAGTGACCCGGCAATCCAACCCAGGTAACTAGCAGGGTTTAACACGGGCTATGGGAACAGCGCACTCCGGGTCACGAAGACCTGGAGTGCGCTGCTAGCCGGCCGATTGGTCCGGCTTCAGTGGCGCTTGGAGATGACGTCATCTCCAAGCGTCCACTTTCACTCCGCAAAAGCCGGGTCTATGCAGACCTGACTGAGGTGTGAGCGGCGCTGACTCGGGAATATCCCGAGTCAGCGCCGGCAAAATTCCGGGTCTGATCCGGATAGGAACTTTGCTCCAACTCCGGGTCAGACCCGGAATTTAGGTGGAAAAGGGGTATTACAAAGCCTCCATCTATTGTGGTGCTAGGTATATTCCGTCTTCTGTCTACAGCAAGAACCGACGTTAGCCTAAAGACATTGGATTCGTGATGCTGTGGTGATGGCATGCTGTAGACAGAATGTCCATACCAGGCACTGCAGTAAAGGTAAATGTTAGATGAACTCTATTAGACTGTATCTAGCAAATAAATGTACAGACTTTATTGTAACATTGTAATTATGTATATAAGGCCCACTTGACTCATCCCAGGACTAAATTCCCGGGTCCTGGGTTGACCCTTTCACACAGAGAAAAAAACCCGGGTTGTTTAGCAAATTACCAGGTAAAAGTGAATTACCTGGGATTTTCATTTTCCTGTGTGAAAGGGGTATCAGACAGAAAAAACTGGCACGCAAAATGCCGGGTAAAAGCTGGGGTTTTCACCATTTTCTGTCTGAAAGAGGTATTATTGAAAGCACAAGCTCAAGACATCAAGAATTTGTGGTGGGAGAGAAATTAACACACAAAAGGTCCTTTTTGGCAAAAATTTAAATCTCTTGCCTTTTCACATGGTACGTGTGTGCCTAATTATTTCATTGATCACTTAGAAGATTTTATACATACTGCACTAGGAGGCGCTGTCACAATTATATCCATATATATATATATATATATATATATTGCATAAGTAAGTCCCGGCACTCCATAAGCCCCAAGCTGGGCAAATACCTTGCTCCAGGTGCCCTCAATGAGGCCGAGATCACTCGCCTCTATCCAAACCACAGCATACAAGCGGCACTCAGGAGACTTGACACTGGGGTGAACACGTTATTTCACCCCAGTGTCAAGTCTCCTGAGTGCCGCTGTGTATGCTGTGGTATATATATATATATATATACACACATATACATACTGTGGTGAAAGGGGTTGTCTCTTACCTGGATTGCCCACATTTCTGTGGGATCAGCTCCCTCCAAAGGGGTCTAGAGTGAACCCTGCCCAGTTTACAGCAAGGGAGGTGTTTTCACGGATGCAGGCCCAGCTGAGCAGCAGAGGAACAGTTTAAAACTCTCATCTGCCTTTACTCATTGCCCTGATGCTGTCTAGCGGCCAGGTAGTAGGATTAAGTGTCTGTAGTGCCAGGGTCCAAGGGCTATGCTGGGAGAGCATGGCCAATTGTGGCTACAAGCCACTGCTGACTGTTAAGCATGAGGAGTGCTGGGAACTTCTGTGTTTATTCCTTTACTTTCTGTTATGTGCCTGTGTGTATACAGGCCTATGCTCATGTATGCTAAAGTGCAGTGTCTGCTGCCATTAAGACACTGCTTTACCAAGTACTTCCTCATTTCTATACCCCGTGTGACAATATATATATATATTGTGTACATACATATACTCACATATATATATATATATATATATACAGCCGAGCCATATTATTATGACCACCTCCTACATTTTACTTTGGCAGCGCATAGCCCATAAAGTACGTCACGTGCTGTGCGCTGGCTTGGTGGGTATATAAGGTGTGCAATAGGCCGTCTGCACACATATCACTTGTTGCTGTTATGGGTAAAAGGAGCGATTTAGCTGAGTTACAAAAAGGGATGATTATTGGCTTTTGGGCCAAGGGTGGTTGTATTTCTGAAACAGCGCAGTTTGTGAACTATTCGCGTGCTACTGTGGTGAAGGTGTATCATAACTGGACAAATGGCACCATTGCGAATAACCAAGGTGGAAACTGCGTGCCATTGATGTGAGAGGTGAACGTTGGCTACGAAGGTGCGTGAGGTGCGACCGACGCACTACAGTGGAGCAACTCACCGTGAAAATGAACCTGGAGGCCTCTAAAATTACAGTTCAGCGATCCCTGCTGCGTATGGGGCTTATTTTTCCAAAATAATTGTACTTTTTTCTTATTTATTCTGAACACATCATCTATAGAACTCTATGTTGGTGCACATATGTTTTGTTACCATTTCTGAACCATGGATTTAGGGTGCTGGACAAAAAAGCAAAATATAGGGGTCTATGTGCTAACAATTGTGCCACGATTATTATCTATCCATGTCACAGTAGATATTTTAATTTTTAATGAAATTATCCCCGCTATGTAAAATGGGGAACTCACAGGGAGAGCTGTTGCGGTAACTGCTGTCCCGGTGAGTTATATCCCCGGAATTTAGAAGAAGTTTTTACCAGATGTGAAAGAGTTCCCCAGGGGAAGCTGACACTGCACATGCGCACAGCATTAGCTTCCGGGGCCGGCCAGGGGCTGCGGGGAAGAGATTGAAAAGATCTCTCTCCTGCTCCTGGGGCCTCCATAGGCTTATAGTAGTTTACACCATCTGAACATGGTGTAAACTACCGGGGCTAAACTCCGAAAAGCTTGGCCTTTTGGAGTTTGGTACATAGGGCTCAGATCGTAGCCCCCATTGATAATAATGGGGACTGCAATCTGCAGTGCTAATTAGCGCTTTGCCAGAGATTTTGGTGAAATCTCCTGCATTAGTACATAGGAACAATACATAAAAGTATGCAGACATCATTTTATGTAACAACCATCTTGATACATAGGCCCCATAGACTCTAAATAGATGTAACCGCAAGCTGAGCATTTTCAGGCCGCTCTAGACCTCAATAACAATATGTTCCAATCAGGTATGTGTACCATTCACTGGGTGTATACAGGAATAACCTCTTCTACAGGGAACACCTGGGCCTCCATCTGTGAGTCTGTGACTGTTACTCCCCATGGTGGTGCCCTTTCCAAGGTTCCATTTCCCAGGATTATCTCTGATGATGGTGCACTTCTCTTTACATATACACATACATGTATACTATTAAAGAGTACTGGACATTTCCTGTATAATATATTATTTGGTTAATCTTATATAAAGAAGTTCTGTAAGCAGCATATCGTTTATAAGGTTATTTTCTGCAAATTACTAGTTAACATCATAAAACCAAACTACAGATATTAGAGAGATGCTTTCACCTTTGGGAGCTGCCCTGAGTCACCTATAAGTCAGTCAACCAGGTCCTGAGTAATACCTTATAAGACATCCGAATAAATGCTTGATCAGACGGCGGCTCTGTGAGTCATTTCTCCTTGAGACATATCCTATGTAAATAATTATTTCATTAATAAATTACTCATCTTGAGTTATGATGGGAACATTCTTAAATCGATTTTAATTTCATTTAGATTACATTGGAAAAATAAAAACTACATTTAAGGCAAATAATGTACAGTAGGTGTTTTGCACAGGGTTGTTTGTTAGAATTTCTGAATCTTGAAATGTAGTATTATGCTGCCATCTAGTGGACAAAAGTCAATTTATTTCACTATCGTGAATTGCATGCACACAGTTTCAAATACAAATTTGCATGTTTGCCATTGACATTTAAGTGGATCAAGCAGGAGCATGAAACGGGGTCAGGTAACATTTTATGCGTACGTACCAAGAAAAAGAACTCTGAGCTTTCTATAGAATAGCTTTCCATTTCATATAGATTTGTGAGGTTCAGGTGTTTGCTTAAAAGCCAACCCCAAGTAAATATTTTAATTTTTTTTAAAAGTCCCTAAACCTCTATCTGTGACAGTGGGGGAAAGGTAAGGACCCACCAGCACACCTATTTCTCTGCTCTCCATGCAGCACCTGTGTGTACATTAGGTGATAATAACCTGGACTTCCCCTGTAACTCAGACGTCAACCAATTAGTTGCCATTTTTATCAATCATGTTTATTTAAAACTTTACAAATCAAGTACATTTCTATAAATATAAACAACAAAAATAATCTTGTACAAGATGATAATGTAACTCAATTACTTTTATTATCATCTAACTACAACTACACAGTTTGGTGTCAAAAAATGTCCTTTGTATAGTTTTCAGAACTTGATCAAATTAAAAAAGATGGAGACTCTGCAGGCCATAGATTATTATTATCGTTTATGTATATCGCGCTACAAGTGTTCCACAGCGCCTTACAAAGTACATAAACAAATAGGCTGACCAGTGACTTACAGTACAATACAATACATGAAAGATATACATTGCTACATTAGCGACCATAACAACCAGATAAGCAAAAGAGCAAAGCAACCAAGTGTTAGGTGCCCTAGTGGGGAGTAAGAAGTAGATGAAAGTAAAGAAAGGGGAGCACAAGAGGGTTGAGGGCCTGCTTATAAGAGCTTACATTCTAAAGGGGATGGGCAGACAAACAGGTGTGACACAGATGGGGTAGGCAGGAAGGAGCATATAGCAGCAACTTAAGATGAGAGCTGGAAGGCTTTGATGAAGTAGTGGGTCTTGAGAGCCCGTTTGAAGGATTGTAGGAGGTGGAGAGTCTGATGGGAAGAGGGAGAGTTCCAAAGGTGGAGAGCACTGCGGGCAAAATCTTGGAGGCTGGAGTGGGAGGAAGTAATCAATTGGCATGAGAGGCGGCATGCATTTGTTGAACGAAGAGAGTGGACAGGAGAGTGAAGGAAGATGAGGTCCGAGATGTAAATGGGAGAGAAATGGGCGAGGGCTTTGTAAGTAAGTGTGAGAAACTTAAATTGGGTCCTGAAAGGGAAGGAGCCAGTGGAGAGCTTGTAGGAGAGGGGAGGCAGATGCAGAGTGTTTTGAGAGGAAGATGAGCCAAGCAGCAGCATTGAGGATAGACTGGAGGGAATCGGTATGATTTACTTGCGTCCGGCGGTTGGTATCCCGATCGTCACTAAGGTAAGTATAGACTAACCTAATTCCCTCCACTAACCCTCCCTTAGGGGTGCCTGACCCTAACCCCCCCTTCCACTAGCCTAACCCTAACCTCCCGGGTGGGTGCCTAACCCTAAGACCCCCCGGGAGCCATAAACCTAACCCTCCCCTCCCCGAGGCTGTCCGCGCCCATCATCCCTTCGTTCGGGATGCTGGGCGCCGGTCTCCCAGTGTCGGTAAAATGACAGGCATCTAGATTTAGACGCCTGTCATTTAACCCACGGTAGAGGTAGATCTGAGTATCATCAGCATAGAGATGATATTGGAGATCAAAAAGCTGATGAGTTCACATAGTGAGGACATCTAGAGTGAGAAAAGGATAGGTCTAAGAAAAGAACATTGGGGAACAACTATTGTAAGCGGCTGTGGGGGGGAAGGAGTCATGAGAGGAGACAGAGAAGGATCGGTCAGAGAGGTAGGAGGACAACCAGGAGAGGGCAGTGTCACGTAGACCAAGGGAGTGAAGGATTTGCAGAAGGAGAGTAGATGGAAGTATACAACGTACAAACACCACCAACAGTGGCAGTTGGAATTAAGCTACAGTTGGATGGTTCAGGCTACTTTATTCTGCTTAGGGAAAAGAAGGCAGGATATTCAGAATATATTATTAATAATAATACAAAACAAATATCCCTCTCCATGATAAGGCTGCTGCAGTTTAGCAAAGTCCTCTTGAATACTGAACTATATTAACCAATAGAGCAAAGTGTACAATATCTGTACCCTGGCTAATGGAGCAGGCCCTCCTTCTGTGCTACATCTCACCCCTTCAAGGTACTGTAATGTGCACATGATGGTGTCAGTAAGCATGTATCCAAGTATATATATATATACACACACATAGTCAGGTGCATAAATATTGGGACATTGACAGAATTTTCATATTTTGTCCTCTATTCACCACCACAATGGCTTTGAAATGAAAGAAACAAGATGTGCTTTAACTGCAGACTTTCAGATTTAATTTGAGGGTAATTACATCCAAATCAGGTGAACGGTGTAGGAATTACAACGGTTTCTATATGTGCCTCCCACTTTTTTAGGGGTCAAAAGTAATGGGACAAATTAAACAATCCTAAATCTAACTTTCACTTTTTAATACTTTGTTGCAAATCCTTTGCAGGCAATTACAGCCTGAAGTCTGGAACGCATAGACATCACCAGACGCTGGGTTTCATCCCTGGTGATGCTCTGCCAGGCTTCTACTACAAATGTTTTCAGTTTCTGCTTGTTCTTGGGGCATTTTCCCTTCAGTTTTGTCTTCATCAAGTGAAATGCATGCTCAATCGGATTCAGGTCAGGGGATTGACTTGGCCATTGCATAACATTCCACTTTTTAGCCTTAAAAAACTCTTTGGTTGCTTTTGCAGTATGCTTTGGGTCATTGTCCATCTGCACTGTGAAGCGCCGTCCAATGAGTTCTGAAACATTTGACGGAATATGAGCATATATTGCCCGAAACACTTCAGAATTCATTCTACTGCTTTTTTCAGCAGTCATATCATCAATAAATACAAGGGAACCAGTTCCATTAGCAGCCATACATGCCCATGCCATGACACTACCACCACCATGCTTCACTGATGAGGTGGTATGTCTTGGATCATGAGCAGTTCCTTTCCTTCTCTTCCCATCACTCTGGTACAAGTTGATCTTTGTCTCATCTGTCCATAGGATGTTGTTCCTGAACTGTAATGGCTTTTTTAGATGTTGTTTGGCAAACTCTAATCTGGTCTTCCTGTTTTTGAGGCTCACCAATGGTTTACATCTTGTGGTGAACCCTCTATATTCACTCTTGTGAAGTCTTCTCTTGATCGTTGACTTTGACACATATACACCTACCTCCTAGAGAGTTTTCTTGATTTGGCCAACTGTTGTGAAGGGGTTTTTCTTCACCAGGGAAATAATTCTTCTGTCATCCACCACAGTTGTTTTCCGTGTCTTTTGGTGTTGCTGAGCTCTCCGATGCGTTCTTTCTTTTTAAGAATGTTCCAAACAGTTGATTTGGCCACACCTAATGTTTTTACTATCTCTCTGATGGGTTTATGATTTTTCAGCCTAATGATGGCTTGCTTCACTGATAGTGACAGCTCTTTGGATCTCATATTGAGAGTCAACAGCAACTGATTCCAAATGCAAATGTCACACCTAAAATCAACTCCAGACCTTTTACCTGCTTAATTGATAATGAAATAATGAGGGAATAGCCCACACCTGTCCATGAAATAGCTTCTAAGTTGATAGTCCCATTACTTTTGGCCCCTTAAAAAGTGGGAGGCACATATTGAAACTGTTGTAATTCCTACACCGTTCACCTGATTTGGATGTAATTACCCTCAAATTAAATCTGAAAGTCTGCAGTTAAAGCACATCTTGTTTGTTTCATTTCAAAGCCATTGTGGTGGTGAATAGAGGCCAAAATATGAAAATTCTGTCAATGTCCCAAAATGTATGCACCCGACTGTGTATATATATATATATATATATATATATACAACCTGTAATATGGGCAGCACTCAGGGTCCTATTACAGCCTGTGTGGTTTTCCAGTGTTTCAGATTATTACAACATTTTCTCAACTGCAACAGTGGAAAACACACAGGCTGTAGTATTGTCATACTAGAGGACAGAGAGCGCTGCCCAAATATTACAGGTTGGATGAAGACATTTTATGGAGGAAGGCACCTGAGCAGTCACCATATTGGTTCTCCCTCTTATCATTGTCCTCCTTTACGATTCCCCCCATATTTTGCCTCCCCAGCATTGTGTTTTATATCATTGCCCCCATGTATTGATTCTCTCATCGTGGCCCCCCCCTTACGTATTAATTCTCCAAGTCATGCCAACTTCCACATATTGAGTCTCCCTGTATCTTACCAGCACTTCTACTGGTTCTCCTTCGCTTGGCACCCTTTGTTAATTCTCTCCACGACATGCACATACATATTATTTCCCTCTATCATGCACACCCATACTGATTCTCCCTTATAATCATGCCATGTATAGATTCTGCCTCTCTTCATGCTCTGCCACTCCCTTGTATTTATATTCTCCTCACTGCATGGTCCTTCTGTATTGCTTCTTCTCATATCATAAATCCTGTACTGACTGTCTGACCTATCACTGCCATCCTCCTCTGCATTGATTCTCCCATATATCACACCAACTCTCCCTGTATACAACCTTCTCATATGTTACATTCCACTCATGTCTTTGTTACTTCCCCAATTAAGTAACCCATGTACCTGTGCAGTGGATCACGGACAGTGAGGCTTCCTGCAAAGGGCACAGGGTTCTGATATCATTGTTAGTTTTACAAGAAGATAGTCTGGGAGAATGAAGATACTCTTTTTATATGGAGCACTCACGGTGATATGTAAATATTGAGAATCAACTTTTATTGAATATATATTACAATGTGAAGGTCAAAATAAGCAAAGGAATAAACATATATTATGATCTGACAGCAGAACAGTTGTAAAAAGCAGGATGTATTCTCCTACTCTGGTGTAAATATCCCTCCAACTAGACATGTACAATGTGAGAGACAAACAACTATGATTAAAATCATACACCTGACCGAGCTTATATACCTAAATATCTCTATATGTATGTATATTTGAAAGTCAAAGAATTCTAGAGTTCAGTTGTTCCCTACACAATCATAATGACATTCAGTAAGTTTGATACCCCTTTTACACCAGTACTAAAACCCAGGTTATTGCAGGGTTAGTCCGGGTAGCTCCTTGGTGTAAAAGGGGAGAGGGTTGGATTCCTGGGTGGAGTGACCCGGCTATCCAACCCAGGTAACCTGCAGGGTTTATCACGGGAATGACCCGTGAAACCCTGCAATGTAAACGGCACAATCCGGGTCACGATGACTTGGAGCGCGCTGCATGCCGACTTTAGTGGCTCTTGACGATGGGAGAGCAGAGTCACTGCAGACCCAGCTCCGATGTGAACAGCGCCGACTCGGCAATATCCTGGGTTGGCGCCAGCTAAATTCCGGGTCTGTTCCGGTTTTGAACCGTGTTCCAACCTCAGGGACAGACCCGGAATTTAGGTAAAAAAGGGGTATGAGAGAGAATAGTTAATGTGCGGCCTGTATATAAGAGACTGAGCAAAAAGAAGGCGGGTTGGGGGAGTTGTTCCTTACCTTGCCTGGAGCGCTCAGACCCCTAGATACACCCCTGTGTTTACTTCTAAACCATATCAGAAATTGCACCATAAAGTCATAATAAATGTACAGCAATGCTGGAAACACAGATTCCCTTAGTGGCTATATTATGTACAATGTCAGAAAAACAACATGTGTATCAGTGTACTCCAGAATAACTCGATAGCAGCAAAATATATATTGTTGGAAACTTGGACATGTTATGATTTTTGAGACTCACAAATCCTTGTATGGTGGTAGCTTGTATTCTGTCCTGCTGGGATGGCCAGAGAGGGCTCCAGGTGTAGTGTGGTCCTGTTTTGTGCACAATGTATAACCCAGGAGGGTCCAATAAGCTTTTCGCCTAGTATGACTTCATCATAGTGAGCTCACTGATCTCCTCATATAGGGATATTTACTTTAGAGTAGAATACATCCTACTCCTTACAACTGTACACCAGATCATAATTTATATTCATTATGCTGTTTGTTCCTTTGCTTATTTTAGACTTAATGTATATCCAATAAAATATATTTAAGTTGGGTACACATTAGATGACGTGTGCAGCCAGTTGACCCACGATGCGACGGACGACATATAGTGCGGTCCGTACACACCACACAATCTGCTGAACAACCGCACAATGTCGTTCACCAGCCACATCCAAATGCATGGGGCCGTTCATCATAACTGACTGAGCCGCATATAGACTCCATCTGTCAATATGATGAACAAACCCGCGGAAGAACACAGGGTCGCCAATAGTGGGTACACACTGGCCGATGTGGACAATACGTGGGCCCAATCCTTGGGATCGGATGACATAGTCTACTGTGTACCCAGCTTTAATATTTACATAACACTGTGAATGCCCCCAAATAAAATGAGTGCTTTCATTTTCCCAGACTAGACTACATTACTCAAGGGAAGCACAACCGCACTAATTTTTTTTATACCAGCTTATTTTCTGGTTATAAAACTATTCCCTTTATGTAGTCTGGCAATTACAATATGATTTACTGAACACTTTACCAGGGCAGGAATCCACTCCCCTTTTCCTTGGTTCTGAGATGAGACTGTCTCCGGGTAACTAATGAGACTGAGGGGTCTAGTTACTAAGCAGTGTTAGGAGACAGAGTGAAAAGTGATAAGAAAGTGATAAGGTGCCAGCCAATCAGCTCCCAACTGTCATCTCACAGGCTGTTTGAAAAATGACAGTTGGGAGCTGATTGGCTGGTACCTTATCACTTTCTTATCACTTTTCACTCTGTCTCCTAACACTGCATAGTAACTAGACCCCTGAGAGCGTTGCAGCCCGTACTTTGCAGTGAGTGAATCTGGTAATTGTTTTAAATTGATTTGCTGCATGAGTGTGTGACATAACTTGCTCAACGTGGGGGATGTTCCGGTATAGATCTACGCAGGCATTCCGCCAGTTTAGAAAATAAATAAAATGAGGCCAAAAAAAAAAAGGAATAAATCTTTAGGTGGTCCCATTAAGAAACTGGCCTACCAGGAAAACTCCATTAAGGGCTGTGACTGATCCATCTTGGCTTGAAAGAACACAAAATACGTTTTTTCCCTTCAGATTATAAAAGGTTATTTTTTACATTCAGTGCTAAAAACAAAAGAGAAGAAAAAAAACACGTTTTTATTCCATTATTAAACAAGTAAACCAACCTTCAGTGTTAGTAAAATATGGATTTATATCAAATTGTACCCACACAAAGACCATTTCTTCAACTGCATTAATATTGATTGAGGACACCACTGAGGCATAGTGAAATTATATGTATTCTCATTGCTGACTTCAATAAGAGGTGAGAACGATCATTCTAATATTGGTCTCGTCCACAAAATGTGTTTTCCGTGTGTGTAAATGATGGTTGACTTTTACACCTCCACATAACCTAACTATTGGCTTATATCTGCCATATTGAAACATGAAATGCATTGTGTTTTGTTTCTAAATTATTTCCAGTATGAACTATGCCTTCATGCTATTGTGAAATTATGTTTGATACAACTGAATCCAAAGAACAAGTGTATCGCAACCTAGGAAAAGAAGTAACTGATGATATGAAAACAAATGGTTACAGAGCACATAATGATGCTTTAAATCAAAAAGGTATATGTGGAGAATGTGGCAGGATGCATACAAGGCAGTATATTAGTCATCTGAACATGGAACATGCCCAAATGCACACAGTGTCCTATATTAGCAAACAAAGGGGTGTCTCACCATTGGCGTAACTCATACAACACAGGAAGTACAGTAGTTTTATGGTTTATTTCAGGGAAAATCAGTTTTCATTTTAATGCAGATAGCAGAATGTTTTCAGATATGGACTGAACGGTAAAAAACTCATCTGTAGCTGTCACCCCCTCTTCATATGAGTGTATCTGTACTTTTACACAAAATTAACAGCACAGGAAGAAAAGTGGTTCTATATATGAATCGTGTAATGGTAAAAATGTAGGGTGTGAATGTATGCCACCAGGGGTCAATGCCATATGCAATTAGAAGTAGTATGCTGTGTGGGTGACCCAGTTAGAAGACTGGTCCTTGGTGCGTTTGGCGGAGCTGTGGGATGTGAAGATGGATTTGTAAGCTTCAGACTTCTGCTCGGTGCTTGGTAACGGTCTCTTCGCAGGAGCGGAGGATGATGTGGCGGCATTCTCAGATGACATGGAGTCTGCTGCATTAAGAGGACAAACAATGACACTTCTGTCTACACACATGCACTATAAATGACAGTCTCAGTATGTTTTAATGTGATAACTGGTCAACACTGACTCCAACATAACATGCCACTAAATTGACTTAAACATCTACATTTTATATGTATTATTTAGTTGAAAAACATATTAATGTTTTAAAAATCAATGGAAACTAATTTTGTCTATGTTACCTCCCTTCCTTGTTCAACGCTCCCCAAGCTCCTAATTGCTGACCTAATTCGAATATTTCTTTGGTTTTACATCCCAGAGATCCATTTTTACACCTACTCATGTAATAGTTGTTATATTTTATTATTATCTGTGTATCTACTAAGAGATGTCAATTCGGTCCACATCCTTCAGGGAGACTACCAACAGTGGCATACATCATCAGGCCTTAAAACAGAATGTATAGCATAATACTGCTTTTTATTTTCAATTAAAATTAAGGCACAATAAAAAGACTTGTGTAATAGCTTATCTGACAAACACTGGGTGCAGGTAAAGATGGTATGGCCCTACTCCTGCAGCCACCAAGGGAAACACACACACTTTTACATTTTAGTGATAGGTATCCTTTAGGTAGCCTGCAAAGCTGTTACAGCTACTAACCTTTTACTAGCCAGTAAAGTGTATCATACATATATGAAAAGACAATCAAAATTTATAGGCCGATGATAAGAAATGGTCAAAATTACAATAATACTAATATCTATCAAAACAAGTTTATTATGAAACTGAGCAGCTGGTTGTATTATTATTGTTTTTAAAAGGTTTACCTGACAAAGGATAATTGTCAAAGCTAAAATATTGAAACGGAATGAAGTACAATAAAATACAACACTTTCTGTATGTTATTCTAAATATTATTTTCATTATAATGTGTAATTTCCTATTTTCTATTACATTTGTATAACTGTATATTGATGTTTAGTCTTATTTTAATCAGTATTTGCTATGTATTGTTTTCTAGATAAATACTGCATCTCTGCTGTAAATATAAATGTAATATTATTGATGTAATGTTCTAAATCCCTTTATTTGCAGTTAAACAATGTAATGTGCTGCCCCTGAAACTCTATATTTCCCCTCACCCATGATACTGTAAGACAAAGGAAATCCAGCATGAGATAGTCATCAGCGGGGCCCCAGGCTTTATGAAGATCCTGCTGCCCACACAAAGGAGAAGGTCCTGGACCTATCCAACGTCGAGTACACGCAGATCCCTGCCTGTACCCAATGATTTTATTCTCTACGGACTATTTGAATGTGAACCTATAAATTGTACTACAGTGATCATTGGTGCAACCACGCATGCACATTGTAAGGGGCAGTACTCAATTTCTTTGTGCAAATAAATCTTTTGAACTTTGGAACTCCAAGTAAGCTGAGCGGACTTCACAATTATTTTACATTAATAGAATTGACAAAGGCAAATTTTATACACATTACCTGAACAATTGGTGCTGGAAACAAAACTTATTTTATCTCTGGTGCTCTTTTTGCTCCCGTCTGTTGTTCCAGAGGGTCCTGCAGCACCTGGGACAAAAAAAATGTCTATATCATGAATCTATGGATTGTGGGATCTAGAATTAACTGAAACGTTGGAAGATCAAGGAAATGATACTAAGGGAGTTTAATAATTATTTTTATTATCATTACTGTTTTTTTTATTGTTAACAACTGTTATTTGTATAGCGCAAATACGTTCCATTGCACTTTACAATTGGGAACAAAATATTAATAAGACAAGGCTGGGTAGCAACAGACAGACTGAGGTAAGAGGGCCTTCCTGGCAAGCTCACAATCTATTGGGACATAGCAATTGGACACATGAGAAGAAGTGTTACATACTGCAAATGGTCCAGCCAGATTGCAAAGGTTCTTGGTGGGCTATGTGATAAAATTACACAGCAATGTTGGCCTGGAGTCAGAGGGGTGTGCGAGTGTAGAAAGAGAATATATTTAATGTTATGTGTGAACTGTATAGAAGGGGGGTAGAGCAGTCTGTGTAGGTTACGTGGGTAGTACTGGAATGTGATAACTTTGCCTGAAGAGGTGAATGTTCAGGTAATGCTTGAAGGTTTGGATACTAGAAAAATTAAGCGTTACGGTAGACTTACCTTTGTTAACTCTAATTCTTCGAAGTCCATAGGATCCACAGGGATACCATGGGGTGTGTGCGGTCGGAGAGGTCTGGGCACCAAACAGTTAAAGCTTTAGCTCCTAGGGTGCACTGGTTCTCCTCCACATGTACCCCACCCCCAGCCACAGGCAGACAGTTTTGTAAACAAGCCTAAGGCAGGAGCAGGAAAGAGGAGAAGGAAGAACAGTATACTCAAGAAATACTCTCCCAGAAGTGAAAGGAATCAGTGATCAAGAGAAAAAATACCCACTGAGGCAAGGTGCGTCAGGGTGAGCGCCCTGTGGATCCTATGGACTTCGAAGAAATAGCGTTAAGAAAGGTAAGTCTACCATAACTTAATTTCTTCTTCAGGGTCCATAGGGGATCCACAGGGATACCATGGGGATGTCCCATAGTTTCCCTTAAGGGTGGGGGACACTCCTGAGCAGAAAGGAGAATTTAGGCGCCCAAAGGAAGCATCCTGAGAGGCAAAGGTATCAAAGGCGTAGAACCTGAGAAAGGTGTGGATGGAAGACCACGTGGCCGCCTTGCACAATTGTTCAGCAGAAGCGCCACGTTGAACTGCCCACTAGGGTCCCGCAGTCAGAATAGAATGTGCTGTAACGCTGTTTGGAACAGGAATATTAGCTTGCGTGTAGGCCTAAGAGATTGTCAAGAGGAGCCATCGAGCCAGAGTCCGTTTGTTAGCTTGCCAGCCTCGTTTGTGAAAGCCGTGCAACACAAAGAGAATCTGATTTCCTGAAGAAATTAGAACGATCCACATAGATCTGAAGAGCAAGAACCATATTCAAGGAGGCTTCACCTGCAGAAAGATCAGAGGGCTGGAGGGCTGGAACCACAATCTCTTCATTCAAATGGAACCGGGATACCACTTTAGGGAGGTACCCAGCCCTGGTACGGAGGACAGCTCTATCCAGATAAAAGATCAAAAATGGGGAGCAACAGGATAGCGCTGCCAAATCAGATACCCTGCGGGCAGA
The DNA here is from genome assembly GCA_031769625.1 of Taudactylus pleione. Taxonomy (NCBI): domain Eukaryota; kingdom Metazoa; phylum Chordata; class Amphibia; order Anura; family Myobatrachidae; genus Taudactylus; species Taudactylus pleione. The sequence continues at coordinate 10,971,945 of JAUIMM010000068.1, forward strand.
TAAGATAGCGAGGAGAAAAAGAGTGTCTTCGCTGTCAGCCACATATGGTCTACTGAGTCCAGAGGTTTAAACGGAGGAGCCTGTAGAGCACAGAGAACCAAGGACAAATCCCATGGAGCCACCAAAGGGACAAAAGGAGGTTAAATGCGGAGAACACCCTGAAAGAATGTTCTAACATCAGGCAGGGGAGCAGTCCTTTGCTGGAACCAGATTGATAGAGCAGAAACCTGAACTCTAACCCAGCCTAGAAAAAGGCAAACACCCGGAAGACACTAAAAACTGTAGGGTCATAGCCTCTGGGAGAGCACCATTGAAAGTAAGAGTGCCAAACTCTGTAATAGATGCGGGCTGAGGCGTGTATGTCCTGACGGCTTAGGAAGTTCGCTTTCCAGTTGAGGACTCCGGGAATGAACACTGCCGATATTGCCGGGAGATGACCTTCGGCCCAGACCAGAATGTTTGCCACTTCCTGCATGGCTGCCCAACTTCGCATGCCTCCCTGATGGTTGAGGTAGGCTACCGCAGTTGCGTTGTTGGGCTGGATATGGACCAGCCAGTCCTGGAGGAGATCCTGTCCCTGAGTGAGTGCTCTGTACAATGCTCGAAGCTCCAGGATGTTTATGGGCAGACAACATTCCTGGGTTGTCCACCATCCCTAAAAAGTATGATGACCAGTTACCGCGCCCCATCCACGAAGACTAGCATCTGTAGTGAGAAGCTCCATATTTGGAATCCAGAAGGGGCGACCCTGTCCAGATGGGACGTCTGTAGCCACAGTGCGAGGGAAAGCCGAACCTCCAGAGAGAGGAGGATCTCCTTGGATCGGATCATTTGATACTGCCCGTTCCACCGGGAGAAAATCAGTTGTTGAAGGGGCCTGGAATGAAACTGGGCTTATTCCATCATATTGAAAGTGGATACCATGGACCCCAGGACCTGCATTGCTGAGTGAATGGATACCCTCTGATTGTGGAGCAAGTTGCGCACACGCAAGTATAGTGTCAAAATCTTTTCTGCTGGCAGAAAGATCCTCTGTATTCGAGAATCCAGGAGCACCCCCCATATGTAATATCCGCTGTGTCGGAGATTGGGAGGACTTTTTCCAACTGATGAGCCAGCCGTTTGTCTGCAGGCAGTCCATGGTCAGCTGGAAATGGAGTTGTAACACAACTGGTGAGTGTGCCAAGATTAAGAGGTCATCTAGGTATGGCAGGATTCTGACTCCTTGGCACCTGAGGTGGGCCACCATAACTGCCATTATTTTGGTAAAGACCCAAGGGGCTGTTTACAGCTTAAAGGGCAGTGCCCGAAACTGGTAATGTTGCTGCAGAACAGCAAACGGTAGGAAACGCTGATGGGTTGGCCAAAGGACCCGGCGGGCGACTACTGGGGTCGGAGATGCCTTAGATGCAAGGAGTCCAGTATCCAACATAGCGTCTCCCAAATAAGAGGCCGCTTCCTGAATTATTATAGATGTATGCCAGTTGTTCCCTGGTAGCGTCTGATGGCAGGCTCTCTTCCAGGGACTCTGCCATTCCTTCGATAGCCTTAGCCACCAAGGCCGCAGCCATAGCTGGCCTAGTGATAGCACCAGAAAGCGAGTGGACTGACTTTAGACAAGTCTCTAGTTTTTTTTATCTGTGGCATCCTTAAGAAAGGATGTAGACTGTAAAGGCAGTGTAGAGCTTTTGACTAAGCGTGCCACATGCGAAATAACAGTGGGAGGGACTTCCCACTTAGTACACTCCTTAGTAGGGAGAGTGTAAAAAGACGCTAGTGTTTTTAGGACCTGGAACCATTTGCCAGGAGTACCCCAAGCTTCTCCCATGAGCTCAGTGAGCTGTTCTGATTGAGGGAATTGAGCCTTAACCACCTTTTGAAGTTTAAACATCTGGGTTTTAGGATTAGGGGGTGGTTCATCATCCTCTATATTCAGGATTGATTTAACCGCCCTCACTAAAGACGGGACATGCACTGTTTAATGACTGTGCTCCTCGCCCAAATGCGACTCGGAGAGAGAACCTTGTGCGTCATCTGCCTCCTCAGATTATGCGTCAGAATCCGAAAGCTGGGTGGACTGAGAGGATGATACAGTCCGCCTATGTGACTTGGTGGCTAACGGTTTGCCCACCTGTAACCTTTGCTGATAGGCGGCAGACATATGAGCCATATTATGAACTGAGCGGGCATAAACATCCATCCAGGGAGAATGCATAGGGGGTACTGACCTGGGCTATATTCAATTTGAGGCGAAAAGCAGTTATTGGCAATAATTTATCACCGATGACGTAATTTTCGACTGTTTGAATTATCCCGGTGCGAAAAGTCAATGTAAAAAAACGGGGATAATTTTTCCCCAGCCTTTAGCTGGTGAAAAAAGTGCAGAATTGGGGTGTAGGCTTAAAAAAAAAAAAAAAAAGCAGCCTGCACCCCTGGGAATGCCCCCTATGGAAAAAAAAAATAGGGAAATTTTGGGGTTAAAAAAAAATTAAAAAAAAAGGGGAAACACTTCTAAAATAGCGAAATTGATTCCAGAGGGGTTCCCTTATATGTGACAGGTTTTTTCTTCATTGCGGGAGTAGCATTTTTGAAGAATTTTTAAAAATCATTTTAGGGACTTAAAAATATGCTTGCAACCATTTTCATGTACTCCAAATTTGATGGGCATAGTTATTTCCCCCCCCCCAAAAAAACTGCTAAATGCTCTTCTGCATCACCTTCTCCAAAGCCGCATTTATGCACCTGTCGCGGCTATTTAAAAACCCGACTTCCCTTCTGCATGCAAAAATGGGGGTACCCATAGTGATTCCCCATGTCTGGACATCTTTAGGGGGGTCCTAGGATGATTTCCTGAAAATTCCAGTTTTTCTTTCACCGCTCAAAGTTTCGCCAGGTCCCGTTTTCTCGTTCTTTGAAATTGAATACGGGGAATATTGGGCACGCGCACTATACTTTTCCGCTTGGGAAACAGGTGAAGGATGCGAAAAGTCCAGCAGGCGAAAAGTCTGGACTTTTCTCCTCAAATTGAATACGGGCCATAGTAGGCTGTAATAGCTGTGGGTACCCCATGGTGGGAGGCAGCATGGGGGCTGATAAGCGGTCCACTAGCTGCGTCATAGTCTGGAATAACACCCAAGGTGGTTCCTGGACAGAGGCTGGTACAGTGGGATGGAGGGTTGGTACATAACAAATAACACACAGACCATCCTGCACGAAATCCTGAGGGGACAAGCCCACTGAACAGGATCTGCAAGTAGCCAACAGAGGGGCCTCAGGCTCCTGTTTTCCCTTAGAAGACATAGTAATAACCAGCCAGCAGCACATAATCAGTTTGGCTAGTAATGCAGTGTAACACCCTTCACAAATACAAGTAAATGTGACGTAATATTGAAACCCTACACACCTGGTAGTTGTGGGCTAAACAAGAGCAGCAGGGATAGATATAACTGACGGTCAGAAAGTTTTAAGACAGTATATCACCACAGCAGAGCTAGCACAAGTCACATACAATGCATATAAATATACTTATAAAGGCCACTAAATCAACTACTCAAGCCTCACAGGGCTGGTAGGATTTGTGCAGTGTATAAGTTGGCCTCAGAGAGAGGTATACAGGGAGACTGGACCCGAATCTCCTGAGACCTGTAGCTTCAGAAAAGCCCTTATTAATGGCTGCTGAGTGTCTCATATAGGGAGGAGGGTGAGGGGAGGAGCAGCTCAGAGGCGGGAAATCTCTTGTGAGGGATCACGTTCTGAGCTGGTGGAGGGGCTGGGTGCCATTGACCTTTACATGGTCCCTGTCGCCAGCTATTAACTGCCCCTGTGGTCTAGTGGGTGAGTGGACGAACCAGTCGCCCCACTGCAGCGTCCTCCTGCAGGTCTCCACCGCCAGAGATAAGGACTGCACTTGTACTTCTCCCTGTATCCTGCCGCAGTCCTGGGTCCCCAGTGGAGCGGCTAGCCGAGCCCAGCTGGCGCCTGCCGTAATCAACGGACCACTCACCGTTGTTGCGGCGCTGGCGGAGGTAGCTGGAGCAGCTGCACAGACACCCATTAGGACGCCTTGATGCTTGCTCAGGTAAATAAAAAAAAATAAAAATAAATCATAAAAATAAAGCTTGGGGCTGCCTAAGCAGTCCCCCTGTCTAAAGGTGCAACTGGTCCTGCCAACACCAAATGAAAAACTGTATGCCTGTGACTAAGGCGGGGTATATGTGAAGGAGGACCAGTGTATTCTGGGAGCTAAAGCTTTAACCGTTTGGTGCCCGGACCGCTCCGACCACACCACCCCCATGGTATCCCTGTGGATACCCTATGTACTTTGAATAAGAAAAGTGTAATTGCTCTTGGCAGGGGATTCCACAGAGTGGGTGCACCCGAAAAAGGTCCTGTAACCGCAAATGGGTGCAGGTTATGCGTATAGATGACAGATGTAGATCTTGGCCAGAGCGGAGGGATTGAGCTGGGAGATATCTTGAGATAAGTGATGTTGGTGTAGTGTTTATGGCCTTGTAGGTTAGAAAAAGTATTTTATATTATATTTGATAAGATACAGAGAGCCAATTTAAGGACTGAAAGTGGAGCAACAACAGCAAAGCATTCTGTGATGAAATTCAGTCTAGTTGCTGCCTTCAAAATAGATTTTATGGTGAAAGTCTGGTTAGGGGAAAGAGACTTTTGCAATAGTCAATGCAGGAGATAATGAGTGTACGAATTAAAGTTTTTACAGTGTCTTGAGATTTGTGCGTATTCTGGAAATATGTCTTAGATGTATGAATTTGGAAACAGATGGAATATAGGGAAAAAAGAAAAGTTCAGAATCAATGATGAAACTTAGCCAGCAGAGATAGAGATATCAGGAATTTAACTTTTGTTGACTGGTGGGAATATTATTGGTACATTTTTTAGAGATTAAGGGCCTCATTTATCAATGCGTTTTATAATCCACCAAAAGTGATAAAACTTGTTGTGTATGATAATGGTGCTCCAGCCAATCAGCTCCTAACTGTAATTTTTTAAACAGATGACAGTTGGGAGCTGATTGGCTGGAGCACCATTACCAAACGCAACAAGTTTTTATCACTTTTGGTGGATGAGACAAATCGGTGATAAATGAGGCCCAAACTTTGAGGTGGCGAGAGGACATCCAAGATAAAATGGCAGAGACATATGGGTACAAAACAGCATAGTAAAGGACCCTATGGGTACTTGTGCAAACATAAAAAAGCAAGCATGATTGGTTGCTATGGCCTGTGCAAGTTTTTACCATTATAATAACTAACCTTCAAAGCATTGCTGTTACAAACACGCACATACACGCAAACACTCTTTTACCTTCCACTGTGGCACCATTTGTAACAACACTCTCCGCGGTTTTGGTTTTCTTGGATTTCTAGCAATAAAAGAGATTTTGCAGTTACAATAATAACAAAAAAAAATAGTTTGCAGCTCAGATATTGTTTTAATTTATTCACTTCCAGCCAAGCAAACTTTCACAAAAAAGAAAAAAAGATATACAAATGGGCGCCAAATACTATATAGTCATAACTTGATGCTGCTCCCTTGTGAGGGGTAGTCTGCCCCTCTAATGGGTATATGGAAAAATAAGAGAAAGAGGCCGGGAGCGCACACAAGTTATGAATAACGATTTGCAATAGTCGTGTCTCCACTAATATATACACTGTGGTAATGAGGAAACAATTCATTCAAGCCAATGGTAATTGTATAAACATTGTTTAATTATAAATGCATAAAATAATTATTGGATAAAATCATAATTCCCTAATATCATAAAATCGGTCACACATATAAGCTTATATGAAAAAGAGGGGGGGTGATGATGTAAAAAAAATTATATATAAAATTGAAAAAGTAAAAGAAAAAAAATGGATATTAATAAACAGATGAATGTCTCTCAATGGAGTAATTCGGAAACAAAAGTAAAAAGAGTCTTATTTGGCATAGCACAAATTAGCTATATACCCTTTGTTGAAAATCCAACGTATTGTGTCCAATAAACTTTTCTAACTAACATATAGTTAGTAATTGTGCTAAGAGCACCAATATGTAATTTTCCCTCCTCTTCAATCGGAATAGCCTGCTCCAGGGGTTTGCAACCATCCAGTGTTGGTCTTTAATTTATTTATTTCGGAAGCAGGTATATAATGTATTTTTAGACTGCTGCAGCAACCAAAAACGGACTTTAGTATGTTTGGAACCTGCGGCCGTGTTTGCTCCTTAGCATGCCGTCTCCCCGTTTAACATCCTCAGGAGCTGTTTGTTTTATTCCCCTGGATCACTGTCATTATTGCGGCAGCAGAGCGGAGAAAATTAGCCCGGTTGCCGGCAATTACTATACCGCTCAGTACAAGCTGCCCCAAATACGCTGCGAAGCATACCCATTCACCGGTGAGAAACTTACCTACTGGACACAGATCGAGGCGGCCGCCGATTACATCTGAAAATATCCTCACCAGTTCCCGTCACATTTGTGGACTATGCAGGTATGTTAAACGGGGAGACGGCATGCTAAGGAGCAGACACGGCCGCAGGTTCCAAACATACTAAAGTCCGTTTTTGGTTGCTGCAGCAGTCTAAAAATACATTATATACCTGCTTCCAAAATAAATAAATTAAATTAAAGACCAACACTGGATGGTTGCAATCCCCTGGAGCAGGCTATTCCGATTGAGTAGGAGGGAAAATTACACATTGGTGCTCCCAGCACAATCACTAACTATAAGTTAGTTATAAAAGTTTTATTGGATACAATTTGTTGGATTTTCAACAAAGGGTATATAGCTAATTTGTGCTATGCCAAATAACACTCTTTTTATTTTTGTTTCCGAATTACTCCATTGAGAGACATTCAACTGTTTATTAATATCCATTTTTTTTCTTTTACTTTTTCAATTTTATATATCATATTTTTATATCATCACCCCCCCTCTTTTTCATATAAGACTATATGTGTGACCGATTTTATGATATTAGGGAATTATGATTTTATCCCATAATTACTTTATGCATTTATAATTAAACAATGTTTATACAATTACCATTGGCTTGAATGAATTGTTTCTTCATTACCACAGTGTATATATTAGTGGAGACACGACTATTGCAAATCGTTATTCATAACTTGTGTGCGCTCCCTGCCTCTTTCTCTAAACTTTCACAAAGTCACTAAACAGAATTTCTACGATAAGAAGTAATAGTTACTAATGTGCACTGGCAAAAAAACATTATACTCACCGATAATTTCTGTTCCCTCAGAAAAAAAACTCCATGGCAGCCCTTACAATGGGTGAGCTTCCCTTATAGATAGGTAGAGACAGGTAGTTAAAAAACACCCCCTGTGATGGTATATAATTGAGCTCCTCTTCTTCCACAATCTCTTGTCGTGAGACTTCCCAAGCTGTCTCTTACAAATGTAACATCAGAAACAACATGGATGTGAAACCTGTGCTGCCATGGAGAATTTTTCTTTTTCTGTTCGATATTACAATGGGATGTACCCAAACAAAACAGCAAGGGGAGCAATAAGAATACAAAGCCATATTATGCATAAAAATTACTTAACCAAATGTCTGTGTGGAGAACACGTCTTCCAAACGGAGAATCAGTAAAGAATAATATATCCTCCTAACAATGACTAGAAATTGGATATATAGATATCCAGCTTGCTGCCTTGTAGAGCTCTGTCTTATATACCTGAGGTTTGTCCAAGAGGTTGCCACCACTCAAGTTGAGTGTGCGTTCAGTATTTCCAGTAACTATATCTATTTCTCTTGTATGCCTGAGTGGTTACATTTCTTATCTACTTGGAATTAGCTTGCTTTGGATGGGCAGGACCTTTCTTAGATCCCATCAGAAGTACAAACAATTGTTCTGTTTTCATAAAACTATCAGTACTAGATAAATCTACAGTGGTTGGACAATGAATTAGGAATTTTTAAATTTTTGTGCATTTTGAAGGTTTGTACCTCAAAAATAGTGCATATATAGTATTTCACCTCAGATTGCAGGATAAATTAAGAGGAAGTTGAAGTTAGGAGAACAAGTAATGCAAACAAAGCGTTTGAACTTCATAAGCAGTTGCAAAACGAACGTTTCTTTAAAAACAGTTTAAAGGTGCCTAGCAGATTTTGGGTTTAGAGCTTGTTGACAAGTCAAGAAATCAAAGCTTACACCAGCAATGTGGAAAAAACGCCTAGCATGGGCCAACAAATATAAAATTTGGACTGCAGATGACTGGGTCAAGGTAAGAAATTAATTTTATGAAATATTAATGGCTCTTGTGTGTTTCCCAAACATAATTAATGGAGTATAATGATTTTCAGTATATTTTTTCTATTAACATAAAAAAGATGCTCTAATATCTACCAATTTTATGCAAAGGAGGCCGGTTCACATCACAGCTCAGTTATTAATACTAACTCTTAGGGACATATGTATCAAAGCTTGATGTGAGATAAAATTGTGATATATATATATATATATCACAAACCAATCGGCTCCAAACTATAATTTCTTTAACACAGCCTGCAAAATGCAAGTTAGAAGCGGATTGGTTGGTGATATAGATCTCACAATTTTATCTCACATCAAGCTTTGATACATATGCCCCTTACTGTACTTGCTTATTATAGGTGTGCTTTTCTGACGAGTGTACTGTGCAGACTATGGATGAATGCAACTAGTATGTTCGACAAAGACCTGGTGAGCAGTTCCATCATGACTGCGTCAAGCAAACTGTCAAGCATCCACAGAAGGTTATGGTGTGGAGTGTTATTTAAGCAAAAGGCCCAGGGAGATTGTAGATTGCTAATGGAATGTTGAGAAAGGAGTAGAACATTGAGCTTGCCAACAGCCATCTTATCCCCCAGATAACATAGTGGTTTCCGGGAAATTATGGAATATTCATGCAAGATGGGGTCCCATGCCGTACAGCAAAGGTGGTATTAGAGCACATACGTAGAAAGGGCATCCCAGTTTTGGACTGGCCAGGAAATAGTCCCAACATTAATCCAATTGAAAGGAAATTGAAGTTGCAAACCGTGAAATTGTCTTTACAAATAAGCGACAGCTGACTGAACGATTGATTCAAGTTTGGCATCATGATGATGGAATCAAAGAGTTAGCTAAGAACCACACTGAGAGCATGCCACACCGAGTAACAGCCGTTATCAAAGCCAAGGGTGGCCCAACCAAGTAGTATCAGAGCTATATTTTTCAACCCTGATCACGAGAAGGATTGAACGTGTTCTCAACCCTGCTCGTGATGATGCAGTGTGGACGGGTAACCCGAGTCGATATGACCCAGGTTCCGTTCTCTGCATAGGAAGAGCCGGCTCCACATGTGATGCCGATGACATAATTGACCCAGTATTAGTGCTGGTCGGGCCGCCTGGCTGTATGGGGTCTCAGCCGGGTGCGACACGCCCATTAGATGGAAAAGAGGTATTAGTTTTGTGATTCTCATCAAAAAAACAAAATGAAAACACAGGATTATAGGAGTGTAATAGATAATTATCATACTTCATATTTGGTGCATTCCATGACATTTAACATAGGATAACAGTGTCTTTATACAAAAATACATACACTCTGTGGCAGCATTTACTATAAAGCAATAGTATAGTGTGACAAATAATGTTGCATGACTAGGTTGTATTTGTAATGTAATCAAATGATTTTATTAAAACTAAATGTAGTCGAAGTGTAACATAAATAACCACGGAATGGCTCCTTTAGTGATATTGTAGTGTCTCAGTAACAACCTTCATGGCAAGGTCACGACTCCCCTAATGTATATCCAACAAAACGAAATCATATATTGCCTATAACAGCCACCTAATATGTAGTGAAAAAAACAAAAAACTACATCCATATACTGTAGACATCAAATGGGGAAACTGTGCCCACCAAAAGAGCCTGGCCCTCTGAAGATTAGATTTTGATCTATAATAATTAAGTTAATAATTATGTGGTAACAGCCCAAACAGACAATACACAAGGCCCCTTGCTGCAATAAGATTTTCACAATGGTTTCATAAAAGATTTAAAGGAGACCAGAATGTATGCATCTACAACAGAATGCTGGCACCCATGAGAGGACTGAGGGAACACTGATCTTAAACCATTCCTGCACTCTAAAACATGGCGCAGGAATATAATTTTTTGATCAGCCCTCACATGATCCCTACATCAAAGGCACATGTTCAGTTAGGAGGTTTACTTTGTGTTTTGGGCCATAATAGAACACATAGGTATTATTATTATTACAGTATTATTGCACCCAATCTTTTAAATATTCTCGATTGTAAAATAACTTAAAAAATATTAAAAACCTCAATAAGCAAAAAAAAAAACTAATTTCCATGAAATGCAGTAGGTGAACCTGCCACTTCAGGTGTTTTGTGATGCATGGAAATTGCACTCTATATACTGTACAATTGCTCCTTGGTAGAATGGGGAAAGATAGCCATTGCACTTGCTCACTGAAGCACTTACCTATATCCAAAAGCTTCAGCTCAGAATACTTGGGAGCAGATGCTAGTCGCAGTAGTATTTATGGTGAATGGCTCTTAAGTGAGGGGCAAATATTATCATAAATCCTACAGCAATGTTACTCTAGATTTACTAAGCAGCTTCTTTTGCAAGGAAAACCGACTTTTGTGGTTTTGACCCAGATATTTAAAACAACCATATTAAATGTAATTCATTTTATTTGAGTTTACATTTTTGAGGTAAAAACCACAACTTATTACTAATCTGACCCAAGGGGTTAGAGAATAATATTGTGGACTCACCTTCTCCATTCTAGCCTTTAATCTTCTCTCTTCCATTTTCTTCCTCAGTTCCTCCACTTCATCTTTACTGCCATTCAATAAAATGAGATCAGTTTCTTGAAAACGTGCTCCACACTAATGGTGAACAAAAGAAACAGTCACACAGAAACAAATAGGCAATACTATAAAACCGCTTTGTAATTCTATTACCCACCCTACAAGTTCTGAAACTATATAAATCAGGGGTGCACAGGTTCTGTTAGAGAAATGATGGGATAAAATTGTGTGCTGTGGGGGCCACATATCATACTCACTCCCTCCTGAGTGACCAAGTGATTAAATGCTCCAATTTCCTGACATGGGGTGACACCATGCAAAGAAACTAGCCGACACTTACCCCCAGGTCCCTAACCCAACCAGAGACTAAGCTCCTATAGCACAAATCTGTCTAAAAGTCTGCACAATGTAACTGCAATATGGATAAACATTGGTATTATTAAGTTAAACAATTTGTGTAGATTTACACAAACACTACAGCAAGATGTGACAAAATATAATATAACAAAATGAAATATATATTTACATAGACGGTTCTACCACAATGTGAGAAGCATACACCTTGCTTTTATGATGGGTAAGAGAGGTCTGGATGTCAGAGAGTGTATTCCAGTGGCTTCATATAAAACACATTTGTTGTACAAAGTAAAGGCTAGTAAACATTAGCAGATAGATTTGTCTATTTTGTGCGTCTGATAAACCAAACTACAGAACATTCAGCCACAGCTGGTGCCAAGAGAACACATCTGAGCTATAATGGATGTCCATAATAATATGCTGAGCCATAACTATGTGGCCCCCCTCTTTTGTCATTTTGCTTACACCATTTATTCTTCCCCCATGGCCTAAGTAAAAGTCACCTATACTGTTTTTCATTCAGGACTGGGTACTCACAGGGCTGCCATTTATCGCTTTTATTATTCAATTTAGAAAGTGACCCCTTGCTTCGTTAAATGATCTCACTTACAGGCTTTCATGGCATACAGATTGGTTGTGGCGAGGTAAAGGCTTTTGCAGATGACCTGTTGCTGTACACCTCTAATCCAAAGCAATCTTTTCCTCTGATAACGGGCACTATACGTAGATTTGCTTCTTTTGCTGGATTTTCCATTTAAGTGTGAGGCAGTGGCTATGTTCGGCCAGGCGAGACACCTTTCCCTTTCAGATCTATAACCTGTTTCAGGATTGTTCTCCAGTATCACTACTCTCACTTCTATGCATGTAACCTCAACCTGGTCGTCCAACAGATCGAGCGAGACCTTGATTTAGGACTTCCCTAATGTTTACATTTTTTGGCCAGTTGCAATCTTATTAAGATGGCTCGCTTTCCAAAACTTTTGTATGCTTTACAGATGACTCCCATCTTACTCAAGAAAGCTGACCTCTCAGAATTAATGTTTTCCCAATTCATATGGAATAAAAAAAAAAGAGCTAGGATCAGCCTTTCTAGATTACAACAGGATATTGGCAGGGGTGGGCTAATTTGCCTAATGTTATATAATTTGGCCTGTCTGCGATTGACTGGATTTGCGGCTCCTCTCTCTATGCTGATGTCCTTTTAAAATCACAGTTATGTGCCACTCTCTTCCTTAGTATCTCCTACATACAACCCCAGCCACACTTAGACTCTTTATCCAGAGCATATTTTCTTCACCCCCACCTGTAAGGTCTGACATGCGGCGAGAACATCTCTCAGTTTATGCCATGCCTCTCCCTTTTTAATTCCACTCCTAGGGAATTTAGATTTTCAACATGGGGAAGCTTCTGAAACCATTTTCCATCTGGTCATGCCTTGGCATTATTAGCCTTAAACATCTCCTAGATTCCTCCTGAAGCAAGAGCTAAATATAATCTTCCAACACAACACAATGTGTGAGTGGATGGTAAGGAAATCTATCTACGAGTGGTGTTATACAAATTGACACCACAAGATATGGTTAATCCTTTAGACACTTATGTTCTGGGAAGTATTCTACTTCTATTATATATTCTAGAATTAAGCTGGAAATTGATCCTGAGTCTGAAAAGTGGGCTGCTACATTCCTGGAATGTAGAAGTGGGCTGCTCACCAGCCTGGCTTGTCTCCTGCTACTATTTTGTGTGCGTAACAACTCAATCTCAAAATGTTGCCTTCTAGTATCCATTAAGACATGACATATAAAATTTTTCATCAGAGTTGCCTTTTACCGAAGAGACTGTGTCTAATTGGCTATTATTCACCTTGATCTATGTGCCTGAAGGAGGAAGACCTTTACCACTGTTTCTGGAATGGCATTTAGCAATTCTACCTTAAAAATCTCCACAATACTCCTGTTTGGGCGATCTTCAGCTATTTGGCCAACCAACCTGAGATCCCATGGACAGATAAAAAAAAACCTGCTAATGGTTTTGGCCGCTGTTGGGTGTAAAAATGTTCCAGCAGTGGATACATGCTGAGGATCCTTCTCTAGCTTCAGCCACAAATAGACTCCTTAATTTGTTTACTATGGACTGGTTAGAAACCACAATGAATGAAGAACTGCTGATTTCAGCAATAATGTTTGGAGAAATACATCCCTACACTTCCTCGCTACACTAGGGAGGCTCTCAAACGCACTTTTCAACATACCACATGGTACTCCTATCAATTACTGACAGATAATGTCCCTTTAGTTTTCCGATAGCTCACTCTCTGTCACTACTTCTCCTTTTCTACCCTCATGCCTCTCTGCCTCCTTGGGAATGGATCATCAACCTTTGACCCTGGATGAGCATTGTTAAATGTAATTTATTTACGGTTGTTTGATCGTTCAAATTTCTTGATATCAGATTATATAAAAGGTTTAGAAAATGTTGGCTATCATATTCATATTGTATGGGACTTTCTTCATTTCTAAGATTGTCTCCCCTGATTACAAGTTCTTGTTCCTTCCATACCCTACAGAATTTTTTAATTATTGTATGGCTCATTTCATATTGTTTTCTGCCAAAAGATATTTTGGAAATAGAATAAATGGCAAATACCCTACAGACTGTAAACTTGGGAGCAAGACTCTCTTACTTCTTTGTGAATACTCAGTATTGTTTTATTATTACTGTGTTTATACACCATTGCAGAGTATGCGGTCTCTTTATAAATTACAGTGTCACTCTTTCTGTCTCCAGGTGTCTGACAATTTTACCAAGCAACACAAAAAAAAAAAAACAGGCAACACGTGAAGGAATATTGGGCTGTAATGGAGTATTTCAAGGAAATAAAATTAACAGTAAATATTAATCCATTTCCTTTTCCAACTTCATGTCAGCCACTAAAGGATTATTCCATCCAAACCGAGCACCTGCAGAAAGCGTCACATCCAGAAGATAATGTTGATGAAGTTATGAGGGGAGATGACCACCCAACTGCTTTGCATAGATATCCTGCTGAGGCCTAAGCTCCGTGTGTCCAGGATGTTACCGCCATCCTTCCAGAATATATCATAATTACTTCTTAGGTTTCTTCCCCTTGTAAGCCTACACAGTGGGCACGATTCTATTCAGCGCGATGTAAATAGCGCCGGGAGTGAGCTCCCGGAGCTACTCAATACACCGCGCTGCCAAGTCCGACTAATGATTTCTTCTCTCATCCCTCCGGGGATGAGAGAAGAAATCCGACAAAAGTCCCGGCGCGAGGCTGTTTTCTGCCCTTCGCGCCTGGAAAACAGCCTTGCGACGGGAAGTTAGGTCGGGGAATGCCCGTTATCGCGCCTAAAAACCCTGTTTAAGGCGTGAGAACATCGCGATGAATTGAATAGCTCCGGGAGCTATCTCCCGGCACTATTTACATCGCGTAGAATTGAATCGTGCTCAATGACATCCTTAATTCAATCCATTTTGCAAGAATATGTTTGGACAGAGCATGTCCTGTACGAGGTCCTACAGGAAGGACAAAAAGTTGACCCATCTTTCTGAATTCTTTTGTTCTCGAAAGGTAAACTGCACTGCTAAAATTCATATTATTTAATATACAGAATGGCAGTTGCTCAAATCAATTTATTGGTCCATCACAGGTGCTTGCAAGGAAGGGGCTAATCTAGACACAGACACCTTGGTGTGGCGTGGTGACGTAACATGTTTGGAAATATATGCAATGGAGATCTCTGCACTGCTATTATTAAGTAGGGTGAGAATCTCATTTGCTGGTCCTTTGCAGTGTATGTGAAATTCTGTGTTTTTTTTCTTGTCAAAATTCAAAATATGTAATCATTCTTCTTATGGTTAGTTCTTTGTGGGCATTTAGATGGAAGTATGATCTCCTGATTGCTATAAAAATGGAAACTATCTTAGGAGGGAACGTAGGATTAAATCACAACATCTCTTTGTCCGTGTATATAGTTTTGTTTTTGTTTTTTTAAAACTCCTTACAGCATAAGGCATGTGAACCTCCCACTTGACAGGCAGACGCAATTACTACCAGAAACCGCACCTTAAGTATAAGACTTGAGGATAGAGCACCTTGAACTAGAATAAGAACCCAAGGTGCAGCAAAAAGCCTTGATTCAAGTTCTAATTCTTTTAACTGTATGGGAGACAAAGAGTTTGTCAGATTAGAGCCTGGTGTCCAGAAATAGACAAAGCACATGTACTTTTACAATATGGGTAGTGAGGGCAATAAGGTTGTCAAATGCATCCTACAAAAAAAAAAAAAAAAAAAAAAGAATCTGTGGAATGGTAACAAAGGCAGGATGAAATAGTGAGGTCTGCACCACAAAATAAAGTTCTTCCAAATGAAAGTAAATGAACTAAGAAAATAAAACTTTTCCTCTAAGAAGTACTTTTTCAGAGACTCCATTGCGTTTTAGCAATGATCCTTCAACCTTTATGCACTCAAAGGAGTGTCATTTGGGTTTGGATAAAAAATTTGTCCCTGGTGCAGAAGGTCTTATCGAGGCGACAGAGACTAAGGTTGTCCCAGAAGTATTCCTCAAGCCACTGCAAGCTAAGAATGGCAAAGCCAAAATCTAAGCACAGTTATGACCTCTACTGTTTTATTCTTGATCAGGAGAATTAAGACAATAAAGAAAAAGAGCAAACACATACAGTGGTTGAAAGATTTATGGCATGGACAGACTATCTATTCCATTTTTTCTGGTGCCACTGTGACATGGACTAGAACAAAGTTTACATTGGTGTTTGAAAATGTCACCATCACATCAGTTTGAGAGAGTCCAAACTTGGCACCAGTGGTTGAAAAATCATTTTGTGCAAGACCCTTTCTCCTGGATGGACTTAATAATTCTGGTTCTGTGAGAGACAGCGTACAAACTTTTATTCTTGGAACCCGTTAGCCTCCAATGGGTTACCTTGGAACAACGTGATCCAGTGAAGTTGAACGGAGATCACATGAAGTGAATATGTCCAGCTGAATATCTCACATATGCCACATTGCCCAAGGAAGAATGACCATAGTGGATCATAACATTCCTAAACGATAGACAATCCAGTATTGGCACCAATTTCTGAGAGTGAAATTAGCAATCTAGATTATAAATTTTGACAATTCATTAGTCTTTCAAAAGACACTCTGGTGTTGTTATAGGTAGGGTAAGACACAATGTCTAAAAACACAGGAGTAAATTGTGTCACAAAATAGGCATATTGCACAATAAGCAGAACCACGGGTATCTCAAGGTGAATAATTCAGTAAGATACACTCAAGACATAGTATGCTTTAAGCGTACAGTTATATGTATTACAATGGGAAATCCCCACTGTATAAATAGAAGCGATACACCGATTCTGCCTTATTTGTTTCACTGCTCTGTAAGAAGAAAGTTCTCAGTGTCATTGGACTGTATACAAGAACCGAAATAAAACTCCCACAGGGCTTAGGTGAGCAATACATTGGTGAATGTTGGCTGCGTGTGCGAGGATGTATTTAAAATAAAGTGTGTTTAAATCACTGTGTGGTTTTTTAGGCATCAGGTTTCCATGGTAAACTAGTTCTAAAAGGAGCAGCAATATGCAGGCAGTAAATGTTTTTTCACATTTTCCTTCATCATACATTTAAAAGAAACTGATAAATGAAATTCTTAAAAAAATAAAAAAAAAAACTTTGAATTCCGTGAGGTCATTCCTCATTTGCATTACTTGCAGTGTGTTTTTTCACAACGAAGATTATTTTTCTCCCTTGAAATGTACGTTTAACTGAAAATTTAGTTTACTTGATGTGAAGAACTCCTAAAACAAAATGCTTAAACATGTGATGTGACCTCTTCACTTCCTGCGAGTTTTGCATAGGGAAAATATACCTGACATGAAAACGGACTGTTTTTTTAGGCTGGGTCTAGTCACTGAATATCTAAGCCCATAAACAAATCAATAGCTACAGGACACAGGTGTCATGCATATATATAGTACACTGTCAGTCATTTCAGTATTCATACAGCACAGAAGACTAAGATAAATATATATACTTCTAGTCACTTATACAAGGTACGTTATCAATATTCAAACCACATTTCTCCCTTTTTGTATTGATTGTTTATTTTCAGCATATATATACTTTTTTTTAATGTCTTTATTAAGGAAAAGAGCACTTGTCTGAAACCATGATTCCTGAATCAGAAAAGGGGTAACCGTGTGAATGATGAGCTAATCACTGTATTTTAAAATGCTGCATGATAATTTCTAGGGACAATGCTCTCAAAGCATCTAAAAAACACAGCAGGGTCTACTCTAGTCGATCATTGGCACATTGAAAATGTCCCGTGAATATTAATATAATTTACTTGTTTTGCACTTTAAATGCTCATATTTAATTAGCACTAGCTGATGTACCCGGTTTCATATTTCATTTCCTTTATATCATCTTAATTTAACTTAAATGTTTAGTTTATTTTAGGTCTCTGGTGTAAAGGAGAGTGGTAGTTTGAAGATAAATAAAGTTATTTTTTAGTTCTTTACAGTGGCGGCTCGAGAGGTGGGGCTGCAGCACAGTCCAATATTCAAATAGGGGGAGCCACTCCAACTACCAACCCAAATGCTGCCAAACATCACTGGCAGTTGGTGTGGCTCCCCTATTTGATTCTTGGACTGCGCTGCAGCCCCACCTCTGGAGCCGCCACTCGACCCAGACAATGAGCTTACAGTCTCATAGCACTTGGGACATGTTGTTTTGTCACCCAATCACCTCGGTCAAGAGGAAACATTTTACCACTTTTCACCCCCTTAAGGGGTTGCATTTCAAAAAATCCCTGCTTAGTTGATGCCTACATCATGGAAGGAATATACTCCCCGAATTTCATATTTCTAGATCAAGGGGATTGGCCTGGACGTTGAAGAGTCAATCAGTCAGAACATTGCACAGGGGGAGGTGATGGTGACTGGGGAGACACAGCATTGTCCTGCAGACTGGGAGTACAGATTCTCTCAGTGTGAAGCAGCACATTGTCTGTGAACCACACAGTGATATAATCTATAGCACCCACAATACAGAGTGGACCTTAAATATTAGTTCTCTGGGAGATTTGTTATATGCCGAATTCACACACTGATAATACCATCTCTCTCATTAGAGAGCAACATATTGTTACGATTCTCACTCGATGATGATATCGCAGGACTGCTGACAAAGGACAAGACTGGGTAGAGATGTGGCAGTCCTTCCACAACTGGAGCTAGCTGGAGTGAGGCTGCAGAAAGATAACACAACACAAGCAGCGGCAGGTCACTATGGTATGAGAAATGTCTAGGGACCATAATGCAGCTAGGATGCTAGACAGGGACTTACTAGACAAAGGGATGAGCTGCAAGGCAGGAGAGACCAGGACTATGAAATTCAGGATTTCAAACAAGACTGGACTGGCAAGACTAGACTAACAAGGACAAAACAGGCTTGACTGGACTGACAAGGACAAGATAGGCAAAACAGGACTAGGCTTGAGTCTTGAGAAAAGATGGAATGGCCTTGAGGGCCGTGACGACTGGAACTTGGTGATGCGGCCTTGAGGGCCGATGTGCAACTTGAAACAGGACGGAGCGCCCTGAGGGCCATGACGACTGGAACTAGGTCCAGTGACTGAGACAGGACGAAGCTGCCTTGAGGGCCATTGCATGACTGGAACAAGGTGATGCAGCTGAAACAGGATGGAGCGGCCTTAAGTCCGTGAAGTGACTGGAACTAGATGATGCGAATGAGACAGGACAGTAAACAGATGAACTTTAGACACGGCAGGAACAGTAACTAGAAGCAGTGCGGATGAGAACACTACAAACTTGACTCTGGTGGACATAAACAGACATGGCTTGATAGTCAATGGATATGCAGGCTGTGATGCAGGAACCAGATGGCAGACAGGTGCACTCAGACACGGCAGGGATAAAGGCTGGATTACACACAGGCAGATCAAGATCAGACAAACAGGCACTGGGAACTGGAACAGCAGAACTTGGTAACCCGGCTAGAACTCAGGTTACTGACAACACGACCACATACTCTGGAAGTCAGGCAGTATAACCGGCATGGAGTAAAGGGCTGGCTGTAACTTAACAGATGCAGGATCCAATCATAGCAAAACCCTGCAAGCCTCCTAATGACAGTCTAGTGGGCAGCTGAGTTCAGCATAGAGAGAGACAATTAGTGTGCAGCTGAAGTCTGCACACCGACAGACAGGCAAGATGCAGCTTAGCGGAAAACAGACTAGACAGGATTTCCAGCTGCCTGCAACAGCCGGAACAAGGCCAAGACCTGATGCAGTGTCCCAGTAGTAACTGGGAACTGCCACCAAGATGATCTGCTAACCGCAGATCCTAACGCATATGTAGCAGACATCTGGGGATATATTATAATATTGTAAATAGTAAGTGGGCTAATACACATTATTTGATCGGAAAACCTACTCTATACTAGAGGAATCTGTCCCTAGGGAGACATTTTTATCTGCGATATATAAAGGAGAAATAGGAATTTGCCATTATAAGCCTACAGAGATGAATGAGGATCACACATTTTATACTAATTATAATATATATATACATTATACACACACACATATTATATACACATACATACATAATACACACACACACACACACGACACCACTGGTGGGCAATTTCCATAATATTTAAGAGATCAATAAAGAACATATTTTGAATCTCATATCTGTGTTTCACTTAAAAGAACATATGAATAAACAGTAAATACTTACCTCACATATACATAATTATGAAGTGCAGACTAAATTATATTTTTAAATTGTGAAGACAATTTAAAGAGACAGTTTCTTGTAATATTTTAATATTTAGCATTTTATATGTCTTTTCCCATTTTATCTATAATTTATTTTTTCTAAACTCGCTGGTACATTATATGGAGTTGATTGAATTTTAGATGTTTGAACTAAAAAAGGTATGTTTCAATCTAGTGTACCCAATAGGGACACACTTTTTCTCATTGTGCTATGTAAGGGTGCCAGGTTATGCAGGACCAGTCAAAAAGAACCATAGCTGCTCATCTCCTGGGGTGGAGCTTGCCAAATTGGGAGGGGCAATAAGCACACAGTAGCCAAGGGGTATTCAAAAACTATTCTGAGTGGATCACTTTGAAAATTTGGGGAGATGTGGCGGGTCAGACATTTAGGTATAGATACACAATGACTTATAGAAGTAAATTGTCTTTTTAATTAATAAAGTGTCATCTTTCAAGTGTCTAAAACATCTTCTTTTGGATCACTGTTTGGATCAGGGTTTTCTACAGAGTTTTATGGCTGTAAGGATTATCATGATAGTAATGATTACAATCTGAGTTTCCCACAAAGGGCCTGATCTAGGGTGAATACTATACCAGTGTGCACAGCGGATCTTGTGTGAAATCTCTTTACATGCAGAACAGTGGCACTTATATATGTTTTTTCTTCTCAGTTATGGAGAATTTTGTAGTCTTATGGGCCTTATACATCAGACGGCTGTTTTATTGATTACTCAATCAGACCGCAACCGGTGATATGCAGGTCGGAAATGCTGATCGGCGACCACCGATGATCACCGATCCGTCGGGGGATTCTGTGAAATTCTTCATGTTAAAAATCTCCGATTTGCTGATCACGATCATATTTTGATTGTGATCAGCAAATTAGGGAAATCCAACATGTTGGATTTCACGGATGCCCCGACCCCAGTGTCTGGGGATCAAGGAATTGGCACAATACATTGCAGAGCTTTGTAATACATACCTTGTCCAGAAGTATGTGCATATTTTTGTGCTAATATACACTTGACTGAAAGAGGGCAAGAATACACCATATAGTGCTCCCGCATACAAAAAGAAAAAGGAGATTAAGGCCCTTCTGCAGTAGTTGCACGGTCATTGGGAGGCGTGTGCGAGTGGTGCCATCACCCAGGGCCCTGAGGGAGGCAGCATTGCAGACACACAGCTCCTGCATCTGGCTAGTAGGGGTTTCAACTGCGGCCAGTAGCGATTCGGCAGTGCTGCTCAGAGAGTCCAAAGGACGCTTCAGCCACGCACCCTGTAGAGCACCCAGGCAGCTTAACAATTTCTCCTGCTGGTGGCCAACCCCCTTCATGTGACATCACGTTTAGGTGAGGGACTTTCACAGGGTGCCAGTGAACAACTTGCGTGATTCCAGCTATTTAGCCAGTTGATTTAAAAAGGCAAAGCCAAACTAGTTTTGCCTTTTAATTTGCTGCTTTAACTCTACGAGCTAAATTTCCAGAATCATGCCAGTTCCTGCAACTTGCTACTGCATAGGGCCTCTGTTGTGACAGGCACATTTACAAGGGCATTGCCAATTTCTCAGGGAGCTGTAAAGAATGTTTTCTCTCTGTGAAAGTACTTGAATTTTGGACAACCTCTGAAAAACTTTGTGCCTCATTCTTCAGTGAACAGAATATTGGTCCAACCCACAACTTTTAAAGACGTTACAAGGCATAAAGCATACATGAAGAAATGGGTCACCAGGTCAACGTTAATTAAGCTCAAACAAGCCTGGCACCACATTTCCCATTGTGGCAGTATGTCTTGTTCCATTGTATTATTTTAGTTCTGTGTTCCCTGCCCAGGTTTTTATCCAATTCACAGGAAAGGGTTAACTTTTTGTCATTTGTGACATGAAGGTCTTTGGTACGGTTTAATTGCTCTATGTGTAGCTTGCTCTCCACTACTGTTCCCACAGAACATCTCTTACCATACCATAAGCGACAGTGTAGGAATCCAAACAGCATGGCCTTGTCTGGGTCGGTCTTACTAGAAACAATAGAAGCCCACTGTCCAGAGTGATTTTACCCCATACCAATTAGACGAGGAGTGGCCATTAGAGTGAACTTTAATAGTCTAGCATAAAAAGATCACAGCAATTCCTGAGAAGGCTTTCTGCACTGGGGCCTCCAGCCTGACTATGGTTGCGTCCCGGCTTGACCAAGGACAGTGAACAGCAAACATTAGGCTAGGGCACGGGTTCTCAAACTTTTTTGCTCTGGGACCCCGTCTAACAATAAAAATTATTACAGGAGCCCAGTATGTTACTGCAGCATGACTGCCACACGTGTGGTCAGCAAACCACTCATGCACAGTAACACTATGGAGACACAAAACTGTAAGGTGTACGATAATGCGATCATTTAATTTTTTACACATTGCAGGGATGAGCTATTTTCGAAGCCCCTGTCCCTGCAAGGTGAGGCAGAGAGTGACTGAGGAGACAGTGGGTTACTGGTGAGGCAAGGGCAGGAGGCAGCGGATAACAGAAGCTGTGGGTGACATGGAGAAACAGAAGGTGACGGGTGAGGAAGAAGGTGGCATGGAAAGGCAGAGGGTGACTGGGGAGGCAATAGGTCATGTAGGAGGCAGTGGGTAATAGGGAGAAGCTGTGGGTGATGGGGAGGCAGAGGATGTCGGAAGGTGATGGAGAGGCAGGGAGTGGCAGTGGCTGGAAAGGAGCACCATAGGCTGGCATAGGAGACAGTGGGTGACTGGGGAGGCAAAGAGTGACATAGGAGGCAGTGGGTAACAGGGAAAACCAGTGGGTGAAAGGGAGAGACAGGGTGGCAGGGGGTGATTGGGTGACGGGGAGGCAGCAAGTGAGAAAGACAAAGGGGATCAGATAGTGGCAGAGGGTGGCATGGAAAGGCAGAGGGTAACTGGGGAGGCAATAGGTGATGTAGGAGGCTGTGGGTAATAGCGAGGAACAGTGGGTGACAGGGGCAGGCAGAGTGTGTCTGTGTGTGACGGAGAGGCAGTGGGTGGCAGGGAGAAGCAGTGGATGACAGGAAAGAGGAGTGGGTTGCAAGAGCAGGCAGTGGAAGGCAGCAAAAAGCAGTGAGTGACAGAGAGAGGCAGTGGGTGACAAGGAGCAGCAAAGGGTGGCAGAGAGCCAGAGGGTGGCAGGAAAGAGAGTGGGTGACAGTGTGGGGGGGGGGCAAAGGGTGCCATAGGAGTCAGTGGGTGACAGGGGGAGGCAGAGGGTGAAAGGGAGTGGCAGGGGGTGATTGGGTGACAGGGAGAGGCAGAGGGTGACGGGGAGGCAGTAAGTGAGAAAACACAGGGGGGCAGTGCGTTTCAGGTGGAAGGCGGTTGATGACGGGGGAGGCAGTGGGTTTTTAATAAATCCATTTATTTCTGTTTCCCCCCTCCAATTCCCACACTATGTGCACCCCTGTTCCCCCATGGGCTCTGTGCTCAGCACACCCCTCATTCCTCATGCTCCCCTGCTGATGTTTCTTCCCCCTCCACAGCAATCATCACACATTCTGTGTCCCCCCAACCTCCAGGATCTCTCAGCCAGTGATCCAAGGAGTCTGAAATAACAGAAAGTTCAACTGGTTTCACTCTCCTCAGATCACTGGCTGAGAGCTCAGAGGAGTCATCAACCTGACCCCATGTGAGTCGCGACCCCAAGCTGAGATGGTCACAACCCACAGTTTGAGAACTGCTGGGCTAGGGCAATCTAAATTGGTGTCTAGAGACATTTATATAGTTCTATATGTTCTGCCTGTATGCATTTGCAATTTATTGTCGGCATATTATATAATAGTTATGATGGAAGTAACTATAGTGCTAAATAATGCTTATTTCTTTCATCTAGCTGCTTGGGCAAAGTTCCCAAACATGCAGCTCTACACCTTGTCTGGTTTCATAACAGGGTAGACTTTCAGATGGCAGCAAAGATGAGAATACATGTGCACAATAGAAGATATGGGAAATACCTGACACCGGAACTGCTATCAATACAGGATTAAGATGAAAATTAACATGACTATATCGGATGAAGAACGCAAGGCACAGTGTCTCACAGATCTGCTTCATTTAATGAAACCCTAAAGGATGCTTGAGTGTGGTCTCAGGGGCGTAGGTGCAGCCTATAGATAGGAAACACAATAACGCTAGCTTGGAAAAACAACCTTGCCTGTTAACATCTAACACTACAACCACAACTGAATGATTTGTGTTCTGTGACTTCTGTAGGGGGATGAGGTTTTCAACTGGGTAATAGCAAAACTGAAATCCTCAAATGACAAGCTGAAGGTAAGTGGGCACGTGTATGAGCACAAAATAATTAAAAAAACAACTAAATATGTTCAAAAAGTAACAGCTAGATAAACTAGTTTTAGCCAATATCTGAGTGAAAGTCATTTTATTATTATGTACCATTAAGACATGTATGAATTACTACATCCATAAAAAGGAATGATTAGTGATTACTGTGTGTTTGGCGATGAAATAATGTATTTCAACTAATTTTAGAATTATATAAGTCATCTGAGAGCTGAGCAATATACAAATGTACAGTATATGGTCTTGTGCTTTTAGAGCAGAAGCATGCAACAATACTGATAGAAAAAAAAAAAAACACAGTAAAGTAATACCAAACCACAAGTTAGAATGAATCATAGCAGGAAGGCGGCAAGTACTAAACTGAAAGAATGTAACTACTAGTTCTGAGGTGTAATTTAGAATTGCTGGTCAGATTTATATACAGTATACACGCATTGTATTGACCACGTACATAGACAGACTAATTATTTACTTCCGGCTTTAATTAACATCTAACAGATCCCCATCACATGTAGATTAGTAAGAACACTCATTTCAAGACACAAGTTGATCTTGATTAATGGCCTTACACGCTACATTGTGGCAAATTGGTCCAAAACATCTTAAAAGGGTGTCATAATCTCAGAGTATCCACTAACAGACATAGAAACGACAGCACGATTACGACATTGTAATCGTGCTGTCGTTTCACAGCCTGTAATGTGCCTACACTGCACGTTCAGTCGTTCAGGTTGACCAGCATGTACGGACAATGATAGATGTCAAAAAAGACCAGCAGGCACATGCATCGCTGGTCGTTTTTTTACTTTTAAATGCCCAATTTGCTGATGATTTGCAGGCAATTAAAAAGCGATTGAACGGTAATGTTGTCGTTATAGTTCAATCATCCCGTTAATCGCATAGTGGATACGCACCTTAACAAGAGTCAGGGACGAGAAAATAAACAGTGCATTGTAAGCTGCAGATTGTAATATTACTGCTGCCTCTATTTTATAATTTCATTATCTACTGAGGTTATCGACAAATGTTCCTAATATTGCACTATGCATTTGCAAAATATTTAACTCCTATGTCCTACATACAAAAAAAAGTAATTTTACCATCTTTTCATTTGTCAAACAGTAACAATGTAATGTTACTCAGAGCCAGATTCAGGGTATAAGGGAATTACAATATTCAAAGTTTAACAAGTGTTATATAATGGGTCACTGAGTTAAAGACATAGTAGAATATGGAATTAACAGAAGTAAATTTTCTGCACAGACGCAAAGTAAAACCTCTTTTTGGTATCACTCTTGAAATAGAAAATATTTTAAAAACAGAAATGTTTTAAAATGTAACTTTTATTAACATTCTTGCTAAAAAAAATACCAGGGATAATTGTATAAAATTATTCTGAAATATAAAGAAATCTTCCTGTATGGTCTAAATCCTCCTTGCTGTGACCTGTAGTTCGCCAGCAGAAGACAATATTATTAAATCTATTTTTACACCACACTTTTATACGCAATCAACCTGGCAGCCCACGTGCTTTCAGGCCAAGTCTGGGGTGCCCTGGACAGGGGGTCCCCTTTATTGGGGGTTTACACCTCCCCAGGGATCCCCGGCTGGGCTGTCTAGCGGTCATGTGTAATGCTTTGGCCGGGGGACCCAGTGAAAAGGTTCCCCCTGCTGTGGCATTACACCGCCGCTAGAAAGAGTCCGG
The DNA here is from genome assembly GCA_031769625.1 of Taudactylus pleione. Classification (NCBI taxonomy): domain Eukaryota; kingdom Metazoa; phylum Chordata; class Amphibia; order Anura; family Myobatrachidae; genus Taudactylus; species Taudactylus pleione. The sequence goes on from JAUIMM010000068.1 coordinate 10,998,029, forward strand.
TGCTGGTTATGTAAAATACAGGGGACCCCTACTCATTTTGTCCCCTGTATTTCCACAACCAGCACCTGCTCATCAGAGCCTTGTGCTGGTTCATAAAATGCTCGCATTTTTCCCCCCTGTATTTTAAAGAACCAGGACAGTCTCTACAGAGCCCGGGGCTGGTTATGCTTGTGAGAGGGGGGGGTTCATCTTTTTTTGTTTTTTTACTCTTTCCTTATATTAAACACACAGAGAGATGCATGGACGTCATGGATCTGTGCATATTTCTGTGTATCTCGGACCTGCTCAGACTAGAGTCGCTATCCTGAAGCAGGTCTGTTTTTTTAACGGGTTTTCAGACAGTAATAGTGTGCGAGTGAAACACTCGCACACTATTGCCATTGTCAGCATACAACTCGGGCAATGTAAAACATATGAATGTGTGTTTTGCCAATGTGCGCTGCGGGGATGTGAGAAACATGCAAGTATTACATAGGGTGAGTTCTGAAAATGTGCGTGTATAGCTCTGTACTCATTTTCCAAACTCACACCCTATTACACCTCGCCCAAAAAATATGATTTATATGCCAATTCCTTACATCAAATTTAAAACCACCCTAACAATTGAAAGTTTAAAGGCTATTCAATTTTAAATATGCACATTTAATCTCTATACTATATCTATACACCTTTTGTTTTTACAATATTGATCACAATCTTGATATTCAGGAGAACAATTGTGTAACCTAGATCCTTGCTGGAGTCATCATGTATAAACAGACTATGCAAAAAAAAAAAAAAAAATATCTAAAGTTCTATATTTAGAGTTAGGAGTAAATCCAACTATAAGGTGTAAAGAGAATGGGGACAAATTTAAAATGTGCAGACAATTATTGAGCTGGGAAACTTCTTGTTTTTGCATGTAACACAAATACTATGCATATTTATCTGTATTCTGCGATTTAGAGTTAAGCTTGGTCTCATCCACAATGAAGGCAAGCTTAACTTTAAATCTCAGAGTACATATAAATAAACCTAGTATTTGTGTGCTACATGCAAAAGAAGTGAGTACTTTTCTTGCAAGGAAACAAAACAAATAGCAAACAAAACGTAAAAGCAGGCGTTTAATAATAATACATCAATACTTGGATTCTCAATTTGAAAAGAAAAAAGTAAAATGAAAGTGAACAAGTTTACATTATATAAATCACAATATCACTGGGTAGCCCAGGGTGAGGGTGTGGTATATTTTGACGTCATGAGAATGTCGACATGCTTGGCATGTCGACATAAATCATGTGGGCAGTGAGGAAGGACATATTGACAGGATTAGAATGTCGACAAAAAGTTCCAAGTGGTCCTGCAATGATTTACCTTGTTTGGCGGGTCAGACAGCATCTTCCGGGTCCGCTGGTGGAGTCATAATGACTTCTGACTCATCCTGCAGGGGTTTATGGCGGTGAGTATCGTCCCTAAACCTCCCTCTATAGCCTAACCCTAACCCTCCCTCTCTGCAGCCTAACCTTCCGCTCCCTGCAGAATGTCAACAATTCACAACATTGTCGACATGGTGAACACTGATTGTTTACATTTTGAATGTTGATATGGTGACTGCATCACTAACGTGAGTCCCATAGGTTTTTATGTTAAGTCTTTAAATCAAATACTATACATAACCAAAGCAATAATATGATCACTAACATGGAAAACATAAAAAAAAAATGCAAATCTAAAGACGTCATACAGTAGAGAAGAGGATAGTTTTACTGGTAGTCCTCACCAAATACTAACCATATACAATATCTAGCCAAACATGGGGCCAATTAATTTCAGCAGGATTTGCCGCAGCACATCACCTCAATTTTCGGCTGCACACATCTGCTATATACGGTATCCTCAACATTGATACTTTTCCCGTGCACCTCTAAAGAAGGAGAGAGTAGCGATTCTGCTGACTGCAAAGATTACAGGTGAGCGCGCACATATGCAGCCAGCAGATTGGTTGGATTATTTTCACTCAAGGCACAACTTTTTTAGGATTAATATGGTGCGCTAGTAAAACTCTCTGGGCCTAGTGTAATAGACTGTGAGATCCAGGCATGGATGCGATTCCGGCGAGTCACATCTGTCACTCACTGGAACTGGTTTCCCCTTTTAAATTATTGCTGGTTTAAACATATAACTAACTGTTCCCCCACAGATAAATTATAAACTGATATAAAGCTTCAAGAGGGTGCAGTTGGAAAGGATTTCCTGAAAACAGATTCACATTCCTATAAGAAAAGATTGCTACTCAAGAGTACATTTTTTTTATGTGCTGTTAAACTGTATTACAAATAGGGATGTCTAGGCTCGGAATAGTTCGAATTTTCCCGCCAAAAATCGGGACTCAAAGAGGTAAAATGTCATCTTTCATGGACTTTTGTCCAGGAATGATGTTTGTAAATGAAAGATGACGTTTTGCCTCTTTCTGAGACCGAGCCTGCACATCCTTAATTACAAAGTGCTACTGAGAATACCACAGTTGTCAGTGCTTTATTTAAAGTAAATGTTCTTCCTTTTCCATGTAGGATTTAAACCAAAGGATGTCAAGTAATTTGTGGTAGAGAAAACAATGAGCTTTCTTGGTTGTACAAAGTCAGGCTTTGTTGTATGTGCCGGGCTCTGTATTGTCTTGTTAGCAATTAATAGCATTAACCAGCAAGAGGAGCGGATGGTTGTTGGGAAAGAAGTCAAGGAATGTGGTTTCTATCCAGGAGAGCTGTGCGGGGCACTGTTTGAGGGGAAGCCCGCAGCTCTGATGGTGGGAAATTTCTGCCAGGAGGCACTCCTTCTGCACAGAGACAAGGGGCTTGTATATCTTCAATCTACAAGCAACTGTTCCACCATGATACACGAGCTACACTTTATAACAAAGTCGCTGTCTGAAGAGGAAGCAAGCTACCCTCTGGCTTATATCATGACCATACACAAAAAGCTAGACATGTTTGTGAAACTTCTCTCTGCCATCTATGCTCCTCAGAATGTCTACTGCATACACATTGACCAAAAGTCCCCCAAGGCATACAGCCAAGCTGTGCAGAGGCTGACCAGCTGCTTCAGAAACATTTTTATTTCTTCAAGACAGGAGACTGTTGTGTACGCAGGTATTTCACGCCTACAGGCAGACATCAACTGCATGGAGGACTTGGTAAACTCAGATACTCCATGGAAGCATGTCATCAATGTTTGTGGGCAAGACTTTCCTATTAAAACAAACAGAGAAATTGTAAAGTATCTAAAAGGCAAATGGAATGGCAGAAACCTAACGCCTGGTGTGATACAGCCACAGAATATGAAATACCGGACAGGTTCCAGTTATAAAGAATTTGTTCACATGGAAATGTCGTACGTTTATCCAACCAAAGAAGAGAAAGGAAGTCCGCCTCACAATATCACCTTGTACTTTGGAACAGCTTATTATGCCCTCACATGGGACTTTGTACAATTTGTATTATCAGACAAGCGTGCAAAAGATCTTCTTGAGTGGTCAAAGGATACCTACAGTCCAGATGAGCACTACTGGGTGACTCTTAACAGGATGAGAGGTAAGAGACTGAGTAGAATTAAATAGGAGTGACTGCTGATTTCATTGGTGCTCTAATCAGTCCATCATATTATTCGCATCACGTCAGCCAATTAAGCAGATTTTGACCAGTATAAGCCAACATAGCTTCATGATAAGCCAAAACAACCACTGAGACTGATCAAATTCAAATTGCGTTCTCTAGTAAAGGACAACAAAATCTAGTTTACAGGTTAACACAATTGCTTTTGTGAGCGTTTATCTGTCAACTGTGCCGATATATATATATGAACCAGACATTAGGCTTGTTGGTTGAACTATCAGATCTGTGCAGTATAATTCACCAGTTGTTTTGGCCTATCAAGTATATGAGTTTGATCATGTGGGGCCAGTTAAAAGCTGGGAATTTAATTTAAATTAATTCAAACAATGAATTCAAACATCTTCTTAAACAGCCTTAGCACAAGGCAAGTCTGAAAGTTAAAGCAGGGTTATTGATTACACATGTTTTGGTTTGTACTGCATGGTTACACTTCAAAGATGTTTTTCAACAAGAACTATCCAGATATGCAACTCTGGTGAAAAACGGAGTTCCCAATCTATAAAGAACCAGCAACAATATATGCATTAGGATTGGGGACACACAGCATAATGTAGGGTTGGACAAATTCCAGGACCAAGGTAAGAAGTACACCCAAAGAATACCAGGGCCCAATATGTTGAATATGTTTTCTGTTGATGTCAATAAATGAGAAGCTTCTGAAAAAATATACTGCTGGGTCGTACATTTGAATTCAACATTATTTTGCCCATTCCTGACATAATGACTGTATTAGATTATCTGGACCAGTTTGTGATCATTTAAAACAATGGGAATATGGGTAAATGCGAATCCCTAAACAAATGAGACTCTGAACAGTAAGCAGGCTGTGGTTCCATAATCTAGGACATGTTCATGCAGAAACAAATGTGTTACATAATAACCTAAAGAGACACAGTCAAAAAGGACTTGTTTTATATGACTGTACACATTGGGGGACTAGGTCATTACACTTTAATAGCATAGATCGTATATTACATATGTAAATGAGCTTCGGGGACTTTTGGGGCATTTTGATTGAATTTGATCACTATATACTCATTAAATATGTGCAATTTTGCCACATACTGAGTTTATAAGGGGTTATCTTATAAAACTTGAAGACTTTTCATTTTTTTTTAATCTATTAGACTTACTATCTCAATAAATTGAGACACTCATGAAATAGACAGGTGCTGTGACTGGCTGACTTCATGCCTGCATTTCACCTGGTTTTAATCAGCCACAGAACCTGTAATTCATGAGTGTCCCAGTTTAAAGGGATTATATAGTAATCCTCATCTAACCAAATATATTATTTATTTTGTTTGTTACTAGTTCATTTAAACAAAATTATTGGTTTAAGTGAAACTTCATATTGCAGGTGTCCCAGGATCCACACCCGATGCTGGGTGGGAGGGGAACATCCGAGCCATTAAATGGAGGGACCAACAGGGGATCTCCCACTCTGGCTGTACTGGTAAGAGTTTATCTTCACATTTACTTTCATTCATTAGGAAACGTTCCCCATGGGTGAGTTTATTACATCTTTTAATCCAGAAGCATAAAATATACAAATAACTGGAGAACGCTGGAATGCAGCCCTGTGCGCCAGGATTACAATATAAACCGATGTGGGTGGCTAAGTCTAACAAGGTCAGGCCATTTGAAGTTGAGGCCAAGAGGCTGGATCACAACTAGACCACATAGGAGCCAGTCAGGGGGCATTGGTAGGGTGTTCGGCACCCCCCTGCAAACTGTAAATTTGCACCCTCCTATGTATTATCAAGGGACAGTGTGCATCGAAGACAGCGCAAAAAAAAAGGTGTGGTCTCACAAGAAATGGCCATACACAAAAGTACCCCCAATTCAAATTATGCAGCACAATTGCGCACTCTTATTCACATTACACCTCACATTGTGCCCGATTCACATTACATCACATAGTAGTGTCAATTATTTACATTACGACACACAGTAGTGCCCCTTATGCAATGCCCACAGTAGTAGTGCCCCTTATGAAATGCACACAGTAGTAGTTACAATGCCCACAGTGGTAGTGCCCCTTACAATTTTGTGTGTCATTAAGTGTATTTGCCTGAAGATCTGCGCCTGCCGCCGTCCGACAGCTCCTCACGCTCTGCACTATGGGAGAGACGTCATGACGTTTTTCTCTTCACTCGCTGCATGACCAGGAAGGCAGAGTGAACTCCAGACTCCGGCTGCAGGGAAGGAGCCGATGGGTGCCCGCTGTTAACAAAAATCTCAGCGGGCGCTTGGCAAATAGAGAAGGCGGCGGCGCCTCTCCAGCCCAGCGCCTCCCTGCTGTGCAAGGTCAGCTGACCGTATGGCACCAGCCCTGAGTCCAGTAAAGCTGCCCATCCACTAGCAGACCTCAAAATGACTGCACAATTACGACATTGTAATTGTGCAGTCGTTTGTCAGTCTGTGATGAGCCTGCACTGAACGAGCATTCAGTGTAGGAATATAAATCATCTGCAAACATCCTGAACCTGACATTATCGTCAGGTTGTCCAGCATATTTGCCCGATGATAGATGTCTAAATGACCAGCGGGAGCGAGCATCGCTGGTCGTTTTAGAAATGTTTTAAACAATCTGCAAACGATTTTCAACCGATTATCGAACAATGATATCGTTCAATTTAATCGCCTAGTGGATGGGCACCTTAAGTGTGGTCAGAAATTTAAATTAGAGAAACAAAAAGACTGGGCGCTAATTAATGAATAGAACATTATAAACTATAGCAGCAAATTCACCCAATGGGCTTGTGTCTGCCCACTACTAATATAGAGAGATACTGCAACTAGACAATGGTGATGCGCTAATAAACAAATAATATACAATGTAGTTCCCGAAATGGCAGAAAAAAAATTCTCAAGACACCACCGATATAATATTAATAATCTTTATAAAAATGGAATAAGTCAGTACGTATAATCACATTTACACTTATAAATATCACATTTATCCAGAAAGAGTTAAATACACTCCTAAGAATTGAAATATATACTGCCTCTAATAGAAATGAATCACTGGATCTTTAATGTGGAAAATCCAATAATGAATATATAAAGCTCTTTCTGATTGGTATAAGGCCCTGATTCAGAGCCGGACGCTCTGACAGAGTGCTCACTCTGAATCAGGGCCGTCCTTCTTCATTTGTAGAGCGGCCTCATGTCCGCTCGTCTAGCTGTGGGTGACTACCCACAGCTATAGCTAGCGGCCAGGAAGATGGTCGCGACCATCGGGCTTGCGACGAGACCCTTGTGGTAGGGTCTCGTTGCCACAAGTCCTGGAGTGCTTTTGGCTTTATCTGAGCCGAAAGCACTCCCACTGACATCACTTCTGATGCGTTCCCATGGGAACACCTCCGTCTGGCCAGCCACGCCCCCGGCAAGCCCACCAAAGGGGGCGTGCTGTCACTCATTATCGACAGTACGCTCCCTTTGTAGCGAGACCCATGGCGACGGCTTGCCCATCGCTACCCGGGTCTCGCGCATGCGCACAAAGGAGCCGGGTCCGTCGTGTGCATGCGCACTGGGCCAACATCGACCTGCTTGCGAGCGCTCAGCGCTCGTGAGCGGGTCTGAATTAGGCCCTAAGTGCGCACCCTGTTATACCAGTCTCTCTCCACATCGATACCAAGTAGCAGAGTCCCATGAACAATTCGCTGTTTCACTCCAATATGGGGGCTTTATCAAAGAGAGCTATCTTTGATAAAGCCCCCATATTGGAGCGAAAACGGTCAGAGATTTACCTGCCAGTGATCATATATTACAGTAGCTTTGCTGCCACACTACTGAAACTGGGATCTTGTTCTGTGGAAGCCTAATAGACTGAGGGCCTGATTCAGAGCCGCTCGTAAGCAGCCGCTCGTTCGCTCCGAGCGATGTTCGCACATCTGCGCATGCGTATGGGTCATAATGCGCATGCGCCAACCAGTCAGTGCGGTCGGAAATAGTGTGTTCGCAAAATAGCGAGTGCCTGCTAATTAGAGTGACAGGATGAGGCGTTTGTGGGTGGTAACAGGGGAAGGTGCTTGAAAACGGGGAGTGGAGATCCGAACGCAGGCATGCCAAACAGTCAAAACGGGCGTTTTAAGGGTGTGCATAATTAACAAAGCAGCGTAATCGACCACGTCACTTGGTTGTCTCTTAGCCTGAACTGTTCGCATGACTGCGGTAGGAAAATCCTACCACAAGCACTGCGAGCAGTTCAGATGTCTTTCGATGTACTCGACTAATCAAATAAATAGCGGAGATGACGTATGATGCGAGCGGCCAGGGGGAGTCTTTACAAAATAGCGAGCGCATGTTTCGTCAGACAGAGGCATCAACAGACCGCAAAGAGCGAGCACCCAATTTAAATAGCCGGCCCCTTTTTCTGAACGAGCGAGCGCAAATAGCGTCCGGCTCTGAATCAGGCCCTGAGTCTCAAGCCGGGAGATGGAAGCTCCATCAGCACATATACAGTCAGGTGCATAAATATTGGGACATTGAGAGAATTTTCATATTTTGGCCTCTATTCACCACCACAATGGCTTTGAAATTAAACAAACAAGAAGTGCTTTAACTGCAGACTTTCAGATTTAATTTGAGGGTAATTACATCCAAATCAGGTGAACGGTGTAGGAATTACAACGGTTCTATATGTGCCTCCCACTTTTTAAGGGGCCAAAAGTAATGGGACAAACTAAACAATCCTAAATCTAACTTTCACTTTTTAATACTTTGTTGCAAATTCTTTGCAGGCAATCACAGCCTGAAGTCTGGAACGCATAGACATCACCAGACGCTGGGTTTCATCCCTGGTGATGCTCTGCCAGGCCTCTACTGCAAATGTCTTCAGTTCCTGCTTGTTCTTGGGGCATTTTCCCTTCAGTTTTGTCTTCATCAAGTGAAATGCATGCTCAATCGGATTCAGGTCAGGGGATTGACTTGGCCATTGCATAACATTCCACTTTTTAGCCTTAAAAAAACTCTTTGGTTGCTTTTGCAGTATACTTCGGGTCATTGTCCATCTGCACTGTGAAGCGCCGTATAATGAGTTCTGAAGCATTTGACTGAATATGAACATATAATATTGCCCAAAACACTTCAGAATTAATTCTGCTGCTTTTGTCAGCAGTCACATCATCAATAAATACAAGGGAACCAGTTCCATTGGCAGCCATACATGCCCACGCCATGACACTACCACCACCATGCTTCACTGATGAGGTGGTATGTTTTGGATCATGAGCAGTTCCTTTCCTTCTCCATACTCTTCTCTTCCCATCACTCTGGTACAAGTTGATCTTTGTCTCATCTGTCCATAGGATGTTGTTCCAGAACTGTAATGGCTTTTTTAGATGTTGTTTGGCAAACTCTAATCTGGTCTTCCTGTTTTTGAGGCTTACAAATGGTTTACATCTTGTGGTGAACCCTCTATATTCACTCTTGTGAAGTCTTCTGTTGATTGTTGACTTTGACACATATACACCTACCTCCTGGAGAGTGTTCTTGATTTGGCCAACTGTTGTGAAAGGGTTTTTCTTCACCAGGGAAATAATTCTTCTGTCATCCACCACAGTTGTTTTCCGTGGTCTTCCGGGTCTTTTGGTGTTGCTGAGCTCTCCGATGCATTCTTTCTTTTTAAGAATGTTCCAAACAGTTGATTTGGCCACCTAATGTTTTTGCTATCTCTCTGATGGGTTTGTTTTGATTTTTCAGCCTAATGATGGCTTGCTTCACTGATAGTGACAGCTCTTTGGATCTTATATTGAGAGTCGACAGCAACTGATTCCAAATGCAAATGTCACACCTAGAATCAACTCCAGACCTTTTACCTGCTTAATTGATAATGAAATAACGAGGGAATAGCCCACACCTGTCCATGAAATAGCTTCTGAGTTGATAGTCCCATTACTTTTGGCCCCTTAAGAAGTGGGAGGCACATATAGAAACCGTTGTAATTCCTACACCTTTCACCTGATTTGGATGTAATTACCCTCAAATTAAATCTGAAAGTCTGCAGTTAAAGCACATTTTGTTTGTTTCATTTCAAAGCCATTGTGATGGTGAATAGAGGCCAAAATATGAAAATTCTGTCAATGTCCCAATATTTATGCACCTGACTGTATACAAGCGGATGACTCAGAACAGCTCACTTTCCTTTGGATTGAGCTTTGGAAACTCCCTTGGTTATCAGCTGCCCACGTGAAACACCGACCGGAACCCCACTACTTACCAGGAGTGCCCACTGTGAGCATGCTTCATAGGAGGTGTCCTTCCAAACGCAACAGATTGTTCATGGTACTCTGCAACTAGGTATAGATGTGGTGAGAGACTAGTATAACAGTGTGCACACTTATATCATACAGAAAGAGCTTTATATATTTATTATTGGATTTTCCACATGTCATTAATTTTGACAGGAGACTGCTCCAGGCATTAAAGATCCAGTGATTCATTTCTATTAGAGGCAGTATATTTTTTATATATTTCAATTCTTAGGAGTGTATTTGAGTCTTTCTATATTGGATAAATGTGATTATTTATAAGTGTAAATGTGGTTATATGTGCTGACTTATTCCATTTTTACAAAGATTATTAATATTATATTAGGTGGTGTCTTGAGAATTTTTTTTTGCCATTTCTGGAACTACATAGTATATTATTTGTTTATTAGCACATCACCATTGTCTTGTTGCGAGAAATTTAAATCGCACTTGGACAGACAGTGGCCATCTCACAACAGTTACAAACATGCCAGGTAATGATCGGATTGATTTTGATTAGATCGTGGTCTCATGTGTGGTCAGTTTAAGGGTCTTTTACTTGTATTTCAAATTGCACAACGCCCTTATCATTCACATCAGTCCTTGCCCAATCATCACATTTACACATACCTTGTGTTTTACTGAAGTACTCCAATACTTTCACAATACAGTATACTCCAAGTGTGGCCTTCAGGCAATGGATGTGTGACTATTTTAGAATCGGGGCATAAGCAGATGTGAATAGGATTGAAAAGACAATAGAGAGCAGGTAGGCAACTCCAACAAAACTACATGTAGACTATACAATCTCATGTACCTCCAGGCAATTAAATAAAGTAACTATTATATAAGTAGCAAAACAACACAGAACATGCTTTTTATTACTTTATCATTATTTACACTAATTACAAACATTGTTCTATCCCTTTTAAGGCCATTATGTCCGAGACATCTGTGTATATGGACTGGGAGACCTGCAGTGGCTGACCAAATCGCCTCATTTATTCGCTAACAAATTCGATCCAAGCCAATACCCACTAGTCACAGACTGCTTGGAAATGCATTACAGGCTTAAAGTTCTAAAGGAAGCAGATGTTCATGTGGAAAAGAACTGGTATTTTGAAGATGAGTATTCCAAGAGGACTAGCCCATGATAACGGATTCAAAGATACCCAGCAATGCACGCAGTCCAAAATCAAAACATGTCTGAGTTTCCTGGAGGAATGTGATTCTGTATTTGACTAAGTGACAATGTGCAAATTGCAGCCTGATTTGGAATATTGTGCAGATTTGCATGGGAGATCGTGAAGGACGTGCGCAGAACATGAGAGCTGATCATATATAGCTTTCATTACAACACATCAAGTGTCAAGAATGTCAATAACTTTCTCGGCACTATGCTAACAAATTGAAGATCATAATACAGAGCACGGCTAATGTCATTACCCATGCTTTCTCCAAACAAGCAAATTAACAATTAGAACACATACGGATAGAGGCTCTACTTTTATTTTACTTTTTATATATTCATTATTTAGCAAGAGTTATACATACAAGTTCAGTGAGAGGTTTCCAACAGAGGGAGGAAGTGAAGTGGCAGGAGCCGGCACCTTTTAATTTATATACTAGTGTTCTCCATACTGTAAAACAATGGTCTCAAATAAAAGGGTGGTGTCATGCGAGTTCAAAATCACTGATATGAAAGCCTATGTGAGAACAATATTTTACAGGAGATACATTTGCAATTGTTTTACTGTTATTTCTAAATGGGATTTATTGCTGCAGAATGGGCTGAAGAGATGAACAATGTACCAATAACAAAAGGATATTTGGAGAACATGCCTGATGGGCCACATCTGTATTACAGTACTCCCACTCTGCTCGTACCCACCATGCCATCCCCTCTGCTTCCTCCTACAAGCTACCACAAGATCCACAGAACAGAGGATGGAAGTAGGAGGGGTAGAACTGCACTGTTTCACCCCATAGTGCAAGTGGCACCATGTTCTTGTCACAAAAGCCTTTGATGCCAGTTACAGGGCACAGACGGCATATACAATAGGCCTCCAGGATCAAAGGAGTACAACTAATAAAGATTTTCCTGCTTCCAGTATAATTGTCATATTGCTAGCATTGTGTTTTAGAATGCAATATCGTTTATTATTAGTCTTTGTTTTTCATCTTTTTTAAACTGCCAAATCATTGAGAATATTGGTGCTCAAATACTTTTTGATGTCCTGTAAAAATGTTGAACACATTTATACATTTTTATCAATTCCTAATGTGTGTAATAATCTAGCACTGCTTTTACTCAATTTGCAATACTATGGGGCCCATTTATCAAGGTTTGCTTTTGCAAAGCGATCAGGGCATGCTAGTAACGCCCCTGATCGATTTACAAAAAGTGATCTCTTCGGCTGGATGTATCATCCGGGACATGCAGGGAAATGGACTCCGAAAGGAGTTCGCCCCTGCGGTGTCTCCGGAGAGCGGCCAGCCACTGCAGGGGGTGGTGCGCATGTGCAGTCCCGTGGACTGCACATGCACATCCGCCATAGCTGGTACGGTTCCGGCGAATCCCTTCACCGGCTAATAGTGCGCGGTTTAGCCCATAGGCTACAGCGGCCGACGCCACCTTCAGATGGCGTTAGCTGCGGGGCCCAATATCTGGAATGCATCGTATTCCGGATATTGGTAAATTTGGCAGCATCGTTTCCCCCATAGAAACCTATGGGGGAGGCGACTGCCAGCGGCAATGGAGGGAGCACAGGAGGTATCGGAGATACCTGCTGCGGTCCCTCCTTCATACATACGGGGGATACTTAGTATTTGAGGTAAACCCCCAAAAACCGGTGTTTTTGGGGATTTTACCTCAAATACACTTTGATAAATGGGCACCTATGTTTGGTGACTGTTCTGATTTGTAGGCAGTGCAGAGTATTAAACTATTTACCTTTACAAAACATGAGTGCACTAAAACAAATAGTTAATAAGATTTGTATTTTCTTTAAGGGGGCTTTATGCATATTTGTCTAATAACAAATATATTAATTTCTACATTTCAAGATAGAAAAAAAATATTTTAATAATTCCATCAAGATTAAACAAAAATATTCTTATATTAAAATCATGTACCATATTATTTAATTAGAATCATTTAGAGCATATTTAAATATTGGTAACGCTTATGGTCTTCAACAAGAGCAGCGAAACAATGACTCAACACAACTCTATACAAATGACTCAGAGTGCGGAATGATAGATCCAGAACGGTAGGTGGAAAGAAGCAAATGAATGCAGATCTAATCTAACCTGCAGAAGGGAGCCAACTCTCAGAGGAAGAGCTGATAATGATTTTACACAACATAAATACAGGATTAGCAACTAGAAACCTAGCGACAACCCCGGGGGATCATCTAGCCGTTTACACAATGACTAAACCACTTTGTATTGCCATATAAACAGCAGCTGAGATACATTTACAATATAGGAGGAGTGCATGGTTTATTAAATACTATTTAATATAAAACATTGCAGCCATATCTTGTTCTACATCAACAATTCTACAATGATTTGTTATTTTCACCCAGAGAGGCAGGTTGACATTAGCAACTGGGGGGAGGGAGGTGGGGGAATTATCAACAATTTAGATGACTGAATTTTTTTACCGTTAAGTGCATTTTTGTTTTGTAACATTATAATCTTCCTGCAGCAACATGTGTCTCACATCACTACTCTGTAGAACACCCTGCCCCTGTCACATGGTCCTTGTTATTGTGTACAAAACAGAGGACCACCGAGTAGCGACAAGCAGGAAAGCTCTGGTGAATACCATGATTAGCCTGGTTCTGACGGTGTCATCTGCTATTTCAATGTCCATTATTAATTCACACATATTATCATCGCAATCATATCTCTGATTAATATTTGCTACTGAGAACATTTTCATGATCTGATTGGCTACGGGTTGTTAAAGCCTCCCGCCACTATAAAATCGGGACAAGCATGAAATGAACACCGAAAATACAGTGTGTATATATATATATATATATATATATATATATATATTTATTATAAAAAAAGGTGAATCAGCCAGTGAATGAACATTTTCAAGTTTGATACAGTAATGTTAAATTTTAGTGCATACAATCTTAGCTCTATTGACTATGCTTTATTGATGCAAGTCATACTATTAATTTGCTGGCATTTGTGCGTTCACTCACTGGTAATTTCTATACTTCTGTTTTTTTTTTTGTTTTTTTTTTTAATACAAATCTAACTATTCCTTCAATATTTAAACCAAAAATGTATTGTAAAAGTATTCATAGTAATAATGGCACGTCTCAATATAGTTTTTATGTTGTATCTTCTACATACACCATCCACTTAAATATGAGATTTCCCTAAATCGTTCATTCCCTGGACGATTCACCATATATAGTCTGCAGGTGCAAATCCATCTGCTGCGGACTCCCTACTGAAACCTCTTGCTGAGATCCAGATATGTAGCATGAACAAAAGAAAAGGGCTCACCAGAGCTTGTACTGAATTAGGCAAGTTTTGTTTTACACCTACATGATAATATCCACATGCATGTCAAAGTTTCAAACATGACCTTTACCAACACAGGCATCACACCAACAGCAACAAATCTAGGTAAAAAGTGGAGAAGTTGCCCATAACAACCAATGAGCTTTTAGCTAGCATTTCTCCGCTTGTTTACTCTTTACAAGGCTAAACATGTGCCCCCCAAGGTCTCTTGCGAGACTGTTACAACTACTTGATTTATCTATTATTGCATTACCTGGCACAGCTTATTTTAGGTATCATAGAGCAAACATGCCTGTATGGCGACTCATTTACATGCACATACCTTGTGACAAACATCCGTTTTTATTTCCTTTAGTGCCCGCTCAGAAAACACACATCCGCAGTGTCTCAGCACACAGAACCTAGGGAGAAGGAGGACATGTTACAAGTGACGCTTACAATTTCACCATTAGTTACGACTCAAACTTTATTTTTTTTAATTTTAAATCATGCATGTTGTAGCACTTTTCTATCTAGAGAAAAAAAAAAAGGACTTTATATGAAAGAGGTTTTTTTGTTATAATACCCCAGTGATACAGTTCCTGAGAGGAGAATTCAGCTGAAAGGTGGCTAATGCACACTCATAAAGAGTTGTAAGGAATTTGCATCAAAATAGAAAGAGCATAATGCACAAATAGCAGATTTTACTTAGCTTGGAGAACGGCCGATTGCAGCTCGGCAAGTGCAGTATATGCACTTGCTTTATTCCAGGACAGTACAGTTGTTACACGTCTGGTATATGCCGGGAGGTGAAGCATCACAGTAGTAGGAGTAAATGCTAAAATTACAGTATGCAATTCATACTGGGTTTGGTACGGGATCCTGGCAGTCGGTGGTCAGAATGCAGACAGCGGCATCCAGACAGTCAGAATCCCGATACCTGCTGGTAAGTAACCTAACCCTTCCCTCCTGCACCCTAACTTCTCCCCTTGCAGCCTAACCCTAACCCTCCCCCTAGTGCCTAACCCTAAACCTAACCCTCCCCCTATCCCTAATACTTACCGCCGGGATTCTGGCGCCGGGATTCCGACTGCTGACAGGACTCCAGCTCTGATTTTCTGAGCGCCGGCATCCCGACCGCAGGGATGATAGCTACATGCCTTCATACTCTTGTGTACGAGTTGTATATTGTATTGTAATATATTGTAGCAACCACAAAGTCTTATGGAATCGGTATGAAATACCACCGGCCTCCCCCCCAAGTGCCTAACCCTAATACCCCCTGTAAGTGCCTAGCCCTAACCCCCCTGCCTAAACCTAAGTCCCCCCCCGGAGGTGCCTAACCCCCTTCCCCCTAGCCTAACCCTCTCAGGGGGGGTGCCTAACCCTAAGTCCCCCCAGGGTGCGCTAAACCTAACTCTCCCCATGCGGCTGTCTGCTCGCGGCACCCAGCATCCCTTTGATCAGGATGCCGGGTGCCTGTCTCCCGGCGTTGGGAAAATGACAGGCGTCTAGATATAGACGCCTGCCATTTAACCCACGTCGGGATAAAGCAGTCGGGAAGCCGGCTGTTGGGATCATATCAGCCGGTTTCCCGATTGCATCCCAATCTTATAGCATTACTCGGAAGATTACAGTTGCATACAGCCAATCAGAATTAGGCAGAGAACGTCGGCATTAGTTTGCATTTTGCGCCAGGTTGCCAAGCACCCACAAGTAAGCTGCCTCCTGAAAGGCACATATGTATCTTTCGTTCGGTAAGCGAGGGACCCATTTTGTGTGAATGTGCTCTTAGTGTCACATTTATTACAGGACCTACCGGTGTTTGCCATTCATTTCCAGGCCAACAACAGGACAGATAAACTGCGCACACTGATCGTCGTATTTGTCTCCTTTCGTGTTGCCTTTGTCTCCAGTCCAGGCTGGGTTATCACTCAGGTTCAACTCAATAACATTCTGCCAGGAAAGAATGACATGTATTTAGAGAACATGTTTAACCAACTACACAGCTAATTAAACCTGAAATTACTGGTGTTTAACCAAATAGATCCAGCATGGCTCATTTCCCATGGTAAAGACAGACACAGCCAAGAATAAGGGCAGTACACAGAAACATGGGAATTCAAAAGCTATTGGCTTACAGTCTCCTAGGACACACAGTAATGTAAGAAAATTAGCTTTCCTTTGCCTTTTTAAGATTTTCTATTCCACCACAGCAGCCAGCATAGCATGTGTATTTTACAGGTAATAAGGAGGAAATACTCCACTGTACATACAGTTACTGTAGAAAGTCAGTAGAAGACTAACTGCTCATTTAATCTACTTATATGAAATCAGCTTTGTTGCAAAAAAGCAGAATGTGGAGAACAGCACTACGTGGTCTTTACAGAGAAATAGCAAATAAAGTGAATTATGCATTCACATGACTGAATTATATTAGCTTACAGGAAAAGCAAAAATGTAAAGAAGACCGAGGGCTGAATAACCTACACACGCAGCAACATACAGTGGCATCAATTCTCTGGAGCACACAGATCATTCTTAGATGGCAGATGCAAAAAATGGCACCTATTATTCTGTTCACTGGGAGGGGACAGAGAGCTGCAATAGTATCAGGGTAATTACAAAAATGTAAGTAGTGGGAGTTATTACTGATGAAACTGCAAGTGTACAGATCTCAGCATGTCTTATTGATTTCTATGTAGTGCACTTTACACAGTGAAGATATTTAATTACCGGATACTACAGCACATTTTACATTTGCTAAGCAGTAGCCTTCATTATTTAATTTAACTGGACAATTTTCTATGATTCAGTGATGCTGATCTTTGATATGGTGTGTTATTACCTGTTTTTACCCTTTATTAAAGATGCAGAATAAACAGTGTATCGTTAAGACTACATCCTTTCAATTACATTTCAATAGATTGGGAGTTCTCTAAAATGACCAGAAACATGCAGAGTATGTGAGTAACCTGGACACGCGGAAAGCGTTAGTGGGTGCTATACCTTCATGCTCTTTAAGTGGGCTGCAGAATCTGCGTGTGGTTTGTCCGGAGATTTGTCCAGCAAGAATTCAATAACTGCATCTTTATTGTACAGCCTGTGTGAAGACAAAATAAAAATGTTAATTTAGATACGGAAGGTGCGACTATGAAATAGGTCACCAGGGCAATAGATCTGAGAGGTTGTGCCCTTTATATTGCCCGATTCTGAGCTGGAGGCAAATGCGGATGGCCATGAAAGCCAGATTTACAACCTTATGCTAGTACGACTATCCATACTGCATCCTCATTAGTGTCATCAACTACTCCTACCGAAGGTTCGCTGCAATTTATCTGTCATACACAAGTTTCATAAGAATACAGAAATCTGACTAAACAGCTAATAGCACTCCCACAAGACAGATCTTTACCGGGTGTTTTAAGTAGAGATGAGCGGGTTCGGATTAGCTCGGATTTTCCCGCCAAATTCGGATTTTTCCAGCCAAAAATCCAGGAATGATGATATATGTCCATGAAAAATTAAATTTTTCCTCTTTCCGAGACCAGATTTTTGGCGGGAAAAATCTGAATTTGGCGGGAAAATCCGAACTAATCTGAACCCCCTCATCTCTAGTTTTAAATTAGCCACCCAAATATGCTAATTTCATGGATGTAGAGATTCAGCCACGCATGGAGTGACCCAGATGCTTTCATATCCTCTGTCAAGGTGCATATGCATGGTGCGGTGCATGCACAGTCTGCTATGTGTCTGCAGCTGCAGCAGCGGCCAACTCAAAATGAGGCCCATATTGTTAAAAAATGATAGATCTCTATTAGACATATATATTGGTGACATAATTCAGGTATGTTGTCCTTCTACTATATGATAGAGCCTCTTTTTCAAAACATACGGGAAGGAGGTGCAAATTATGAAAAATGGTGCAAAAGAAACATTGTGAACCCAAGTGTGAGATTATAATTAGTTTTGCTATGGGCAATGCTTGGTTACGTTTTCATAAGTGTCCACAAAACAGATTTATTTATTTTTTTAGCACAAATTGTTTTAGAATAATGTCCTTATAATTATATATTATATATATATACACACATATACACACGATTGCTTTAAATGCTGAATTTAAGCTTACCTTATATTAATTGGCATGCATTCTACTTGGTTTCTTAAAGGCTAGGTCCACCAGGCAAATTTAAACTATACAATACATGTAATCATTTGCATAGTTATCTAGAACTTATCCTTCCTGTTTTGTCACTTATAGGAGCAAGTGTACCAAATCCTTTATTTAGAGCCAGTCCTTACCACTCCCATCTTGCGGAAATCAGCAAAAGCGCAAATAGCCTTCAACACTTAAGTTCAAATCCGTTAGATTTAATTAGTTAGTGTGAGTGTGACTGTGTGTATGTGTTTGCGTGGGGACGGGGACAGGGGGGAAAGTTATAGTTGTGATTGTGTATATTAAATTTATTACCAGTTACTTATCTAGCGCACATATTCTACACGCTTTACAGAGAACATTTGGCCATTCACATCAGTCCCTGCCCCAGTGGAGCTTACAATCTATATTCCCTACCACATACACACACAACAAGGGATCATTTTGTATTTTTTTTCTCAACAGCCAATTAACCTACCAGAATATTGTTGGAGTGTGGGAGTTAACTGGAGCACCATACTATCTCCTTTCCCCAACAGAAGAGAAGAGGAAGCCATAGATATACTCTACTAGAGAAGGCACTTAGTAAATTATCACATGTAGGATAGGGGTTATGTAAGCAGAAGAAACCCCTTGGGACTATTTTGCATATTTGTATTCCGTCACCAGTCATGCATCTGAAGCTACCAAAGGACACTGAGACGTTTCTGAGCACCTGTATTAGTTGAAAGGCATGCCATGAACTTTATAGTGCATAATACAAATGCATTCTTCATCCTAACTGCTGCTGTAAAACGTTGTCAAGCAAGAGATACCAAATTACACAGAGCTAGTCTGTAGGTGGTCAAACAAACCAGTGAAAAAACATACAATATTATTTAAAGATATGTGACAGCACCCCGTACAGGGAGCTTCTGAAAACATATTTTAGCCTCCAAGACATACCTGCCAAGTTCACAAGCCACTATTGGCTTTTTCAGTTTCTCCTGGCTTAGAGTGCAGTAATACCAGCGGGCAACCAACTCAGCATTTTTGTCAACCTAAAAAGGAGACATGAGAAGAAATGTGATTATTCTAATATTATTTGTGTACGTTTCCTCCCACACCCCAGAAACATAATGAGGTTAAGCTCAATTGGCTGCTAATTAAATGGGTACTAGTGTGCACGGGGTAGATAATTAACACCTTGACTACACAGGAGCAGGGTTTACTAAAACTATATGAAGGATAATAATACAAAGGATGATTAATGTATAGTCATAGCATGTCTGCTCTATTGCAGGAGCAATTGTGTGAGTCTCCAGCTGCCTGTGTTGGGAATAAGTCCTATGATCAGTATATACAGCTGTTCCTGCTGGAACTGGTTATACCCTGTGTCCACGCTGTCATATACAACCCACATGATGACAAAATAACAGTACACACTATACTGCTGTTAGGGAATGCTGGGACCTGTAGTCCCACAGTTGCCCCTGCCTGCTGTACACAATTCTCTCTCACCTTCTCCACCTTCTTGGGTCCCTTTACCAGCTCATGGCGCTTGGGGATGGTGCCGCCGTCACAGCCCATCTCAGACTCACTACCCACCGGGCACCAGCAACAACAACAAACCTCCACCACAGGCAACGACTTCCGCTTCCGCCGTCACTTGACCTGATGATGAGAAAGGAGTTGAATACATGTCACGTGATTGGTTGGGCGGCCATCTTACTACACCCATTTAAGATTAGAGCGCATCAGATTCATCATTACACAGTTCCGTTAGACGACCGTACTTTGGCTGACATTATGGTACTCCTGCGTTCTACTTCATTCTACAACAAATAACCAGCAGCTGATGGTGTGCCACTGAATTGGAAAAAAGGTGATAGAGCCATTTTATTATGGTCAATGTAAAATAGTTGCCACCTGGGGTTGAACACATCTGGAGATATAGGCAACCTGTGTTTTGTGGTGAAACTACAAGTGCCAACCAACATTTTGGGCTAGGCCAAACTCTGGCACTCAGTGTTGTGTGGGCGGTGCATGTTTGATTTGCAGTTTTGCTACTACTGAAAAGGTAATGTTTAAATGCCCTTCACGGAGAGGACCCTGACGTCATCAGCCAGTGTCCAGCGTCATTCCCTGCCATCCATCCAAGTGGGCATAGAGGGAGAATATAGCCATGTGGCGAGCGTAGCGACTCAACGTTCCTGAAGCGTGGCAAGCGGACAACAAACTTCATTAAGTGGGGACAAACTACTTCTTTAGCTGGCTGTCATGGGTAGGAACTGCACTTCCGCCCTCACTTACGTCACTTCCAGGTCCCTAGGACGAAGGGGAAATACAGCCAACCCTACTGAAAAGCTGCAGGGAAGAGCATAAAACCCCTTCACCTGGAAGTGACGTAAGTGAGGGCGGAAGTGGAGATTTCTGCCCACACTTTCCACAAAAATAAGAAAGTTAGCACCTTGCGGGCTCGCTTCGTTCGCCAAAAGATTATATTCCCCCTCTGTGTCCCCTTGGATGATAGGGAATGACGTTGGACACTGGCAGATGACATCATCATACATCTACGGAAGGGGATCTATCTCTACCCAAAGCCGCAGGTCACACTCACCTGATAATTTGGCCTTGTGGTATGTTTAGCAATTGTGCTCAGTAGCACATCTCTTTTACCAGGAAGCATTTTTCAGAGGTATATTTACTAAAGTGTGGGTTTATAGAAGTGGAGATTTTGCCCATAGCAACCAAACAGATTCTAGAACAAAGGTTCTGAAATTCTGTCTTCAGGAGCCCACACAAATCACGTTTTCCAGGTGACCCAGCAGGTGCACAGGTGTAGTCATTACTGACGAATTTTAAAAGATCCACAGGTGAGGCTAATTATTTTACTTGCAATTTTGTGAGGAGACCTGGAATACATAAACTGGGGTCCTGAGGACTGAGCTTGAGAATCTGTGTTCTAGAAGTTGCTAGATCAGTGGTTCTCACACTCGGTCCTCAGGACCCCACACAGTTCACATTTTCCAGGTCTCCTGACAGGTGCACAGGGGTAGTCATTACTCACTGCCACATTTTAAAAAAAATCAACAGGTGGAGCTAATTATTTCACTTGTGATTCTGTGAGGAGACCTGGAAAACATGCACTGTTTGGGGTCCTGAGGACCGAGTTTGGGAACCTGTGTGCTAGATAAATGTTAAGTAGAATCTAATTGGTTGCTATGGGCGTCAACTTTTATTAACCCGCACTTTAGTAAATATACCCCTCAGTGTTAATTCTGTATACAGTACTGTGTAGGCTAACATTTGAAATACTACTTTGTTAAAAATGGGGTGGTCATTGATGAAACTTGCTAATATAGGGCTTCTGTCATCAGTGAACGTTTCAGCTTCATTACTTACGACCCCACAAGCAGCAATAATCATCAATAGGAAAAAGCCTTTGATTATTGAACCCCTCAATCTTTACTTGGTAGGTTGTCTAAAGGGTCCAATCATACACTTGGTGTAATAAGGATACAGTACAATGTATAAAGTTCTAAACTTTCCTCTGGAACTTATACTGGCAAAATTAAAAACAACAGAATATAATGGGATATTGTTGGGATCCCAGTGCACAGAATACCAATGCTCAGCATCCCGACGCCATAATCCCAACGGGTGAGAATTCCAGCACCAGCATCCCGGCGTGTAAGTATGATGGTTAGGCTGCTGGAAAAGTGGGTTAGGGGGAGGGTTAGTGTATGGGGTACTTACCTTTGGGTATCAGGATGGTGCTGTCGGTATTCTGACTGCCGGCATCCTGTACCAACGCAATAAAATGTAGACATATAGTGTGCGAGTATGTGTGTATGTTTACAGATCAGCCATAACAGTAAAATATGTGGAGTGAAAAACGTTAATTATCTCGTTACAATAGCACCTGTCAAGGGGTGGGATATATTAGTCAGCAAGTGAACACTTAAAGTGCATACATATGTACAGATTTTGTGAACGATTTAACTATAATGACATCATTGTCGTTCAATCGTTGTGAAAATCAGTTTCTGAGTTATAACAATGAACGATTATTGTTCATGCGCGTTCCCGTTTGTAGTTCATTCTGACTGACCAACTGAACGATTTTCATTAAGGGAAGTTACAAAAATCCTTTGTAGTTCAAAAAATCGTTCATTACACTTTAAAAAGTCTGACAGATAATCTGACATAAAATCGTTGGTAACAAAATTGTTGTGTGTGTATGCTCCTTTAATGTTTGAAGTCGATGTGTTGGAAGCCGGAAGAATGGGCAAGTGTAAGGATCTGAGCGACTTTGACAAGAGCCAAATTGTGTTGGCTAGGCGACTGGGTCAGGGTATCTCCAAAACGGTAGGTATTGTGGGGTGTTCCTGGTATGCAGTGGCTAGTACCTACCAAAAGTGGTCCAAGGAAGGACAACCTGTGACCGGCTCATTGATGTGCGCACGGAGCAAAGGCTAGCCCTTCTGGTCTGATCCCGCAGAAAAAGTACTGTAACACAAATTGCTGAAAAGTTAATGATGGCTATGAAGGAAAGGTTGTCACACAGAGATTATATTATCCCGTACCAATATTAATAATTCCAATTTTTAGTGACTCCACAGTGACCCATTTAAATTATATTATTAAGTTGTATTTTAACTCTATCGCTGAACGATCTCCCTTGAATTTCCCGGTGTGTTGGATGAATATCATTCATCCGCACACCAACAATATCACCCACGACCATTCCCTCTTGCAGGCACTGATAGATATTGTACAGGTTGGCCTGCATGCATGGACGATTAATGATATAGTTATCAATCGTGTAAACGCGCATCATTGGTCGATCATTGCCAGCATAAAAATGAACAATATGGTAACGACTTAATGATGAACAATATCGTTATCATTCATATTGCTCATGAAAGTTGTATCGTATGTACGCTGCATTCCAATAATGTGGTGCTGTAACTGGCTTTAATTGATATAGCAAAAAGTAGAGCCCTTTTCATAGTGCACAGTATGGAGAGATTTATAACTGCTGAAATAACAGTTCTAACATATTTTTATTTCATATATATTAATAAAAACATAATTTAACAGGCAATAGTAAAGATGTGTTAATGAAAAATTGTAAAGAGTACTGTAACTGCTACTTTTCCTATAACTAATATTTTATCTATAATTATGTTACTCCTCCATTGTTTATGTAATTGTGGATAGCTTTATAATAGTAGGGACTATACATGTGTCCTAGCGATCACCTTCTTAGCAGTTAATCATATAGATAAAGATCTTAGGCTACTTGCAGGAGTATCTTTATTTTATGTGTAGTGCACAGTTATAAAATGTAAAAAGAAAATAAATGTTTGGGGTTTTTTTTACAGGCAAACTATACAGATTGTATTTATGGGTTATTTAATATAACTGGTATTTTTACTGACTTTTAATCACTCTGATTTTTTTTTTCTTAGTCCTGTGGTCAACGAATTCATGTAATGGTGCGCATCCGCTACCCGACTATGGAAAGACAGTACGGCCCCTGTAGTGCTTACACTGAACGATATGTCGTTCAGTGTAGGCACCCTCCCTCAACCCTGAACATGCTCAATCTGTCGTTATCGGCAGATTGACCGGCATGTTCAGGCAATGATTGATGACGGAAACAACCAGCGGGAGCACGCATCGTTGATCGTTTCCGACATTATAGTGCATCATTAATGAGCGATTGAACGATTACGACGCCATAATTGTTCAATTGCTCATTAAAATCACCTAATGGATACGCGGCTTTAGGCAGTTTTTATGTCTAATCACTGCCAATCACATGATAATTAGGCAGGTAATATTTTGATATAATGGTGTCTAAAATTCTTCTCCTATGTATCAGGTTTTTTTTTTAATGTAAATGATACAGCATCAATAGTGTGGTGTGATAATTCCGTTCAAGTGTCTCGGCTAGGCATGGGTCATCGGTGTGGTTTCCATCTATGGTCATATAGCAAGTTGCCATCGATGGTTACCAAATATGCAATGGATGACCATCAATGATTTCACCAACCAATGGTCATCCTTGTTCTTTGACTGACTGGCCCGTGTGCCAATCAGAACATGGGGCGGAGCTTCACGGGTGTCGGGACGGATCTATGCTCCATGCCCTGGCACCTTGATAAAAAAAAAAAAAAAACATTTGGTTATGCTTAGGGTGCCTACACACTTGGCAATGTGCTCATGATCCAACATTGTGTCCGATTTCCCCTTGAACTCTCCCCAGCAGCTCCCCAGCAGTCGTGGACACGATTTGGTGTTACAAACTGTCCAAAGTGACAAACGATCTGTCGTGCCTCCTAACTATTCCAGTGCATCGTGACTGAGGTTGTCAGATCTGCCCTACAGCACTTCAGATCTGAAGATGCGATATACGACCTGCAGGGATGCGCATCGGCATCGTGATCGTGAGTGGACACTCACGATTTTGGCATATTTTACACGATTTGTCATCACAATGCGTCGGAATCGGGCAAATCGTGTAAAAGTGTTGTAGGCACCTTTAGACATCGATGGAGGGAAACCATCTGGTTGTCCCCCATCGATGGTGTGTTTTCAGGCAAATTTTTTTCATGCTTAATGCGCGCACCTGCTTTTCGCTCTATTCAATTGTAAAACAGGCGAAAATGCATTTTGGCGAATGCAGCGAATAGCGAAAAGGTTAGGGGTTTTTTTTGGGGGGGGGATCAGTCTGTACCCCCAATAAAGCCTAACTCACCCAGGGAATCAATATAGAAGTGTATTAATAACCCTAATAAAAGTAATTAGGGTACTTAAATTGAGTCAAGGGCTGTTCTATGCATATTTGCAGAAGTGTAAATAAATGATGGAAAGCAATTTTTATTGGGAAAAATAAATGCTGTAGTTAAATTAGGGGTACATTAAAATGTGTACTAGTATATTTTTGTCTATAAAGTCCAGATTAATTTTTTGTTTAAAATACACCTGCTGCAGCCACCTGCAATCCTAAACCTGCCCCAACCATACAGTACTCCAAAATACCTGTCCCAGGACTTTAGACTCATTTACCAACACTTTTAAAATTTTTGCCCCAAAAATTACATACCGTATATACTCGAGTATAAGCCGACCCGAATATAAGCCGAGGTACCTACTTTTACCCCAAAAAACTTTGAAAACTTATTGACTCGAGTATAAGCCTAGTGTGGGAAATGGCAGCAGCTGGTAGTGCCCCCAGTAGTAATCCCTCCTGGTAGTGCCCCCAGTAGTAATCCCTCCTGGTAGTGCCCCCAGTGGTAATCCCCCCTTTCAGTGCCTCCAGTAGTAATCCCCCCCTGGTAGTACCCCCAGTGGTAATCCCCCCTTTTAGTGCCCCCTGTAGTAATCCCCCCCTGTAGTAATCCCCAACTGGTAGTTCCCCTAGTGGTAATCCCCCCTTTTAGTGCCCCTGTAGTAATCGTCCCCTGATAATGCCCCCTGTAGTAATCGCCCCCTGTAGTAATCGCCCCCTGGTAGTGTCCCCTGTAGTCGTCCTCCCCCCCCCCTAGTAGAGAGAGACATGATAAGAATAAAAAAAAAATAAACACCTGAAACTCCCGCTCCTGGTCCCGCCGCTGTCCGCTCCTCCGGCTGCTTTGCATGGGAGAGACGTCGGCATGACGTCGTGTCTCCCATCACCCACTGCGGGAGCCGGAAGATGACTCCCGCAGTGGGAGCAGCAGCAGCCGCTGAGAGTCTGACAGACTTTCAGCGGCTGCTGATTACAGCAAACACACAGCTGCCGGCTCCGGCGGCTGTGTGTTTGTGCTGTGTAGCGCTGACCGAACTCCGTCCGGTCAGCGCTACACTTCACTCGAGTATAAGCCGAGGGGGTACTTTTTCAGCACATTTTTTGTGAGAGTGTAAAAAGGGTTCTGAACCAAGGACCTCATTCTGAGCTGCTCGCAAGATGCGATCGCTCGCTTGCAAAAAGGGGCCGAGTATGCAAATCAAGTGCTCGCTCTTTGCGCTGTAAGGATGCCCTCTATGTCTTAGTGAGCGACGGCAGTTAGCGTATGCTGGACTATAAAACCTCGCACCTGTCACTTGCAGCACACGTCATCTCCGGGAAGTGTCTGATTAATCGTGAACATCGAGGGCCATCAGAGCTGCTCGCAGTGCTTGGGATTGACCTAACCTACCCCAAGCACTGCGAGCAGTTTAGGCTGAAAAACAACCAAGTCACGTGTGCAATGACGCTACTTTGCTAATTATGTACACCCATTAAACGCCATTCTGACGGTCAGACACACCTGCGTTCGCACAACCACTCCCCCGTTCACAAGCACCTTCCCCTGTTACCACCCACAAACGGCGCAGTCTGTCACTCAAAGTAACGTCCTGTCTGTGTACTACAAGCGCTCAATTGTACATCGCAGACGCTAGTTTGCACACTGAGACTTAGACGCATGCGCAGACGTGCAAAAATCGCTCCTAGCGAGCGGATCTGAATGAGATCCCAAGTCCCAACATTTGTACCCCAAATTATGGATTTTGCACTTCTTTCTCCTGCCTTTTTGTGGAGAAACTTTTTCTCCTGCTTTTGCCTATGAAGTTTTCGCCTAGGCGAAAATGTCCTGGAATTGAATAGAGCGAAAACTGCGCATCGGCGAAAACTGATCGACTTTTCGCCTCTAAATGAATACGAGCCTAAGTAAAAAGCTGTAATAGCTCAGTTGCTGCACTACCTGGGAATGTGCACTTTCAGAACAGCATGACAGGTGAAAATATAGCTTCAACAATAAGAGTCAGCAACACAGTTGCTACATTATCGGTGAGCCAACGACAGCATGACAAGTGAGAGTCTAACTTTTTGGTAATAAGTTCTAGTAGCATAGATTGCTGTACTGTCAAAGAGACTATATGATGGATAATAGTATCACTTATAATTAGTATCAGCAGTGCTCTTGCTGCACTGTCAGTAAGCCAAATCTAACTTTAGTAATCATTTTCAGCAACACAGGGAGCCGATGATAGAGTAGCAGGTAAGAATCTACTGTACATGCTAGTCAGCAATTTCCACTTCGCGCAAGAAGTACTTTTTCTAGTTTAGCAGGTTGCAGCGACGCTGCTGTTAGTCTGCAGAGAAGCTGATTAGAACATGATAGTATCAGATCAGCTGTGCTTGCTATACACGTTGTACTTGCTGTGATGAAATTTACACTACACACATGACATTTTTATAACATTGAGGAGTGAACACAATATTTATGTGGTGGATTACAAAAACGTCAACTTGTTTTGTCGGTTAAGCTTCATGTCTCTATAAATCTTAGGCGTTTCTGTAATCCGCCACAGAAATATTGGGTATTAATAACTGATCTTGACAGGAGTGGTGAGAAATCTCTACAGTAAACCATACTGTGCTGCCCTGTGTCTCTTTGCAGAAAAATACATGTTCCAAAGGCTTTTCCTAAAGACCTAATTAGACAACCTACAAAGTTAAGTAAAGACTGCAGGGTGCACTGGTGCTGAAGTGCAGCCTTGAGGGCCGAGATGCGGCCTTGAGGGCCGAAGTGTGGCACAGGAGCTGAGGTACGGCCTTGAGGGCCGGAGTAAGGCACAGGTGCCGAGATGAGGCCCGAGGTGTGAATAAGATGGCAGTGGTGCGGTCTAGAGAGTCGTGGTGCGGCCTTGAGGGCCGAATTAGGACACAGGTGCTTGGATGCGGCCTTGAGGGTCAAGATGTGGCTTAGACAGCAGTGGTGCAACTTTGAGGGTCGTGGTGCAGCTCTGGTGCTGAGAAGCTGGCTTGAGGGTCAAGATGCCACCTAGGTAGAGTAAGTAGCTAGGCCTCAGGCAGCACTGCAGATGAGAGTATGGTGAGCGGCAGGCGTAGATGACGGTATGCAAAAATGGTAGTCGACACTGAGAGGTGAATGCTGCGGATGCAACTTGAGTCTGGATACAAAACTGCTGAGATGGTCAGGAACACAGGCAGGGTAGTACAAGTCAGAAAATGACAGGTACCGGCAGACAGGAATACTGACAGAATAATAGGAAACAGTATTCACACGAGGTGTAAACTATCACCGGCCAGACAGACTGATAAAAGATCCTGAACCAGTGAGGTGTGGGTGCACAGATTGATTGACAGCTGATACACTGCACGTCTATCTTACAGACCCAACAACACCCGCGGCCATCCGGTGTGTTGGTCTCCCAGCAACCACAGGCGCCATACAAGTTCGGTGTTCACGTTGCCCGGTGACCGGGAAGATAATCGGAGCGGTCGGGCGATATGGCGTGATGGTCACAAGCCGCGATGGTGACGTGACAGATATATTGTTTACCCAGCTTTACTTATCAGCCCAGTTTATTTTTATTCATTTTTTAATTTTATATTTTTATTGAAGAAAACAAAAAAAGTGAATTGTCAAAAGAAATAATACAGAGCAAAGTACAGTATAAGCAAAACATTGAAAGTAGGGCTTAACAGGTCCCATTGAAGTATATATGACAGTACTTAGAAACACCAAAATACAAATTACTGAAAATATTGTTCGCACACCGTTAAGAAACTGATGTCAGGCCCATATTGATGCCAGGATTATGAGTTAGAAAAACATTTACGTATATATGACAACTAAACAGGCCCCCACCTCTCAGGGTCACACCCAGGGGCATAGCTAGGTATTTAAAGGCCCCATAGCAAAAGTTTGAAAGGACCCCTATGTACCACCTATGGTGTAACACATGTAAATTTGACAAGAAAGATAGGCCCCCTTCAGCCCTGGGTCCCATAGCAGCTATGGCCACAGCCCATGGCCACAGAGCAATAGGAGGATCTCATTCCACCATACGCTAAAGATACCAGGATGTCTAGCACAGAGAGTTATGAATCTGAGATTGTATGGCTATAGACAGGCTTACAATATAACTCTCCCATATGTCAAAGAACTTTTCAGTCTTGGGGCTCAGGGCTCGATTCAGACTCGCTCACTAGATGCGTATGCAAATTCAGCAAGGCACGCGATCGCACAGCAAGGTATTACCACGCCCACTATGTCTTGGCGTGCGATCGCTTTGTGTATGCAGACGCCCACCAGCCTGTCTTAAAACGCCCACTTGCGCACGTCATCTCCAGTAAGTGTATGCAACCATTGGTACATCGAGTACCACCGAAAGCGCTTGTGGCAGACCATAGCCTGCCGCAAGCACTGCGAGTGCTTCAGTGTGAAATACATACAAATGACGAGTACAATGACTCTGCCTGTTAATAATGCCCGCCTCTGAAACGGCATTGAGACGCTCAGGCACGCCTGCATTCGCACCTCCACCAGTTTCTATTGGCCAGCCCCTGTCACCACCCACAAACGCTTCTCTTGTCACTCATTCATTGGGGCTGTCTATGCGCAGTGATCATATGCTTCCTGATCGCTCACACTGGTTCGCGCACGCGCATTGCGATGCATGCGCAGAATGCAACAATCGGCTGGCTACGTGCAAACTCTTCCTAGCGAGCGGGTCTGAATCAGGCCCTCAATCTCTAGTGTAACTTCCACACACTATTTTTTATAAATAGCTCAAAGATTCATCATCTCTGTAATCGCACATAGGACCTCATTCAGACCCGCTCGCTAGATGCGATTGCTTGCATCCAGCGTATGTAAATTTGTCAAAGTGATGGCATGGGAAGCGATCGCTCACCAAGGCATAAGCACACCCATTTTGGCTGTGCGAGCGATCGTTCTGTGTATGCAGACACCCATAAGCGTATGTAGAGACACCCACTAGCGCACGTCATCTCCAGGAAGTGTATTAAAACATTGGTACATCGAGCACCATCGGTAGCGCTTGTGGTTGCCTTACCCTGCAGCAAGCACTGCGAGGACTTCAGTGTATAAAACAGGAATGTGACATGTACTATGACGCTGCCTGTTAATTATGCACGTCTTAAAAACGGCGTTGAAACACTGAGTCACGCCTGCGTTCGCACCTCCACACCCCTGTTATTAGTGTCCTGCCCCTGTTACCACCAACAAAATGCATCTCCCGTCACGCATTTCACTGGGCTGTCTTTGCTTGGTGAGCGATCGCACAGAGTAGTTCACGCATGCGCAGAACGAAGAGTGCGCATGCGCGTTTGCAAATCATCGGGCTGCTTGCGAGTGGCTCTGAATGAGGTCCATAGAGTCTTGTATTTCATAACTGCACTGACATTAAAATAATGTGGGTCACAGGGACACATCATTTAAAAAATTTGGCGTCCTACTTCACTGTTACTGGGTCCCAGTAGAGTTGACAAATTCACAAGACAACAGCAAGAGTGTTTTCTAGGGGTCACTCATATCTACTACCGACAATACAGTTTTATTCTTTTTATTTTTAATTACTTTTATTGAAGCAATTAGTGATACAATAAGTCATTAGAATAAAATGAAGGGGTAAAAGTGAACAGAAGAGAAAGGGCCCGTCAATGCTAAACCGCAATAAAATCGTGAAGAGATGGCAGGGTACACTATGGGAAGAAGACAAGCTGGAGAAGGCAGTGTGATGCTCTGGGAAATGTTCTGCTGGGAAACCTTGGGTCCTGCCAGTCACGTGGATGTACTTTGACACGTATCACCTACCTAAACATTGTTGCAGACCAAGGCCCTGATTCAGAGCCGGACACTCTGACCAGAGCGCTCACTCTGAATCAGAGCCGTCCTATTTAAATTTGGAGCGGCCTTTTGGACCCTCGCATAGCTGTGGGTTACCACCCACAGTTTATGCGAGCGTCCATGATGATGGTCGCGATGGTCTTGACCATCGCGACAATCGGGCTTGCGACGAGACCCTGCGGTAGGGTCTCGGTGACCGCAAGCCCTGGAGTGATTTTGGCTCTATCAGAGCCAAAATCACTCCCACTGACATCACTAGTGATATCAGTGGGGCCGCCCACAAACGGCAGGCGTTCGCTTGGGAACGCCTCCGTTTGTGAAGCCACCCCCCCGCCACGCCTACAAAACGGGTCGAGCTGTCGATCAACATCGACAGCCACCCCTTGTGTACTGAGCCATGGAGCGAGAGAATTTATCTCTCGCTCCGGGGCTTGCGCAGTGCGGCCGCTGCGTGTGCACACAGCCAAACATCGACCCGCTTGCGAGCAGGTCTAAATGAGGTCCAGAGTCTTCCCACAGTGATTGACAGAAAGTGACTGTTTCAGGGTGGTGACGGGGGGGTGGTCAGAGAAAAGCAGGCGTACCTGGGCGATTAAACACTGTTACAGGGGCGTACATAATTAAGCCCCTGCGATAGCATACACTGGCAGACGTCTAGATGGTGACAGGAAGTTTATCAGTTTCTGCAGTAGCGTCAGGTCAACCACAACTGTGTGGATAGTTCCGATGTTACTCGATGGTAGCGATGTTTTTCGCTGACTTGCGGATGCATGTAATGGGAAGTGGGAGGCTTTATACAGTGATGGGCGTCTTGGTATAGTGCTGCGGTTGCTGTGCAATTGCATTCATTAGCATATTTTTGCAGCGAGCGGGGTGCGTGCGAATGAAGCCTTGCGAACCAACCTGAATAAGGCCCATAGACTCCTACTTCTGTGATCTGCTGCTATGTCTGAGGATGCAGCAATTGGATCACTAGCGTGAACAATGACAATCTGAGTAACCCTCTGGTTACTCAGCATGGGCGTGTATTTCATGTTACCAGAGCCTGTGAAGCTGCATCAGAAACCGCAGTCACTGCCCTCGGCACATCCAGAAAACGGGCACAATTTCAGAGTTGCTGGCCGTCACCACCTGAAATAGGGAGCACTGCGACCATTGTTGCAGACAATGATCAGCACATGCGCAGTACAGATCCTGCGCATGTGCCAATTGGAAACCATCGCAGTTGTGCGCAAACCATAGGGTTTGCGTACAACTCTGAATCAAGTATATAGTACTTAATTAGTACATAGGCCCTCATTCAGAGCCGTACGCTCTGAGCAGAGCGCACGCTCTGAATGAGGGCCGGCCTCCATGAAAAAGGAGCGTCCTCCTGGACGCTCGTATAGCTGTGGGTGACCACCCACAGGCTATACGAGCGTGCAGTTTGATGGCCGCGATGGTCTTGACCATCGCGACCATCGAAACTGCGAGCCGGAGCCTGCGGTTGAGGTTTTCAACCGCAAGCTCCGGAGTGATTTTGGCTCTATCAGAGCCAAAATCACTCCCACTGACATCACTAGTGATGTCAGTGGGCCGGCTTTTGACGGGAGGCGTTCCCATGGGAACGCCCCCGTCAGGGAGGCACGCCTACCAAAGGGGGCGTGCTGTCAATCAACATTGACAGCACGACCCCTTTGATCGGACACAACGAGCGAAGGACTTTCCTTCGCTCGTCGCGTCTGGCGCATGCGCACGACGGAGCTCCCTCCGTCGTGCGCATGCTCAGTCCAGAACATCGACCCACTTGCGAGCGGACAGCCGCTCGCGAGTGGGTCTGAATCAGGCCCTTAGTAGGTAATACGTGCTTAAGTACTATGCTACAGCCTAAGTATTATCTACATAATTGGAAGGGCATCTAATGCTCTGTCTATGCTTGGGCATTTCTTTTTGACACTTGTGTATATGAGCCTTCAGGATCTTAGGAATGTAAAGTACAATTTTTAGATCTAGAATATTGTTTATTTTAGAAATTGTTTTATTATATAAATGTAATTTTTCTAGCAACAAATAAATATTGAGTGCTTTCTTTGCTCACTAGATGGCAGAATATACTACTGTACAGCACGGAGACTATGGAACTATTTTAGTTAGTAGAATCTGGGGAAGAGATCTGTGCTGTTATCAACCCAAACTACACCCATACTTACTGAAATTACACCCTTACATGGTAAAGGCCTGGCCCTTTTCAGGTTTTGAGATGGAGGACTGGCTTGTTGGGGTTGTTATCCCTTCAGCATTGTTTTACTTTTTCTTTACATTTGTTCTATGTGCTCCACCTCGTGGCCAGTTTAATATCAAGAAAATTAAATATATATTCTGCGCTACACAACAGATGAAAATGCTGCTCAGAAACAATGTGATCCTCACCACATTAAATAGACTGTAATACAAAAAAGAAATAACCCAAGTGCAAATTCTTTTTAGGATACCGTTTGTCAATTCTGATCTCTCATATACATATGTCCATTGGTAACGTCCTATAGTCTGTCCATAGAACAATATTTCTTCTTAACACAAAACCTCCTTCATACGTTCCTCAAAAGAAAGAAGGAATTCACCAATTAATGGATGTCAGTGAGTAGAATAAATTGTATTAGTCTTACTTACATCTAATTTATAGATGTCTGTCTCCTCTTTAACTCTTCTTATACTGTAAAATGGGCCTTCTGAATTCTATGTGAGTCGATAATTCCTCCAAAGCAATCATAAACAGGAATATTCCATAGTGTAAATCATAAAAGATTTATTTTACACATAAACATACACAACAGAATGCCTGTGTACCTTTAAGGGCCTTTAGACCAAGGCAGGATGAAAACACCTATACAGATAACATACTATGCAGGATCCACATCTGTTTAATCACCAGAAGGGGTGGAGTTATAAGTTTGGGCTATTTAAGTTAGGAATATCTTCATTTAAATCACACTTTGATAAAGGCTGAGTGCTGAAACGCGTCAGTGTGACTGCAGGAGACCTGGACTACCGTTGGGGATTTGGACAGAGACAGTGACAAGGACTGCTTATTGGGTTTTCCTAATCCGGAATATAGGATTATCTGTATAGGTGTTTTCATCCTGCCTTGATCTAAAGGCCCTTAAAGGTACACAGGCATTCTGTTGTGTATGTTTATGTGTAAAATAAATATTTTATGAATTACACTATGGGATATTCCTGTTTATGTTTGCTTTGGAGGAATTATCGACTCACATAGAATTCAGAAGGCCCATTTTACAGTTTAATATCAGATTAACTGAACATCACAGGCCTCCATTGTAAGCTTCCCAAGTGCACCCTGGGTAGGTCATAGTGCAGACACCATTTTAGATTTCCACAGTTGCAGTATATATGGTTGATGCTAGAACTAAGTGGGCTGAAGGTCGTCTGTATTAGGATCTGTGGTTAGCAGGTCATTTCAGTTGCTATTGAGACACTGCATTTATTCCTGTCTGTCTGCTGATCTCATGTGTTCAGTATTTACTGCCTGTTTGTATGCAGTGTCAGTTGCACACTAATTGATTCTCTTGTCTGTGTGCACAGGCCAGGTGCAGGAGTCTGTCTTTAGGGAGATTTGCAGGGCTTGCTTTGATTGGGCCCTGTACCTGTTAAGTTGCAGCCAGTCCTTCACTCCATGCCGGTGATGGAAGTTTTTCGTACTTCCGGTTCGTGTCTCCTGCATGTCAGTCGAGTTCCTGAGTCAATCTAGCTGTGTTTCGTGTGTGCTGTTTATTCCATCCAGGCGGCTCCACCTGCATCTCGTCCACACGTGCTGCTTTTACCATCTGGGCAGCACGGAGCGATTCCTACCCCAGAAGCATCTGTCACCATCCGGTGGCTTGTGTCAACACGACAACACCAGTTAGTTTAGCGTTCCAGGTGCGCACCATCACACACCATCGCCAGAGTCATCCCGGAGGCACTGGTAGCTACTCTGCGTTCCAGGTTTCAATCTAGCACACCGTCGCCAGTATCATCCTGGTGGTGCTGGTAGCAGCTCTGCGTTCCAGGTGCGCAACTTAGCACTCCGTCGCCAGTGCCATCCCAGCGGCATTGGTAGCAACTCTGCGTTCCAGGTGCACAATCTTGCACATCGACGCCAGTGTCATCTCGGCAGCACTGGTAGCAGCCCCACGTTATTGTTGCATACCTCACCTGAGTCTCATCAGCCCAAAGGCTGCAACAGTCCTGGGGCCCCAGGTCACTATCAGCCCCCAGGCTGCTCCAACAGCCCAAAGGCTGCTTCACACCATTAGTCTCTTGGCCACGATTATAAAGGCCACAACCCGCCATCAAGGCTGCTCCTACAGCCCACAGGCTGCATCACACCTTTGCCCTCTGCACAACTAGTCAAAACAAACCAGCCCCAAGGCAGCATCGACAGCCCAACGGCTGCAACCAAATCCTTAACCCTTGGCCACGACTAGTACTATACATTCCAGCCCTCAAGGCTGTGATCAGCTGGCTCTACATTATACCATCGATTCCCTCCAGCAATCATAACAGTCTGACATCACAACCATGTGACCCACGAGGCCAGTGAGCTAGCAGTTTTACTATCCACGTGGACACCTATTGAGAACAAAATAGAAAAAAGTAAATAGAGCAAAGCCAGCCACCTTGCCCAAAGCGTAGCGAGCAAAGTGAGTCCGCGTGGGTACTCATGGGGTCTCATGTTGTGACAGTGCTCTTCCCCCTGGCTTCACAGGTCACATGGTTGTGACTTCAGAGGTCCTTCAGCATACCTGAATATAGACCTAACCCAATATATCTTCCTACCTTCAGCATAGCATCGAAGGTAAGAATTTCTTCTTTCATATGCATCCATTGTGTCTGCTGTTTTACAATAAACACCTTTCTTCAGTTCTTCACATCTAGATTGGATTATTGAAAGTAAGAGTGGTTATGCGGTCTGTCTTTTTTTAATTATGCCAAAGGAAACATTATAGCGAGGGCAGAACAGTAAAATGTCAGCAAGTGGGACACATACTCTGACTCACAGATCTGCTACACTGCCAGCTTAGCATTCTGCATATGACAACAGCAGTTTCTATATAGTCTGCAAACAGTGGGCACATAGGAGTACCACTATTTGACTTCATAGAAACCTGTGCACTCATCACAGCCACCTGCATTCGACAATATAGCAGTATATTACCGGGTTGGCCCTGTTCACACTGTACCCGTGACAGCCCTGTAAAACCCTATGGATGTCATTAAAATTTACTTTTTCAGGCTCACAAAGATAAGATCACAAAAGGGAGTGGTAGGGACTGCTCACAGAACTGCAGGAATCATGGCTGATGGGTTACCACTGTGCAGCCCTGAGTTCATGAGTGTTTGTGCTTTAAAGCTATTTGATTCAGCCAGTGACAGTATAGGTGGGTACACACTATACAGATATATCTACAGATCGAGTGATATCTTTAGATGATGGTTCGTACACACTGAACAACCATCATCTGTCCCTGCCTGCAGGTCCAGGAAACCAGGGGGCGTGTCCCGGTGGGCGGGGGCTCGTGTCGCCCCCCTCCTCGCGCTCTGCCGCTGTGTGTGTACGGGCGGTCTGCTGACCGCCCATACACACCTGCCGATGGACAGATATGTCTGCAGACATATCTGTCCATCGGCTGTGCAGCACAGCCAATGCGATATGTCTGAACGCTGACGTTCACCGACATATCGCGGGTACACACTGCCCGACGGGCAGCAGATGCAGTACATTGTCCGATCAATTGATCGCCCAATGTATCTGTCAGTGTGTACCCAGCTTTAGATGCAGCTTCTGACACACAGTTTACAGTTCACTTCATCACTCCAATTAGCCATCACTGTAATAACAGTAGTGGTATTAACCCCTTCCAGACTGCCAGAA
Organism: Taudactylus pleione; assembly: GCA_031769625.1. NCBI lineage: Eukaryota > Metazoa > Chordata > Amphibia > Anura > Myobatrachidae > Taudactylus > Taudactylus pleione. The sequence continues at coordinate 11,035,171 of JAUIMM010000068.1, forward strand.
TGCTGCCGTTGCTGTTGTGTGCTGTCTGTGTGTCTGGCTGCTGATATCGTCAAGTGAGACCCAGGAACATCCAATCAGAGTTGTATGCTGAGTTCCGGGTTGGATAACCTGGGTAAGGCCTGTCCACACTGAACTTCAACCCGGCTTATTCCCGTGTTCAAACCTGCTCGATTGCAGGATTGAAATGCCGGGTCACTTCACCAGGGAATTTTTTTTTGTGGCAATACACCTTGTCCCTGGTCGACCTGGCAATATCCCTGGTTATTTTTGCGATGTGTAAGGGGTATAAGTAATGCAGCCATCATAGCCCACACAAAAGGTGAATCTGCAAAAGTACATACCAACTTTGCAGAGCAAGAAATGCAACTGAAAATAAAGAAATTGTGTTTAGAAGCAGAAGAAGATATATAGAGAAACCGCTAATAGCCAGTTATGGATAAGCTCCCTGCAGAGAAGGAAGCCGCAGCTGCCATAGCTAAAACAGAGTTCTTGGAAAACATCCTGATATAAAAAGAACCATTAATGTACTTGGTTCAGAGCTTGGATCTCAAGATTTAATGCAAGGCACATCAGAATATGTACATCAATTCTCCAAAGCAAGCAGTAACCCTCCACAAATACAAGGTATGCAGCCAGACGGTGTAATGGTTAGCATTACTGCCTCACAGCACTGAGGTCATCAGTTCGATTCCCAATACGGCCCTAACTGGGGTTTGTATATTCTCCGCACAGTACTTCAACACTTTGTACAGTGAAGATGGCGCTAGCTGCACATAAGCAGTAGCCCATCAGGTCAGAGGTCACGCCTCCCTAGTTGGGTTGCACCTCTACTCTTTATAACCCAAATACGATGCCTACCTAACTACAGAGAACAAGTACTTAAATGCTTCTCTTTACTTAAATGAAAGGTTCACAGGAAGCCAGAGCTTAGAGATCACTACTTCTCATTCATGGGCTAAATATTTGAGACTGGTCATGCTGGGATAGCTCTCATCCCAAGATACAGAGAGTACAACCCAAAGAAACCAGGCCAGATTAGAGTTGTGTTTGATTCCAGCGCCAAACTTGAAGGTATCTCCTTAAATGATGTTCTCCTGACAGGATCAGACCTTAACAACAAACTTCTCGGAGTACTCATCCAATTCCGCAGCAAAGACTATATTGCCTTCACTGCTGACATGCAATAAATGTTCCTTTGCTTACTCGTCAGAGAAGACAGGTGTTTCTTAAGATTCCTTTGGTTCAGAGGCAATGACCCTTCTAAAGACATTGCAGAGTACCGTATGAGGGTATACATCTTTGGTAACAGCCCTCCTCCTACAGTCGACATCTATGGACTCAGACGTTCAGCTCAGGAGGGTGAGCTAGAGTATGATTCAGATTTAGACAATTCATAGATGAAGATTTCTACGTGGATGACTGTTTATAGTCTGATCTGTTGGCAAAAATTTTAATCAGCCTCAAGAGCACTCAGGAAATGCCTATTCAAATCTCAGGCTTCACAAAAAGCTTCCAACAGAAAAGGAGTAATGGAAACTTTTTCTTCCTTAGATCATACTAGTGATTTAAGAAATTTGGATTTGAGCTGTTATGGAATCTGACTCCTTTATCTTCTACGTGAACAGTGAAGAAAGTCCCTTTACTCATAGAGGTATATTGTCTGCTATAAACAGCTAGTGTGACCCCTAAGGATTTGCAGCTTCTGTCGCTATCCAAAGAAAAGCCCTGGTCAGAGACAACCTGTGAGTCAATTGACTGGGATGCCCCACTATTTTTACAGTTAAGGGATCTGTGGGAAGAGTGGAAGAATTCGTTCTCTGCCTTAACTAACTTTTATATTCGTGTTAATTCTAGCACTGTGCACCTGTCGCAACCCGTGCAGTTCCTCTTTCCCAGGGGCGTAGGGAGGGCGGTTCCACTGGAGCGCGAGCTCCAGGCGCCTTAGATGCCAGAGGGCGCCATGAAGTCGGACTCTGGAAGCAGCTGTCAAGTAGCTGATAGCCTGCCGGGTCCGTGTCCAGCCTGCCAGGTGCTGTGTATACAGAGCAGCAGCGTCCTGTTCTGCCTTCCTGCTGTTGCTCTAGTGAGAGACTTCGTGGTCAGAGGAGCTTGTGCTGAGCCCTGATTGGTGGAGCTCAGCACATGTTCATCTGACCCCAGCAGAGGGCAGGGCTACAGCAGCATGTTGACGAGAAAGAGGCTGCAGGATCCACATTAAGGTGAGAGGTGCCCCAGTTATGTCTATCACCCTCCCTGCCTGTATATGTAACCCTTCATGCCTGTATGTATATATGTGACCCTGCCTGTATGTGTGTGTGAATGTGTAACCCTTCATGCCTATATGTATGCATGTGTGATTCTGCCTGTATGGATGTATGTGTATCCCTGCCTGCCTGTATATATATGTGTGTGTGACCCTGCCTGTATGCAGGGCTGCCATCAGATATTGTGGGGCCCAGGACTGACAAAATAGGCAGGACTCCTGGGCCCCCCTCCCGCTACTGCTAAGTCTAATTAATTACGACTTACCTTATCGCCTTGTGCTTCTTCCTTCTAGCTTCTTCTCCTCCTGGGCTGGCTGACGCTGCTCCTCACGCGCCGCGGCTCATCTGACCTCTCCCTTCCAGTGGCGTGAAGTCATGCACCCCAACGCCAAAGGAAAAAATTTTTATTAAACAAGTGCAGGGACAAACGCAGGATTTTCTGAGGGAGGGGGGGGGGTTCTAATAATAAATAAACATATATTATATATATGTGTGTGTGTGTGTGTGTGTGTGTGTGTGTGTATGTGTGTTTTATTAAACACACACATACACATATAATATATACAGCATAACACACATGTACATGTTTATATATAACACATATCCACGCTAACATACGTACATACATCCACACTTAAACATACATACACTCTAACACATACAGATATATGCATACGCATATATACACTAACACAGACCTATACAGTACATACACATATATACACACTAACACATACAGACATATACAGTACATACACATATATACACACTAACACATACATACACACTAACACAGACATATACAGTACGTACACATATATACACACTAACACATAGACATACATAAACATATACTGTATACACACTAACACAGACATATACAGAACATACCTATATATACACACTAACACAGACATATACAGTACATACCCATATATAAACACTAACACACAGACATATACAGTACATACACATATATACACACTAACACATACATATACAGTACATACACATATATATACACACTAACAGAGACATATACAGTACATACACACTAACACACAGACATACATAAACATACACATATATACACACTAACACAGACATATACAGAACATACCCATATATACACACTAACACAGACATATACAGTACATACCCATATATAAACACTAACACACAGACATATACAGTACATACACATACAGTCAGGTGCATAAATATTGGGACATTGACAGAATTTTCATATTTTGGCCTCTATTCACCACCACAATGGCTTTGAAATGAAACAAACAAGATGTGCTTTAACTGCAGACTTTCAGATTTAATTTGAGGGTAATTACATCCAAATCAGGTGAACGGTGTAGGAATTACAACGGTTTCTATATGTGCCTCCCACTTTTTAAGGGGCCGAAAATAATGGGACTATCAACTCAAAAGCTATTTCATGGACAGGTGTGGGCTATTCCCTCGTTATTTCATTATCAATTAAGCAGGTAAAAGGTCTGGAGTTGATTCTAGGTGTGACATTTGCATTTGGAATCAGTTGCTGTCGACTCTCAATATGAGATCCAAAGAGCTGTCACTATCAGTGAAGCAAGCCATCATTAGACTGAAAAATCAAAACAAACCCATCAGAGAGATAGCAAAAACATTAGGTGTGGCCAAATCAACTGTTTGGAACATTCTTAAAAAGAAAGAATGCACCGGAGAGCTCAGCAATACCGGAAGACCACGGAAAACAACTGTTGTGGATGACAGAAGAATTATTTCGTTGGTGAAGAAAAACCCCTTCACAACAGTTGGCCAAATCAAGAACACTCTCCTGGAGGTAGGTATATATGTGTCAAAGTCAACAATCAAGAGAAGACTTCACAAGACTGAATATAGAGGGTTCACCACAAGATGTAAACCATTGGTGAGCCTCAAAAACAGGAAGACCAGATTAGAGTTTGCCAAACAACATCTAAAAAAGCCATTACAGTTCTGGAACAACATCCTATGGACAGATGAGACAAAGATCAACTTGTACCAGAGTGATGGGAAGAGAAGAGTATGGAGAAGGAAAGGAACTGCTCATGATCCAAAACATACCACCTCATCAGTGAAGCATGGTGGTGGTAGTGTCATGGCGTGGGCATGTATGGCTGCCAATGGAACTGGTTCCCTTGTATTTATTGATGATGTGACTGCTGACAAAAGCAGCAGAATTAATTCTGAAGTGTTTATGGCAATATCATATGCTCATATTCAGTCAAATGCTTCAGAACTCATTGGACGGCGCTTCACCGTGCAGATGGACAATGACCCGAAGCATGCTGCAAAAGCAACCAAACAGTTTTTTAAGGCTAAAAAGTGGAATGTTATGCAATGGCCAAGTCAATCCCCTGACCTGAATCCGATTGAGCATGCATTTCACTTGATGAAGACAAAACTGAAGGGAAAATGCCCCAAGAACAAGCAGGAACTGAAGACATTTGCAGTAGAGGCCTGGCAGAGCATCACCAGGGATGAAATCCAGCATCTGGTGATGTCTATGCGTTCCAGACTTCAGGCTGTAATTGCCTGCAAAGGATTTGCATCAAAGTCTTAAAAAGTGAAAGTTTGGTTTAGGATTGTTTAGTTTGTCCCATTACTTTTGGCCCCTTAAAAAGTGGGAGGCACATATAGAAACGGTTGTAATTCCTACACCGTTCACCTGATTTGGATGTAATTACCCTCAAATTAAATCTGAAAGTCTGCAGTTAAAGCACATCTTGTTTGTTTCATTTCACAGCCATTGTGGTGGTGATTAGAGGGCAAAATATGAAAATTCTGTCAATGTCCCAATATTTATGCACCTGACTGTATATACACACTAACAGAGACATATAAAGTACATACACATATACACACTAACACACAGACATATACAGTACATACACATATATACACTCTAACACATACATATACAGTACATACACATATATACACACTAACACAGACATATACAGTACATACATATATACACACTAACACAGACATATACAGTACATACACATATATACACACTAACACAGACAAATACAGTACATACACATATACACACTAACACAGAGACATATACAGTACATACACATATATACACACTAACACAGAGACATATACAGTACATACACATATATACACACTAACACAGACATATACAGTACATACACATATATACACACTAACACAGACATATACAGTACATACACATATATACACACTAACACAGACATACAGTACATACACATATATACACACTAACACAGAGACATACATAAACATATACTGTATACACACTAAAACTCAAACATACTTATTACTTACACTTGTGCACAGCAGCTGGTTGCTAATGGGTGGCGGGCACCTTGCTTGATCCATTGGCTCCGCCCCCGTTACAAGCCGACCGATGAAGAGTGGAGTCGTGAAGGAAGGGGGAGGGAGGGATTTCTTCAGACTCGAGCATGGCTACTTAATCACTGCATGCCGGTAGGCAGTAGCAGTGCCCCACTCAACCTTTCACTCAAGGGGGAAGTGCGGGGGACTATGCAGCAGTTGCAGGAGCAGGCCCGGGCCCCCTCCCGTTCTGCCAGTGTCCGGGCCTGGGACTCTAGTACCGGCAGTCCCCCCCCTGATGGCGGCCCTGCCTGTATGTACAGTATGTGTGACCCTGCCATGTATGTATGTGTGTATATAAATAGTGGTTATATTATATAGCACACAATTTGGGGGGGGGGAGTGCCATAGCACGCTCTTGCTCCTGGCACCCTGGCCACATGCTACACCTCTGCTCTTTCCTGCCTGGGGTATTGCTCTCTGGTCTATCTCTCAGCAGTTTGTTGCATCAGCTGCATGTGCTAGAAGCACCAGAGCAGAGAATGACACCCCAGAGACAAAAGAAGAATTGCACAGGTTGCGACAGGTGCAAGGTGCTAAAATGAACACTATTACACGCCCCTATGCTCCTTTGCCTTCTACAGAGATACAAAACCAGAGACTGTGGACCTGATTCAGAACTGCTCGCAAGCGCTGTGCGCTCGCAAGCGGCCCGATGGTTTGCGTACGCGCATGCGCACGCTTCGTTCTGCTCGTGCGCGAACTCTTTGCGATCGCAGTCCGCTCGCTCGCCCAGCAAAGACATCCCAGTGAAGTGAGTGACAGGAGAGGCCATTTGTGGGTGGTAATAGGGGCAGGACACTAATAACGGGGGTGTTATCAACGCCGGTTTTAAGGTGTGCATAATTAACAGGCAGCGTCATAGTACACGTCACATGCCTGTCTTTTACACTGAGGTCCTCGCAGTACTTGTGGTAGGCTAAAGCAACGACAAGCTCTACGATCGCAACCAATGGTGCTCGATGTACCGATGTTTTAATACACTTCCTGGAGATGACGTGCGCTAGTGGGCGTCTCTACATACGCTAGTGGGTGTCTGCATACACAGAGCGATCGCTCGCACAGCCAAAGCGATCACTTCCCATGCCATACTTTGACAAATTTGCATACGCTGGATTCGATTGGATGTGAATGAGGTCCTGTGTGTATTCTTTGATGCTTCAGTCAAGGAAATAGCTGCTGTTGCATGTCTTAAAACTGTGGACATTAGAAGACAATGGGCCTGATTCAGCAAGCAACACAAGTGCAAGAATGCATGGTGCAAGATGATGTTTGCGATCTGTGCATGCATCGCATTGCACATGCATGAACAGGTTGCTGAGTACGGTAAGGGCTCTCTCAGAGTACGCAGGAAGCCTGCAGAGACCTTCCATGTTGATTGACAGGAAGTGCCGTTGTGGGTGGTGACGGGTGATCGCCGACCGCAGGCGTGCCTGTGCATTCGCACGCCGTTAAAGGGGCGTTCATAAATTTCAGCGGCGCCGCATGCAGCCGGGCGCCTCTCTGCGTGCAGGAATCTCTCAAGTCCTGCGGCAGGGTCGGGTCTACCCTTAGCAGCTTTGATGGCACTCGATGTTCTCGATGTGTACACTGTCAATCACGGCATAGGTCGGCTTTATGTTTTGCTGGGTGTCTGCTTCTTGTGCTGCGGTCTCCGTGCATATGCATTGCTTAGCATTTTCTCATAGTGGCTGGGTGCGTGTATCTGCTAGCGTGCATTCCTTGCTTAATGTGGTGGGGTGTTTTTTTTTTATTTACATGGTCTTTTTTGTCACATGATATAATTTATTTTCAGATGAAGTCAGCTATATTGTGACAGAGTGCTGCTATTTAAATCTATACTAATCTGAACTGATCCTGTTATTACCTTCTAAGGATTCAAATTATGGCATCCTTTTGACACCAGATGGGGAGTGTTATGCCTTCAGCATTATTTATTCATATACATTTATTCTGTGTGAGCTCCTCCTAATGGCCAGCCTAATATCAGCTTAACTCACCATCACAGACCTCCAGAGTAAGCCTTCCAGGGTAGGTCAGAGTGCAGACACCATTTTAGATTTCCTCATGGACCACTGCAAACGGCCTGCATTTCAGGTTCTGAGATGGAGATCTGGCTTGTGAAAACTGTTGGGCTTGTTATGCCTTCAGCATTTGTTTTTGTTTAGATGTTTTTTTTCTGTGTGAGCTCCACCTGGTTGCCAGCCTAATATCTTAACTGAACATCACAGGTCTCCATAGTAAGCTTCCTAAGTGCACACTGGGTAGGTCATAGTGCAGACACCATTTTAGACTTCCACTTGGTCCATTGCATGGTCCACAATATATATTCCTCCCCTCAGCACAGCATCAATGGTAAGAATTTCTTCTACATCTACCATTGGGTCTGCTGACTATTCAGAGTGATGTGTTTGTGTGTTATAGTAAATGTAGAGTTTATATTTGTTTGCATTGCATCATGTGCATATTGTAATTGCAATTTATTATTTATTTGTATTTACAGTTTAACCATTAACTTCTACTATTACAATAAACACCATTCTTCAGATCTCCACATCTCGATTGGATTATTAGAAGTAAGAGTGGTTATACTGTCTGTGTATTTTTAATCAGGCCAAAGGGAACATTATAGCAAGGGCAGAACAGTAAAACATCAATAGTATGTGTATTTATATAAATATTTTTACTGTTTTCACCAAGCGCATTTTCCGGACTAAATGTAAGCACACACTTTATAGGGCTTATTCCAGAGACCAGAAAGTGGGAGTGCACCTTGAAATGCGCTAGCCGCAGTTAAGCAATGAATGAAGCCATAAAAGGATTGCAGTATTTCAATTGTTTAAATAATATTGGTAAAGGACAAGCCTCGTATAATGTAATTTTATCTCAGACAGGCTACTCTTAATGATTTTTAGTGTGTGCTGAAGAGTGAAGGGGTTAGGTGAGTATTTTTTTATAACACAAGGGAATTTATTTTATGCAATGGGAATATGTTAAAAAAAGTTGGTTGTACCTAGTAATAATAATACTGTTATTTATATAGCACTTTTCTCCCAGTAGGGCTCGAAGTGCTTTACATTTGCATTTAATACACAAAATACAAATTAAGCTTAACAGTAAAGAGAAACATTAGTGAAGGGACATTAGGGGCTGACAGTCATCAGCACGTGCGTCACAGCCAATCAGCGGCCACTAACTGTAGAGAAACCATGCTGTCTCTGCCATTCAGCGCAGTAGAGATGTATGCGTTAACTCGTACATCTCTACATGTCCGGTATGGATTGGGTACTCTTTTGCCAAGACCCGTGGAGCCTACAGGAGAAGGGGACCGAAGCTACGCCAGGTGGTGAGTATTATACAAAGCTTTTAAATTCTACGTTGTGTGTGTACTGTCTTTTTTTTAACTATTTTTTTTTTTTTTTACACTGAGGGTACGGATGTCGTCCGCCTGCTGGCACTTGTAGTGCCACAGGGCTGGCACCTGTAGTTCTACTGTAAAAAACAATAGTATCATTCTAATTTTGACACTATTACCCCTGCACCCACCAGCCAGGGGTGCAGGGAAGAGCCCCGGGCTTCAGCGTAAGCCTGGAGTGCTCAGGAGTGGGGGGACCCCTTTATTGGGGGGCGGCCCACCTTCCCCAAGATTCCCAGCTTGTGCTGACTAGCTTGAGGTGTTAATGTTTGGCCGTGGAGATCCGGTAAAATGGTCCCCTGGCTGTGGCATTACACACGTGCTGGTTTTAAAGGTAGGGCGAACACGCTTTTTTTTCCCCCTATTTTCAAAATCAAGACTGTCTCACGGAGTCCGATGCTGGTTCATGAACCCTACTATTTTTTCCCCTTATTTTTAGAACATGGACTGGCTCAGGGGTCCGGGGATGGTGATGCTTTTTTTGGGGGGGAGGGGGGGGAACTCTACGTCTTCCTTTTTTTTTTTTTTTTTTACATTAACCCTTTATTTATTTAAAACACAAGCAGCTGCTTGTACGGGTGAGTTTAGCTGCGGTTAGACTCATGGAACTCTGCAGAAAAATCTCTATCACATACACCATCGGAAAACACGATTTCAGCAAATTTCGATTCTTGGTAAATTTGAGAGTTTCGGCAGGCAAAAATCACCCGAGTTTCTACTTGGGTAATCTCGACCAGACACGATTCTTAGTAAATTTACTCCTATGTGTCAATGAAAATTATGAGATCTACAGGGATAATATATTTAACCAAGGAATCAATGTAATGTAATCATGTTTCTTATGCATATGTTCAGAAAAGTATACAATTTATAATGGAAGAAATGCCATGCCTATGCTATATCTGTTCAGGAAAGTTCCACAAGAAGTAGGGACATCCTGAATTTATTGCAGGGAGCCTCCCTCCAGCAATTGGTGAGGAAGCCCACTCGGAGAGACGCAATATTAGACTTAATACTTACAAATGGAGACAGAATAGCTGATGTAAAAGTGGGTGAAAATCCTGGATCCAGTGATCATCAAGCAGTATGGTTCAGAATAAAGACAGATACTGATTCATCCCATACAAAAACAAAGGTGTTAGATTTTAGGAAGGCTGATTTTGCAGGGATGGGAAGATGTGTAAGCGAATCTTTGGCAGAGTGGAGGAACTTGAAAGAAGTGCAGGAGAGGTGGGAAAATTGAAAAAGTATTAAAGGCAACAGACCTTTTGTATCAAAAGGGTTAGGAAAACCACAAGGAAAAGGAAGCCAGTGTGGTTTGGGACAGAGGTAGCAAGTATTGTTAAGGCAAAAAGGATGGCCTTTAGGAAATACAAGCAGATGCAAAATAATGGGGACAAAGAGGTGTATCTTGTAAAACAGAAGGAGGCTAAGAAAGTAATCAGATGTGCAAAGGCAAAAGCTGAGGAGAAAATGGCACAGTCAGTGGGTAAAGGGGGCAAAACTTTTTTTAAGTATATAAGTGAAAGGAGAAAAACAAAAGGTGGAATAAAAAGACTAAAGACAGAAAGAGGGAGTCTTGTTGAGGGAGACAATGTAATAGCTGATCATCGTAATAATTATTTTTTGTTCAGTATTCACTACTGAAAGAGGGCAAGGGGCCACAGTAAGTTGCAGGTGTAATCAGAAAAATGAGGTAGGAACAAGCACATTACAGAGGAGAAATCCTAACAGAACTCTCAAAACTGAAAGTGGATAAATCAATGGGGCCAGATGGGACACATCCAAGGATACTAAAAGAGCTTAAAGGGGTGCTGGTAACACCATTAACATAATTATTCAACCAGTCACCAGCTACTGGAGTATTTCCAGAGGACTGGAAAAGAGCAAATGTTGTCCCACTGCACAAAAGTGGAAGCAAGGAAGAGGCAAGCAACTACCGACCAGTGAGCCTTACATCAGTAGTAGGGAAATTGATGAAAACACTCTTAAAAGAAAGAGTCCTAGATTATCTCAAATCCAGCAATTTGCAGGACCCCAACCAGCATGGATTTACTGGGGGGAGATCATGTCAAACAAATCTTATTGACTTTTTGACTGGGTGACTAAGGAAATAGATAAAGGGGGGGCCATAGATATAGCTTATCTAGATTTTAGTAAGGCTTTTGACACTGTTCCACATCGCAGACTGTTAAATAAACTGGAAAGCATGGGATTGGATACAAAGATAGTTGAATGGATAAGATCATGGCTGCAGGATAGGAAACAGAGTTGTAGTAAATGGAGTGCAGTCTCAAGAGGGAAATTTTACCAGTGGAGAACCTCAGGGATCTGTACTTGGACCAGTGCTGTTTAATATTTTTATTTGTGACATTGCAAATGGTATTGAAGGGAAACTTTTTGCAGATGACACAAAGGTATGCAACAGGGTAGACGCACCAGGAAGGGTAAAACAAATTATTGATGATCTAGGTAGACTAGAGGAATGGTCAAGAACGTGGCAACTACAGTTTAATGCCAAAAAATGCAAGATCATGCACTTGGATCTCAAAAATCCAAAGGCTAAATATAGTATTAATGGCACTATACTGGAAACTACTGAAGAGGAAAGGGATCTAGGAATCACTATCTCAGGTGACTTAAAGGCAAGCAAACTTTGTAACAAAGCAATGAGGAAGGCAAGTCAAATGCTTAGTTGCATAGGGAGAGGAATCAGTAGCAGAAAGAAAGAAGTGATAATACCACTGTATAGGTCATTGGTACATCCTCATCTTGAATATTGTGTTCAGTTCTGGAGGCCATATCTCCAGAAGGATAGTAATACATTAGAGACTGTACAAAGAAGGGCAACTAAAATGGTGCAAGGTCTACACCACAAAATGTGCCAGGAAAGACTAAAAGATCTTAATATGTATAGTTTGGAGCAGAGAAGGGAAAGGGGGGACATGATAGAAACGTTCAAATATATAAAGGGTTTTAACAGGGTAAAGGAAGGAGACATTCTTCAAAGAAAGAGAAGTATTAGAACAAGAGGACATGTTCTGAAACTGGAGGGTGGTAGGTTCAGGGGAAATTTGAGGGAAAATAACTTCACAGAAAGGATAGTGGACAAGTGGAATAGCCTCCCATTAGAGGTGGTGGAGGCTAAGACAGTAGAGCAATTTAAACATGCATGGGATAGACATAAGGAAATCCTTCATAAGAAGTAAGGATCAATAAGGGTTGAGGTAGCTGGGCCAAGTGGTTGTTATCTGCCGTCAAATTCTATGTTTCTATCTTAGGAAGGGAGTTATGGGATATTTTTAGTAACCTAAATCTGCCTTAAAACCTAATTTAGCCATGTCACAGCTTTGGGCTAGAAAGAAATGGTTTCTCGAAGAAAAGGGTCTATCTGTAAAATGAGCGTGGTTGGGTTTATTAGAGCTGGTTTTGATTGAATGGGGGGCATGGTCTCTGAAGAAACCACCCACCTGTAGTGTTTCCCTAACTGATTTACAACATTCTATACCACATGTGACTGGAATATATTGTGACTATACTGAATTTTGGTCAATGAATGTTAGACATTTTCACAGCAGACTGAGCACAATGTTTAAATACCTATTTTACTATCTCATCTGTTTAAATTGTGTTTTAAACCACACATAGGCAATAGACAATTGCTTTGAAAACAAAACCCATAAAAATTAACAAAAAAAAAACATTTTAAAAATATTCTTTTATATTAATTACAAATACTTTCAAAATACACATACAAAGAAAGACTGTCTGTACATATTTCCATTTAAAAATAAATATTTACAGTATACCGTTAAACCACAACATTGTATTCTGCCTAAAGTCCATTGAAAAGACCCAGGTCATGTTGCTCCAGCTTCAATCCATACTTTAATTCCAGCTATCCCGTTTAGTTGTGGCAGTCCGGATTTGAGGGGACTGTCTCACTGCCCTGCGGACCAGGATTTTCGCCCTAATTGCACGTGGTTGGATGCCCTTTTATGACGCACATGCCTGCAGTAGGTGTGCACAGCATAAAAGGAATTTTGTTTTGTTTTTTAAGGGAAGGAAAAGCGACTTTCCAGCGTCAGAATGCTGGCCATTCCCCTAGGTCATGTGGCACACCTCCAACGTGATGTGACTTGCCCTGTGGCAACAAATGTGCATTGTACTGACTAGGAAGGACCGAAAGTTTTGATGTATGTTAAATGTATGTTAAATTAATAGCAGGAAATAGATCTGGATCTTCACAGATACAGCTACCGGTAGCACCTATTGTCTAGCCACACAGGACTACATACTGTATATGGAGAATTCTGTTGCCTGCTCGGAATAATTTTCATGAGAATGTAGCCGATCAGTTCACTAGTCACCAATAAATCTACTTTGAGGTAACAATTGGATGTTCTTTATGTTTAAAGATAAAGTAAAATGAGATGTTATGTGACTTTGAGACATGTGGCATGAAATTTTTGTAAACACTTATACACAATATACTTTTTTTCGTTATTTATAAGAGGCTTAACATTACTGCAGCCGTGATGTCATGCTCTTTTTTCCATTGACCTCATTAGGGCAGACGGGCTTATACCTTCCATGCGTATAGACTAGCCAAAGCACTCACTCAGTGAGAGCAACAGGTGTGGAAGTAATGAGCCATATGCATTTAACAAGAAATCAATTAGCACTTCTAAGTATTCTGTCACTCTTGTAGATCATGTGACCTTGCTTCTTGCCCATTGGTCAACGATGTTCAGTTTGTGTACAATCCATGTTATGCCTCTAGAGCTGATCAAGATCACAGATCTAGAAGTTGATACATTTTAAAGTCAGTGTAACAGGAGCCCTCATTCCACCATTGCTCTGAATAACTGCAGATGGTTAGACAGCTCCTTTGTCCTGCGCTGCAGTTCCTGCATTGTGGTTGTGTTCGGGTATTGAATGGCAGCAGACTTAGTCGCCATGGCCAGGTTCTTGAGTAGACCACAGAGCTCACTACTCTTGTGCAGAAAGTCATTGCGGGCTTCATTGCCCTTCACTTCTTGGCAGAGGATGTCTACCAGTTTCTGTCCAACCATGATAATCAGTTTGCCGTGGGTTATGAACACCTCAGGTGTTTCATTTTTGGTGAGACTGTCATTAAGAACATGGATGGCCTTCTGCAGGGCGCCAAAGTAAAGGTAACAGTGCTCAGAAAGGGGGACTTTCATTAGCAATTCTGCTTTTTGTAGGGTGTCTTGCTGGGTTAAAGATATGGCTGGACTCTGTAAATACAAAACAAGAAATTTATATGACATTTAATGTCAACCTTTACAGTACACATTTAATCCTAAACACTGGACATAACCTGAGGGGGGAGAGTAGACAAAGAGGGAGCAAAATGGAGCAATCGCTTACACCATGAAGTTGGTATGATTACTGTCTGACTAACTCTGGCTGATTTATAGACTAATGCTGGACACAGTGCAACACTGCTGCACTATTGTTGGACAGTTGGCATCATATCACAGTGTGTGTGGTCTTAAACAACCAAGATGCCTGATAATAATATAAAATCGATAGTTTCTCAGGCATGTTGGTAAATGAAGACAGACAATTACAACAGATAACACAGTTTGCTTGCATGTGCTGTTATCTTTCAGTGGATCCCAATGGTACCAAAAGCCATCCTAAATTGGCAAGTGCCCAATGGCAGGAGCAGCCAAGAGTGGCCAGCTTATGATAAAGGTCAGTGTACAGGTACACATTAGTCCAAGAAGGCTTTTAGTTGTGTCTCAAAACCACAGGGTATCATGATGCAGTAAAATAACTGCCGGAGATCTCACAGCTTCAGAAGATGGTTATTAAACTCTGTATCCTTCTATATTGGCTAGGATGTATACTTCAGAAACTATACAATCAGTTGCCCCTATAATATAAACTCTGGAAGTTTGTATATCCCCTCGGTGAGGAATCGCCATCTCTCTCCTGGCAAGGTGTGATTTGAATGGTTCTGCTGGAGGACATTTTTGTTGACAGAGCAGGTTCAAGAGTATTAAGCTTCACTCCATCTTGTACACTCTTCTCCTCAAACTGCACCCCTCTTGGGTATTGCACACCTAATGTCTCTTAATGAGTACCAGTTTGGGGCATGGGGGAGATGGTGGGGGGTGCAAGCAGAGGAGAGGGGTGCTAGGCTTAGCACATCACAGCACCACACTCCTAGGGGTATATCTACTAAAGTGAGAGTTTTTAGAAGTGGAGATGTTGCCCACAGCAAGCAATCAGATTCTATTTAACATGTAACTAGCACCTTCTAGTGCAGGAGTGGGCAATAAGAGGCCATCCAGCTGTTGCTGAACTACAAATCCCAGCATGTTTTAGCATGGCCAAATAGCAAAATTGTGACAGGGCATGCTGGGATGTGTAGTTCTACAACAGCTGGGGGGGCGCTTCTTGCCCACCCCTGTTCTAGAAGATAATAGTTAGAATCTGATTTGTTGCTATCTAACATCTCCACTTCTAAAAACACTCACTTTAGTAAATGTACCCCGTAGCCTCACATGGAGTAGCAACAGTCACAGAGTCACTAGGAAAGTAAGAAGTGCCTGAAGATAATAAACATTTTTTAAAACACCCCCTCTCTTTTGTCAACCAATGATGGATAATGGGGAGTTTATTTTAAATCGGAGGAGCATGCGCTCAGTGCAAGGGTGGCAGAAAAACACTAAATCGGTGATATGGTGTCACTCATCAGTGATTTAGGCACTCCCTAAATGTTATTATCCACCACAATTCACTTAATGGTAGCTCCAGCTCTGCCTGTTGCCTTCACACAGTGGAGGCAGCTAATTTGTGCACTGAAATAATAGTTGTGAAAGTGCAGCTAATGAATGACTTCGCTGAATCATTGTCACCAATTCCTAGTAAAATAATAGGCTGAATATTGCTTCAGCTCTCAAAATTGCTGCCTCCATTGGATGTAAAACTAGTTTGTCATAGACCAGATTCTATGCTGAAAGATACACTACATAGGGTGTCTGAATGCTTTTTGTTTGGGGGGGGGGGGGCAATATATAATTTAATTTTGGTGACCCACCCCCCCCCCCTTCATCCTCCCTTCTTCCCTCCAACTTACCTGTTATTGGGCGTATACGGCGGCTGCGGATGGTCAGGGGCTGTGCTTTATAGCAATAGGCTGCATAGTTCCTGCACTGCACATAGGAGGAGGTGTAATGTGCAGTCTTTTAACTTCTAGACCAGGGGTCTTCAAACTTGGCCCTCCAGCTGCTGTGGAACTACACATCCCAGCATGCACTGCCACCTTTTTTATATAACAGCATGCTAAAACTATGGCAGTGCATGCTGGGATGTGTAGTTCCACAGCAGCTGGAGGGCCAAGTTTGAAGACCCCCTGTTCTAGACTGCACATTACACCTCCTCCGTGCAGTGCAGGGGCTCTGCAGCCTATTGCTATAAAGCACAGACCCTGGTCGCCGCTCCACAGTCTGCTTGGTGAGAGCGAGCCGCCCCCTTGCCACCCCCCACTTCACACTTCAGACAACCTATGCATAGTAGCTTTCATTAGCCCAGTTTTCCCAAAATTAGAAAATATGGAATCACATACAACTAGCACTTACATTTGGTAAACACATGTCACTCTTCTTTTCAGGGTCTTCTCTGGCTAATATATGGGAATCTGGCTTCAACCATCCTTTTCTCTAAAGCAAAATGATAACATACTAAAGGTCAGTTATACTGATAAATTACTTATATTAAAACATAAATATAGAATTGTCGTTATTTATCATATGCTGCCATGTCTATATGTTTGTTGTATTATGTGCTCCATTAACAAAACAATAATAATAATAACATATATAATACTGCGTGTGTATGTATATGTGTGTGTGTATGTATATATATATATATATATATATATATATATATGTATGTATGTATGTATGTATGTGTATATATATATATATATATGTATATATATATATATATGTATGTGTATATATATATATATATATATATATAAAATGTATTTCTCATTTGTCTGTCTTTACAATTGTAATGTTTTCACAATACACCATTCTTTTGAAGCATACTTATATTGCGTGTTATGACAGGGAGAAACCGATAGGGCAGCTGCCACATGTATTCTTAAATATAAATATTTACATTATTGAATAATATTATTATACATGATTTGTGTTTTTATTTAATATCTGAACTAAGTAATACTTAACTTTAAGGTCCACTTAACCTGAAATTGAATTCCATTATATATAAAAAAGCTGGTAAGACTATAGAAATATAGCTATGTAAATGTTTCCATACCTTCACAGCACTGCAGTTGGTTTACATTCTATTTACATTTCCTGTGAAACTGAGTAATGAGTGCAAGCATTTGTGCTCTGCCGTCAGCCATTTCAGGCTAATTGTTTCTTTATAGGATTACAGACAGGAAGTATAGAAAACTACCTCCCATGTGATCACAACTTTATCCCAATTATCTTTTATTCCTAGAAATTCCAGAATTCTTTACATATATATCTGTACACTTTTTTGGTAACTTTATTTTATAAAGGTAACACTCTCAGCCTTCCTATCACTTAGTACATTTAATGAATTAAATAGATATCTATCCACACATAATCACAAAACAATACATTATAAAAGTGAAAATAATTAATTTATTAAGATAAAGTGGAACAAAATAATTATAATAGAAAAAACATATCAAAATGAATAATCTTATATATATATATATATATATATGTGTGTGTGTGTGTGTGTGTGTGTGTGTGTGTATATATATATATATATATATATATATATATCATATAATGCAAGTAAATTCATTGTTTATATGTATGTTGAATATACTTTTTAACATACTTTTTTATATGCTGGCTGCAGCTTGTAGAGGGTGCATATTGAGAGGTGTTTGTTGCCACTAGTAAAATTATGTTCATAAGTAATAGGAACATAATGCCATTAACAGGCTCTACCAGGTATTGCAATCCAGCAATTTAAATGACACTCAACAATGGGAGCAGATATGTTTTAATTAGCTAGAAAAGCGTTGTGTGTGTATATTATATCTCGCTATTGTCATACACTTGGCTTTTACCTTTTCTTCAGAACTTGCTTTATTTTCAAGCTGCTGATTCGGAGATAAATTCTGCATTTTTTCAAAGTCCTCTTTTTTCTGGAAATAGAAAATAAATAATTGTACTTCAAACATTGTTGCTGTAAACATTTTTGTTACTATTATTTGTTTATATATAAAAGTACAAAGCTTATATACACACAAACAATTGTGAGTTTCCTATCAGGGCCCTAATAAATTTGAAAACTAATATATATATATTATAAAATATTGCTTGTTGCTAGTTGCCAATGCAGTTACTAATGCTCAGAAGGTTTTCAAAAAAGAAAGAAATTAATTCACAGCTCTGGCTCTATTTACAATATTACAAAAATTCCCTGCTTACCAAACAATCAATGCTGCAAGAAGTTGATACTAATATAAACACATTATATATTTATTTAGACACATACAGTAAATCTAAAAATAATATTAAACATTTATAAATACAAGAATATCAAATATTAAGCAGTGGAATTTATATACCATTCTATTCTGTACCATAGGTATATAGGATATTTATCAGATTCTAAAGAAACATGCATGCATCCATAATAAGCTGGCTTTAATGTGAGCAGTACATTGGGCCTGATTCAGACCCACTCGCGAGCGGCTGTCCGCTCGCAAGTGGGTCGATGTTCTGGACTGAGCATGCGCACGACGGAGGGAGCTCCGTCGTGCGCATGCGCCAGACGCGACGAGCGAAGGAAAGTCCTTCGCTCGTTGTGTCCGATCAAAGGGGGCGTGCTGTCAATGTTGATTGACAGCACGCCCCCTTTGGTAGGCGTGCCTCCCTGACGGGGGCGTTCCCACGGGAACGCCTCCTGTCAAAAGCCGGCCCACTGACATCACTAGTGATGTCAGTGGGAGTGATTTTGGCTCTGATAGAGCCAAAATCACTCCGGAGCTTGCGGTTGAAAACCTCAACCGCAGGCTCCGGCTCGCAATTTCGATGGTCGCGATGGTCTCGACCATCGCGGCCATCAAAATGCACGCTCGTATAGCCTGTGGGTGGTGACCCACCGCTATACGAGCGTCCAGAAGGACGCTCCATTTTCATGGAGGCCGGCCCTCATTCAGAGCGTGCGCTCTGCTCAGAGCGTACGGCTCTGAATGAGGGCCATTGTTAGTAATGTAACATGGATAATAGGCTGCAGCAGCAAGCTGTTTGTAGTACGTATGAAGGTATTAGTATACTGATCCCAAAATTTATATTGTCAATATTTTGGTAGTGTCGTCATTTTAACAATGTCGACATTATGACAGTCAACATGGTATGGACCTTTTGATTACAAATATTGTGATTGTCAACATAATGATCACATACCACCTATTATTATATATTTTCTCTTACTAACAATGGGCATGATTCACCATGGATTGCAATAGCGTAAGCAGATCGGCCAATTGTTGTGTACTGTGTATGCGCCGCACTGTGTCTGCGCTGTGATCACACTGCAATTACTAACGCACTATGAAATCCATCGCTGAGTGAGTGACAGGCCATGAGCATTTGGGGGTGGTGACGGGGGAGTGGTAGGAGAAACGCAGGCATGTCTGTCCATTTGAACTCCATTGCATAGGCATCCATAAATTAGCTGCTGTGATTGCCTACGCAGCCTGGGTATCACTGCGTGCAACGAGACTTGCAAATTCTGAGATAGGTCAGAGCTGCTATAATTGTGCGGAGGGGCCGATGTTCTCTGATGTTACCGACTTATACGCAGGACTGCGAGGTATTACGGATGTGACAAGACAGTAGTGGGCGTCTCTATGCTGGCTGAGCGATGGCAGACATTAGCATATTTTCGCAGATTCATTGCGTGCGATTATGCAGCTGCGATCACAGTTGCGATCCATGCTGAATCAGGCCCTATGTGCTGCTAACATTAAACCCAGCCTATTATGGATGTATGCATGTTCTTTTAGAATCGGATAAAATATCTACATATTCATGGCACAGAATGATTGTGTATAATTTCCACTAATAAATATTTTATATTCCTGTATTTATTCATGTTTAGTATTTTATTATTTTATATTAGTGTCTAAAGAAGTATATAGCAGTAGTGATGATACGGAGAGCAGAAAATCGTATTAATATTCTAAACAGAGCCAGCGCTGTGGATTCATTTCCTTTTTTTATTTAGATGTCAACAACCTGTTCATTATTGTGTACAATTGCAATTACGTACGCTGATCGAGCGATTGTTAGCCACTGCGTATGTACCACACTGTGAATACGCTGCGATCGCATTGCATTTACGGACACACTGAGGAATTAATCGCAGAGTGACAGGCTGTCAGCATTTGGACATGGTGATGGGGGAGTGGTTGGAGAAACGCAGGCGTGTCTGTCTATTTGAACACCGTTTCATGGACGTGCATAAATTAGCCACTGCGATTGCATACGCAGCTTGAGTACTCACTGCATCCGACGAGACCTGCAGTTTCTGCAACTGGTCAGACCTGGTGTAAATGCTGCGTGACGGGCCGATTTGCATTGATGGTACTGATGTATACGCAGGAGTGTGGGGTTGGACGGATATGAGAAAGCAGCAGTGGGAGTCTTTATGCTGGCTGAGCTATGGCAGCCACTAGCATATTTTCACTGCTGTGTTCTGTACGAAATTGCAGCTGCGTACGCTATAGCGATCCTTACTGAATCGGCCCCAATTTTTGCAAACAACTTTATTTCAATAGCACTGGGTGTGTGGGCAGCACCAATATTCATGAGAATATCACCAGCAATTGGTTGCATTCTCATTAAAATAATTTCAGCCTATGAAATGGCTGCCTTGATTTTCATGGTTAGGGCAATTTTTTATTAAATACAGAATTCAGCACTCCGGTGTACAACTGAGTTGCTACTACAAGACACACAGAGCTTATTGTTACAGCTCGTAAAGCTAAAAACTATTGTTCACCTTAGTGCACATTTTTTATTCTGCAAAGGTATGGAAACCTTTACACACAGAGGATAGTAATGTTAAGTTGCTATTACACTGTTAATGGACTGCCCAGTCACCTGGATCATCTGCTGCACACTGTCCTCCTAAGATCTTAAGACACACATTCAAAACAAACAAAAGAAGAAACAAAGGTGCCTAAATCTGATTTTGGAGGGGAGGTCTGTGTGTACTAATCGTAGCTGTTACAGGTGATATCAGCACCTGATGTATTGCAAAAGTGAGAAGGAAAAAGTTTTGCAGTGTGAGTAGTTATCACACTATTATAAATGAAAAGCACTAAACTCAGACCCTCCAACATGACCTGTTCCATTAGGTACAAAGTGCTCTGCTCCTGGACTTCTATCTTTATTGATGATTGCAGCCACCTGTGGGGAAACACCTGTCTCATCAATTACCTACTCAACACAGGTGTCTGCAATCATAAATTAGGTGGGAAGTCCAGGAGCAGAGCATTTTATACCTGAGGGAAGGGGTCATGTTGGAGGGTAGGTAAACTATGTTATAGTACAGTGGTTCTCAAACTCGGTCCTCAGGACCCCACATAGTTCACTTTTTGCAGCTCACCCAGCAGGTGCACAGGTGTATTAATTACTCACTGACACATTTTAAAAGATCTACAGGTGCAGCTTACTATTTCACTAGTAATTATGTGAGGAGACCTGCAAAACATGCACTGTTTGGGGTCGTGAGGACCGAGTTTGAGAACCTGTGTTATAGTATATAATACCAATACTGTTAAAATACTATAATACATTAGTACTTTTTATTTCCAATAGTGTTATTATTACTACCCGCGCTGCAAGCCTTTTATCCTTTTCACTTACACATTCAAAAACCAAACAATCTTTTTTTCTTCTTTTCAAAACTAATTCTGAAACCTTTTCTGAGTGATGCATTGTTTATACTGTATAGATAATGTACATTGTTTTCATTGGAAATTAGCAAAGTGACTTCTATATCTGGATTTCCAGGAGGTGCCCCAAATCATTTTTGATTTGCTAAAGTTACTGTATAAGTCCTAAACTTTGTTTTATAAACCCTGGGAAGATTACAACTGCCCCACAGTAAATTAGATCACCCTAAAGCATACTTGCCTACTCTCCCGGTAGTCGCGGGAGGCTCCAGATTTTTTGGGGAAGCCCCCGCACCCCCGAAAGAGTAGGCAAATTTCCAGCATCCCGCCCACTTCCTAGTGAAGCGGGCAGGATGGGGAGATTTTCCAAGCAATTTGCGGGTCCGTAGAGAGTGGGCGGGGCTAAATGACGTGAATCGCTGTATTTAGCCCATGCCTCCTCTTCACAGACCTGCGAATCGCGAGGCTTTTCTGTAGAGGCGGTGGGCCGAATGATGGCTATAATCTGGCTCCGCCTCCCAAAGATGACAGCAGCCAGGTCCCCTCCCGGGAAGGTGCAACAAAAAGTCGGTAATTATACCCTAAAGGTGCCCACACACAAGGCGATATTTTAGACGATCCGCCCGATTCCGACGCATCGGGACGACAGATCGTGTATAATATATCCTAATCGTGAGTGTCAACTCATGATCACGATGCCGATGCGCGTACCCACTGGTCGTCCATCGTATCTTGAGATCTTGCCTGCTGCAGGCAAGATCTGACAATCTCAGTCACGATGCACTGGAATAGTTTAGGAGGCACGATAGATCGTTTGTCACATTGGACACTTTTTAACACCAAATCGTGCCCATGACTGCCGGGGAGCTGCTGGGGAGAGTTCGTGGAGAAATCGGACACGATATCGCATCGTGACCACATCGCATAGTGTGTGGGCACCTTTAGGCAGTTTTTCTCAATCAAATCCTCGGGACTAGAGATGGACATTAAATTTTGATGGTTTAACACCATTGATGTTTGTCTTATACTTGTGTATTTACCATTCAATGGTGGCTTTACGATGGCAGCCTCCATCCAATGATGTCAAAGCAGTGTCCATTCAATGTTAAAATACAGCTACTGTAAATTCACCTGTTAATCACCGATAACAGCTGCGGGTCGCTACTGCACATGTGAAAATATGTTTTTTTGCCAATGCACGAACCATCGCAATGTTTTTTCCATCAGACTCTTTTGATGTGATGGAATGTTCCCATCACATCAAAGGTTTCGATGTTGAAAACCCTATCATTATTTGATGGCAAGCTTCGAATTCCATCCCTACTACAGTGCATGTTTTCCAGGTCTCCTCACAGAATCACGAGTGAAATAATTAGAACCACCTGGGATCTTTAAAAATCTGTCAGTCAATAATGAATAAACCAAGGAGATGTACTGTTACTGTGTCCAAAAGGCCGGAATTTGAAAAGTACTGTCCTAAAGGTCTGATATAGAATTAGCCGTATAAAGATGCAGCCATGCAGCAGTATTAAAGAGGCTGAATAACCTAATCATTCCTGATAGATGTATCACACCTGAACTTACCTGCAGGTAGACATATCCGCTGTCTTCTATGGCTTTCTGTCGCTGGAATTGGTATTTACTATCCTTTCTCTTCTCTCCAGCTTTATTGACACATGATTCTTGGAGGACTTTTGTCTCTTTATGTACTGGGACCTTTGGCTTCAGGGTTACGCTATATTCCTTCACAGGTTTTGGCTTCTTTTCATTTTTTTTATTTTTGAACAGAAGCTTTCCATTTGCAATGATGATAGACACAAAGCGCTTAATGTCATCTGGAATTGTCCTGGCCACCATAACAAACTGATCAAGGTCGTCTGGCGTTGTGTGTGGCTTGTTAATAACTAATGCCTGCAGTGACCAATTGTAGAAATTAATGGCTTCTTGATTATTTGAGAGAGTGTGGAAAGAGTCTGTAAGAGTTTGCAATTGGTTGTTAATCCTCAGTTGAATATTAACATCCGTTAAGTTGGAGGCATGGACCTTGATGTTTTGAGCAAAGTCTGTAAATTGTCCTAATGATGAGATAATGCTGTCAACGGCTCTGTGAATGTCCTCAATGTTTGACTCCATATTTTCCTGTAGTCTCCACTTGCTGCTCACAAAGATCATGAGACTTGCTATGGAACTAGACACCCGTTCTTGGAGCTCAGTAATCTTCTTGATGGCTACTTCTGGTTCTAGAATCACTTGCCTGCTGCTGTCAAATTGAGTGGACAAAGTTAAAGACTCACTAGAAGCAGTTGATGAAGTTGATAAGGTGCTGGTTCGACTTTCTGAGCTGGACACAGAAAAACGATCTTGTTCAAACTTATGGTTAGATGGTTTGGGATTCCTTGGAAGTGGTGGCGGAACATCATAAATCCGCTCATTGCACACTGAACTATTCATTTCAGACTTTGGTGGAGATCCTACAGCTGACCCTCGTGGAATATCATAAACATTTTCCTTGGAATAAGCTTGTTCCAACTTCTGTTTTGCTAGTGGTAATGAACCTTTTCGTAAGTTTCCATTTTGATGCAAGGGTGATATATCACGAGATACTGGGACATCATAAAGACTTTGACTGGTTAGTGATGATTTATTTTGCAGTGGCGGGACATCATATATTTGACTTGCTGCACAACTACTCTCTTCTTTGGTTTGTACTGGCCCATACCATGTTGGCGGCACATCATACACCATTTGTCTATCTATAGAAATCTTTCCAGAGTTCATACTTAAATTGTTTCTCTCAGGTGACAACGGGACATCATAGATCCAATCTGACTTTCGAGGGTTTGGTAGAGTGTTGAAATTAGCAACCGCAGGTGGACAGTCACTTCTGTTCTTCTGAACCAAAGTACCAGTAGGGGGGATATCATAAACCTGTAATGGACGAAAGAAACCATAACTATATGCATTGCAACACATTACACATTTCAACTACAACTTAAGTGTTTCCTAATTTTTGCTTTTTCAGAGTCTAGTCAAATGTGGATGGTATATTTGTATAATGATTGGAAGTGTATTTGTTTTTTGTTTTGGGGGGGGTTGGTGTGTGTTTTAATATTGTCTGTCGTGGGCGTGGTGTATTAATGTTTTGTGTCGGGGTGTGATCATATTATCTGTGTAATATATGGGTCACTGATGGTCCTGTCATTATGTGGCTGTCACTGCAGTCCTATCTGCATTATATGGTGGCCACTGCAATGCTTTTGGTCACTGTGACGCTCTCTGCATTATATGGTGATCACTGTGAGGCTCTCTGCATTATATGGTGATCACTGTGAGGCTCTC
This sequence comes from Taudactylus pleione, assembly GCA_031769625.1. Lineage (NCBI taxonomy): Eukaryota > Metazoa > Chordata > Amphibia > Anura > Myobatrachidae > Taudactylus > Taudactylus pleione. The sequence goes on from JAUIMM010000068.1 coordinate 11,060,570, forward strand.
TGCTATATATAGAATTAAATTAAATATCAACTATAGTAGCGCAGTTAAAATGAACCTAGCAGCCTCACATGTACATAAGGAAGTAACACCAACTCCCTAAATGTAAAGAAGAATAAAAACGGTTCTGTACAGTGAATGACTCATAAGGATTTATTCCTCCTATTCTTGTATGTATATACCACAATACATGACATAAGTACTTATGGTAATAAGCAGATTTATTCCACTTTAAAAACCACATAAATGTTAACATATAGAACATGCATCAATAATGAATAAAAACATACATACATACACTGTATAAATGAATCAAGAACTTGATAAAACAATACAGCACATGTCACCATAAAGTAGATATAGATCTCGCCATTAAAAGCTGCTGTAGTAAGCAGTGAGGTCCCGGGTCAAACAGGACCTCTGATATTCCCAGCAGCATAAACCTGAACATGGTCTAATTTTATCCGACTGCGGTAGTGCTGAGCTGTTTGGCCCGGGACCTCGCTACTTACTAAAAGCTAGCCCACCTTTTAATTGTGAGATCTATATGAACTTTATGGTGACATGTGCGGCATTGTTTTATTGACTAATTTATATACGTTGTATGTTTTTTTTATTCATTATTGATGCATGTTCTATGTCTACATTTATGTGGTTTTTAAAGTGGAATAAATCTGCTTAGTTATTTACTATAATTACTTATATCCAGTTTGTGGCATATACAAACAAGGACAGGAGGAATACATCATTATGAGTCTTAGCACCAATCACTGTACAGAACCTGTTTCTTCTCTGCATTATATAGCAGTCACTGTGATGTTCTCTCTATAATATGTGGGTCACTGATGGTCTTTGTATTATATGGTGGACACTGTTATTCTCTCTGTATTAAATAGCAGTCACTGAGATGCTCTCTGTATTATATGGTGGTCACTGTGACACTTTCTGTATTTTATGGCAGTCACTTCAACGTTGCCTGCATTATACGGTGGTCCCTGCAATACTCTGTATAATATGGTGGTCATTGCAACGCTTTCTGTCACATCCACTCAATCGCTAGCTACGCCTCTTCAGCTTTGCTCTGCCTCCCTTCAGTATGCCCCTTCAACTGCATTCCCAATCTGACATTGGACAAGATGCTTGTCCAGGAACCTTTTTTTTGTGTTTCGCCTGAAACCCTTCTTTCTAGCAGTACGCTATCTATTATCCAGCTGAGCTCCCTAATATGAGAGAGGATATGGATCACCTCTATATGTGCAGATGATAGATACATCCCAGTGATATACTAGAGTGGGGAAGGTAGAGGGAGTTTTAGATTACTTTTTTTCTGTCTGTAGTATATTGTGAAAAAAAATTTTTCAATGAGAATTTATGGTTCTATGTATCTATAAATAAACATATAAATATGCATACAAACCTAGGGGGCAATTCAATTTGCAGTAGATGTGAGCTTGTTCACTTTGCCAATACTTATGGTAGTCCAAACATTGCTAATTTTACTGCACACCCCTATGTGGGTGGGAAGTAAAATAAGAGGGGTTGTGATATGCCATGTTCCAACAGCATCATTCTGAATTGGATTGTCCCCCTACCTCACTGGTTCCCAAACTGGGTGCTGTGGCACCCTGGGGTGCCTCAGGGCACTTGCAGGGGTGCCTCGGGGCTGGTGGTCTATTATTAAATTATTTATGATCAGTGCGATAGGCAAAACCAGTGCTTGTGGCTGCCAATCAAAAAATGTGTACAAACAGAAAGAAAACCCTGTCCACCACCATATAACTGAACCTTAGGATATTACAGATAAGCACAATTTACTTACTTTAATATTTTTTTCTGAATAAGAAATTTTTGGCCTACGGGTGGTGTGAAAGCAATGCTGATACTCTAGGGCGCCATCATTCAAGAAAGTTTGGGAAACACTGCCCTGCCTAGTGATGGATGGTCCTACATAAAGTCCCATATAAAATTAAGAAAGTAGAATTGTTTTGTAGAATTGTACAGAATAATTTTGGTGGTTATATACTTACATTTGAAGCTTTGGGTCCCTTAAGGTCGATCCTTTCCGAGCTGTCTGGGCTGGATGGGATGTCATAGATCTGCTGTTGCTGGATCTGATCATTTGATGAGATAGGTGGAGAACGCCCATTGACTGGAGATGGAGTTGGAGTTGTACCTCGCTTAAAGAAAATATACAAATATAACTTTTTTAAAAATCAGTTCAGATGCTTACAGGACTAATAAACAATATATACATTTTAAGCAACAAGGTAGTCGCAATGGAAATATGGAAACTTCTACCATCTCTAAAGAAAAAAAGTGCTGCCACAATATCCAACAAGACTATTTTATTGTAAACATGCCTTGGACTCTGAAGAATATTACTATCCATTACATGACTTTATTTAAGTAGAGCTAAACTAAATATGTTGGATCTATGAATGTTATTTTATGTAGACCATTTTCCTACATTGGTATAACAGGGGCCTCACATTCTCAGTATGTGGCGTCCCGCATGCTTCCATTCCCCACCTCACTTCATGACACTGTTTCTGTAAAATACAATCCTGTGCTCACTTAAATAGTCATGCGGTATGCGTTCAGCATCCAGGTGGTCTGGATGCCGGCACTTACCTTACTGGCGCCAGAGTTCCGACGCCGGTCAGAATCCCGGCGCAGGCATCCCGACTGCCGGGATACTGAAGGTAAGTAGCAGGGTGGGGAGGAGGTTTAGAGGTTAGACGGTAGGGGGAGGGTTAGGATGCGGGGAGGGGGAGGTTAGGTTTAGGCACTAGGGGGGGAGGTTAGGTCCAGGCAAGAAGGAGGGAAGGTTAGGGTAGCGAGAGGGGGAGGGTTAGCTTACCGACCACCAAGTGTTGGTAGGTTAACCATGTTGGGATTCTGGCCACCTGGATCCCGTCTGACGGTATTACAACCAATTCCAGTCACACAAATGGACAAGTCACTGCTCCCCATAAGACCAGCACACTTCATATACTCAAATACTGTGCTACTGTGAACGTTCTTGATCTCATTGGTTGCTATATCCCACCCACTTCAAAACTTGGGACAACCCAATTTAGCAAGATATGAAGGGAGTAGCTGAAATAGTAAGGATATGCAGTCGCCATGTACGGCAAGGATAATTCTGCAATGATGGTGGTCGCGAGGTGCAGGAGAAATTATGGGAAAGACAGCAATTCGTGGCCATCACTACTAATTAAAAAGCCCCCAAAGATTAAATACAAATAAGGTAATCAGCACCTAGTCAAATCACCTGTATAAAAAGTAATTTTAAGAGGATTATATACATACACTGGAATGGGTATGAAGTCCCAGCGGTTCATATCTCAATGCCGGAAGTCCGAAGGGAGAAGATGCCGATGGGAGTTAAGAGCCCTAACTCTCCCTTAGTGGTGCCTAACCCTAATTCCCCCCGGGGGTGCCTAAACCTAACCCTCCCATGGCTAATGGCTAGAAACCCCCACTTACCTTTGTCGATTTCGTTGTCTGGTTATAAAGATAGGCGTCTGAATTTCCACGCCTATCTTTAGTCCCGGATTGTGATTCTAACTTTGGGATTCCGACTGCCGGCCGCTGGTAAATTAACTACATCCCCATACACTGACTACACTAATTTACACTTTCTGCCTTTGTTAACTGGGAAGGACTGTGTTTTCTATACTGAAAGTAATCATACATTAACAGTAATTACTTATTTCATTCTGGTCCTTACATATAACCATTTAATGAAAGCAGAAAATTAAATATACAACATTTTTATTTATACAAGTCAGTGACCTGGGTTGTAGAATATGGCAGTTTTCAATGATCAACATCTGAATTATACAGTGTAAGTAAACTTTGCGCCTGATTCATAGATGTACGCTGTTAAGATATTTATTCAATTGAGTGCTTATCAGTCGACTGCGCATGCGTCACGGTCGCATTGCGCACATGCCAAAGTACCTTTGCGATGCCGCTAGCTGAGATGATTTCTTAAGTGATTGACAGTCAGGGATTGTTGGGGGGAGATAAAGGGGAGTAGTGGCAAAAAACGCAGGGATGTCAGTTTTTGGGATGTGGCATAGCGTGCATCTGCATTCCCGTACACAGATGGGGGAGATGTACTAAGCTCTGGAAAGTGATATAAACTACCAGCCACTCCGCTCCTAACTGTCATGTCACAGGCTGTGTTTGAAAATTCACAGTTAGGAGCTGATTGGTTGGTAGTTTATCACTCTCAAGTTATCACTTTCCAGAGCTTAGTACATCTGCCCCATAGATAAAGTGGTTCTAATATCTCAGGCGGCTATTCTACATGACCATAGGGCTACTCAGATGGCTGATTATCAAATGATCTGCATATTTGTACGCCCCCTCGCTTGGATCTGCAATGCCACCAGTTGGTGTCTCAATATATTTCCAGACGGCTAAAGCATTAACATACATCTCTGAATCAGGCCCTTTGTGTCTTTTGGTGAATTCCATCCAATGTTTGGCTCTTCTTCTGCCGTATTACAGGTTGAGTCTCCCATATCCAAATATTCCAAAATACAGAATATTCTGGAATACAGATTTTTTTTTAGCATGATTAAGATAGTGAAACCTTTTTGTTTTCTGATGATTCAATGTGCACAAACTTTGTTTAAGGCATGAAATTGTAAAAATATTATATAAAATTACCCTCATGCTGTGTATATGAAATAGAAATTAATTTCATGTATGTAAACAAACTTTGTTTGATGTGCAAAATTATTAAAAATATTGTATAAAATGACCTGCAGGCTGTGTGTATAAGGTGTATATAACACATAAATGCATTATGTGGTTAAATTGGGGTCCCATTCCCATTCCCATTATGGTTTGCAAATATTCCAATATACGGAATATTCCGATATCCAAAATACCCCTGGCCCCAAGCATTTTGGATATGGGAGACTCAATCTGTAATAAAGTTTAGGTTATTATAGATTATTTACTGTGTACTACCTGGGAGATGGCCGATAAATTCAGCTTGGACGGTGGGACATCATACAACTCCGGCTGAGTTACACTGGTAGCGTTTGAGGCACGTGAAGCTCTTGGGAGGGTGAACAAATGCTGCATGTAAGAAAATCAATCAAAAATTATGTAGAGATATTTCTTTTTATCCATTGCAGAATTGTTTTTGTTAAATACAAGTAGATACATCCAAAATGAAGTGACTTTAATATCAACATTTCTGAGCTTGGTTGGTACACTGGCATAGCCTTTCATATTTACTGACCTATTTGCTGGAATGTGGCTATAGTGGTGTCAAACTACAGCTGAGTTACCAGGGTAGTGATTTGGAATGACCCTACATCAAACCAGACATTAGCCCCATTTTGACCCTTTAGGATTCTTGATCCAAGAAAACAGTCAAAAAGTGACCTTATTTAGCATGTCCCTAATCTATTCCAAAACACGTCTATACTGTAGACTATCTATCTATAAATTGTATGGCAGAGCTGACCCTAGCCAAATTAGTGTCCCCCATGGGATCCTGAAAAGGGTTGTGGCCTCATAAAAAGGGTATGGTCTCACTTGCTGTGGCTCTCCCCCCATTGTGCTGCGCTCCCAGCATCCCTTACTCGCTACAGATCACAGCACAGCACCCCTTTCCCAGCACAGATCACATGACAGTACCCCTCTCCCAGCACAGATCACATGACAGCACCCCTTTCCCAGCACAGATCACATGACAGTACCCCTCTCCCAGCACAGATCACAGCACCCATCATCCCTCTCCCAGCACAGCACGCTTCTCCCAGCACAGTACCCTTCACCCCTCTCCCAGTACAGCACCCGCGCTATCCACTAGTCGCAATCTTGTTGCCCCACCCCAACAAACCGACACTGGCTGTTCTGCCACTGCCGGGCCTGATCGGAGCTGTCAGCTGAGCTCTGATCGTGGATACTACACAGCAGCAGTAGCAGCTGCTAGAGTCTCTGCCCAGCCGACAGCAGGTGCTTCGGCCGTGCCTGCCCCAAACCTCCGCCGGCCCTAAGCAGGCTTTGGAGCCCCTAGGCGGGCTTTGGTGACCCTAGGCATTTGCTTAATTTGCCTATGCCTAGGGCCGGCTCTGATGTATGGGATAAAATCTTGGATCCATAAAAATCTCTCTTGCTTACAGACCTAGATATGGATGCACATACAAATGTTGGAAAAGATGCATGACAGAAAAATGTACTTGCGTCAGTATATAGTCAGTGTATAGTCAGACAAATCGTATGACACAAACAGATCGAAAAGATCAGTACTTATCCAAGCATTAGGAATATGGGCCTGATTTAGAGCTGCACACAATGCTGATGTGACCTAGTTGAGTCCTTATTTGCAACTACGCATGCAAAAAAGTTTCTTAAAACCCCTATGGCTCATATGTTGTGTACGCACAAAGGTGCTGCGATTAGGTCAGACGATATCAGAAATATGGTGGAAAAGTGATGGGCATACCTGGGCGATGACTGGGAAGTGGCTATTAGTGCATGCAAAAATGTCCATTCAGTGGGCGTATTATGGAAGCGCTGCAGGCATGTCAATGCTATCGGCTGCGTCCTTACTCCACAGACGCAGGCATAGGAGGAAAAATGGAGCAACTGCACTTGCCATAGGGCTGGTGGAATTTTCGATGTGTGGCCAATAGTGGCTTATAAAGACACACCAATCTGTTTTACAGCATCCTTGCATTCATATGCACAGATGTACACAAGGGAAGGAGTTAGTAGGCCATTTGCAGACCGTTGACCGCCGACTGATGCTGCTGCATTCGCTTTTGCCTGCTACTCTATGCAGAAGTGACATTATCATACTTGTACACACTTCAATAATAAATGTAATAGTGTGCAGAGTTCTGACATCGGCGAGTCCCCTGCGAGACTGCCCAATGTTTAGTAAGGCTTTTGACATGGTCCCACATCGCAAAACAAAATGATAAACTAGAAAGCTTGGGATTGGATTCTATGACTGTTAAATGGATAAGATCTTGGTTACAGGATAGGAAACAGAGAGTTGTAGTAAATGGAGTGTATTCACAGGAGGGAAAGGTTACCAGTGGAGTACCCCATGGATCTGTACTTGGGCCAGTGCTTTTTAATATCTATGTTGGTGATATTGCAAATGGTATTGAAGGGAAACTATGCCTTTTTGCAGATGACAGGATCTGGGCAGACTAGAGGAATGGGCAAGAACATGGCAACTACAGTTTAATGTCAAAATGCTAAATCATGCACTTGTGTCTCAATAACCCAAAGGCTAAATATAGCATCAAGGACACTATATTGCAAAATACAGATAATAAAAAGTATTTAGGAGTCACAATTTCAGATTACTTGAAGGCAGGCAAGCAATGCACCAGAGCATTGAGGAAGGCAAGTCAGATGCTTGGTTGCATAGGGAGAGGAGTCAGTAGCAGGAAAAAAGAAGTAATAATGCCCCTGTATAGATCATTGGTACGACCTCATCTAGAATACTGTGTTCAGTTCTGGAGGCCATATCTCCAGAAGGATATAAATACATTAGAGACGGTACAAAGAAGGGCAACTAAAATGGTGCATGGCCTACAGCACAGAACTTACCCAGAAAGACTAATGGCTCTTAATATGTACAGCCATGGCGCCAAAAGTTTTGAGAATGACACAAGTATTGGTTTTCACAAAATTCTGCTGCTTCAGTTTTTATGATGGCACTTTGCATATACTCCAAATTGTCATGAAGGGTGATCAGATGAATTGCAATTAATTTCATGGCAATGAACTTAGGGCCTGATTCAGAGACGGACGCTCTGAAAGAGTGCTCGCTCTGAATCAGGGCTTTTTTTTTTGGTGCGGCCTCTTGGCCGCTCGCATAGCTATGGGTGACCACCCACAGCTATAGCGAGCGGCCAGGATAATGGTCGCAATGGTAAAGACCATCGCGACCATCGGGCTTGCGACGAGACCCTTGCGGTAGGGTCTCGTTGCCGCACGCCCCAGAGAGCTTCCAGCTCTAATAGAGCCGGAAGCTCTCCCACTGGTGATGTCAGTGGGGCCACCAACAAATTGCAGGTGTTCGCTTGGGAACGCCTTAGTTTGTGAAGCCACTCCCCCGCCACACCTACAAAACAGGGCGAGCTGTCGATCAACATCGACAGCCGCCCCTTTTGTAGTGAGCCACAGAGCAAGTGTTTTTTGCGCTCGCTCCGGGGCTCACGTGCGCACTGGCACACCATCGACCCGCTTGCGAGCACTATGCACTTGCGAGCAGGTCTGAATCAGGCCCTTAATCCCAAAATCAACATTTATACTGCATTTCAGTCCTGCCACAAAAAGACCTGCTGACATCATGTCGGTGATTCTCTCGTTAACACAGGTGAGAGTGTTGAGGAGAAGGCTGGAGATAACTCTGTCATGCTGATTGAGTTAGAATAACAGACTATAAGCTTAAAAAGGAGGGTGGAGCTTGAAATCATTGTTCTTCCTCTGTTAACCATGGTTACCTGCTTCGCAGGCAAGGATATTGCTGCTAGTAAGATTGCACCTAAATCAACCAGTTATCAGATCATCAAGAGCTTCAAATAGAGAGGTTCAATAATTGTAAAGAAGGCTTCAGGGCGCCCAAAAACACCAGGACCATCTCCTAAAGTTGATTTCAGCTGCAGGATCAGGGCTCCACCAGTGCAGAGCTTGCTCAGGAATGGCAACAGGCAGATGAGTGCATCTTCACGCACAGTGAGGCAAATACTTTTGGAGGATAGCCTGGTGTCAAGAAGGGCAGCAAAGAAGCCACTTCTGTCCAGGAAAAACATCAGGGACAGATTGATATTCTGCAAAAGGTACAGGGATTGGACTGCTGAGGACTGGAGTAAAGTTATTTTATCTAAAGAATCCCCTTTCAGATTGTTTGGGGCATGTGGAAAATGCTTGTCCGGAGAAGGAAAGGTGAGCGCTACCATCAGTCCTGTGTCATGCCAACAGTAATGCATCCTGAGACCATTCTTGTGTGGGGTTGCTTCCCAGCTAAGGGAGTGGGCTCACTCACAATTTTGCCTAAGAACATGAATAATGAATGGTACCAAAACATCCTCCAAGAGCAACTTCTCCCACCCATCCAGGAACAGTTTGGTGATGAACAATGCCTTTTCAAGCATGATTGAGCACATTGCCATAAGGCAAAAGTGATAACTAAGTGGCTCGGGGAACAAAACATCAAAAGTTTGGGTCCATGGCCAGGAAACTCCCCAAACCTTAATCCCATTTAGAACTTGTGGTCAATCCTTAAGAGGTGGGTGGACAAACAAAAACCCACAAATTCTGACAAACTCCAAGAATTGATTAGGCAAGAATGGGCGGCCATCAGTCAGTATGTGGTCCAGAAGTAGATTGACAGCATGCCAGGGCGCATTGCAGAGGTCTTGAAAAACAAGTGTCAACACTGCAAATATTGACTCTGCATAAACTTAATGTAATTGTCAATAAAAGCCTTTGGGCTCTATTTACTACAATCCGCATATTGAATGCAGATTGTAGTGTGATATTAAAGACTGAATTTGCATTGCGAATTCAGGCAATATCACAGGGATTTACTACAAATCCCTTGCAGGGACAGAGCTTGCAATAAAGCTCTGTCCCTGCGAATCCCCTTCGGAGCCTTATCACGGTATTTTCGCAAAAAATACCGTGACTAAGTGCCCACGTATGCGCCGACCGGCCACCGTTGCTACCCCCCCCGGCGCTAAGCCCCACCCCCCACGAGCGCGGACCCCCGCGACCCCCCTCTCCCTTAATAACACTTACCTGCATGATCTGGGCCTCCGGTGATGTTCTCCATGCCTCCGGTCAGGTGATCTCCCATACTGCACTGGGACCCGATCACCTGATGACCGGGCAGCAGTGCACTATGGGAGACCAGATGACCGGAGGGGAGTCATCACCGGAGGCCCCATCACTGGTCCCTGGAGTCAGGTAAGTACATTTTTTTTCTGCAGTAAATCAGCTTGCGGTCTGTTTAGACCACACAGCTGATTACTGGGGCCGGCTTCGGGCTCTGCTCTCCCTGTTAGAGCGGAGCAGGAGTCCAGTAACCGGGGGAGACCTTGGATAACGCCACCTCCAGGTGGCGTTATTATTACAGGGCTTTCCCCGATATTTTTTCACATTTTATTTTTAGTAACTCTGGTCGGATCACATTTCCCATTACAGTTATGGGAAATGCGATCTGCTTTACTAAAAATAAGTGATACTTAGGGGTTGGAGTAGAATTTTATGAAATCTCACTCCAATTGCCCTGTAATAACTATAGGTGATACTAAAATAATGTGAAAAGGGTGTGAAAACACCCTTTTTCACTTTATTTTAGTCAAAATAATGTTAATAAATAGAGACCTTAGACACTTCTGAAATGCTTGTAATTTTACTTCAGTATAACATAGTAACATCTTACAAAAAGGTCTAAAAACACTGAAGCAGCAAACTTTAAAACCAATACTTGTGTCATTCTCAAAACTTTTGGTCATGGCTGTATAGTTTGGAGCAGAGAAGGGAAATGGGAGACATGATAGAAACTTTCAAATACATCAAGGGTTTTAACAAGGCACAGGAGGGAAGCATTCTTCAAAGGGAGAGATGTACTAGAACACTAGGACATGCACTGAAACTGGAGGGAGGTAGGCTCAGAGGAAATTTGAGGAAAAATTACTACAGAAAGGGTAATGGATAAGTGGAATAGCCTCCCATCAGAGATTGTTGAAGCTAAGACAGTGGAACAAAAAGCTTGGGATAAGTATAAGAATATCCTTAAGAGAGACCTAAGGAGCAAATAGAGTGGAAGTTGCCAAAAGCATAAATGAAAAGGGGCAGACTAGATGGGCCAAGTGGTTCTTATCTGCCGTCAAATTCTCTCAATTATCTGTTATGTTTCTATGTTTTAAAGTAGCAGTTAATTAACCTAGTTTTGCCTGTTAAATAACTGCTACTTTAAAATAACGGGCAGTCTCGCAGGGGACTCGCCAATGTTAGAATTCCGCACACTATTACATTTACCACCATGTTTTAATAGATTTGTATGTTGGGTACAAATTTCATAATGCAGAGACACAAAACAGAAAAAAAAAAAATTAATTAACTACCACAGCTCCACATCCATTGTATAACCTTTCACAAAATTAAATAGGGATCTTATTTCCTGCTAATTAATTGAATTGTTTTAACAATCCCTGGACCACCTCTTCATAAGAAATAAAGAGTCGAGGGACCTTTTTTGTATGCACGCATAGTAGAGAAATGCATTTCTTATGCAAGATAAAGTGTCCTCGACTCTACATGAGTCTCATTGTATTTGATGCTCTATACCAATATTTATGGAATGCATCCCACAAATTGACTAAAAATGAGTGACATTACTGCTTGTGACTAAGTAACGTTTCTAAGGTTTTGTATAAAAGTGAAAACGTTGTTCAATTTTTTTTTTTTGTGCCGTAACTTCTAATTTTGTATAACTGTAACCAGTTTTATGGATAAGCACATGGGTTTGCTGCAAACCTCCAGAGGAGTCCAGAATTTGGTAAAGCTCTCCCAGCCTCCTGATAGAATTGGCCCATGATCTTCTGGTGCCTTCCACACTCAACTAAAGTGGGCAGTCGGTAGGCTGGATGATGCAATTCACATTGATTCACACCATACTAGCCCCACCCCCAAACCCTGCTGTAAAATGCAGAGAATACTGACTTTGAGCAGTGAGGGATGGGACCACAATTATGATAATCTGAAGCCACACACCCGTCCATCGTCAAGTATGATTTGTGGTCTAAAGGTACACTAGAAGTCGCACTGGCCATGTGTCAGTACATTAACGTAGTTGCTCGCAATGGGATGGGTACGGGATGCCCCCCCCATGTGCCTAAACCTAACCCTCCCTCCATGTAGCCTAAACCTAACCTCCCCCCCACCACAGCCTAAACCTAACCCACCCCATAGTGCCTAACCCCAACCACTAACCCTCCCCCTAACCCCAGTACTTACCTTCGGCATCCCGGCAGTCGGGATGCCTGCACCAGTATTCTGATAAGTGTCAGGATTCCGGCGGCAGCCTTCTGAATGCGGGAATCCCAGTCATCGCGATTATGACCGCATCCCACAAGCAACTATTATTTATATGCAATGTGATTGACAGGGAGCATTTGGGGTTGGTAAAGGGAGGCGGTGTCAAAGAACACAGGCATGTTGCGACCTTTTCATGATACTGTACGCAAGAAATATGGCTCCGGTGGCTCAGTTCTTATGGCCATTCTGCAGGACCATAGGCAATTTTATGATCTGCGACCGATGCTGTGTCTTTGTACGCAGATGTTTGTCTTTGCAAAGTTGCCTATAGGCGTCTCAACATTTACATAATTTCACACAGCAGCTGTGCACACATATGCAGCAGCCAAGGTGGCATTAGCATACATATAGGTCAAAATTTGGATAGGTCTCAAAGGCGCAAAACAAACTCAAGCTGCCACATTTAGTATTAAAGAGAAACACCTAATCCTCTAATATATACATATGACAAAAAAAATAATTGAGGCTGTTTGTTACATACAGATGAAATCGAAAAAAGGATGAGAGGAATACGGTCCTTATCGTTTGGTTGTTCGTAGATCAGAATTCCTTATGTTCCCCAACGTGACACCATTGTGTCACCTGTAATTATACATGTAAGGGAGATATTATCTCATATGGAGGTGGACTTTCTATATATGCTCTATTCTGTATACCAGGAGGTTACACTGAATGGTGATATATAATCTTACTATCCCAACTATACCAATACTTTTTTTGTTTCTCTAATTTTTTTCCTCATGGTATCACATTGGAGAACATAAGGAATTCTGATTTACGAACAACCAAACGATAAGGACCGTATTCCTCGTATCCTTTTTTCGATTTCATCTGTATGTAAGAAATAGACTCGGCGCGATGGTTTAGTGTGTGTATAATTATATATATGTTTTTTTTTGCCATTAATATACATCTCTATATCAGGCCCTAAGATTGCAGTGTTTGCCCAATGAGATGGGAGAGGTTGGGTGTTTCTTGCAGAGTTTTGTTCGTAAATTGAAAAAACAGATTTCAGGGTTTTTGTGGGAAGGAAGTTTATTTAAATGAGAGGAGATTGTGGATATAACTCCTAGTGTAGGTGATCCCTGCTTTGCAGTAGGGAGTACTGCCTCCTTGTACCTGCAAAACAATGTATTTACAGTACCTCAAGAGTGTTGGAGATTTGGGGCCAAATTCAATAGGGTGAGAGTTTAGAAAATGTGAGAGTTTAGCAGTAAGCTCTCACTCTTTTTAAACTCAGCCAATGTAATAGTGTCTGAGAACATGCAAACTCGCATATTTTTAGGCTAAAAAAAAACCTCTCACGATTTAAACTCTCATCTAGTTTTTTTCCCATTTTTAAGATAAAACTCAACCAATGTGAGAGATTACTGCTAAACTCTCACATTTTCTAAATTCTCACCCTATTACATTTGGCCCCTGGTCTGATTCTATATTTTTAATTTATCGTGCACTTTTGAAAAAAAGTACATTTCTAAGCCCACATTAACAAACGTAGTATTTTTTTTTTTTTAAACTCATACTTCAGATAGTCCCATTATCCTTTCAGTCCCATGGTTAACGAAAGACATAAATGAGATTAAACTGAGCAGTATTTAGGAGAAAAAACTAAACTTTTAAGTTAATGAAGGCGGCAGTCCTAAAGTGCACCAGATGGACAAGCAGCGCACATGAGGACAAAATGCAGATATACCCTATAATTTTTTTTAAGATTATAAATGACCTTCATTTTGTCCTAATCAATTTCTCACATATATTTTTTCTGCTCACAAAATGGCTGCTGCCATTGTGCTTAAGCTGCAGGGGCTTCTAAAAGTACTTCATTCCGTGTTTTTTTTTTTATTTTTTTTATTTCTCAGTTGAGTAGATTAATCTGGGAATCCCATCCCTAGGCTGTATCCACTACAAATTCACAAAATAAGTAAAGCAGCCAGATTCTGCTTACTGTGCTAGGATACAGATGAGGATTAATGACCATCTCTGCACAAAATAAAAAAAATTCTATAAATAAAACATTTTTGCTGACTGCCCAAAAAAGTGATGGTAGGCTCTCCATGCAGTAAATATGTAGTGGAGTGATCAGCACACTGTTTCTGGCTCACGCAGGGATATTGCCCAGCTGCTGGCAACAGCTGAATATGTTGACAGCTTAAACATTTGTGTTGTACAGTATCCCAGAGGGTGAGTTAAAGGAGGACCACTTAGAACTTTTGTATTTACAGTACATGTGCATTTTTGTTGAAATTACTCTGTAACTGTGTGTTTTCATAGCACTACATTTGATTTGTAGGAAAAATAATGTGTATAGTGTATGGTAAGTAAGACAAAGATACTCACTGACACTCTGGTAGAAGCTTAATTTGTTTGGGTTTCAATCCAACAGCAGATCAATTTAGAAAAAAAAATTATATATGTATGTTTTTTCATTTTTTTTTTTTTTCTAACATGATTTACTGTTGGATTGAAACACAGATCCACTAAGCTTAAATACCCTCTGTAATGCGAGCCATATGTCTACAGCCCTGTTTCTCTGTTCTGCCGATCCAATCAGTGATCCATCGGCGGATTGGGGAAAAACAGCATTTAAAATTCCCAGACTCTCCTATCCTGATAAATTTTTGGTTGGGATCACTGAAGCTAGGAACATATTGGATATCCCAAATTCCCCGACCAAGCAGAACTTAAAATTGGGGCAGTCCATTGTAGATGTATGGACCCTATTACTTGGTCCTACTAAACATGAAGTCTAGAAATGTTCATGATAGACTGGCCAGTAGGGGCACTCTTCTATTTTACTTTGAATAATACATTTGGTTCTATTTTTGTTAATAAATGCAAATATGCTGAATTTATTATGCCTGTACCATGCATTAACATGGATTTTTGTATGCTCATTTTTTTATTTGCGGTATAACTACAACCGTTAGCATGCCTTGTTTGTCGTAAGCTGCTTATCACTAAGATTTACAAAAAAAAATACGTTATCAAGGCAATTTAACAAAAATCTTGCAGAGGTAACTGAACAATACTGGCCTGGTACAGTAAGGGTCAACTTACATCTTTGGTGAGCCAGTCTTTGTATATGTGTGCATGTGTGAGCTACATTGTTTGATCAATTGAAAGCCCACCTTTAAGTTTCACTAGTTTTTCATTAGATTACTAATAAAAAAATTAAATCGTTTTGGTTTTTTTTACAGTTTAATAAATTGAATTTATTTAAAAAAAAAAACATGTTCAAAAAAGTTTTTTTTTTATTGAATTTAGAAAAGTTTTTTATTTTCAGAATTAAGCATTTTTTTTTTATAATTTTCTGTTGAGATTGCTAGATAGGCTTTCCCATTCACATCATACTGCTGACAGTGTTAATGTCCGCAATCACCATTTTTACATATTGGGCAATGTGATTATGAGTCATATCACCGGCAAAGCACCCATTTCACAGGCTATTTGGCTATTTGCAGTCATGTTGCTAAATATGCCCCTACCTTCCAGGGAGCCTCACACCCCTTTCGTCCCCCACTCTCTACAGAGTATCCCATGTGGGAGTATTCCGAAATACAGAATTTTTTGGGCATAACTGAAATAATGTGACTTTGATTTTTGATTGGTCTATGTACACAACTCTGTTTAAGCCAAGGCACTAAATTATTCAAAATATTGTATAAAATTACCTTCAGGCTCTGTGTATAAGGCGTATATGAAACATAAATGAATTAATTTCTGTACACAAACTTTGTTTGAGCCACAAAATTATTGAAAATATTGTATAAAATGACCTGCAGGCTGTGTGTATAAGGTGTATATAGAACATAAATGCTTTCTGCGTTTTTATTTGGGTCCCATTCCCAATCTATTTCCTTATGGTATTCAAATATTCCAAAATACGGAATATTCCGATATCCAAAATACCCGTCGTCCTAAGCATTTTGGATATGGGAGATTCAACCTGTATTAACTTTCAGGAAATTACTTAATACCCACTTATTGACTGTAGCAGTCAGCCACTGAACCATCACAATCATGGTCACCATGTACCCCAAGTTCCTAAGGAAATTACACAGTTTTGCTATTGGAAATCAATTTGATTTAATTATATGCATAACATTTTCCTGGTGGACCTAGATTAACAACATTAGCAAAACAGATTGATTTTGTTTTCATGGCATTTGGCACAGAAACAGGAGGCTTTCCTCATTGCTGGGAGACAAAATTGCAGCATGCTATTTTGGTTATAGACAATGTGTTTCTTTACAGCTGTTGTGGACCTACAAATCTTAGCAAGAATGCCAACCCGACACAGAATAAACTGATTTATTCCAGGCAAAAGGCATGCCTACCTTAAGGGGTATATTTACTAAAGGTCGATTTTTAAATCGATTTTTATCCATTTAAAAACGATGAAAATCGGTCAACATCGATGTGTTTCTGAAGCTAAATCACACATTTTACTAATACTTTAAAAAAAAAAAAAAAAAAAAGAAAGTCTGTTAGTATATGTGTGATTTAGCCCCAGAAATACAAAATTGATGATTCATTTTCATTGATTTTAAATTGATCAAAATTTATTAAAATTGACCTTTAGTAAATATACCCCAAAGTAGTGTAACGGTGTGAGTGCCCTACAGAATTATTAAAGGGATTTTCTATTTTTAGATTACTTTAATGCAGTTTTTTGCTGAAAGAATTCATTTAATATAGCTTCCTTCTGTGCTTCTTATCTATACATTTATACCAGACAGAGTTGTTTTATTACAGTTTAGAAATTGGTATATCTCGGTGTGCTATCCAATGCAGCCTATACACCACAAACTCTATATCTAAAACAGTTCACCAAAAGTATCATTGAGTATAATGGTGCATCGGAAAATATAAATAAAATAGTACTTCCCTGTTTTACCTGATTTCTTATTTTCACAAGATGGATTTCAGGGTAACATAAAAAAAAGAATCAAACACAACAGCCAATTGTGTAATACTGTTTACATATGTTGTACAGTTTCAATACATGTCATTCGACTATAATCTACTCCTAAAAGGCTGAAGATTAATGGGTTTGCCCCCCACACATATATCAGTCACAGCTTTGTGCTGCTTCTAGGCATATAATGATATCAATCTTGCGGTATACACCAACACCTCAAAGTGGAATAGTTATTGGGGTTGCCCCCCACACAAGGCACTCACAGCTGAACGCTCGTCAGACACAGACTCCAAAGGAGGAGGTGTTTGAGGTGTTGGTGTATACCGTGGGATTGATATCATTATATGCCTAGAACCAGCACACAGCTGTGAGTGATATATGTGGGGAAGGCAACCCCATTAATCTTAACCCTTTTAGGAGTAGATTATAGTCGCATGACATGTATTTTGTATTGAACACTTTACAATATAATATGTAAACAGTATTACACAATTGGCTGTTGTGATTTTTTTCTTCTTTCTTTTGTGTTACCCTGAAATATGAATCCATCTTGTGAAAATAAGAAATCCGGATAAAATAGGGGAGTACTATTTTTATTTATATTTTCTGAAGCGCCATTACATTAAATGATACATTTGGAGAGTTGTTTTATTGTTATGCTGGGGCATGGCACAAAGCTGATCTCAAAATACAGTCATATTCAATACAATACAATAAGAAAAACATAATTGTGGTATTTCAGGACAATCATAATAAACATGAAGTTATAAAGATAAAGCAATTTATGTAATAAAGATCTAGGAGGACAAGTACCAGTCAATAAATCAATGCCTCCTCCCCTTCACTAATATTAACCTAGTCGCTTAGTCTTATTAATCTAGTCACCTGGGGGTAAATTCAGATGTTGCCCATAGCAACCAATCAGATTCTAGCTATTCTCTTCTAGAAGGTGCTAGTTAAATGTTAAGTAGAATCTGATTGGTTGCTATGGAAAACATCTCTTCTAAAACTCACTTCTAAAAACTCTCACTTTAGTAAATTTATCCCCTAGTCCAGAGGTTCCCAAAGTCCGCCATTACCATTACAGTCCACGTTTTAGGGATAGCCATGCTTGAGCACAGGTGACGTAATTAGTACCTCAATCTATTTGATTTAACCATCTGGACTCAAGCTTGGATATCCCTAAAATATGGACTGTAATGGCGGACTTTGGGAACCTCTGCCCTAGTCTTATTAATCTAGTGACAAAGGGGAATTCAATATGAAACGTAAACTTCGCTGTCGAAGTTTACCCTTCATATCGGAGATTTTACCTGCGTTAAAGTATCGGGCGCGCGCCCGCTTATCCCCGTATTCAATATGAAATTAACGAAAACGGGAGCCTGCGAAGTTGGATTTGCGTAAAGTTACGAATTTCTCCTTAAAAAAATTGTAGGACCCCCCTAAAGTTGTAAAAACATGGGGGATCACTATGGGTACCCCCGTTTTAGCCTTTAAACGAAAGTCGGGGATTTAAATAGCCGCAGCAGGTGTTTTTTCCCGACATTGAAGAAGTGATGCAGAAGAGCACTTAGGTTATTTTTTTCGTTTTTTTAAGTGGTCCCATCAAATTTGGGGTACATGAAAATGGGTACTAGCATATTTTTAAGTCCCTAAAGTAAGTTTTTAAAAATTCTGCAATTGTGCACCTGCCGCTATAAATCTATTCTAGAAAACACCTGCCGCATACATGCAGAATAGCCCTGAACCTATTTCCCTATTGTTAAACAATTTTTTCCCTTTTTTTTTTTTGCACCCCAATTTTTAAATACATTTTTTGGGGTGTCCCTATTTTTTTTGAAAACTTTTTTTGACACAGTTCTTTTTTAAATGTCATTCCCAGGGGTGCAGGCTATTTTTTTTAAGCCTGCACCCCTAAACCCCAATTCTGCACTTTTTTTCGACACCTATTCAATGGTGAAAAGTTATCCCCATTTTTTATGAAAGACTTTTCGAACCTGCGAAAAGTCTTTGAAATTGAATACGGTGTAAAACTAAAACCTGCGATTATGACGTCATAAGTGCGATATTAACGCAAAAACGATGTTTTCGCTCCCATATTGAATACCCCTATTAGTTGTATTAATCTAGTCACCAGGTCAAAACAAAATTGACACCATTTAACAAGATATCTTCTCAGGTCAGCCATCACCCACTCAACCCATCATCCCCTGGACTCCCCAATCAATTCTTCCTCCCATAATGATGACATTTTACTGCACTCATTATAGCTAAAATATGCCGTTATCTTTCAAGTAGCCTCAAGCCCTTCTCAGGTATTCTAATCTCCAGATATAGTCATATATTACCTCCCAATTCCACTGCCTCACTACCATTGTATACTTGCCTCTAGATCGCCTCTTCAAGCTGTCTTCCTAATACAAAGAAGCCATCCCTTGACCCAGGCTTTCTCTCGAAATACCCATTTCTCTCTTCCTCCTTGCCGCAAAACTCCTTGAAAGACATGTACAACCCCCATCTAGCTTTCTTTTATCTCATTCTTTACAATCCACTGAGACGCCCCTCACAAAAGTGATAAACAGTCTAATTCAGCAATGTCTAAGGGTCACTTCTCTACCTCTTGTGGATCTCTCTGCTGGTTTTGACACCATTGATCACCCTCTACTGTAATCCCTTTACTCCACTGGCCCTAGTGTCCTTTCCCGGTTCAATGTATACCTCCTAACCATTCCTGTATCTGGCACAATCTCTAATCCACTACAATTCATCTGGGTTTACACAATGTTCTGTTCTCAGTTCTTCTTTTTCCTCAGTTTACATCTATTCCCTTGATGAAACATCTTTATGTTGATGAAACCTAAATTTACATCTTATTCACTGACTCTTTCTCTGTTATCTTGTATAAGCAACTGTTTCTATACTATCTCCATATAGATGTCCCAACACTTCCTAAAGCTCAACATGTCCATAACGGGATGTAGTCGGCATCCTGCCACTTACTTCTGTCACCTCCACCATCAAAATATTATAAGACTTTACCTGTTTGTTAAACAAGATGCAACCAAATTTCTTATTCTCTCGTCTTCCCACATTGATTACTGCAAACTCACTGTTTAGTCCAACTAAGCCTGACACTTCTTGCCAGATCCAGCTTTGCAATTGGTCCTGCTCCCCTGTCTTGTGACCTCTGCCTAACGCTGGAAGAGTCTCATTTTCTGCTGTCTCAGATTTTCTTTGTGCTGCTGCCTTGCACAGCTAGATACTTATGTTCAGCTCTGCATTGTGCATACTGCTTTGAATTTTATTGCTTTTGCTTATGCATATATACTTGTATAATTTGCCTTGTTTGTGTTCTGCCATGTGGGCAAATAAATATTTATTTTATATTCCTTTGTTTTGAGATGTCAGAGATTAACAATAATATAAGATCATGTCAAGTCTTACCGTTTGTTTTCATATCTGTATTTATTTTGTCTATTTTGCATATCCTTGTTTATGTAAGCCCTGTTGTTCCCACTATCCAATGGCAATGGGAAACTTGAAAACATACAAATCTTGGTAGATTGATAACATTTTAGATAACCATTTACCTGGTTGGAAGAGCTCTTGGCTTTGTCATAGAAAATCTGGGCAGGTGAAGAAATGGGAGTCTGGTAGATGTCTGCTGGAATAGGCTGTGGTGTTGATGGGCTTATGCACAGGCTGCTCATCTGCTCATACATGGGTACAGCCTCTGTCTTAGGTGCTGAGGGCACTTGATAGATGTTCTGTAACGTCTGCTGCCTCCCCAGAGAATTGTAGTTGGACTGCGTAAGTAATGTGTCATTCTGGGTTATGGTAAACAGCTGAAGTCTGTTGGCTGGAGCAAGGCCTTGACGCCCATGTAGATAGCATCGCCACCAACCCTCACTGCCGAAGACATTCTGTTCCAGTACAGTAAGAATATCACCTTTACGGAAGGCCAGCTCATCAGAGCACTCTGCTTTGTTGTCATATAATGCTTTAGCCAACATGTTCTGTGAAAAAAAAAATGACAGGTTATTTGCCAGTATTAACATATAGATCATATATTACATATGTTTCATTTTTATAATACATCTATCCGCATCTAGAAAACTAAATTAGAGGAGGTATAAAACTGACCCCTTTTTTTCAGAACTCTGGGCAAATTATATTTTTTTACATCATTTTCCATGCTATTTTAGTATTGTTATTATAATTTGTTTTTAAGGCAACACATAGTTCCATATGCGCAGTACAAGCAATATGTAGGTAATAGTGAAAATGGACATATCAAAAGTATAGTGTAATGTGACATACCACTGGAATAACACAAAGCTAAAGGCCGATAAACTAGATACGACGTGGATGGGCAACAGTTGGGAAATTCACTATATATAATACAGATAGGCATGAGACGGTGGGTCACAGGGAGTGGAAAGCAGCACTTAATGGGAGGTACCATTCTTGCTAAACATCTTAACAAAATTGTAAGGCGAGATTAATGGGATTGGTCAAATAGTTGTCATATCCAGGCCAGATCAATGAGATGCTGACTGTAACTGGCATTCTTTTTGGCCATATAGAAAGTAATTGGGAATCTTAAACTAGTGCCTTTGGAACTGCAGCGTGTATTTCTAATCTATGGCCTCTACATACTAGGCCAGTAGTACAGACTAGGGGAAAACAAGTTTTACCATGTAAAGAGCTAAAAACAAGTAGGTTAGTATTGAAAATATACTGAACCAGTATATAACTAGTTAATCTCACAAGATATGTATTGTACTGTTCACAGCAGGGGCTGACCCAAAAATCTAATATGAAAAATAAAACAAAAATATAGTCTCTTTTTTTTAATATAGGATAATACACCATGTGTTCCTGGACAGAACAGTATGTTAAATGAAAGCAGACATGCGTTATACAGGCATGTGGAGCTGCATGCAACCAGCCTCAGGCTTTGAAGAAATAAATAAATAATTATTAACAGGCTCCTTACCAAGGCAAAAGAAAGCAAGCACACCCCACATCATAATTGTATTGGACTTTTCAACCCTTCAAATTTTACAGAACTGGTCTTGGAGTCTGTAAGGGTTGTTTTTATGACCTCCGATTTCTATAAAAGTGACAGAAGATGATAGACCATTCTTGCAGTGATGTCTACCAATGGGGGAGTGTATTTCATATTTTTGGTATTAGTCTCTTATAAAAGTAAAGACGCAGCCATGAACCTAACATAGCTGGCAGGCCCCCATAAGCTGCGTCGGCGGCCCTGCATCTGTGGATGGGGCCACAAAAGTACCAGTGTGGCTGTTTGTACTGGGCCCCAACATTTGAAGTGGCAGCCCTGGCTGGGAATATGATAAAATAGTATGTATGATGTTGCGAAATAACTAATCTCTAAGTCAGTATTTGCTATTTTGGAATAAAATAATATGCATATCCTGTGTTACAAGGTATTTGGGAGGTGGGGGTTGCTTCCGATTTGTCCTACCTCCTACCCCTTCCGATCTCTGCAGCTTCATACAACACTGTTTTTGTCCAGGGCTATAGGGAATGGGTATGAAATACCAGTGGCTGAGTAGCTGCCGGTTCATATCCCGACAGCGACACCCCCAAGGTTCAACATCCCGACAGGGGCTCGTAAGTATATTAACCCTCCCCCTCTCCCTAACCTAACCCTCCCCCAGGTGGTGCCTAACCCTAACCTCCCCCCAGTGGTGCCCCAGGTGGTGCCTAACCCTAACCCTGCAGGGGGGTGCCTAACCCTAATTTCTC
The DNA here is from genome assembly GCA_031769625.1 of Taudactylus pleione. Taxonomy (NCBI): domain Eukaryota; kingdom Metazoa; phylum Chordata; class Amphibia; order Anura; family Myobatrachidae; genus Taudactylus; species Taudactylus pleione. The sequence goes on from JAUIMM010000068.1 coordinate 11,083,365, forward strand.
CACGTGGGTGCCTTAATCTAAAACCCCCCACGTGGCTAACCCTGGCTTGTCCCCGCTTACCTTCGTTCGGATGGCGGCTGTCGGGATTTCGGCATCGGATTAAAGATAGGCGTCGGTATTTCGACGTCTATCTTTAAGCCCGAGTCGTGCTATCGACGTCGGGATTCCAACAGCCAGTATCCTGGCCGTAGGTAACTTCACTACATCCCTATTAGAACAACAGAGCCCTGGGTAAAAAGGCTGCATGGAGCAGGCGCCAGTTGTGAGGAGGAGCTAATTGGCTCCATGTGATAATGAAACCTTAAGGGGCCTTTGTGTGTATAGAGGGGAGTCCCTGCAAAAGGAGATATACTTTCAGTATGATGGCATGTCGACAGGGAAGTTTCAGCGGCGAATCAAGAGACTTGTCCAACAGCTGTTGCTAGGTGGCAATCTCTAGAAGAACGACAAACTGTTTCCACCTCTCCAGTCCTATCTGCAGTATCCTACAAGTACATTACATATTGAATTTCCATATTAGTTTACACATATCAGCAGGACTAGTTTTAGGAAAATTAGCAGAAACTATGATCTCCTGAGCTTATCAGTTTTATATATTAGCTTCCTTCTGTGTGCCTTCATAGATATCTATTGTACGACAAAGGAGATTAAGAACTCTACTTATAATGATTTTTCCATAGGTAGTATAGGCATAAACCTTCGTAGCAAAAAATAAAAATGTATTTTAGTAATCCAAAAAGAAATGCCTGCTGTGGTCTTCTGATGCGAGGCAGTGTGACGGTCTCCCAGCAAAGTTATGGCATTTGTTTTGGTAGGGCCATTCTCAGTTTGCAGTATGCTGAATTGTTGGCTAGGAACTGAACTTTACGAAAATTGGGGGACCAAAGAGGAAATCTTCGATTTTTCTGTGGTATCCCATTATTAGATTAATAAAAACAAGAAAGGAAACTGTAAATGCTAAACCTTCATTTAAATATCCTCCGTGACCTGTTTTCGTCTGCTCTCAGGCACTGTCTTGTCCATTTGGTTCTGACCCGGCTTGTCAACTACGTGGTACACCTACATTGTACTCCACTCTATCCAGAGAACAGCAGCACCTGTACAAGGGAACCGAGTCTGAGGGTCGCGACCTGCGTGTCGGACGCAGCTAAGTCCAAACCTCCTTGCAGTGGTCCCTGGTGAATACCACCAGCACGTTAGACTCTGCGCCTCAGTACTGGGTCTCGCCAATCCAAAGTACATGCTAGCATCCACTATCTTTCCGTGACTTGTGACAACATGAAGGTTGAGCAGAGAGTTTCCTTTTTTGTTTTTATTCATTATATTATTCTATCAGGCTGGAACTATACCTTATTTTGGTGCAAAATTATTTGTGCCTTCTCTATACCCCACGCCACTAGATGAATAGTCCGAAGAGGTGAGATGGCCCATTAGCAGTGATAACCGCTTTTAAAATAGACCCATTTCTGAGGCTATGACATCCAAATCTCACATTAAGTTCCACATTTTTTGCTTCTTATGCAACTATTAAAATCCACATGCCAGATATTCCTCTGGTATTTGCGGTATTCATTGGCATTAAAAGGGTTACAATACAATAAATAAGAAACATACTGTTTTTGAGGAAGCTTCTCATACTTCCGTCTTTTCTGTCCACATAGCCCACACCATGTGCAAGTTCTTTATTGCCAAATGCAATTATGAGATGGACAGTGCAGCTGCTGGTACAATAAAGACACAATGACCTGCAAGGTTCCCTAGAGTAACCTTTTCTCATGTAATGCTCATAGGGCTACTGAGTTTCCACTTAGTGCTTCATAAACAAGCACCACGGTAGTGTGACTTTAACAGCAAAACTGTATGTATTCAGTATAATCTTACAACACAAGGGCTCATTCACATTAGGAATAATCATCCGATTTACAAGTGATGTGGTTAGGACAGTCTGAGTTCGTTTCTGTGCACACTGACCTAGTGATGATTGGTACTTACTGTTAGCATGCATTAAGTATTTTAACTGCAGGACACACTGAGGACTACTGGACATACATCTAGCTGTTATAGCGGCAGCTCCCCGTTCTGCTGACGTCGGGGTCGGGGAATCGGAATTATTCAACATATTTAAGAATCTAGAATCCTCGATCTGACCCGAAAACGGTCAGAATCAGCGAGTTGGGATTTTGTACATGTTAAATTTCCCCAATCCGCTGATGGATTGCGCATTCATCGATGGCCGCCAATCTGCGGATTGGATCAACAGAAAAAGGAATCTGGGCCCTTAAGGCCCCATTGCCGCGATCATGCGATGCTGCAACCCGGCATCGCAGGATCGCAGAAATCCAACATGTTGGATTTCACAGATATGACAATCCCAATCCAAAAATGATTGTGATTGTCAAATTGGTGAAATTTAACATGTAAAATTTCAGCGATCCTGTGACAGATCGCTGAACATCGATGGTCGGCACTTCCGACCGGCAGATCGGCGTTTCCAATCTGATCGCAGGATCACGAGATCCTCGATCAGACGTATGGAGGCCTTAAGATGTATAGGCCATCAGTTAGTGATTGTGACTATAAAACAGGTGATGTTGTACAAGTCCTCAAAGAAGTTTAACAAGAGGACCAGACAACTTTTTTTTTTTCTATATCAACCCCTTATTCCCATTTGCCAGAACTATGGGAAACCTGTAATTTAAACGTTCTTTTTAACATTAGCACTGAAAGACGCATTAAAGTTCTCCAGCGGTTTTATATAAAACAATGTTATTTGTAATGCTGGGCATACACTATGCAATTATCTGTCAGATATCTGTCCAATCTGGTTGGTTGGAATGAAAACCTGGTAATGTATGGGAGCAAATAACAATAGAAATTTGCTCCCAAACACTAGAAAACAGACCAGATTTTCCTTCCCACCAGACAGATTTGACAGATATCTGACAGATAATTGTAGAGTGTATGCCCAGCATAAGTATTGATGTTCTTTAAATTGTTTTGGAAAGTTACTGCAATATCCAACACTACCAGATTGCCAAATCAGTGTTGGTTTGGAAAAGCTGAGGAAGCTGCTTCGTGTATATTCACTAATTAGCAGAGAATTTCTTTAGCCTCTCCAAAAAAAAAAAAATTAAAGTTGTTTTGAGATACTCAGAAGGTAACGTGAAACCCATATATTTTTATCCTGAGCATTTGCTTTAAAGAGCAGCTGGTTAATAGGGAAAATGAATGTCAGCTCAGCTGATAATATGGCGTGTGCTTCACTAGGGGAGACTCTGAACAAAGGCCCATTCATAGAGGCAAGACATCATCCACGAGACCTGGAGCCACAGCTGTCAGATGCACACAGCAACAGCACTGTCCATCTTGTGCTTGTCAATATGTGCACTGCACTGTTTATTGCGTGACACTGACCAAATTCAACACTTACCCCATGCACCTATCTGTATAGCAAACTCTCAGAAATAACTAAAAATAAGTTCCCTTCATTGCCTTAGACAATACATATAACAATTTGCTTGCAAGTGTGTGTTTTCTTATGCTGTCATTTGATGTCTCTAGGTGATGTGTATCATTACTCAGTGATGCCAATAGTTCCTGGTCAGTTGATAGGCTGTTTGTCCTAATCCGGGTGTCTACAGGACATTCCTATTAGAGAACCCAACTATGGCCTGTATTCAATTGGAGGCGAAAAGTCGGAAAAGTTTCTGACTTTCCGCCTCCTTCGCCTCTTTCAGAGGCGAAAACTTTCCGTGCACGTCCCTGTTTTTCGCCTTATTCAATTCCTAAACAGGCGAATGCGGAACAGGCGGAAAGTACTGTCAAAATTGGGGAAATCAGTCTGTTCCCCTAAAAAAGATGCACTTACATAGGGAATCAATGTAGATGTGTACTAATAGCCCTAATAAAAGTGTTTGGGGTACTTAAGTTGGTTAAATTCTCCTTATTAGCATCTTTGCAAAAGTGGTGAAGAATGGCATAAAGCAGTATTTTGGGTAAAGATAAGTAGTCCAGTCAAATTTGGGGTACTTGCAAATGGGTGCTAGTATATTTTTATGTCTCTAAAGTGAACTTTTAAAAAACTTCAAAAACGCACCTGCGGCATGCACCTGCAATCCTAAAAATACCTGACCCATTCTTGCAGACCCCCAAGAAATCTATTTCGCTAGTTTTTATGCTTGTCCCCCCACTTATTACATTTTCGCCCCCAATATGAAAGCACTTTTTTGGGGGTGTTCTGAGGTAATTTTTTTTACACATTTTTTTGCTGATTTGTCTTTTGGGGGGCTGTCCTAAGGGCTCTGAGTCATTTCCCCACGTTTGCACCCCAAAATAACGATTTTGCACTTTTTTTCACCTGCTATTCATAGGAGATACTTTTCCGCCTATTACAAAGCATTGACTTTCGGCTTAGGCGAAATCATCCTGGAATTGAATATGGCTATACTTTGAAAACGGGTGGAAAGTCCAAATCCGCAGAAACTTATCTCCAAACTGCACTTTTCGCTTCTAATTGAATCTGGCCCTATGCCTTAAAGCATTTAGGGGGTCATTTAGAGTTGGATAAATATGCATTATGATACGTTAAATAAACATGTAAGTGTGTCTGCAAGCAGCGTTATGATGTGGCATACTGGAGACACCATTCATGATTTCAGCTTAATGAGAATACATGTAATTTTAATGTGTAAATTAAAGGCATTAAATTCATAGATAAATGTCAATCTTGGCCCCTTCCTCCCTCTGCAAAAGTGATCCAAGCACCAGCGCTTCTAGCCTGAGCTGGTTGATGCTAATAGGAGGGCACATTGTTGGGTACACCCTATGCTTTGCATCCATGACCAGCTTGGTACCTGCCGTGTCATAAATAAAAAAATAGTTCTTAAATAGACCAATTTATTAATCACCTATTTGCACTCAGAGCTGTTCCTTGACCCGATGCGAATGACAGGCCCTGTCAACAAGTATCCAGTGCTCTGATTGGGATCTAGCTGCAATGAATTTTACTGCATGGGTGTATCTAGAATGGGAGCAGGGTGTGCTGTGTACATGGGCTTCTGGGTCCAGGGGGGCCCACACTGCACCCATTCACAATACTTATCCGTTCCTACGGCCCTGCAGATATCATTGGGAACATGGCGTGAGTATGGCCGGATTAACAATGGGGCAGGTGGAGCTTCAGCTCCAGGCCTCCCATGAAAATAGGCCGTCAGGATCCCCTGCAGGGCAGACTGTGTTGACAGGAATTTTTTTTTACTTGTCATCACCAACAGCCTCCTGAAGCCCAGCACATTAACCTCATTAACCTATCACCCATTCACACTCTCCCCTGGCCATCCAAAGCGCGGGTGCCATCCGAAGCCTCGCCCCCTGTCCGTACGAAGCTCTGCCCCCGGACTGTACGAAGCTCCGCCCCCAGGACATTCTAAGATCCACCACCGCTCTGGCAGTGTGCAGCAAGGAGGTGGCAAATGATAGGCCTGTCTTGGCTGTCACTAATTGGGGCAGATGGGCCCCGGCAGTGAAATATTTGTGAAAGCCTGAGACAGCATCTTCCAGAGTAGAACGGGCTTTGGGTTCAGCCTCAGCCTGGGGGCCGGCTGGTGATTGGATAGGGAGGAAGAGTCAGTGCTTGCCAAGAGAGAAGTACAGCAGGAGGGAGTGGAATAGACAAGCCAGCATGTGAGAATTCATCAAGGAACCCATAAGACAGAACCCCTATGCAGGAGAGTGAGAGCAAGGAATGGGAGCCTACGAGTAGGTGAGCAGAAAAGTGCTTTCTGCTTTGTTCAGTGCTGGGGGTGCAGGCAAGCGGGACCTGCACTGGGACAGCATCTATGGCGTGGGAGAAAAAGACAGGCTCCCTTTTCAATCTGTGATTATGGAATGCAATGTAAATATATGTACTGTGCCTTTTATCCATGTCAAATGTTTTTTTTTTTCTTAAAATACTGCCCATTTAAGCCTTATTGCAGCCTAAAGTACCTTGTGAGTGTAAGACTGGGTACACATTAGGCGATATATTGGACAATATGTCGTTTTGAGGCAAATCGGAACAACATATTCACATTGCGTGTTCACATGCATCCTTGCCGCCACTGGGGGGGAGGGAAGAGGCCAGGACCTCCGTCAACTGATGGAGATTTTCTAGCCTCTTTTGTGTATCTGCGGCGGTTGGCTAGAGTGACCCCGTGGTCATTCAGCCGGGCAAGGATCATCCAGATATTCCGATGCTGCGTCCATGGACACAGCTCAGAACAGTAAGGCATGATGCCTTCTGCTGCATTACAAAAATAGTGCTATCGCAGCTGCTACCATGCTAGCAACTGTGATAGCAATAGCGTCAGAGGCTGAATCACCCACTCTGTTTTTAATGGCGGCCACTGTAAGGCTCTCTGTATTATCTGGCTGTCACTGTAATGCTCGCTGTAATATATGGCAGTCACTGCAATGCTTTCTAGTGTTCATTCTAGATTTTTGATTGGGCAGAGGGCCAATCAAGGAGAAGGGCACATCTGCTTGCGTCGAAGTGGCTTCTCGGAGGGAGGGACGTGGCATCACAGCACGCTCCCCTTTCCATCATTCTAGGGGCCGTGCCCAGCACTCACGGGGATGCTGGGCTCCCTGCACTGTGAATAGATACCAAACTTTTTCTTCTTATAGTTCCATTATAAAGTGATTTAAGGTAGGAGCTAGCTATGCCTTCCATGGAGATAGCAATACCCACTGCACAGACCTCACCCCTATGTAGACCACGCCCCCACATCACTAGTCACACCGCTGCATTGCTTGTCGCACCCCCTACAGTGGCACGCAATAGGCCCTTCGTAAATTTCAGCTCCAGGCCCATGTGGACATTAATCTGGTACTGGGCATGGGTGCCATGTTTCCGGAGATCTGCGCATACACACTAAAGAGATCACTGGGAAAATGGCGTCCGAAAATGGCACAGTGCCAGAATCTACGGAGGAGTGAGAGGAGGTGGGACTGCATAGAGGCTGCAGACGCCCTCTCCCCTTGTACCTCCAGTACAATACTGTATTAATGAGGGTCATTGACATGGGTCTATCAATATTTATTATATTTTATTTGGAAAATGCGACTTTGCATTTATTAACACTATAATACACTTATCCATTGTGTACTATATGAGGCACTTCTTTACATTATACTGCGTATAAATATGTATATGCATCTTTCACATATACAACTAATGCGGAGTACACACTGACAGATATATTGGCCGATCAATTGATCGGCCAATAAATAGGGTGCCCGTCAGCCAGCGTGCCAGCGATATGTCATATCGTGTCGGCTCTGCTGCACAGCCGATGGCAATATATCTGTCCATCGGGCAGTGTGTACAGGTGGTCTGCGGACCGCCCATACACATGCAACAGAGGGCGCAGCGAGAGGGGTGCGACACATCCCCCGGCCAGCGGGACCCACGGCCAGATGATTGTCTTTCAGTGTGTATGATCGACCATCATCTGCAGATATACCTGTTCAGTGTGTACCCAGCTTAAAACCGTGAAGACATCTCTAAACATTTATAAAGCATAGTATACACATTTGTATGCCTGATGCAGAAAAACTGCTGTTTTATAATTGGATATAGCTGGAGATACAGTACACATAGGTATGCTTATTTTGCAAAGGAAACTACATATACATTTTTAGTGCAAAATGCATTAAACTGCATATGCTGAGCTTAATAAAGAAACACTTAGCAACACTTAGCATTTATCAAGCCTTTATTCATGTGAAAACAGCATTTTCCTGTGGTTTAGGCAAACCTAAATTACAGGGCTATTTAACAACTGCTGTACTCAGGCAATAGCAATAAAGGCGCGCACAGTATTCGACACAGAAGGTGTCCGCCGGGTCACGGACTGCTTCGTCCCCCCATCCTTCCTCCTGGACATAGACTACTCACCTGGGTGCCCAGATGAGTAGTTTATGCCCCAGAGGGAGGAGGGGACAGGGTAGTCCATGACACTGTGGTGGGGCAGGTCGCATTGCGGTACACCCTGTGCTGGATTCTGCGCATTCCTATGGATATCGGGGATATCTCCTGCACAGGGGTGTATCTATATTGGGTGTACAGGGTCCTGGGGGCATTTTCTTTTATTCACAATGGGGACTATAAAAAGCTATTTATCATGCTCTAAGTAGCTTAACTCATTAGAGCATGTTTGAGGATGGCATTAGCAGGTATAACTTACAGATAAAGCAATGCTGGGGATGGATATTCTGATCTCACCGAGCAGGCTGGTTGCTCTTCCCCTCCTTCCTCTAACTAATGCATCTGTGCACATGTGCTCACCGATGGCCGTGCATACGCAATAATGACACCGGTTCAGAACCCAGAACTTCATTCTGTTGCAGCTGAGATTAGCAATTGTCAAGGAGAACTCTCAATGACGTACAGTCATTGCTGGGGAAGCCTCTTAACAGATGCAATGTCTGGGCATGACTTTCATGGTAAATAGGTCTTATCGCTACAAAAATGATGCTATTGAACAAAGCAGTAATGCAGTGCTAAATAAATAGTAAATTATAAAGATTTTAGAATTCACTGAGGCTGCAAATTGAATACTTGTAGCTTGACGCTTCACTTAGAATTACATAAAATATTTATTTATTACCAGTTATTTATATAGTGCACACATATTCCGCAGCACTTTACAGAGAATATCTTACCATTCACATCTGTCCCTGCCCCAGTGGAGCTTACAATCTATATTCCCTACCACCTGCTCACACACATACACACTATGGTCAATTTTGAGTGGAGCCAATTAACCTACCAGTATCCTTATAATGTAGCAAGTAGCGGCTCCAGGCACGTGCAATCCGGTCCATCGCCCGGAGCGCCACTGTATTTGGAGGGCGCTGGAAAAGCCCACCCACCCTCCCGGCGCTATTGTAACTTCAGGGGGAGGGAGCAGAGGAGGGAATGGGCGGCAACACAGGACTGCGCTGGGCGCAGCAAAGCCTAGCGCCGGCCCTGAATGTAGCGTAAAGGAAGTTTTATTTCTTAAATGGCAGAAGTATTTATATAAAATGTGCAGGGCTGGCTCCAGGGGTCTGAGCACCCTGTGCCGGCCCGGTGCGCAGCGCCCTGCAATCGCACACGGCTTTGCCGCGTGCAATTGAAATTGGGGGGTGGCCTCATTACCATAGGCCACGCCCCCTCAGTGCCGTTATTTGGAGGCGTGCCCGCATGGCACGCCTCCGAATAACAGGCTGGGGATAAAGCTCAGTCCTCAGTGACTGGCTGGGCTTCCCCCAGCCCTCTCCTGCCAGTGAATGAATGCCGCGCTCGCCACTGCACAGCTGCGGCGGTGGGGGTCACCAAACTCCCGATTTGACCACCCGCAGGCCACTTCGACCCACGGGTGGAACAGTGGGACAATACTGTCCTGCTGAAATCGGGATTTTGGGGAGGGGTGCGCCCTCTATGGGTGGCGCCTCTGTGCGACCGCACTGGTCAAACACCACTAGAGCCGGCCCTGTTCACGTGATCTAATCATAAAGTATGTACAATGAAAAATGACATCACCAAGTATAATTTAGATTATTTAACATTTATGCACATATCAATGTGAAATGTGATGATGAGTATGAAGATTGCATTATTTCATATCTCTAGTCTGTCTTAAAATGTGGCTGAATTATTACAAGACATTGGAAACACACTTGTATGCTGACATAGGAAGATTGGAAACAGACTAGGAACAATGGGAATATTATAACCTTTAGGGTTATGTTCTGCTTATTACATACCATATAATCTTCCTTCACTAAATATAAAAGGACAGGACTTCAGAGAGAGAGAAGGAGCCCTGTAAAATGAACGCTTCTATTGAGACCTCCTCTAATGTATTGCTCACAAGAAGATGGCTAGAGTAGGTGCTGTCACTTCCCAGAATCCTCTGCAGTGTAAACATATCCTATTTGTTCTGCTGCCATATCTTGCAAGGGGTCACTACATAGCACATTCCTTTTCAAGTGTTAAAGAAATGTTTTAGTCCAGAACATAAACTGACAGGCGGCATGGGATTGAAGCATGACATTACCCAATGCCATTATACACCAACATTTTCACATAGACCTCACAGTGTTGTCAGATGGGCCTTGTACCAATATAGTATGTCTTTGTATAACTTCCCCGTAACTGTTCCAGCAATTAGCAGAGATTAGTTTCTAGTACTAAATAAAATAAATTAACCAAAGTTTAACTCATGTTGTAATTTCTCCTCCTACACAGAGGGCCGGATTCAAATAGCCTTGAAGAAGTGCACAGGCCTATTCATTTACAACCCGTAATAAGCCCGCAGGCTACACCTAGCACGGATTTCTGTTCACCTCCTCCTGAAACTTAAACAGAAATCTGTGCATTGTAATATATCGCAGCCGCTGCTAACGTATTAACCCAAGCCCTTTTCATCGCTTGGTTGAGCATTGAGCGTTATTGAATCCAGGCCCACCAAGAGCCGTGGCGGGCCCCGGTAATAGGGGGCGTGGCCTAATCGGGGAGGAGTGGCTACGCCCCCTAGCCGAGAAAAAAAAAAGAATAACGGCGCTGCGCGCTGGGGAGGGGGGGCGCTCTGAGCTGTGTGCTGGGCTGCTGTGAGGGGGGGGAGCGGTGCCGGACCCGTGCCCCCACCGGGCCCCTCAGGAAGCCCGGGCCCGGGTAATCTGTACCCGCTCCCCCCCGCTCTCGGTGCCCCTGATTGAATCCAGGGCCTATTTCAGACCCGAGCGCTCGCAAGCGGGTCGATGTTAGCCCAGTGCTCATGCGCGAGACCCGGATAGCGATGGGCAAGCCGTCGCTATGGGTCTCGCTACAAAGGGGGCGTGCTGTCGATGGTGAGTGACAGCACGCCCCCTTTGGTGGGCGTGCCGGGGGCATGGCTGGCCAGATGGAGGCGTTCCCATGGGGCTGGCCCCACTGACATCACAAGTGATGTCAGTGGGAGTGCTTTCAGCTCTGATAGAGCCACTCCAGGGCTTGCAGCAACGAGACCCTACCACAAGGGTCTCGTCGCAAGCCTAATGGTCGCGATGGTCTTGACCATCGCGACCATCTTCATGGTCACCCACAGCTATACAAGCGGCCAGGAGGCCACTCTAAAAATTCGGAGGGACGGCCCTGATTCAGAGCGAGCGCTCTGTCAGAGTGTCCGGCTTTGAATCAGGGCCCCAGTCCATAGAGTGTTTCATTACTTAGGTCCTACAGTACATTTCTGCATTGAAATAATAGCCGTCGTGGAGCAGCAAAAGTGTACTTGCAAAATACAGAGTAGATACACCTAGGTTTCAGAACAATATTTTTTCATTGTTCATCTCTTTCAAATCACACATTCAGCACCTCTTACAGTCCTGCCATTTCCATCTCAAAAATATTTTCAAGATTAGACCCTTTTTCACCCAGGATGCAATTAAAACCCTCATCCACTCACTCGACATCTCCAGATTGGAATACTGTAATACCTCCTATCAGGCCTCCCTGACTCCCACCTCTCTCCACTCCAATCTGTCCTCTCCAAATGTTCTACATCTGCCTACCCTCCACAAGCCCTACACTGGATATCCTTCCCCTTCTGATGCCAATTCAAGGTTCCTACATTTACTTACAAAGCCCTCACCCATTCCTCTCCTATTTACATCTCTGACCTCATCTCCCTTCACACTCTCGTCCGCCCTCTTCACTCAACAAATGCATGCCGCCTCTCCTGCCAACTGATTACTTCCTCTTACTCCTGCCTCCAAGATTTTGCCTGTGCTGTTCCTTACCTCTGGAACTCTTTCCCCCTCCTTATTAGACTTTCCACCTCTCTACAAATCTTCAAACGGGCTCTCAAGACCCACTACTTGATCAAGGCTCTCATCCTAACCCGCTTCTACATGCTCCTTCCTCCCTGTCTACTCCATCTGTGTCATGCATATTTGTCTGCCAATCCCCATTAGAATGTAAGCTCTTACAAGCAGGGCCCTCTACCCTCTTGTGCTTCTCCTTACTTATACCTTCATCTACTCCTCACTCCCCACTTGGGCACTATCACTTGGTTGCTTATTCCCTGTTGCTTACTTGAGTATTATGATCACTAATGCAGCAATGTATATAAACCTTGCCCTGCATTGTATTGTACTGTAAGTCACGGGTTCCTTATTCACTTATTTATGTACTTTGTAAGGCGCTGCGGAACACTTGTGGCGCCATATAAACAAATAAATCATGATGATGATAATATTAATTTTACGTAGCAAAATTACTGAGATAAGACAAAAGCATACCCACCAAGGTTTGCAATTTTGGAGGAGCAGACGAAATTTGAGTGGACTGGCCTGATTTGTCAGAGGTATTCACCTGCAGCATGCACAAGTGGCAGCCACTTTGTAGGGTAAACCAATAATCATGAGAGAATGCAGTCCATTAATTCATGCCTCAGTCATGTCACTGGTTCCTATTGAATCAATAGGCTGCATTCTCATGGCAGAAAATGTCTGTCTCAAGTGAGCATAGGTGATGGTTCCAGTTTATGGCAGATCATTTCAGGGGCTGACTACAAATCCAGTGGGAGGCAGTGACCTCCTACTCTAATTGTGCTGGTTAGGTCAGCGCTGCATGGGAGGAGAGGAAGGGAGGCAAGAAACAGTCTCTCCAAGCTTTGAATAATAATCGAGTATAGTAGTTTTCGTGGATTTCCATGCAAATGGAAAACTACAATTTAGGTTCTGATTCAGAGATGGACACAAGCCAGATATTTTGCAGTTGAGAGATTATCAGTGGTCTGCATATGATTTGCACTGTACATGCGCCAAATTACATTACCATCGTCGGTCACAGCGAGTATTTGCCTGCAGTGGATTTGACAGATCAGGGGCATGTGTGGGAGGTGGCGGCTAAAACGCTTGCTAAAAATCCTGTATGCAGTCAAAATTGCTCTGGCGTCATATTCTGGCATCGGCCATTTTGCGCGGCATTAGAGTTACACCAAAATCTGATGATTGACTGATGTGCGTCCGCTGGTTGTGTCTTTGTGCACAAGCAGCGGATCTGCAATGCCGCCTTTGGGCGTCTCAATACAAATCTAGGCGGCTGACACATCTGCATATTTTCGCACATCCGCTGCATATGGGATCTCAGCTGCATTGGCATTAGCGCCCATCTCTGAATCAGGCCTTCAGAACGCAATAAGGTTCACTCTTCTGAAAGACTTGTTCCAAATACTATAAAATATAGGCAATAGTCAACAATAGTTATTATTATTATTATTATTATTATTATTATTATTTGCTTTTAGCTGTGAACTTTGGGCCTGATTCAGCAAGGATCGCAAGTGCAAGTGCAAAAACGCACGCACCCGGTTGATTGTTGCCTTCTGCGCATGCATATGCATCGCAGTGTACGTGCGCAAACCAACCACTGCGCTCGGGACTGTGATCGCAGTGACCCATCACAGAGTGATTGACAGGATGTACCGTTTGGGGGTGGTGAAGGGGGAGTGGTCTTAGAAACGCAGTGCGTTTCAATGCTGTTACAGGGGTGTGCATAAATTAGTCATAGCGTCGACAACGCAGCCTGAGCTCTAACTGCGTACATTAGCAATTTCTGGGTACGGTCTGACCTGCCTTAATTGTGCGTGAAGCTCCAATGGTACCAATGTTTTTGCAGACTTGCAAGGTATTACAGATGTGAGTAAAGGGAAGTGGGCATCTTTAGGTTGTGCTGCGGCAGCATTGTGATCGCAGTCATTTGCATAATTTCGCAGCAGAACTGAGTACCCGCTTGCTGCCGCAAACGCATCAGCGATCCTTGCTGAATCTTGCCTTTTATCTGCAAATTAGAGTTTGAGGAACACTACTTAAGTGCAGGAATCTGTAGTAATGAGATAGACAGACAGACTTAAGCCGCGTAGCCACTTGTAGACATGGAAACGACAGCACGATTACGACATTGTAATTATGCTGTCGTTTCCATCTCTAGTGATGTGCCTAGACTGAACGTTCACTTGTTCAGTCTAGGCACATCCATCATCCCCGGACATGCTGAACCAGACGAGATCGTCAGGTTTACCAGCATGTACGGGCGATGATAGATGTCGGAAACAACCAGCGGGCATGCGCATCGCTGGTCGTTTCCGACCAAAACTTGCCCGATGCATGCGCGATTTGCAAGCGGTTGCACAATAACGACGTCGTCATCGTGCAATCGCTTGGTAAAATCACTAAGTGGATACCCCCCTATACAGAGTAGATAGATACAATGGATAGATGCAGTAGATACATTGGTTTTGATAGATAGATAGATAGATAGATAGATAGATAGATAGATAGATAGATAGATAGATAGATAGATAGATAATTTAAGGAATATTTCCCCTTTAAGAAGACCTCCCCAAACTAGAGAAATGCACAAATAGTTGAGGTTTGTGTTTATATAAAGAGATCTCAGATGCATTTCAGGGCTTAGAAAGTGAAGCTTGCAGCTGACATCTCCAGAAAACATGTGCGATTGTGTAAATATCCCAACTCTCACAGAACTCCCAGAGTTAGGAAGAATCCCTGGAGCTTATTTCAGTGCAGAACATACTTCTTGCTGCTTCCTGTGCAATGTTACCACAAACATCCATCTCCCTGAGTCCTGTGTGAAAGTTGTTCAAGGGGTCTTACCCCTAGAATCCCACAGTCACAGCATCCCGCAGTACATGACACTGACCCCTGCACCAGGACATTATTATCAGAACTCATATTAGGATGGTACATTTTTATTTTATTTGTATGATTCCATTCATAATGATCAATAGCCAAATTGTGTATGGTTAATATTTACTACAGGTTCAGTTCGGTACTGTTAACCACTGCTAGAGATCCTGTAAATAACAATTTTGTTATAGTTATATGATTAATATTACAATTGTGTAATATTATATCTATTTACGTACAGTTAAATATCATTCGCTTCATCCACTTAGAAACCTCACTTTTAAGCCATCCTAGTAAACATCTGGTTTGGGTAACAGCCAGGCACAATTAGCAGGGTACCTTTGTCCTAACACCTAAGAACCAGCAGGTCACACAGCCCCTCCGGCATATCTTACTCGCCTGATTGATCAAAAAGATGTAATTAGATGCAAAATCAGT
The DNA here is from genome assembly GCA_031769625.1 of Taudactylus pleione. Classification (NCBI taxonomy): domain Eukaryota; kingdom Metazoa; phylum Chordata; class Amphibia; order Anura; family Myobatrachidae; genus Taudactylus; species Taudactylus pleione. The sequence continues at coordinate 11,098,518 of JAUIMM010000068.1, forward strand.
GACTATACAAAGGCTTCTTCAGCAAACACTGCCTCGTTAATAAATCTTTGTTCCTCATTAATTAGTCCTCACGTGGACCTTTAATCCTATTCTTATGTAAAGTCATTCATCCTAACCTGATTACTACCAACAATAAAATGCTTAATGTTGCTGCTTTTATTTTTATGACTTACGATTTAACGACACATGGAAGCTGTAACGTGATTGGATTGAAGGGGTCGTGTGACTATGGTCTGAAAATCTAATAGAGATATGCAATCAGACATCTCATCTGAGAGGAAATCAAAATGGTGAAGTCATTTGCAGATGGTTTGAACATTTTGTATTGGCCGCATATTCTGATGTGCTGTATATAAATGCAAGAAAGTAACAAAATAATACACAAAAACAAGCTAATACACTTAGGGTGGGTACATACTTGCACGATATCGGCCCGATTTGCCGTATTGGAACGACAAATCGGGCATATCGCGCAGTGTGTATGCCTGAGTGCGCGCTCCCATGTGCGCTCCTGTGCTGCACGGCCAATCACATGATATTGCATGCGGTACAGTGCTTATTAAGGATGGAACGACACATCGTTCCTTCATTCAGTAAATCTTCTAATGTGTACCGGCAATCTTGCATGGTCCGGGGAGAAGATCAATCGTCTTGACCATCGGCAAGATTTTCCGGTCGTACAGGTGTGTACCCGGCCTTAATTTAATCAGAAAATCTTAATACATTATTGGTAGAAGATACTAGCTACAGCAATTTTGGATTGTTATGCTTGCATCAGGATAGTAAATCTTAAAATCTTAAAAAAAATTAAAATCTAAAATAAAATCATTGTGCATCATAAAATATGAAAGGACTTTAAAGATCAGACTAAAACATATACCCTAGCAGAGACTAGGGGCTCGATTCTATTAAATGTGAAGTGAATAGCGCCAGGAATCAGCTCCCGGAGCTATTCAATTCATCGCGTTGCTAAGCCAGACTAAGGATTTCTTCTCGCATCCCTCCCGGGATGCGAGCAGAAATCCAACAAAAGTCCAGGCGCAATGCTGTTTTCTGCCCTTAGCGCTGGGAAAACAGCATCGCGCCGGGAAGTTTAGTCGGAGAATGCCCGTTCTCGCGACTAAAAACCCTGTTTAAGGCACGAGAATGGGCATTACCAGACCTAACAGTGCGCTGAATTGAATATCACCGGAAGCTCATTCCCGACGCTATTCACTTCGCGTTTAATTGAATCGAGCCATAGGACACAAATTAGAAAACGCAACATTTTGTCTATATAATCACAAAACATCTTATTATAAATGTATGTTAATTAACACCCTGTATCGCTACTTATCACAGCAATATAGAATGTTGTACCACAACTCTTTATCATGCCCGTATTGCTCTATGAGCCCCAGCATACACTACTAGGGTAACAACATATATGAATATTAATGGATATGCAGAATGAATACGAAATGGTTAAATGTAACAAATGAATATATGAATTCTCCAATCTGCAATCTTAACAGAATACAAGTAGTTTGTTACCTTAAGCTGAGTACACACCTTACAGATATATCTGCAGATCGAGTGATCTGCAGATGATGGTTGTTCATACACACTGAACAACCATCATCTGTCTTCTGGTTGTGGGTCCCGCTGTCCAGGGGGCGTGTCGCACCCCCCTCCCCGCGGCCTCTGCTGCAAGTGTACGGGCGGGCGGCTGACCGCCCGTACATGCAGGACGATGCCCCAAAATATCTGCAGATATATTGGGCATTGGCTGTGCAGCACAGCGGATGCGATATGTCTGTGAACGACGTATTGCTGGTACACGCTGGTCGATCAATTGATCGGCCAATCTATCTGCCAGTGTGTACCCAGCATTATACACTATTTGGTCTGTTTATCAATATGCCACTTTTTCCATTAATAAGATGCATGCGTGAGCTGACTTTTTCATTATTTACATCAGTTATTGCCATCCTGAGATGGCGAAAGCAGAACAGTAGTGTTCAATCTAATACCAATGCCGGCCGGCACAATAAAAATTGCATAATCAACAATTATATATTATTGCACCCATAAAATTCATCACGGGGATATAATCACATTAGTAATACTCAAATTTTCTGCAAATTCGCCTGGGCACAAATAATTGATTGGTCCTTGTATGTTAAGTAACTTGCAACAATAGCAATGTTAATATAGCCATATAGTGCATAAGCAGATTGATCGATCCTTATGTGTTAAAAAGTTGCAACAATAGCAGTGTTCGTGAAGCCATATAGTGCATAGGCAAATTCAGCAGTCACTTGTTAGTATGAAAGTCAGTTAGCTATAGTTAGAATGTAGCAATAATTCAGCAAGACTGTAATTCAGTGCTGTTACTATGTAACCAGTTATTCGTCTCATCGATATCCAAGCAAACTTACTACCCTCTAGTGATCCCGATGGTATCTTGCGCAGACCACCCCGGTGCAGGACAAATCTCCGGCTAGCAAATTTCGTATTGTAGTGGCGGAATTCCTTAACGCATTTTCCCGCCTATTTTCACATCAGCAGCTTAGTCAGCGGGCCACCTGCTGATCCCTCATTCAGGTGTGTACCCCACATAAGACTTCTGCATTTTATTTCAAAATATTTATATGTAGTCTTTTTTTTTTTTCTGGCAGACAGAAGTGTGCTGTGGGATTTTTTTTTTGTGTTTCTCTTTAGAATTTAGACAGCATTATGTGAGTTTGCAAATTACACACCAAATTATGCATGATCTTAAATTATACTTGCCAACATTGAAATCGTCCCTTCCGGGAGAATTCCCGGAGGCGATATGCAGCTGATCACTGAGGAGGCGCGGCCAGACTCTTCTAGTCTGAGATTTGTGTCATCATGTCCCCATCCAGCCCATTCCACCAGGAAGTGAGCAGAATGTGGGGAAAGACCTAAGGGTCTATTTACTAAGCAGTGTTAGGAGACAGAGTGAAAAGTGAGACGTCTGTGATAAGGTGCCAGCCAATCAGCTCCCAACTGTCATCTCACAGGCTGTGTTTGAAAAATGACAGTTGGGAGCTGATTGGCTGGCACCTTATCACAGACGTCTCACTTTTCACTCTGTCTCCTAACACTGCTTAGTAAATAGACCCCCTAGTCTTCCGGGAGTCTGGGACTCCACAAACACTTGTAAGCCTTAAATATGACAGACATTTTAAACCACCTAGAAGTCATAGATGTAATTATTACTATCAGTGAAGATTATTCTACGTCTAATTAATTATTGGGGCCATTTTGAAGTGGCTAATAGCAGCTGAGTCCTGGAAAATGACTGTGTAGAAGCCAGTCTGGGCTCCAGCTCGGGGAGGAGCAAGTTACTAAAGTTTTACATTAGGTTACAGTTTCACTTTATATGCAAGAACCAGACATATCTTATGCAGTCCTGTCACATAGTGGAGGCAGCCATTTTTGTGAGATGAAGAAATATTCATGAGAATGCTGTCTATCCAGGTGTGAATTTCTTTTACATAATGAAACCAGGGACTGTATAAAGGGAATGGGTATGATATACCGCCAGCCGAAGGGCCGGTGGTTCGATTCCCGTCAGCGACAGCCCGACAGGAGCAGAGTGCGATGCAGCGGAAGCCCGACAGCGCTGGAAATCCCGATCGTAGATAGGTAAGTATCCACTAATCTAACCCCCCTAACCCTAACCCTCCTTAGGGTTGCCTAACCCTAACTTTCCCCCCAAGTGCCTAACCCTAACCACCCCCTTTCCCGCTGCCTAAACCTAAGTCTCCCGGGGGGGGGTGCCTAACCCCAAGTCCCCCCCGGGGGTGCCTAACCCTCCCTCCCCCTAGCCTAACCCTCCCGGGGGGGTGCCTAACACTAGGTCCCCCCCCCGGGAGCCCTAAACCTAACCCTCCCCCACCCCGCGGCTGTCTACTCGCGGCGCCCGGCATCACTACGATCGTGATGCCGGGCGCCAGTCTCCCGGCGTCGGGGAAATGCGGGCGTCTACATCTAGACGCCCAGCATTTCACCCTTGCCGGGATAAGACAGTCGGGAAGCCGGTTGCCGGTATATAGGCAGTCGGCTTCTCGATTGCTTCCCGTATAAAGATACCTGGGTGCCTTTGGTGGCCTTCTAAAGTTGCTGCTTCTGTGAGACTGGAAGTGTGGCTGTGACATCATAGCCCTGCTCCTCACTTTCAGACCATGACTGACATGGAGGATCAGCAATCGGCATCTCCACAGGTAAGTAGCTGCCGACTGTTGACCCTCCATGTCAGCTTCCGTACAGTGTAGGTGTGCAATGTGGATATTACAAACACTGAATAAGTGACATCATGTCAATTGTTCCGTTTTTTAGATTCACCCTAAACCTTGGCACCCTAGGTATAGCCCTGAATGGTGCCAGGTCTATTCATTCATAGTTACCTGATAAAACTTTGCTTTTAAAGATATTTTGAGGACTTTTGTAAAGTGGTTCCAGGTTGTCAACTCTGCAGGCTCCCCCTCTTCCTGAAAATCACTTCTAAGCCTATACCTAATATAAGACTGTATGAAATACTTATTTATCAAATTTATGAATATATTTATCTACCATGGATTTAAGATATTTCAGAAACATTCTAATTTATGGGGCTTTCTTCCACTTTAAGGATGCATACAGATGGACATGTTATTTATTATTTTTCATTTGCAATCGAAAGTCTTTACTTCCAGCGACTGTTTCTTAACATGTTTATTTATATCTGTATATGAGTGATTTTCAGTATTCTGTTATTTTTATATCTGAGGTGTCAAAGCACTCCAAATACATTGACAAATCACATAGTCCATCTGGATGTACTGTAAGCGAGGTAATATGGATCAGATGAAAATTCTACACAGGAGATTAAAATTGAAAGGTGAATATACAGTACTTGAGAACATCTGTGTTTGAAATGGTAATTAGAGACATCACCTACCCCAAGTTCCTACTTAGAGCTTTATTACTGAGGTCCTCTGTCTACAAGGGGATCTATTTGCATATGAATAGGACAGTCTCTGAGTGACCCTCTCAGGACATCACAAAGAAATACCAATTCTTAATCATGCATTGACCAACAAACAGCAATCCAAGGTTGAATGAGAGAAGGAAGTCTTGATTTTAATGGAAGATATTCACAAATGTGCAGTTTCCTGTCTTCCCTGCTCTGTGTATCTCTCCCACTGGTGTCATCAGCACTGCAGGACAATTAATAAGAGCCAGATGTCCAACAGTCAGGATGCAGAATAGATGGGATTGCAGCACCACACTGTAGAACATTAATCCGGTAACCCGTGGCCACAAACATCATATATTTTCTTGTGCAGCCCATTGTAATGTGTATTCGCACACTGCAACTCATGCAACAAGATGTTCTATTTGTTAGTTTATTATGCACTTGATTCATCAAAGCCAATATAATGTTTTTGTTATTGGGTGTAAGATATTTGTGCAATGGGCATACTGTTATTAAAAACAATTTAAGGCATAATATACAGAATATATATCTTCTCTTCATACCAACAATACAGCCCTTGGAACCAAATAATGTTCCTCTCACAAGCACTGAACATACAACATGAGGACCAGTTTTTGTTTATGACCAATGAGTTAATTCTTATGTCCTTGTTTGAGGAATACATGTTTTGCTGTTTCATGATCTTGTATGCTGTTTTATGAATGATGTTTTCTACAGTATGTAGTCATTCCCACTTCATATAGGAGACACAGAAGTTTTACAAGCTAAACTACCATGATGGAGGATTTCCCATACAATAGCTTTAATAAAAATCCCCCTTAGCATTTAAGCTTGTTAAACTTCTGCATGCTCTGTATGAAGTGGGAGAGACCATATAGAAACCATCATTCATAAGACAGCAATGACCCATGCAAGGGCCGCCATGCAGTATGCGCTTCAATGCCGAACACTGTACCAATGGAGCTTTCACTTTGCTTCCAGGTATTCGCCAGGTCAGAACTTTCCCTGCGCTCCAACTTTGATAAATGCAAGCAGTCATTTTCTATTCAGTTGTTAGTAAATATGCCCCCATATGCTGATGTTATCATGCAAATAATCTAATTAATACAGGATTTTCTTCCCACTTAATTACTGGCATATGGCCTTAGTTATGAAGAATGAATCAAACACTTGTACTATCATACAAATAGAATGTGTTCACCCTTTCTATTCAGTGAATAAATACAATGTTTCTTGCCTTTCCCATTAAAGTGAGTGGTAGTAAAAGGGGTTTTCAGTCTCAGGGTTGTTGTCTATTGAATTGTTTCTTGTTGTATTAGATAAATTGGCCCATAAAGACCTTTTGGTACAGCAGCAATGTGCCCTGCTCTACTGATTGCATTAACAGGTGGAGACCGGTCCAAGTCACCTGAGGTCACTGCAGCTCACACACTGACAACGCAAGTGGCCAAACACAGCAAGTGTCAGGTGAGAAGATCTGTACGCAACAGTTGTGTCACTGTTAATAGCTGGTGGTGTCATTAATGACAGACCAATGTACCTTTCTCTCGACAGCTTAATAAAATGCTTAAAAGTCACAGGGTCGGGTGTCACTTCTTGTGACAAATTAACACCTCTAAAACTCCTAAAGTTATTATAGAAAGTACCAGGACATAAGGGTAGTATAATACAACACTCCCTGACAATAATTGTGTCCAGAAACCATGTATTTTTGTTAATGCTTTCACAGCCAGAAATTAATTGAAAATATATGTCAACATCTCATTTGTCTGATTTGATACCACAATAAAAGTTCCTTATGGTAACACAGCTTTGAACCTTTTAGCAGACTTCACTTGTTTTCACTAAATACACTTTATCAACTCGTCCTGAACATTTTTGTTGTCAGTCTATAGTGCTGCAGTAACAATGGCTTCCTGCCCTAGTAAATACACAACTTAATTTATGATGCCTGAGGGGTGAATAGGAAGCTTTCCACAAGATCACAAAGTCTAGTTGAAAGAGGGAGTGTAGAGGCCCCAATATACAAAAGGGTTTCACAAGTAAGTGCCAGAAAATATAAGTAAGGCACTAAAGAGACAAACAAAGACTATGGTAATGGTTGTGGCTGTATAAGTAGAAAAGATTACCATCAGATGTGTTAGGTACTAGCTTATAATGTAATCTATCATTTTTATCTGTACACAAAACAATATAGATTGTACAAAAAAAATATGTTAAATGTATGCATGACCAGAAAATGGTGAGCTAGGAAAGCAAATGTCAATTTAATGGGCTTATATAACCAGGTGATTATACAGGGATATATCTGATTTGCCGCCTCTCCCATGATGGCCAGAGGAGTTCCTGAAAATAGGGCGCCCCCCCCCCTCCCCTTCAAGAGCGTGCAATATCTCGGCAGAGCCGTAACTAGGCTTATTGGTGCCCTGTGCCAGAATAAGCATTGCCCCCCCCCCCCCTATTTTTCAAATAGGGACATAAAACGCACACCCGAAAAAGGGCGTTCTCTGTTCGGAGGCCAACGGAGGAAACTCCCTCATACCCTCCAGGCAGCCGTCCCCTTAAGAGTTATAGTTTGCAGTCCGGGTGGCCGATGACGCGATTTGTGCTGAATCGCATCATTGTAGCAACGTCCCCTGCTTTACAATACCTCGAAATCTGGGCATTGTATAGCAGGGGTGGGGGCGCAATGATGCGATCGTGCCACCCCTACCCCCACACTACTCACCATTGCCGCCACCACGTCCCCTGCAATTCCGACCTGGCTGCCCCCTCTTTGAGGGGGGCAGCAAGAATGTTGACATGTATGGGATATATATTATCCATCACCTGCACACAATGGAAACAGACATGTGGCCTGTGCGTAGGAACAAGTGACATCACTGTGGTATTGTGCCTTATGCCTTTAAAGATGTCAGCTCCTGATGTATAGATTGGCTAAAGATAGCCCCAAAAATGGATGCCTTGTTGATAACTTCAATTTAATAGCATGGTGCAAAGAGCAATAATGTGTTGTAACCCATATCAATTTATCAGATATCATTTAGCAGTCAAGTATACACATACTGTGATTAACCTTCTTGACATAGTATTTTTGTTGCAACTGTGCACACACAAATGAAAGTTAATATTTCATATAGCATACATGTTCTACTTGTACCAATAATGCTAGGTACTTTCTGTGTGACCCCCAGGCGAATCACTCGCTCCGTATCATAAGAATCACAGTAACATGCTTGCCCTGCCATACGTAAGGCTGTACAAAAATAAATGGCTGCCTTCTTATGAGACTGATTGCTGTAAAATCAGATCACACAGAGTAACTGATATTACAATTCACATCCTCAAATCCTGGGAAAGGGTGTTCCTTCAGCTAATGATCTAGTAATAGTTTCCAGCTGTGCTGGCTTCCCACGTCCACCTGGTACAGTGTAGAGAGAGTGAGATCACCTCATGTAGACCACGGGCATTTAAATATGACAGCTGGATATGTACAACACATGTTACATTATAGAATACGCCCAATGCACACTGTCATAACACAATAATTTTTCGAATTTTGTAGAACTACTAGGCGTGGGATCTGTTAACATTAAATTAGAAACTTTTAAATCAGGGGAAAACCTCTTGTAACTTTCAAGCTGTTGTAGAACTACAAGTTCCAGTATGCCCTGCCAGCCACACAGTTTTATAGCTCCCAGTTGTCTTCATTGATCTGATAGTAAACATACAGTTACACTGCTATGGTAAAGCATACTGGCAGTGAATGCTGGAACTTGTAGTTCAACTATAGCTGGAGAGCACCAGGTTTCCTTTCCCTGATTTATCAAATATACTAGATGATTAGCAATGCTGTTATGGTAAGGTATGCTGGGATTTGTAGTTCCATTGCAGCTTGGAACCTCAAGGTGCTTACCTCTAATTCAGAAACTAAACCAGATGACTAGCAATGCAGTTATGTTTGTTTTGTGTACCACATATACGAGGGAATGTCACAGTGCAACCGTACAAATTTTATTTGTGATGTATTAGTGCAAAAAAAAATCAATTGTTTGCTCAGTTGGGCAGGGAAAGCATGCCTGAAAAATGATTGATAAATATAAAGCTCTGCATTAATGTTAGTCTACCACATACAGGAACAGACATTGGCAAGGACATTAATGAGTTATAAGCTGCTTCTAGTGTCACCATCACCCTCTACCAATTACTCATGTCAGCAAACATGGATGTCACATTTCTCACAGGAGCTCAGCTGTGTATATAAGTTACAAAAATCATCTGAATTGCATTTCCCTTTTCTCAGTAATTTTCTGCTAGGATTCCCATCAAATAGTTTGGATGACCTTTTCCCTCTTGCAAAAAAATGCCAAGTATTTAGGACCCCATGTAAACATTTCCAAGGTTCTATTGCACAACTTACAATAAATTAGAAGAATAAAAATACAATGTGGCTTATTTTATTAAGTATATTCTGCATAATATTTACAACGCCTTTGTCGGCAGGAATATAAATAATAATGTATAACACCATCCTTCCTACAAGAAGTCATTAAATGTTATGGCTTTAAACCTTTTAAAAAAAAAAAAAATTGAAAAATAAAATTAAATAGAAAAAGAAACTTAAAATGGAAAGAAAAGTGGGTTTAATTTGTAATTAACTTAACATTTGAACTAATACTGTCCTTAAAGTTTTTTTATATGTTACACTATTAAATACAGGATAGATTGGTAAGACCAGTACATTACAAATTATTATACTACAGTTGCATTACATAAATCTCGGCTTTACTAGCTTACAAAAAACTTTTCAAGTCAGAATTGCACAGAGTTTGAATAGGCAGGTAATAAAATATCAGTACTTACAGTAACCTTCATCCTGTATCCAGTGATTTAATAGTCCATGCCAGAGGGATTGAAATAGTATCCAGTAACAGAGAGCCCCCTGAGTTCTCAGTGTGAGATTCTGGGAAGTATTCCCTACCCAGCTACTGCTTGTTCCTAACTGAGACTTAGTTAAAGATGAATGGGATAGAATTCACAATAGCCACACCTCCTGTTTCCTATTGGCACAGGGTATTATTGTAATGCAGATCAAAGAGGTTGGCTCTGGGCATGCCTAGGGTGTCACTGCTCACAAGCTACAACTAATCTTAACTGCACTTTGTTTTACTTTAAAAATATACAATTACTTTACAAACTAAAGGCATTGATTTGTCCTACTTGTTCAGGCGCTGATAGAAATCTTTGTGTTTATATTTTTATTTTGACTGATATCACTAGTTATCAACAGCTGCAGACACCCAAGTATGCCTGTGGCCGCACACCTTAGTAAGAAATGATATCCAATGACTGATAACAAAGCATTGCAAAGTAATATATTAATGGTACTGCACTTAACAATGCAAAAATCAGTCTGTTTTGGCTGAAATAATATCAACACACTTGTATATAGTAAAGAAAGTCAAATTTATTCAATTTTCCCGGCAGTTTGCGCATGCGCAGTAGGTAAATAGCTGGGAGAATGGCAGCTGCGCCATTTTCCCGGTGACCTGCGCGACTATGGGCACAGACTAGTGCCCAGAGTCTGCTGCTGCGGCATGCGATCAGTGCGCTGCCGGTCGCCAGAGAGACAGGAGGTGGCCTCCTCCTCCACTTAATACGCCCCTGGCTACAATCAAATTGGATATACTGTATAATAAAAGCTGCCTCCGGCAATATAGCTCAACCTCCGTATGCTGTATAATGGAGGGAAACTGCTTTCAGCTACTGTATAAACGGATTACCACAGTCTGGATGATTTAGAATCAATATTCATACAGTGCATAGCTGCCTTCAGTGGCTGCAATTGTGCTATCTGGGGGAGGAAGGCCACCTGCAGCTACAATCAGCACACCGCACCTTACTATGCTATATCCATACTTCCATTCTGGGTTTATCGCTGGTCAACTCACGTATCCTTTGGGCATTTAAAATGGCAAGTCCTTCCTCTAACATGTTTCACTCCACAGGGGGTTTTTTCAAGCGAAAGGTATTACAAATTATTGGAAACGAAGGACATCAATTAAACATTTAATTGATCTCTCACCTCATATCTAAATAAATCATACTTGCCTACATTTTCAGTCTCCTTCAGGAGCAGCCCAGAGGAGAGATGCACGCTGACTTGAGGTGGGGCAGAGCCCGGCCATAGATGTCATTAAGCCCCGCCCCCTCATGGGAAATAGAATTGTGGGTTAGTCGAGAGGGGGTGGAGCCAATATGATGTAATTTTCTCAGAAACATATTGGCTCCGCCCCTTTGCGATTCGCAGGATTATCCTCACCATAGTGCCCACTTCACTAGGAAGTGGGTAAGATGTGGGAGGGCTGCCTACTCTTCCCGGGGGTGCGGGGAAAAGCCGTAACTTCCGGCAGAGTAGGCAGGTATGAAATAATATGACTAAATTGTAAATGACAAGTAAACAAAAAGTATATAGAATATAATATCATACAACTTAGATTGCAAGCTCTGCTGATCAAAGTCCTGCCTGCATATTTTTGCAATATTGTAGAAAATTCTAAATACACAGGAACACTCATCATGATTAAAAACACTAAGGGCTCGATCAAATTAAGTGTGAAGGGAACTTTCCACTCCGCACTCAGGGGCGTATCTGTAATGGGTGCAGAGTGTGCCCCCAGGAAAATGGCACTAAGCCAGAATCGCCTGCACCCAGTGCACCGCAGGAGAGAGGAGGGGATGCGAACTGAATCTGCACTCAGGCCCCCTCCTCTCTTAAAATGCCCCTGCCCGCACTCACACATTTTTGCTTGCAGCCCTATGAGGCTGCAAACAGAAATGGGTGAGTCAGGAGGTACCATGAAGTCTATTAGGAGAAGAACTTGAAAGAAAGTGAAACCATTATGAACATATCTCTGCATGAGTGATTGTGAGTAAGGGTACGCCCTATTTACTCTCTCGTTATGACTACAAATGACCAGATATTTCCGCTGAATAACTTGTGTGAGACAAGGAATTTCCCTGTGTAAAGATACCTATTTGAGAGTTTTTCTCTATTTAACAGAGTGAGTATGGTACAATAAAAATTCCCTATGTGGAAACGTATCTCTGTATACAACATACTACACTATTAGTCCCTCACTGTTTTCTTTCTCGTCCCTCTCTGAGGATTACCGCACAGAAGAGATTATACTCGGGAGAAAAGTATTGGACACGTAAAAGATTTACATTTCCTTTCTGTTTAAGACTATCCATATTTTGATACCAAGACGAACATTGGGAACTATTTATTTCGATTGAAACTATAACCACATATTTGGATGATCATTGTACATTGTTTATCGTGTGTCATTTACTTTGTATCTATTTGGAGAGCGCAGGTAGGGGTTATCATATTTTGTTTATTGGTTCTAGTTATGTTGTGATGACCCACCTTTGATTTCCTCTATTGCAGCTACCGGAGTGCGCAGAAATCCTCTATATATTGTCTGTTATATTATTGATAAAATGGTTAGCATTACTACCTCACGGCACTGAGGTCATGGGTTTGATTTCCACCACAGCCCTGACTGTGTGGAGTTTGTATTTTCTCCCTGTGCTTGCATGGGTTTCCCCCAGATACTCCAGTTTCCTCCCACATTCCAAAAATATACAGGTATAAAATTAACCCTAGTGTGTATGTATGCACGTGGGGTAGGGAATTTAGATTGTAAGCTACATGGAGAAGGACTGATGTGAATGGCCACATATTCCATGTAGAATGCTGCATAAAATGTGCACACTATATAAATATTTTTGTGTGTATATATATATATATATATATATATATATATGTTCAATCTCTGAGTATTATAAAGGAGCAAAACATATTCTTTTTTATGTCATTTATTATGTCAACTGAGATGGGTACATGGCATCGCAAGTCATGTTGCAATAGATGCATCACCGCCATTAAGTGATGGCTATCTTCAAATGGCCATCCCTATGGTACATATTTTCATTGGCCAATTTAAAATAGCCGCTGAACGTGGAGTCTATGGGCAAAATTTACTAGGCGACAGTTTGGTGGCGGTTTTGCTATCCGCAGATTTACTAAGGCCAAGACCGCTGCAAAACCACCGTCAAACACATTTTTAGAATAAAATAGAACAGGAATAAAGCTAAAATTACTAGTCAGTGGTTTTGTTGTCATTTAGATACCGCCGTCAAACCACCACTAAACCACCAGGGTTTAGAACCCGCCGTCAAACCACCACCAAACCTCCAGGTTTTAGAACCCGCTTCTTAGTAAATTTTGCCCTATGTGTGGGATAACCATCCAGTGCCCTAACAGGGCTTTATGCAGCCCTGTTCCGCCCCCACCCCATAAACACCTGATGTCATGCTGTCACTTAGGGGGCAAGGCCATCAGCTCCGGTAGGTAGAGCATTGCCCGGGCTGTCCTAAGGGCACTCTGTACAGCTCCACAGGCCATGATCAGAAGCTGCAGTGTAGCATCTCAAACCCCTGTTTTTTGTGTTTTTAAAATCTTTGGTCAGGGCTGAAACACTAACCAGGGACCTCTGGGAAAAGGGCAGTGGCGTAACTACTGCCCCCGCGGTGGCTTGGAGGCGCTAGGTAGCTTGGGGGCGACGCACCCGCTGAGTGTGTTACCAGCGGGCGCCCGGCTCCTATTCAGACCCCCAGCGGCAGCCGGAGGACGGAGCTCCCTCCATCTTCCGGGTCCCGCAGGGCACTATGGGAGTGATGTAATGACGTCACTCCCATAGTGCCGAGGAGCGGACGCCGGGGTATGGACGGCAGCAGCACTGGAGCGGGGATAAAGGTAAGTGTTTGTGTTTTTTTCTTTTGTGTGTGTGTGTGTTTGTTTGTGTGCGCGCGGAGGGGGGGAGCAACTACAGGCGGCTAACTACTAGAAGGGGCACTACAGGGGCTAACTACTAGAAGGGGCACTACAGGGGGCCCTGCATAATGGGCACTACTACAGGGTGCCCTGCATAATGGGCACTACTACAGGGGGCACTACTTTAATGGGCACTACTACAGGGGGCCCTGCATAATGGGCACTACTACAGGGGGCATTGCATAAGGGGCACTACTACAGGGGACAGTGCATAATGGGCACTACTACAGGGGACATTGCATAAGGGGCACTACTACAGGGGACATTACATAATGGGCACTACTACAGGGGACATTGCAAAAGGGGCACTACTACAGGGGACATTGCAAAAGGGGCACTACTACAGGGAGCATTGCATAAGGGGCACTAGTATAGGGGGCATTGCAATTTGGGGCACAACTACAGGGGGCAATGTATAAGGGGCACTAATTTGATACAAAGTTTACACGTTATAAACTATGTTCCCAATAATCTGATTCTACACGGACATAAAAACTGTGCAACCTGTCTTGAGCTGAGGTGACGGACTGGCAGGAGCAGAAAGGAGGGTTGGTGAAGTAGATCTGTCAGGGTGGGATGTAATGGGCATTACTGTTTGGCATAATGTGTATTTGGCATTACTGTGTGCACCCGGCACTTGGGATCCCAGCGGTCGGCATCCTGACAGGGTTAGGATACCGACACTTGTTTGTCAGTAACCTACCCGTCTTCCTAACCCTACCACTCCGATGCCTAAACCTAACCCCCCCCCAGTGCCTAAACCTAACCCTCCCCCCTTAGTGCCTAACCCTAACCTCTAACCCTCCACCTAAACCCAGTACTTACCGTCGGGATGCTGAAGGTCGTGATGCTTGCGCTGGGATTCTGACAGGTGTCGGGATTCCGGTACCGGCATTCTAAGCGCCGGCATCCCAACTGTCGGGATTTTGACCGGATCCCTTATAACGTATGTCACTGTTTTGTTTTTTTTGTGTAAAATGTGCATTTGTTTCTAATCTACCACTTAACACTGCATAAATAGTTTTTTTTATATACTTCATTTACCTAACTATTCACTGTCCAATCATAAAAATTATACAAACTTAATTAAACCAGTGTCTTGTAAGGCACATGAGTACTTGTCAAGCAGATTAGTGTATTAAAGTAATATTCTGTATGGTGGTACTTCAAATCACTTACAGAAGTGCCAGGTGATGGAGGAGATTAGCCTGTTTATGTTGTGAGTGACTCACCCTGGGGCTAAGGTATTTGTCTATAAATAAACTTCTTACGCCTGTTCAGGTCACTCATTCTCACTTATTATAACTTCCCTGATGTGTCATACAGAAAGTGAGGTGAGTGGGCAGATTATTTTCAAGGGAGTAAGAGGGCAAGAAAATATTTCCAATATGCATTATGTGGTACTTAACCTTAAGGCCTGTATTCAATTAGTTTAGCACCCGCGATACTTTTTTGCCTGCCGGACTTGTCGCCTACATCCCGTATTTTAGCCGCGGAAACTTATCATGCGCGCACCCGTGATTCGCCCTATTCATTTCCAAAAGAAGCAAAAACGCAACACAGCACATGCAAACCAGGCGAAAAGTGCTGACGGAATTGGGGAAATCAGCCTGATATCTCCTAAAAGATGCACTAACATTGGGGATCAATGTACATGCCCCCAAATATCCCTAATAGAGCTATTTGGGGTACTTAAGGTGTTAATATCTTCTAATGAGCGTCTTTGCACTAGTGGTGAAGAATAGCATTAAGCAGTTTTTTGGGGAGAAAATAAGTAGTCCTGTCAAATTTTGGGTACTTGAAAATGGGAGCAAGCATGGTTTAAAGTTGCTAAAGTAAAGTTAAAAAAAAAACGTAAAAAATGCACCTGAAGCAAGCACCTGCAATCAAAAAAACACCTCACCCCTACTTGCAGACACCCAAAAGTCTATTATGCTAGTTTTTAAGTTTGTACCCCCACTTTGCACTTTTTCACCACCGTTTTAAAAGTGCTTTTTTTGGGGTGTTCCTCAATTTTTTAAAGGTTTTTTTTATGCAGTTATCCCTTGGGGGACTGTCCCAAGGGTGCTAAGTGGTTTCCCCACCTTTGCACCCCAAAATAACGATTTTGCACTTTTTTTCTCCACCTATTCAGAGGCGAATCTTTTCCGCCTATTACATTGTATTGCGTTTTCGCGTACGCAAAATGTGCTTGCAGTTGAATACGGAGATAAGTTTCCGCCTGGAGAAAAGTCGCAATCAGCGATACTTTTTCGCGGATTCCGACTTTTCGCAGCTAATTGAATACAGGCCTTTAGTGTTAGTCATGTTATCCTATAGATTGTAAGCCTATTCGATAATGCAATGTTTTATTACTGTTTTGCTCCCAGATGTACAGTAAAGTGTAATGGAATATGCCAGAGCCATATAAATATAAGAAGGGAATAATTCTGAAAAATATATTCAGTAATACACACCTTCATACACCTCGTCAAGCTTTCAGATAGTTCACTATATACAGTTGCAAATATAATAAAGCACTGAAACACATGTTAATATATAGAGACAATGTTTTATACATTTCATGTCAGTCACCTTTGTAAGCAAATGGAAGACTGTTATCGTACAGGTCTACACATTATTAGTCTAAACAGAAGTACAGTTTGAAATGAAAGAGGGAAGGGGGACTTTGGTTGCAAATGACCGCATATTCATTTGGGGTATGCCAAAATCCAGTTGGCTGAACTGCACCAATAAAATCATTTTAAATAATGGAATTTCATCCTGCCAACAAAATGTAATACACAAATAAACATAGCTGGGGGCACAAATATAACCACTACCTCTCCTAATACACTAATGCACTCACATGTCTGTCTGGTATTACACAACACACAGATCAATGGGTGTTATCACCCTCTTTGGCCTGGACCTTTAAATTATTCCCAATAAACAAAGGCTTGTGAATGGATTGAGACACAGATGAGTCCCCACTGGACTTGTGTGACAGATGGTTTAAGGTTGAACTTTGGAGTGATTTGCAATGTTGGTGCTGGCTGTCGTAGATATGCACATTCATTTATTTATCTAGTGACCTGTACCGTATCACAGCGCAGTGATAACAAACAGTTGCGCATTCATTAGCAAGCTGTCGCACAAGGTGGATGCTCTTATAAAAGCTAAACATATTTTTGCAAGCCAGGTGAGAAATGTATCTGTACTGATACCCTAGTTACACCACTGGATATAAATATGTATTAGGAACCCTGGGCAAGATGAAAAATGGAGGCCCCCCCTCCAATTGTGCATGCGAAAAATGGGTGTGGTCACATGCCACAAGGGGCGTGGCCACTAAAAAATGGGGCATGTCAACATGACACACACCCCTTTCTCATCACTCTGGGAACATTCCTTTCCATTCCATATGCACCTTAATGTCCGCAGTAGTAGTGCCCCTCTTGCAATGTCCCCAGTAGCAGTTCCCCATGTAGTAGTGCTATTTACACAGTGCCCTCAGTAGTGCACCCTTATACAGTGCCCCTTATGAAGTGCCCCCAGTAGTTCACTCTATACTGTGCCCCATGTAGTGGTCCCCCTTATGCAGGCCCCCAATAGTGCCCCTTGTACAGTACCCCCAGTATGCAGTGTCCCCAGTAGTGGTTCCTCTTATGCAGGCCCCCAGTATTGCCCCTTATACAGTGCCACCAGTAGTGGTCCCCCTTATGCAGGCCCCCGATAGTGATCCCCCTTATGCAGTGCCCCCCCATAATGGTCCTTCCTATTCAGTGCCCCCAGTAGTGATACAGTGCCCCCGGTGTTATAAAGGCCATTACTGTGTGTGGCATAATGTGTTATAAAGGCCATTACTGTGTGTGGCATAATGAGTTATAAAGGGCATTACTGCGTGTGGCATAATGTGTTATACAGGGCATTACTACATGTGGCATAATGTCTTATAAAGGGCATTACTGTGTAAGGTGCATTACCGCACATGGCAATTATTCGCCATGAGGGGAGAGCTTGGGGGAAGCCCAGCACCTTCGTAAGTGCTGGGCACGCCCCACAGTGTGATGAATTGGGGGTGTTCCGCAAGGACACACCCCCTTTCTGAAAGCGCTCGCGCTTTCAGCACGTGCAGAGGAACGCCATCTAAGGAGATAAGGAGCCAGGGGTGCAGCGAGATGGTAATCTGCACTTGAGTCGCTGAGTTGGAGAAGTATCTCACAGTATCACGCAGCTAAGCTGTGGACAATATTGCAATGTCGAGTACTGTGTGCAGGCAGAAACCTTATATACCCCATGGAGAGCAGGTATTGGCTGCAGGTGTCAGGTGATAACATACTGGAGTCCTGTTGGTGAATGGACAATCACCTGATTCAGGCTGTCATGGTTGCGCCCAGCAGCCAGCACTGGAGGGAATGGTGCATGTGGAAGCCAGCGACTATGTTGGGCGCCGCAAGTAGAGACAGCCGCCGTGGCTGGATGAAAGTCTCACTGAGCCCCAGGAGGTCTGCCACAGAGCTGGAGCATGGAGTGAGGAAGCAAGTAAGTAGGCTGGCGGCTGCACAGAATAGTGCGATTTATGACACGTGCCTCCTCCTCTCTTAAACCTCCCCTGTTTAAGATACATAGCTAGCTGTATATCTCATATTTAGTTATCTATCAGTTAGACATATGATTGATAGATAGATAGACAGATTGATATGTGACAGTTAACATGGGGAGTGTAGTTTTTATATTCTTAAGTTTGTAAGCCTTCTTTTTGCAATGTTTGATTGCTGAATTACAGTTTCATACCCTTATTACATTTGATAATTTCATATTTTGGGGATGAACATTTTTATAGTTGCCTATATATTTATTATTGAAGGACCCTGTTGCATTTAGACCTAAATGAATATACAGGACTAATCCAAGAACAAATAATGTATTAAAATAAAAATGCTCATAAATTGCTGTAAAAGTAATGTCACATAAGTAATGCTATCTAAAGCACTAACACAGCATTCAAAGCACACTTGGAGCCAACTCTTGTAGATCATATTATCATTAGGTTTGAGTCTTATGGTGCATACACTCGGTCAGATTTTTCCTTCAGATCTGAACGATAACGATTTAAAAATCGTTCAGTCGTTCATATCTGAAGGAAAATCTGACATATCTGACATGCCTGAACGATGGACGATGAACGATGTGCGTTCCCATTTGTCAGATAACGATATCTGACATCTGATGTGTTTGCAGTCAGACTTGGACGATTCCATTCATTTTAATGCAGTCAAAAATCGTTCAATCGTTCAAATCGTTCAAAACTTTGGTAAAATCGTTCAAATCGTTCAATCGTTCATCTGACAAATCTGACCGTGTGTATGCTCCATTACTATGTTTCAGTGCTTTATTGATTAAATGTTTCAGTTACGGGTCATTTTTTGTAAAGGATGTGTCAGTGGTGGTGAGAAGAAGATGACACAGCTGCTACCTCTCAGATACCTGACGGACATTACAGTCACTAAAAAAGAAAAACTAAATGCAGCATATAGACACCTTCTGCAGACTGTAAAATTAATACATTAAATAGCAGCATCTTACTTTTCTTGGAATTATCATCCCTATCTGAACTTCTTACAGCATGAGAACTAATTGAATTAAATATCACTAAATGCATGCATGTCCTGCTTTACATGGCTGATCCTTAACTTCTTAGACCTAGACAAGAGCCCTCTTGATAGCGCCTTTCTCTTCTGGTTGCAAATTGTAACTAGAGTTGGCCATAGACCATTCATGGTTAGCAACCATCAATGTTTTCCTTAGAAGGAATGGTTTTATCATCGATGGGGCAGGTCCCTTTGCTTTTCTGTATTACGCATACGCAGCCACAGTCTCATTCATTTGCACATGTGCACACCTGATCCACAGATGGCATAGCCATCAATGGTTTCCTTCTGATGGTCAAAAACCACCAACCATTGATGGTTAACCCATTAATTGACAACCCTAATTGACACAAGTCACAAATATTTTCCTAAACTGATCTTGATAGCCTATCTTGAGCAACCGTTGTTTGTTTTTCAGTTGCTTGGCAACAGGTTTTGTGTCCACAATGCCACGCAGGGGGTATCATATAATCCGACCATTACCCTGTCTCTCACATTGCTGTCTATTCCCAGCTCAACACAGGCGCATGGCTGATGATTGACAGTAACTGCTATAGACATTCCTGGAATGTTAGGGTGATCAAGCTTCTAATTTCCAGGAATCCCCTCTGACACAAGTCTCTAGCCAGGATCATTCTTACCGAACTTGAAATGACGCAAATGAGCATAATAAAATAGAATGTTAACTGCACTTTTAACAAATACTCTTACAAGGCAATTTTAAGCAGTAAGAAGTACGTATTATTGTTATTCCGAAAGAGCAGTGTGCACTTGTTAGAAACTTATATTAGAGCATGAATGGGAAACTCGTTGTTCCCCAGCCATTATCGAATTGCAAACCCCTGTTTGCTGGAGAGTTTCTGGTTGACTTAGCCCATATTAATGTTAATGTTTGAGTAAGAATACAAGGCTTTAGTAATATGCAGTTAGAATAAGCACTAGCACAAATAA
This sequence comes from Taudactylus pleione, assembly GCA_031769625.1. Lineage (NCBI taxonomy): Eukaryota > Metazoa > Chordata > Amphibia > Anura > Myobatrachidae > Taudactylus > Taudactylus pleione. The sequence continues at coordinate 11,118,991 of JAUIMM010000068.1, forward strand.
ATAATTTGCTTCAAATGTATGTAAGTCACTGCCCTCTGATCTGTGTATCCGTCTCTGGGTTCTATAGGCGTGATTCAGAGATGGACACAATGCGCCTCAATACAAATTCCAGCGGCTATGACATTTGCATATTTTTGCACAGCCGCTGGGTACAAATTCGAAGCTATGGCGACATTAGCGTCCATCTCTGAATCAGGCCCTATGTTCCGCAGACAGTCTCAAAAAGCATAACACTTTGCTGCATAAAAAAAGATTAGCAGTGTCACAGATCCCTTATTGCAAGGTCAAGGGGCCATTTAGTACTGCATGGCTAAGGTGCCAGATCTGAGGGTGCTGCGGGTACATAGCCGTGTCTATGCATGCCATTTTTATATATAATATAGTGTGAGGATAACTTGAGCACAGAGATCATTTTAAAAAAAAGTTGTCGCACTTGCAACTGTATTGTAAACGCATAGTGGAATTGAAATTTGCTTTTGGCTTTTTTATTCCTAATGGGGTTTTTGAGATGAATTTACTTGTATCTCTAAAATCTGTACTAAATTCAATGTTTCTTTGTCTAATTTCATACTGTGCCTTTCAAATGTGTGTGTGTGTGTGTGTGTGTGTGTGTGTGTGTGTATATGTATGTATGTATATATATATATATATATATATATATATATATATTCACAGAGCCGTTGAGAGCCTGGCCAGGCCCGGGTAATGGAGGGGGCATGGCTTAATCGCGGGAGGCGAGGCCACGCCCCCTTGAAAAAAATAATAATTATCACTTTTCAGTGCCCCCCCACAGCCATAGGAGACTGCTCTGGCTGCTGCAGCAGCCGCGAGCAGTCCCTCACAGCAACCCAGCACTGTGTGCTGAGCTGCTGTGAGGGGGGGTGCGACGTCGGACCCGGGCCCCCACCGGGCCCCTCTAGCAAGCCCGGGCCCAGGTAAACTGTACCCGCCCCCCCCCTCTCGGCACCCATGTATGTGTGTATATGTATGTGTGTGTGTGTATATATATATATATATATATATATATATATATATACACACGCAGTCCAAGGTGCGGCACTCTCCATAATAAAAACATGAGTCAAATATTTCAATCAAAGTTTCAGTACATTGGTACTATCTTCAGGATTACCAATTACCAGATAATACCAATGTACTGAAACGTTGACTCGGGTAAATCACTGCTTATTCAAGCAGGTAAATTTTGCTCCTGCTTGAATAAGCATTGTTTTACCCGAGTGCCGCCGTTCAAGTTACATATTACTGGGACTCCCATTGAGGTTCTAACACGGAGGGCAACGGGGACTATTTATATCTTTGTTATTGGAGTGCCACCTCATTGGAAACATACTGTTTATGTGTGTGTGTTTTTATGTATATATACACACAAGCAGAATCTGGCACTCAATGGTATAAATCGATATTTGCCCTGGTGCCTTCCAAAAAAATAAACACTAGTACTGGAGAAAAATTAGTAAATATGAAACATTGAACGAACCTGCAGGCTAATTGATCCCCTGGGACTATTCAATTAGCCCCGAAGGCAGATCGCAGGCTGCAGTTAACTGGGATCAGACCCAAAATGAAATCCCAGATAAATAGCCTGTTAACGGGTGCTACAACTATGTTTAACACATAGATCCTGGAACTTATCCTGGATTCTATGCGTTACCAGGCTAATTCAACGGGTGAGAAAAATGGGCTCTAATTGAGGTGTTAAAGCCCAAGGCTACCACATTTTTGCACACCTGTTAAATTAACGTGGCTATTTAATTCCCCCCTTAGCCTCAATACTCAATGAGGAACCCGGTGTGAGTGAGCCTTGGAGAGAGATAAAGTGATGAGAGATAAAGTACTAATCATTCAGCTCCTAACTGTCATGTTACCGGCTGTGTTTGAAAAGTGGCAGTTAGGAGCTGATTGGGTGGTACTTTATCTCTCGCCAAGGCTTAGCACATCTACCCCTGAATCTCAGAAATATGGCCTTCATGTCTTACTGTCTGTGGTTGTCAAACAAGTCCTATTGTCTCAGGAAATCACACATTACTTTTACCAGGTTAGGTATGAGATCCCGGCACTCGGGATCCTGGCGGTCAAAATCCCGACGCCAGCATTCCGACAGGGTTAGGATACCGACACCTGTCGGTCAGTAACCCTCCCCCTCTTCCTACCCCTCCCTCCCCGCTGCCTAAACCTAACCTCTCTCCCACACCCTAACCCTACCTTAACCCCAGTACTTACCATCGGGATGCAGGCACTGGGATTCTGACAGGTGTCGGGATTCTGGCACCGGCTTTCTAAGCGCCGGTATCCAGACTGTTAGGATTTTGACAGCATCCACTTTTACCTGCGTGCTCATTGCGTTTTGCAAGTTATTTTTAAAAGGAAAGAAAGCCCATGACATTGAAGCCACTGAGTATTATTTACAGACCACCAGTGCAGTTATGTTTCTCTGCCTAGTGCATTTTGAGATGCATGTCCACATTTTAATGTTTCCAGTTGTACCCTACAATATTGCCCATTCAGCTTAATTTATGTATTAAGTATTATGAGAGTGAGGGGACATTGGGGTTGTCTTTATTGCAGTTGTAAAGATCTTTGATAAATGCCAAGTCGTTATGGCCAGATGACCGGGTCAGAGCATTTTCCTAAATGGCAATGCTTGTGGAGTGGTCTAGGTCAGCCATGCAAGGAGGCTATCCTTCAAAATTGCTTCTGTGGCACAAATAACAGAAAATCCTAATGAAGGTGACAGGAGTAATGTGTAATAACACACAGTGCATTGAACCCTGTTGAATAGCCGCAGGTCACTAAGAGTGCTCCTACTGACCCCTGTGTACTATCAAAAGCACCTACAATGGGACGCGAGCGTTGGAGCTGGATCTTGGATCAATGTAAGAAGGTTGCCTGGTCTGATGATTCCCATTTTCTGTTGCATCATGTGGATGACGAGGAATGTGTGCATCTTTTACCTAGGCAAAATATGGCACCAAGATGCATGGAGGGAAGAAAACAATCCAGTGGATGGAGTGTGATACTTTAGGTAATGTTCTGCTGGGAAACCATGGGCCCAAGTCATTCATGTAGAAGTTCATTTGATACAAACCACCTGCCTACACATTGTTACGAACCAGGTACATCTTTTTATGGCAACAGTATTCGCCGATAGAAGTGGCCTCTTTCAGCAGGATAATGCGTCCTGCCACAATGTACAGATTGTTCAAACTTGGTTTAAGGAACATGATGAAGAGTTTAATGTGTTGCCCTAGCCTCCAAATTGCATCTGCGGTATGTGTTGCAACAAGTAGTCCAATCCGCAGCTTCTCCACCCCGCAACTTACAGGAGTTAAATGATCTGCTGGTAATATCCTGGAACCAAATACCACAAGACACCTTCAGAGTCCATGCCTCGGCAGGTCACAGCTGTTTTGGTGGCACACAGAGAAGTAATAGCAATAATAGGCAGGAGGTCATAATGTTTTTGCTCATCTGTACATGCGTGTGTGTGTAGTATGCAGCATATATAGTATTACCAAGTGGTTCTGCTGAATGTGTCATCACAACTCAAACCCGCAGATCGCTTATTGTTTAATTATTTAAATGGTTAGGCACCCTGGAGATATCTGCTGTGTTGCACGGTGACAAAGGATGTAAACTCACAGACACAGGAAATAACTAAGGCTATTAAAAAAACAGGGTCTTGTGTGTAAAGGGGCAGATAAATCCTATCTCTTCTTGTTCTATAATAAGAGAATTACTACCATAAAAAAGGAGAGGCAGTTAAATAGTTGCAATATTATTTAAAGAACAAGTAAAGGCAATAAAATTACCTCACCATTAAAATGATTATACGACTATTTTGCACAAACAAATGTCCATTCAATATTTTTCCATTAATCTATATGCACAATTTGTAGTTACTATCGGGCTAAAAAGTGCATCACGTGGCCCATAGCAAAATTAGGGTTGGGGCAGGTGATGTTGCTCTAACCTCCTGGGTGTGAAGGGTCCACCAGGGGAATGCAGTGGTAGGGTCCCATGCTTAAGGAAAATGATCTGCCACCAGAGCGAGTGTCGCCAGCCACAGCAGAGGCTTGGTTCAACGATAAAGAGTGCGTGGTCTGGGTACTTTTATAAATATACTTAGTAAATAATACTGACAGTGCATGCATAATTATGTACCAGATTGATAACAGCAATGCACCTTAGTGAATACACCATAGTGTTGAAAATGAAGTATAATGTAACATGTATGGTTATTAAGCACATGATGGTGATTCTGTCTATATCAAACTCGGTCCTCAGGACCCCAAACAGTACATATTTTCCAGGTCTCCTCACACAATCACAAGTGAAATAATTAGCTCCACTTCTGGATCTTTTAAAATGTGTCAGTGAGTAATGAATTCACCTGTGTAGCTGCTGGTTGACCTAGAAAACGTGACCTGTGTGGGATCACTGATGCCATAACAGCTATGCTGGTATTGGATGTGCATCCAATATCCACCAATAATGCAGTGGGTTTTAGTTTTAGACAGTTAATTGAGGTCCTGTGACCCTGTTACCTTTATACTGAAAAAGAAGGGAAAGTGTTCCAAAAAGGGGCACTCACGGACTATTAGTTATGAAAACATGTAGCTATGGAATTCTCATAACTGGTAACCCAATGTAGTGAATCTTAAAAATTAACTTTTATTAGATCTATTAAAATATTAGCAAAATATTAAGTGCCAAAGTGTTAAAGTGCTTCTAATGTGAGACAAAACTAACATGTAAATATAATTAAAATGTTGTGTCCACTCACAGTCCAATATATGCTCCTAGTAAACACTTCTAATAACTAACAAATCGAGACTCCGTCACAATGTGAATACTATGTCCCCAACGCACTATAGGATTAATAGGGTGTCATAGATATCAATTATGATTTATTTAAATATAGATTAATGATCTAAGGTATAACCACTTCATCGCTGTATGTGATTTATGAATCCTTCAATCACATTAATACCAAATCACGTGACATGTTATACCGCATGTCCCAATACATGTCACTTCACAGTAAGACTAATCATGCAGAGATAATTGTAATATTGTCGAGTAATAGATAGATGAATCTACTAGGTGTGTCTCATTCATATAAGAATAATGATGATTATGATCATCTCTTTTCTCATCCTCAGGGCATGTGAATTCAATTGATCACAACACTCATAGGTTAAATTCAACACCCCTACAATAATATTTAATCCAGAAATCTGGTAGGGGATCTAATATGCCTGATACAGTATACAAATATGAGGGCTGTATACTAGAATAGATTGAGTATAGATCTATTCACAGGTTGGTATCGTTATGATTAATCACCATAATCCATGGTCAGCCTAGTTTATACAGACATGAGTTATAAAATTATAAGTAACTCATGTCTGTATAAACTAGGCTGACCATGGATTATGGTGATTAATCATAACGATACCAACCTGTGAATAGATCTATACTCAATCTATTCTAATATACAGCCCTCATATTTGTATACTGTATCAGGCATATTAGATCCCCTACCAGATTTCTGGATTAAATATTATTGTAGGGGTGTTGAATTTAACCTATGAGTGTTGTGATCAATTGAATTCACATGCCCTGAGGATGAGAAAAGAGATGATCATAATCATCATTATTCTTATATGAATGAGACACACCTAGTAGATTCATCTATCTATTACTCGACAATATTACAATTATCTCTGCATGATTAGTCTTACTGTGAAGTGACATGTATTGGGACATGCGGTATAACATGTCACGTGATTTGGTATTAATGTGATTGAAGGATTCATAAATCACATACAGCGATGAAGTGGTTATACCTTAGATCATTAATCTATATTTAAATAAATCATAATTGATATCTATGACACCCTATTAATCCTATAGTGCGTTGGGGACATAGTATTCACATTGTGACGGAGTCTCGATTTGTTAGTTATTAGAATTGTTTACTAGGAGCATATATTGGACTGTGAGTGGACACAACATTTTAATTATATTTACATGTTAGTTTTGTCTCACATTAGAAGCACTTTAACACTTTGGCACTTAATATTTTGCTAATATTTTAATAGATGTAATAAAAGTTAATTTTTAAGATTCACTACATTGGGTTACCAGTTATGAGAATTCCATAGCTACATGTTTTCATAACTAATAGTCTGTGAGTGCCCCTTTTTGGAACACTTTCCCTTCTTTTTCAGTATGTATGTATTCCTTTGTTCCTGGGTGCACCCCCCTTTAAGCCATAACTAATTATAACTATATTAATATGATATAGGGGAAGGACATTACATTATTACATAGGTCAGTGCGGACAACTCTTTAATCCTGTTACCTTTACAGGGATGTTAAAAAAAATAGTGTACTCCAAAATGCAGCTGTACCCACTGTCTACTTAACCACAGATATATGGACAAGCAGAACAGACCAAAAGCAAGATTACATGACTGTAACATCCCACTGGGTGGGTGTACTGCCTTCAGCGGCACCAACAGCAGCAGCATCTAAGAAACAGCAGCTCATTCAGATGCAGGCTACTCTGTGTATCACCGGTTTCACTAAGAGGCATACCACTGACAACATTTTAGAAAAACTCAGGGAAGTCGAGATTTGTAATTCTGACAATGCCACCAATATTGTGAGAGCATTACAGCTGGGTGAATTCCAACGTGTCCTATGTTTTTCTGACCCAATCAATTTGGTGGTGCAATTTTTTTTTGTAAATGATAGGGTCGTGCAGGAGATGTTCTCTCTGGCCTTAAAAATTTCTGGACATTTTCACCATTCAGCAGGCTCATTTAGGAGATTGCAGCACCGGCAAGAAATGTTGAATTTGCCCTGCCACCAGCTGAAGCAAGAGGTAGTTACAAGGTGGAACTCCACCCTTTTATATGCTTCAGCGGATTGAGGAACAGCAAAAAGCCATCCAAAGCTACACAGCGAACTATGACATAAGAAGAGAAGGGGGAATGCACCTTATTCAAGCTCAGTGGAAAATACTTTCCGTGTTGTGCAAAGTGCTGAAACACTTTGAAGTAGACATCTGTGAAATGAGTTGAGATGCTGCCAGCTTGAGTCAGGTTATTCCCTCATTAGACTGTTGGAAAAGTAACTTGAGAAACGTAAGGAGGAGCTGAAACGAAGCGATTCTGCAAAGTATTTTGGACTTGTAGATCAAGTCCTTTATTCGCTGCACCAGGAATCAAGAGTTGTCAGGACCTTCCAATCGGATCAATACATTTTGGAGACCGTGCTCAATCCTAGGTTTAAGTCATATGTCGTGCCTTTCTTCCCAATGGAAACAGATGTGAAGAGATGCAAAGACCTGTTGGTAAGCAAATTGTCAGCTTAAGTGGCACGTGATGCAGCGATGGCTCCTCCTTCAGTTTCTCAAGGAAGTGTGGCTGCCAAGGAAAAACTAAACTTTCCCAAAAGACCCACTGGTGAGGGAGGAGAGTCATCAAGTTTTGACATCTGGTCGTGTCTAAAAGAATTGCCTACAATTAAATTAATGAGACCTGTACCGTGACTCCATCTGATACGGTCACCATTCGAAGAATGGTTGAGGACTATTATTAATGATAGCAAATAGGCATGTCAGACTGTCCGTTTTACTACTAGCAGAAAAAAAGGCAATTTAATGCAATTTAGTGGCCCTTGCACAAACTGCCTTTGCTTTACTAGAGCTGTCCACCGTACAGTGTGTACTCTGAAAGAGTTTTCAGCACAGCTGGGAACCTTTTCAGCGATCAGCGTAGGAGGCTACTTCCTCAAAATGTGGAAAGGATGATGTTCATCAAAATGAACTACAAATTCCACGATTAAGACCTTTACTGCCAATTACGTCCAAAAATTACAGAGGCACCAGTAATGGTGGATTCGAGTGTGGACAAATTCAATATTGTGTGAAGAAAGGTGATGTAGACACTGATGAGGGTGAGGAATCGGATGATGATGGTGACAACATCTTGCCTCTGTAAAACCAGTTTGTGCACGTAGAGATCATTGCCAGCAATGTCAGCTACCCATTGGTAGCTTGTCTCCTGGGGGCCCAAACAAACCAATCACTTCATGATTGAGGCTATTGTTGAATAAGGTGTTGGTGGTGAAGATGGCAGGTGCTTGGATCTAGCAGAGTGAAGGGAGCTAGCTGACGCTGGATTGCTTGTTGGTACTTTTTCAGCCAAAGTTTCTGAATTTTGAAAAAAACTTTTTTGATGGATGCGCTACAGATGATGTAACAGGGAGGAGGTTCCTAGATGGTTAAGGTTCATACCTATACTTATTCTGGCTTTACAAAAGATACAGATGGCTTGACAATTGTTGTCCAGATTTGGTTAGAAATAATTCCACACATAAGAATTAGATTTTTGTGTCTTATGCCCAGACATGACATTGGGCTTTTCCTTTATCATGGGCAACAGCTGTTTCTTCCACTGGTGCCTGATTTACACAAACAACATCCTCATCAACAACATCATCATAAACATCCTTATTAGCGTCAGCTACACAAATATCCTCCTCATCCTGGTGCACTTCCACAGAAACATGTTCACTTGTGCTTAAAGCATCATAAGAGGCAGAACCACCAGTCATAAATAAAGGCCAAGGCCTTAGCCTTTCCTTGCCACTTCATGTTATGAAAGGCATATTGCCAATTTTATATCTTTCTGCAGCTAACTCCCTTTGTTTTTTTTTTTCCACCACTGTAAAAGATTGGTTCTTTGAATTTAGCTGCCCTGACTTAAGCTCTATAGGCCCTTGGGCATCGGCTTTAGTAGATGATGTAGATGGACTAGTGTCGTCATGACTGGTGGCACTGGCTGCTGCTCCAGCACTAGTATGTGGTTCCTGCTCTCCTCTCAACTGACTGTTCTCCATATCAAAAAAACACGAATGAAGTGGGATACAGCACACATGTCAATTTGTACCAATTTTAAATATTATATTGCGGTATCAATGACCTACAGTGTCACAATATTTTTTATGAATAAGAAAAGAATAACACACTGCGCTACCACTTACAGTTCCACAAGATTTTTATGAGTAAAACACTGCACTACCACTTACAGTGCCACAATACGTGGATGATAAACTGAGGTCTGGATGGCAGTGTCACCAAACAATAGTAGCGTAGCTAGCACACACACAAAAGAATCTGAAAAAAAATATATATTTTTTAATATATATTTTGTGGAATGCTAATTTTAACGTTTTTTTTTTTACACTGGGGAAGAGCACCCCTGGTCGAGGCAGCAGTCCCTTGATGAACAACACAGAACCCCTTTATGGACAACAAAGCACCCCTGCGGAATGCGGACGTACCATCTGCAGAGTCACAAATACGTGGATGATAAACTGCAGTCTGGCCGGCAGTGTCACCAAACAATAATAACGTAGCTAGCACACACAAAGCAGCTCTGGATTGACAGAGCACCCCTTTATGACTGCAGCCCTAGCCCCATGATTGATAGGACAACAGTGACACAGCAGCACCCCCCACTTTATGTACTGCAGCCCCAGCCCGACAACACTGCACCCTTGAACAACCACAACACTGAACACTTGAACAACAGAGAAGAACAGAGCATGTCTGTTCTGTACACTCTCCACAGCCGGAGTGAAAATGGCGCCGATCACCGGGACCTTTATAGAATCCAAAATTCATGAGAATCTGAAAGCGGGAGGATGACATTTTGCCTCGTTTTGGTTTCCGAGTTAGGTGGGAAAACCCAAGCCGGACTTGGATCAGACTGCAATGTTCGGGTGGGTCTGGTTCTCGGAGAACCGGACCCGCTCATCTCTAATATGTATGAGTGTGTGTGTATGTTTCTATTTATAGGTATGCAGAAAGGGTGTGTGGGATTTCTGTGAATTGAGTGAATAAATGCAGAGCTGCAATGCCATTCCAATCACTGTCAGGAACTGTGGGCCTGATTCAGAGGCGCTCGCAAAAAGCGAGCGCTCGCTCTGAATCAGGGCGGGCAAAGTTTTTTTTGTTGCGGCCTCCTGGCTGCTCGCATAGCTGTGGGTGACCACCCACAGCTATTGCGAGCGGCCAGGATGATGGTCGCGATGGTCAAGACCATCGCGACCATCGGGCTTGTGACGAGACCCTTGTGGTAGGGTCTCGTGGCCGCAAGCCCCAGACAGCTTCTGGCTCTAACAGAGCCGGAAGCTCTCTCACTGACATCACTTGTGATGTCAGTGGGGCCGCCCACAAATGGCAGGCGTTCGCTTGGGAACGCCTCCGTTTGTGAAGTCACCCCCGGCCACGCCTACAAAACGGGGCGAGCTGTCGATCAACATCGACAGCCACCCCTTTTGTAGTGAGTCCCGGAGCGAGTGCTGTTTGCGCTCGCTACGGGGCTCGCGCACGAAGCGCGTGCGCACTGGGCCACCATTGACCCGCTTGCAAGCGGTCTGAATCAGACCCAGTGTTCATTATGCTAAAGCCTACAGCCAACAAGAGGAGGGGACAGGGGTGGGTTATGGTCACCCACTTTAATTGGCAGAAAGGTGAATTTTGATGTAGTTTCTATAGAAGCAAACCAAGCACCGATTTTTATCAATAATCCTCCTCCACCAAGTTACTGTCCCTCTAAAGAGTAATGTATAATTCAAGTGCAGAGTCTGGAACCTGACCCCTTGAGTAGAGGGTGAACCCTCTGGCAGTGAAGCCTACTGGAGATTTCCACTGTGTCCTGGTGGGCCAGTTCTACCCTGTCTCCAGTCCTTGTAGCAGCCACACCCACTTTAGTTCTGCTCTTGGTTACAATGATACACAACATGTATATTTTTTATTTTTAGCCTGCAACTTTTTAATCAGATTTTAAAAACCGTATACAGAGTATGACAAGAAATGCTCATAATTAAATATAAATACACAACTCTGAACAAAGCAAAAGTAGAGATGGCGACAGATGGTCAACAGATCCACTCAAACATCATAATCTCCTAACTGTACCATTTTAGCTGGAACAATCCTGATTTAAGACCTTGGGAATTTGGAAACTATATATACTGCTCTCACCTCTACATAGCAGAGCAGCTGTGAACGTGTGCATGCACGTCATTCAAAGAGTGCTTTGAGGGGAGTGAAACGGGACGTTTGGTCGGTCCAGCAAGTGTTGGATACCCCCCATGATAACTTGATCACTCCTCCTCATGTAATCATGTGTCCCAATTCCTTCACTGTAGAAGTTGGGAGGTATGAATATGGACTTTGTGAAAAGACAACAAAAAACAGAGGGCCTGATTCAGAGCCGGACGCTCCGACCAGAGCGCTCACTCTGAATCAGGGCCCTCCTCCCTCAACTTGGAGCGGCCTCATGGACGCTCGCATAGCTGTGGCTTACCACCCACAGCTATAGCGAGCGTCCATGATGAGGGTCGCGATGGTCAAGACCATCACGACCATCGGGCTTGCGACGAGACCCTGCGGTAGGGTCTCAGTGACCGCAAGCCCTGGAGTGATTTTGGCTCTATCAGAGCCAAATTCACTCCCACTGACATCACTAGTGATGTTAGTGGGGCCGGACTCAGACGGTAGGCGTTCCCATGGGAACGCCTCCGTCTGGCAGCCACGCCCCTGGCACGCCCACCAAAGGGGGCGTGTTGTCACTCACCATCGACAGCACGACACCTTTGGTGCGAGACCCATAACGACGGCTTGGCCGTCGTTATTCGGGTCTTGCGCATGCGCATGACGGAGCTCTCTCCGTCGTGCGCATTGCGCAATTTGGCACCATTGACCCGCTTGCGAGCATCCTGCGTCCGCGAGCCGGTCTGAATGACCCCCAGAGGCCCTGATTCAGAGCCGGACGTTCTTTCAGAGCACTCGCTCCGAATTAGGGCATTTTTTTTTTTGGGAGCCGGCCTCCAGTCTGCTCGCTAAGCTGCGGGTGACCACCCACAGCTTTTGTGAGTGGCCATGTGATGGTCGTGTGGTAGGGTCTCGTTCCCGCAAGCCCCAGTGAGCTTTCTGCTCTAATAGAGCAGGAAGCTCACTACTGACATCACTCGTGATGTCAGTAGGGCCGCCCCCAAATGGCAGGCATTCCTTCGGGAATGCCTCCGTTTGGCCAGCCACACCCCCTCCCCGCCTACAAAACGGAGCTGCCAACAGGCAGTGAAATGCGTTGGTGTTGTATCCTGTATCAGGTGTCCTCCTGTACCTTGTACATTGTATCCATTTGGAAGGACATATTTTTCTGGAACATTGTCCTCACTGGAGCTGCACATTATTCCCCAGACGGCCACAGCAAGTATAAGGAGATTCCTTTCTGCGGTTGGGTTAAAGACTATCAATACCACTGCTAATTCATGAACACTGGACCTTTCTCCAACTATTAGCTGTCAATTATGGGATCATCTCTATGGACATAGGCCCTGATTCAGAGCCGGACGCTCTGACTAGAGAGCTCGCTCTGAATCAGGGCCCACCTCCATAAATATGGAGCATCCTCCTGGACGCTCGTATAGCTGTGGGTCACCACCCACAGCATATACGAGCGTGCAGGATGATGGTCGCGATGGTCTTGACCATCGCGACCATCGCCAGTGCGAGCTGAAGCCTGCGGTTGAGTTTCTCAACCGCAAGGCCAGGAGTGATTTTGGCTCTATCAGAGCCAAAATCACTCCCACTGACATCACTAGTGATGTCAGCCCCCTTTGATCAAACACAACAAGCGAAGGAAAGTCCTTCGCTCGTCGCGTCTCGTGCATGCGCACGACGGAGCTCCCTCCGTCGTGCGCAGGCGCAGTGCACACCTTCGACCCACTTGCGAGCGGACAGCCGCTCGCGAGTGGGTCTGAATCAGGCCCATAGTGAGCTACATATGAACTGTGAAGGAGCCTGATAAGGGTATTTGCTTTTTTCAGTGAGCTTATTACCTAATCTTTATTTTTTACAAATTTTTATATATTTTTTGACATGCATGTCTATTATTGAAATATTTCAAATGTCATTCATATTTGGCCATTTGCTAATGATTACAACAATTCTTTATTGTGCCAAAACTACCTTTTAAAGGGAATTATTAATTTTAATATTAAATAAATTGTTTTCTTTAGCGCTACTTTTTTATATTGTTATTTGTATTGAAGAGCTTGACTACCTCTTGTGCAGTAGCTGCTTGGAGGAACAACTCCTGTCAGCGCCGTGATTATTTAATCTATTTTTGCTACCGCAATAAATTCAAATCCAGGACTAAATTCTGCATAATCTTTGGTACAGGTTTTTAATTCAGTCTTCCCTGCATCTATATAGAAATACTGGTCTGTGAATCCTATAAAGACTTCAACCACAACTTTTTTCAGACACAGGGAGAGGAGTCATGTTTCCCCAGTAACCATTTGTTACCTTTCACCCTTGACAAATTGTTGTTTGTCTTTGTACTGGAGGAAAACTATCCAGTCTTCTAAGACAACTAACCCAGACCAACCTGCATTTAACCCTTCGTCTTCTATGACAACTAACCCAGACCAACCTGCATTTAACCCTTCACTGTTCCAATACAAATAAGATATTACATACTTAATGACTGAGGGCCTGATTCAGCTACGGACGGAATTGCAAAGCTGCTCGTAAACAGCTTTGCAATTCCGTCTGAGCAGATGTGGTAATACAGCAAGAGACATCACGCCTCCTGCTGCATTACGTATCCGAGCTGCGTTGTCCAACGCAGCATTGGATACTCTACGTAACATCGTCCGACTAAGGTGACCCATGGGGTCACGCAGCCGGCTGCTGCAGATGAGAGGAAGAAGCCAGGAAATCTCCGTCAGCCAACTGAGATCCTGGCTTCTTCCCTCCCCCCAATGGCGGCGTCACGTCTCACTTTTGGGAAATGGAGGGCATTGCCGCCCCCTCCCCACCCACAAATGGCAGTAGACTGTCAATCACTGCCAGTCTGATGCCAGTCTCATGCGCAGAACGGGTCATGCGCCTACGTAGATACCTGATCATCGTGCACTGCTGAATAAGGCCCTGAGTGTTTTTACATTTTCTTCTCACATTTGAGAGGACCTGATTTGTTGCACAACATAGTAGATGCTAAGCAGTAAAAGCTTAAAGAGTATTAATATAGTAGGAACATAGGGCCTGATTCAGAGCCGCTCGTAAGCGGCCGCTCGTTCGTTCCGAGCGATGTTTGCCCAACTGCGCATGCGTACGGATCGTAATATGCATGCGCGAACCAGTCAGTGCGCCCGAAAATCGTTTGTTCGCTAAATAGCGAATGCCTGCTATTTTGAGTGACAGGAGGAGGCGTATGTGGGTGGTAACAGGGGAAGGTGCTTGAAACGGGGAGTGGAGATCCGAACGCAGACGTGCTTAAAGGTCAAAACAGGCGTTTTATGGGTGTGCATAATTAATACAGCAGCGTCATTGACCACGTCACTGGGTTATTTTATAGCCAGAACTGCTCGCATGATTGCGGTATGAAAATCCAATCACAAGAATAGCGAGCAGTTCATACGCTGGTCGATGTACTCGATTAATCTAATAAATAGCGGACATGACGTAGGATGCGAGCAGCCAGGGGGCGTAGTTTTCAAAAAAACAACCGCATGTTTGGTTCGCTCGTTCAGACCTAGAGGCGTGAACAGACCGCATAGAGCGAACGGTTCATTTGAATAGCCACCCCTTTTTTCTGAACGAGCGAGCGCAAATAGCGTCCGGCTCTGAATCAGGCCCATAAATATAAAGGACCATCTATAACTCTATCACCAGGTTCAGAAAATGTTTTTTAACCACTTATTACACTGGCAAAGAAGTTATACAATCAATCAATGAGTGCATGAAACTTAAAGACGAATTGGGAGGGTAGGTAACCCTGATGGGAGACCTCCTGAAAATCTAGGTGTAGTTCCCTATAGAGTGTCGCATTCCTTTGTCTATATTTTGATACCTGTGCTTCCTGCACTGTTATTACTTTAACGGCGAAGTCCAGGTGGAAGATGAGTACCTACAAACAAGTGTCTGTTCCGGGAAAGGGGGTTGTTATTGGCGAAGGGCACTTTGTTTAGATTTTCACAGTGCAGGAGTTCATCGAGTAACATAACATAAATGCAATAGCCTGCGAGTTGCAGGCACTGGTGCGATTTAGCCACTACATTTAAAGCAGCAATAATTTAAAAGACAAAAACAGGTCGGGAGAATGTTAATTTTGAAATGAAGATATATGTTATAATAAAAATAAAGGTGACTAAACTGTTGTGTGTTCATGTTAATCTGCAGGAGATGCCTGAGCTGTGTATTGGAATAGGAACATATAGGTGTGTGTTGGGTCAGTAGGAGGAGAGTGACCAATAATTGTAACTTGCTTTGGCTGAAATGGTTAGACTTATCTTATTGAGGGAAGTACAGATTATATTCTTCTTACACGTCTATCATTATATTTTATTCTATTTTTTTTACATAAAATTGTAAGAAATTATGCGTAGCAACTGGATGGCAAAGATATTTGGTTGGTAGGAACAAGGAGTGTAGCAGATAATACTGGACTATCCTTTCTCCCAGTCAGAAGTGCTGTGCCGGATAAAATAAAGTAGTGGTTGGACTGGGCAAGATAACGCCGCATAGCCTGAACACTGGACTCTTCTGGGTCTACTAAATTGAATATGACCTAAATAAAATTGAGCAGACATCCACAATAAAAAACTAAAATCCATTATGCTGCTAACTAATAAATCCCATTAAATGTAAAAGTACATCATTCTCCTAGATATTTACTTTTATGTGTTAGGGTACTTTAAGTGACAGTTTCTGCACTGTTACCCATGGAATACAAAGGGAGCGAACTCTCTGCAAACCATTAATCCCAATGCCTGCACACCTTTTCTGTTCACAAAAGCCACAGTGTAAACTGCGAATGAGACTGAAAAGGTGTAAAAATGTACATACTCTGACCTGTAATTTTCACTGCAGTTCACATGGATATATAGAGGAGTTGCAAACACTGAGTTCGTGAATTTCAGAGCTCCCTTTATGTTCATATTGAGGAACGCATGCAAAAACTCTTTTATGACTTATTAAATACACATAATGAGTCTGCTTCTCATATAACCTAAACCAGTTAAAACATGCTTAAAATATTGAAGAAAGTAATGCACCAAAGAAATCAGATCCCACACATTGTCCTGCAATATAACAAAGTTGAAAGTATGGCACCGTTATACTAACACTTGAAGATGTCCATTCTTTGACACACTCTGTAAATTTACTATATGGTATTTTATATAGCATTTTAGATTTTAAATGAAAAGTGGACTTCTGCTAAATAGAAAGTGATAATGTAAGGAATGTTTTCCTAGGAAGAAGTTATAAAGCAAAATAGGTTCTATTTATATAAAAATGAGTTACCCTTTTGAAGAAGTGAGATATCATTAAGCTCTTTTATCACTTTTTTCACAAGGAATATTCTATAAAGGTATTTACACTGTTACACTGTTGCAATACTCAATTGGGTTCATGTCGGTCCAATGTGGTGACCACACCATTCATTGAAACTCTCCAGAATGTTCCTCGAACCAATTCTGGACAACTTGGGACCGATGACACGGAATATGTCATCATTGTGGGAATAAACCATCATTATGGGGGTACATGAAGTCCATGAAGGGCTACAAATGGTCATCAAGCAATGCAGTTAGCAGTTACTGGTCAATGACATGTTCAGATGGACCAGCGAACCCAACTGATGTCACGTGAACACATCTACCCCATTATGGAACCATCACCAGTCTGCACAGTGCCTTGATGACAACTGGGGTCCATTGCCTCATGGGGTCTGCACCACACCCAAACCCTACAACGACTTTAACCATGACTCATGGACCCATGCCAGTCCTCCAGGGTTCAATTAGTAATGTCATGAGCCCAGGTAAGGCACTGTGTCCGATGTCGAAGTGTTAACGGGCAGTCTGGTGGATCTTCTGCTCACATATCCCATGAAACCTAAATGAAATCACTCACAATACAAATACCAAAAGGGCGCTAATGATGTATTATTTTGTTATATAAGAAAAATACTTCTTTAAATGTTTTTCATCCAGAAAATGTATCTTGTATTTATGATTATCGCATTAGATGAGGTGATTCTTTAGCTTTTCTCACTAATATTCCTTAATCCAACTGGATGTTGATCTCAGTCAATAAAGTAGTTCTTTAACTTTTTCACTGGTGCTCCTTGTTCCAAGCGGATAATCTTTCTTCCACATTCAAGTTTTCTGTGGAGGCCATAGAAATAGAACCTTGCAATAAAAGGGCTCTTGATGTTAAGCTAACTCCACCTCACCTTTCTAGTGGGTGTGAGTTCCTGGTGGAATTAGGAAAGTTCCTTTAGAGAGAGTCCCCTCGTGAATTATTGACTTCAGGGGTGTAATTTTGCAATAATTGATCCTCTCTTGTCTTTAACCTTGTCAAGAATGGCATGTAGCTGCTGTGTGTGCTAGTTTGCTTGACACCATTCCAGATACTATTTTTGCAATAATTGATCTTCTCTTGTCCTTAGCCTTGTCTGAAATGGCACTACAATAGCTGTTTATTTGTTAAACAGAACATCTCAGATTCTGGCCTTATTTTATTCAGTAATAAAATGTTGACTATAAATAAATATATACATCACTCTTAAATATCCCCCATAAATACTTTGTGCACAGTAGACTATCCTATACACCACAAGTTGTCAAAGCCATAGCTTCCCTGCCATACACAATAGCCACAACTATATATTGGGTATTTACAGTGCACCCTAATAGATCATTCAGTGCGCCTAATTAGATTTGAGAACTTAATAATTAGCATAAAAAAATGAGCAGACACTATCATCAAAAGATGAGCAGACACTATCATCAAAAGATGAGCAGACACTATTGACAGGTTAAGAACATTTTGAGACCAAGCTTCTGAAAATTAGATTTAATGATAGAAAAATGTCTATGACGTTTATACCAGGCAGATTGCATTGTATTCTACATTCTCTATCTGATGAGGACAGTGCATTGTGAGACCCTGTAATAATGAGTGTTTGAAGTCTATGTTGTGTTAATGATATGTTCTACCAGACAAACAGATAAACTTCATATCAGAGCCTCCAACATGACCCCTTGTACTTGGAACAAAATACACTGTTTCAGTAAGTGGGACGTTTGGGAGCAGATTATTTTGTATTGGATATTAGAGGGTCTGAGACAGTAGCAGGTACCAGATGCACATCTACACTATTAGTTTAGGATGAGGGTTTGGCAATTATATTGACTTTATAGCAATAGAAATGTAAACATGTAAGCAATGTTCCCATCACCAAATCACCACAGCCACGTCATCAAATCTCCAGTGTACACAGTATACCACCTATTCTCCCCAAAAGCCACCAGAGAATGACTATCCCCACCCAGTCCTCATGCCATTACAATAGAGCCAGCTGTTCATTTTTTTAGCAACACAGTGCACAGAATAGCACATATGAGCGATCTAGCATTTTTTGCTGCACTGCAGCCTATCGGCCATCACACCAGTAAAGACAATCTGTATACAGGCATGCACACAGCCATAACCTCAGCTACCGATCTCTCAGAAGAACAGGGGAAATAATTAATAGCAAATGTGAATCTTTTAGAATGACTCAGTCACTGATTAATTCACATGTGCTCCTGCTCGGAGATTAGAAGAACATGCAATGTTAGGGGTACACGAGGACAGAGTTCCTGACTATAAGCCTGTTGTTAGACTAACATTGCATTTACATTATATATTATCAACCACTCATCCTGAATTCCCTGAGACAGTTCAGAATTGTGGAGCCCAGATGGGGTGTGGACTCAACAGAAATTGAGGTGGCTTGGCTGGGTTGAGACGTGGTTGAACACAGACATATTCTTAAATTTGTCTAATTTTTCAGCAGGAAATGTTGGCATGTATGCATTACATCAGTATCGTTTTACTTGCCAAACAAAATAATTTTCAGTGGTGTAACTAGGTATTTGAAGGCCCCATAGCAAAACTTTGTAAGGGCCCCTATGTACCACCCAATGGTGAAAAATGTATATACAGTAACACATGTAACTTTAACAAGGAAGATGGGCCATAAAGCAGCTGCACTCTATGGTAGCTTCGCTCATCATTAAATACATTCTTCTCTTCTGATAGGCCTAATAGCTCAAACAGCAATCTTGTTGACCAGGACAACGTGCAAAAAAATCTACCTTTTTCTGGTGTACAGATTTGCGTACTGCAGCTTGACCTATAGAACAAGTTGTATTCTTTAAATGTGTAAAGATTGGGCTTGGCATTTTGAAATAATGCATTTTGATTTGCGATTTAGCCTTTAATAAATATCCTGGTTCACAAACATTGAAATTTTAAAAATCAGCAAAAAACATGCTGGTTTACAAAACCACACTAACAAATCTCACATCTGGTGTTGCAGTGATGCAGAAATAGTGGGTAGTCTTTCCCTGCATGTGCAAATCATATAAATCATAAATTACTCTCCAACGTAGTTATTAAGCTCGAACGTGGTCATACTTACCTGTTTGTCTTGTGCATAATTATATTAAACTTTTTTAATCAACCTAATGTTCAGGAAATTTGTGCAATTGTTTTTCATTTTAGAGCTGTACGAACCAGCTTGTGTAACATTTTTTTTTCAGCAGAGCCTGCTGGGGCTTGTAGCTCTACAACAGAGGGAGAACCACAGTTTGAGTAATATATTTGTAATTTATTGAGTGTTTTTATCCGCAGTGATGAGTAAGATTTCTGCCTTTACATTTTCTTAACAGAATTAGTAATACTCATCTCACTCTCATTGTTTGTCAATTATCAGCTCACTTTGATCACAGCAACTGATGTCTGGCTCTAATGGCCTTCCACTGGTTTTAGGGAAACATCTTTCCTCTGCCTCTACTGTTATCAAAAGTCCCAAAGCCAGGCAGGTGAGATAAATCACTGACTGGGTCCGTAATCATTTCAAAGGAAATAAGCCAACACTTCCATAGAATGATAAAACCTAGCCATGTTCAGGGAGAACAGAAATCAATACACTTAGGCACGTATTCAATTAGATTCACACCTGCGATACTTTTTCGCATGCCGGACTTTTTGCCTACATTGCGTGTTTTGCACACGAAAACTTTTCGTGCGCACCCCCGCTATGCGCCGTATTCAATTCCAAAACATGCGAAAACGGGTCCCGCAAAACTCAACAGGCGAAAAGTGCTGTCAGAAATGGGGAAATCAGCCTGACACCCCCCAAAAGATGCACTAACATTGGGGATCAATATAGCTGTCCTTGATTAGCCCTACTGAAGCTATTTCGGGTACTTCAGTGCTGTCATTTGCTTCTAATTAGCGTCTTTGCACAAGTGGTGAAGAATAGCATTAAGCAGCTTTTTTTGGTGAAAATAAGTAGTCCTGTCAAATTTGGGGTACTTGAAAATGGGTGCAAGCATGGTTTAAATTCGCTAAAGGGAAGTCTTAAAAAACGTAAAAAACGCATCTTCAGCAAGCACCTGCAATCAAAAAACTACCTCCCCCTTACTTGTAGACCCTCCAAAACTCTATTTCGCTAGTTTAAAAGTTTGTACCCCCACTTTGCACTTTTCCGCCCCCATTTTCAAAGTAATTTTTTAGAGTGTTCCTCACTTTTTAGGGATTTTTTTATGCAGTTATGCTTTGGGGGGCTGTCCCAAGGGTGCTGAGTGGTTTCCCAACGTTTACACCCAAAAACCGCAATTCTGCACTTTTTTTCCGCCTGCTATTCATAGGCGAAACTTTTCCACCTATTACATTGCATTGACTTTCAGTGTACGCGAAAACTATTTGGAATTGAATGCGGCGAAAAGTTTCCGCTTGGCAAAATTACATCATCCGCGATTACTTTTTCGCGGAATCCAACTTTTCACGGCTAATTGAATACGGGCCTAAGTAGTAAATTTACTAAAGGTCAATTTCAATCAATTTTTTTTTTTTTAATTGAGTTTATTTATAAAACTTTTTTTTTTCCAATTTTAATCAATCTAAATCGATGTTGTGCTTCTGGGGTTAGATCACACATTTGCTAACACATAAAAAATAATAATCAAAAAATTGTCTGTTAGTAACAGTAATTTAGTCCTAGAAACATAACATCGATTTAGATCGATTTGAAATCGATCTTTAGTAAATTTACCCCTACAGATATATCTGCAGATCAAGTGATCTGATGATCAGATATATCTGTCCATCGGTTGTGCAGCACAGCCGACGCGATATGTCTGTGAACGACATCATTCACAGACATATCGCTGGTACACTTTGGCCGATGGGCACCAGATATATTGGCCGATCAATTGATCGGCCAATATATCTGTCAGTGTGTACCCAGCTTTAAAGTCAGCAAAGCCTCCAACTTTATCTGTTCTACCCAATACAAATTAGTCTGCTCTGTGTTTTCCCTTTAAGTTATATATGCACCAGATTTTAAAATGACTTAAGAGTATTTTTTTTTTAGAATCAGTTATTTAATCCAATTATACTTTAATGGTGCATACACACGGTCAGATATAAAGATAACGATATAGTTTATATCGTCCTTTTTTTTAGCCCCCTCCGACGACCAAACGATGGTCGATGCGGGACCTGCGATCGTTGATCACGTGTCATTATAGTAGTTTGGTGTTGGTGCATGTGCACTAACATCCAGCACATGCAGGATGATCAGACAACGATATCTGATCATTGTCTGATCGTCCCGTGTGTACGGGCCATATGAGAGATTAAAAGATATTTACATTGGAGGGATCACTAATAAATCAAACATGGATTACTCTATATTAAAATAGGTAATAAAAAAAAATAATATTATATTATTTATTATTAGTCAAATTGGCAAATCCAAGCAGGAGATTGGCTTGTGCAATGATTACCTTCAGGACATATTAACATGCCCGGGGGAGGGAAGAACCAGGATGTACGTTGGCTGCTGGAGATTTCCTGGCCTCTTCCTCTAAACTACGGCGGACGGCTGCGTGGCTTCATGGGTCACCGCAGCCGGCCGATGTTAAGCAGATTATCTGATGCTGCATTGGACAACGTGGCTTGGATAAGTAATGCACAGGACGCGTGATGCCTCCTGCTTCATCATCATATCTGCAAGGGTCGCAATTGCAAAGCTGCCTGCGTGCATACATTATATATCTGTAGTCTGCGTGCAGCTTTGCAATTACGATCCTTGCAGAATAGGGTCCACAGTGTCTTCAATGTGCCTTACCGATCTCCTCTTAATTCTCAGCAAGTGGGTGTCAGTGCCCCCTGCCTGCAAACTTCCCATTCATGTGAATAGAACAGCGATGGGCAATCTGATGGCCACACGTATGCCCCTCCACTTTTCAGAAAGATCATACATTACTCTTCTTTTCAAGAAAAAAACAAGTGCCTGAACACAACTTCAACACACCCAGGTCACCTATCCCAAAATGTCCGCTCATGTTTCTCACTTGCTCCAAAATTCTAGCATGTCACTCGGACCTCTCCTTTACTCCAAAATAGCTCAACACAACATCAGTCCCACTCCCAAATATACTAATATGTTCCCACTCTTCCACAAGCCCTCATATCTTAAATGTACGTCACATCTCCCCATACTTGCCAACTCTCCCTGATTGTCAGGGAGACTCCCTGAAACAATCTCCTTGACTCCCTGAAGAGTCTACTGTAGCAATATCCCTGATTGCACCTTACCCCTATTATGAAGCTGATATATATATATCTATATTAAAAAAGAGATTTATACATTCAATTGGGATCATTAGTATCATTCCCCTGCATTGGGTATAAGGCACAATGATCCCTATGGCTACATGCATTTTCTGAAAAGTATCACTGTGTTTTATCAACAAGTAGATCTTAAGCTTTGGGGCTTGTTTACATTTGAATGTAAATCACTTATGACACGCCTCTCAAATATATCAGTACATGCCCACTTTACCGCTGCGCTCATACTGTAGGTGTTGCTTTCTCAATCTCCCTGAAATGCTTTAAAAGTAAGCAAATATGCATCTCCCGCACATACCACAGAGCCCTCCTCACTTGCTCCAGTTATGCCACTCAGATCCCCCCAAATGCCTCTTGCACTTCCCTCACTTTTACTTTCTTTTACATCTGGAGCCCGCAAAAGAAGGAGGTCAGTAGTGTATACATACAATACATTGCGCTCCCTCTTCCTCTGGTGTGCTTTGTGACCCCTGTGTTGTGCAGAGGAGATCACGTGACACAGAAGTCAGCTTCTTCCACTCAGTCTTATTATCTGCTTTATAACAATGCAAATATTATGTCAGACTGGGACCAGTCAGCTGGAGACTGCAGGTGAAGACTCACCAGGTTGCCTACAGCACACAACTAGAATAGATGAATGATGGGACTGGAGTATGTGCACACTATGCATGCTGCTGGCTTAGAAGATGCCTCTTTTTTAGAACAGATTGGGAAGCCCAGGGGGATGGTGGTGATCAGGCCTGCCAAGAGCCATGGTGGGCCCCGGTAATAGGGGGTGTGGCCTAATAGCGGGAGGCGTGGCTATGCCCCCTTGCCGAGAGGGAAAAAAGAAAAAGATTTGCAGCGCCGCAAAGCAGCACTGCGCGCTGGGGAGGGGGGGCGCTCAGAGCCCCCTCAGCCCGGCGCAAAGCCAGGGGGGGCGCGATCAGTGTGATCGCTCCCCCGCACAGGCATAGGAGACTGCTGTGGCTGCTGCGAGCAGTCTCCAACTGCAGCTCAGCACGGCGCCCCTGGTGGTGATCATTTGTTTGTGTGTGCATGTGTATATATTATATATATATATATATATATATATATATATTAAAACGCAATGAAGGTGGCACTCCAGGACTGATACCTTTAGTGAAGCAAATGGTGCTTTATTGCAACGTACCGGGTCCAGCACTCCTTTGTGCTGGACTCAGAAACATTGCAATAATGCCATTTGCTTCACTAAAGGTATCAGTCTTGGAGTGCCACCTTCATTGCGTTTTACTACATTAGGGGTGTGTTATCCCCAGGAAGATGAGACAAAGATCAACTTGTACCAGAGTGATGGGAAGAGAAGAGTATGGAGAAGGAAAGGTACTGCTCATGATCCAAAACATACCACCTCATTAGTGAAGCATGGTGGTGGTAGTGTCATGGCGTGGGCATGTATGGCTGCCAATGGAACTGGTTCCCTTGTATTTATTGATGATGTGACTGCTGACAAAAGCAGCAGAATGAATTCTGAAGTGTTTTGGGCAATATTATATGCTCATATTCAGTCAAATGCTTCAGAACTCATTAGACGGCGCTTCACAGTGCAGATGGACAATGACCGGAAGCATACTGCAAAAGCAAGCAAAGAGTTTTTTAAGGCTAAAAAGTGGAATGTTATGCAAAGGCCAAGTCAATCCCCTGACCTGAATCCGATTGAGCATGCATTTCACTTGATGAAGGGAAAATGCCCCAAGAACAAGCAGGAACTGAAGACATTTGCAGTAGAGGCCTGGCAGAGCATCACCAGGGATGAAACCCAGCGTCTGGTGATGTCTATGCGTTCCAGACTTCAGGCTGTAATTGCCTGCAAAGAATTTGCAACAAAGTATTAAAAAGTGAAAGTTAGATTTAGGATTGTTTCGTTTGTCCCATTACTTTAGGCTCCTTAAAAAGTGGGAGGCACAAATAGAAACCGTTGTAATTCCTACACCGTTCACCTGATTTGGATGTAATTACCCTCAAATTAAATCTGAAAGTCTACAGTTAAAGCACATCTTGTTTGTTTCATTTCAAAGCCATTGTGGTAGTGAATAAAGGCCAAGATATGAAAATTATGTCAATGTCCCAATATTTATGCACCTGACTGTATATATATATATATAGTGTATGTAATGCTGCTCATTTAATAGAAAATAGATTCCCCTTTCACTATCAGCAGAAATTAATAAATGAACCAACGGCTGCCACACAACAATGTGGAGGAATGATTTAGCTGCCTGTTGCTCCCTATGCATTTTATTCCAGGCAGCTGACTCCTACTGAGGAATATGCAGATTCCCTGTTATCACGCTGTAGATTAGGAGCAATCTGCAATACCTTTCAAGTCAGTGTTTGAATGCAGTAGATAAGGAAGTGTCATTCCTGAATGCTTCTGGTGAATGAAACAAGAATTTGTGGTATGGGGCAAAAAAATACTAAGTAGCCTTTCGTCAGTTAAGTAAATACAGGTCAGACCTCCTAGTGTGCATTGCTTGTTATTTGTTAGATTCCTCCACAGCCCCTAGGAATGAGATAGAGGTTCTTATCATGGGAAGCCTACAGTCTCCAGTTATGCTTTCATGTCCCCTGAGTATTGGGATAATGATCGAAAAATAAAGGGAGATCCAGGTATATTTGGTAATGGGAAGGAGGGGTAGCCAGGAAGTACTGATACAAATTGTGTATTAGACCTGAATTTGTATTTTTATATCACTTATATTTTTGTACCCCAAGACACTTTTTCTGAAAAAAAAGTTTGTTATTTAGAATTTTTTTTAGTAAAGTGAAGGAAATTGTGCTCCCCTGTCATCCTTAGGTTCAGTTATGTGGTGGTGGACAGGTTTGTCCTTCTGTTTGTAAACATATTTACATTGTATTGACCATAAATAAATTTGATTTGGTTCTGGACCACCAACCTGAGGCACCCCTGCAAGTGTCCCAAGGTACCCCAGGGTGCCACGGCGCGCAGTTTGGGAACCATTGGCATACACACTTTTCAATCATTTGCCTGATGTGCCGGGCTTGACGTCACAACTGGATGGGCATTTGAATTTGCCTGCCCAGTTGAGCTGTCACTCATCGGCGGGTCGCTGCAGCATGTGTACGGGCGATCGGCGGGTCGCCAGTACACACCAGCAGATGACCACTACATCTTTCAGATATATCGACCATCTGCTGCGCTGCAGAGCTGCCAATGTACTATATATCGGCCATTCATTGTAACGGACGTAATATATATAAATATATATATGTGTGTTCCCAGCTTAAGACTCTTGGGACCTAAACTACCTCTTACAATTAGCCTAGTGGGAATGCAGTCCCAGTTCAGCAGCTCATTGAGCCTCAGTGAGCTGCTGAACTGGGACTGCATTACCACTAGGACGAGGACAGTTTCGAAATTATGCTCCAGCAGCCATTCAGTAATTCTGTATAGAGTAGGTAATGCTACAGGTAAATTAGAGACTGCAGCACTCAGTTCACTTTGAATTCATTCTGGTGAGCTTCCTTATCCATACACTATGTGTACAAACTGACACAAATCAGTGCTTGGCTGGCTTATATGGGGGGGGGATGCTGAGGGAACAGTTAGAATGTGCCACCAACATCGCCAATATTCTCTCACATCCCCATAGAGTCATTTTCTGTAATATGTGCAATGCTCGCTGCAACTGCACATTGCATGGAACGTAATCCCCTCCATAGGGGAGAGCATTTATGGGAATATAGAGAATATAAATACTCAGGAGACAGGGCTGGGTGGCATACCTGCTCCAGAGAACATGCAAATTATACAATCTTATCACTGCATAATGGCTAAAATCACCCTTTTGCAACGATGCAATTACTGATACATACTATTTACTACCAAAGATTATATCCTTTTTTACTTTATATACAAGTATATTCAACTGCATTGTTATTGTTGCATGGTGTGGAAGTATTCATAGAAGCTAGAAGCATTCCTGCTGCTGTGATGGGATAAACTCCTCTTGATGGGTTGGGAGGAATACTCTTGTTGCCGGGATTGGTGTACTCCTCTCGGGTCTATGGACTATGGGCCTGACTCAGAGTTGTACAATATTGCACAGCTGCAGGGATGTAGCTCTGCAATACCGTACAAATAATATGCTAATGCAGCAGGAGGTGTCTGGTGTAAACAGACTCCTCCTGACAGCATCACAGATACGAGTCCTGCGTCCTGAGACACAGCATTGGATCTTCTGTGAGACAGTCAGCAATCTGGGTAACCATGAGATAACACAGGTTGCCCCTCACAGCTCCATAGCTAAGGCCAGGAAATCAACCTCGGCACTCCCTAAAAATGGGGGTGTCACCCCCTCATTTTCCAGAAAGGAGGCAAGCCGCCAAATGGCAGCAGCCTGTCAATATGTCAATCTAACATCAGAGTAATACGCAAGCATCGGGTTTTGCATACTACTCTGAATCCGGCCCATATAGCTATTTATATCTAGGTAAATATTATTTTGAATTTAGCGGCTGCATTATTATTATTATTAGCATTTATTTATATGGCGCCACAAGTTTTCCGCAGAGCCTTACAAAGTACATAAACTAATAGGTGACCAGTGACTTACAGTACAATACAATACAGGACAAGGAAATGGATAATATATGTAGCTACATTAGCAACCATAACACCCACATAAGCAGCCGAGCATAAGCAACCAAGTGTTAGGTGCCCTAGTGGTGAGTAAAAAGTAGGGATGTGCAGGCTCGGATAGGTTCGAGTTTGCACGTGGAGTTCGGATTTTTCCCTCCAAAAAAACGGAACTCAGAAAGAGGCAAAACGTCATCTTGCATGGATGAACATCATCATTCCTGGACTTTTGTCCAGGAATGATGATGTTCGTCCATGCAAGATGACGTTTTGCCTCTTTCTGAGTTCCGTTTTTTTGGAGGGAAAAATCCGAACTCCACGTGCAAACTCGAACCTATCCGAGCCTGCACATCCCTAGTAAAAAGTAGATGAAAGTAAAGTAGGGAGAAGCATAAGAGGGTAGAGGGCCCTGCTTGTAAGAGCTTACATTCTGAAAGGGAGGGGCAGACAAACAGGTGTGACACAGATGGGGAGGAAGGGGCATGTAGCAGCAAGTTAAGATGACAGCAGGAAGGCTTTGATGAAGTAGTGGGTCTTGAGAGCCCGTTTGAATGATTGTAGAGAGGTGGAGACTCTGATGGGGAGAGGGAGAGTTCCAGAGGTGGGGAGCAGTGCGTGCAAAAACATGGAGGCGGGAGTGGGAGGAAGTAATCAGTTGGCATGAAAGGCAGCGTGCATTAATTGAACAAAGAGGGTGGACAGGAGAGTGAAGGGAGATGAGATCAGAGATGTAAATGGGAGAAGATTGGGTGAGGGCTTTGTAAGCAAGCGTGATAACCTTAAATTGGGTTCTGATAGGGAAGGGGAGCCAGTGGAGGGCTTGTAGGAGAGGGGAGGCAGATGTAGAGCATTTAGAGAGGAAGATGAGCCAAGCAGCAGCATTGAGGACAGACTGGAGAGGAGAGAGATGGGAATTAGGGAGACCAGATAGGAGCAGGTTACAGTAGTCAATCTGGAGATGACCAATGAGTGTAAGAGGGTTTTAGTAGCATCCTGGGTGATATAGGGTCTGATCTTGGAAATATTTTTGAGGTGGAAATGACAGGACTGCGAGAAGTTCTGGATATATAGTTTGAAGGAGAGGGATGAGTCCAGGATATCTCCAAGACAGCACACTTTGATGCTAGATGAGATAGTTGTGCCACCAATTGATAAAGAAATCGTGGGAAGTGAGGTTATGTGGGAGGGTGGGAAGATGATCAACTCTGTCTTAGACACATCAAGTTTAAGAAATCGCTGGGACATTCAGGAAGAGATAGCAGAGAGACAGTTGGAGATACGAGTCAGAAGAGAGGGGTAGAGATCAGGGGAGGAAAGGTAGATTTGAGTATCATCAGCATAGAGATGATAATGGAGGTATGGGGAACACCTACTGTAAAAGGCTGTGGGGGGGGGAGTAGTCATGGGATGAAACAGAAGGATCGGTCAGAGAGGTAGGAGGACAGCCAGGAGAGGATAGTGGCACGTAGATCAAGGGAGTGAAGGATTTGCAGCAGGAGAGGGTGGTCCACAGTGCAGAAGCAGCAGAGAGATCAAGGAGAATGAGCAGAGAGTAGTGGCCTTTGTATTTGACAGCAAGGAGGTTGTTGCTGACTTTCGTGAGAGCAGTTTCAGTGGAGTGGAGAGAATGGAAGTCAGACTGAAAAGGGTCAAAGAGGGAGTGGGAGGAAAGAAAAGCGGTAAGGCGGTTGTAGACAATACGCTCAAGGAGTTTGGAGGCAAAAGGGAGGAGAGAAATGGGTCGGTAGTTAGAGAGAATGTTAGAATCAAGGGTAGGTTTTTTAAGAATGGGGGAGACAAGGGTACGCTTGAATGCAGAAGGGATAGTGCCTGATGAGAGGGAGAGGTTAAGGTGTGCAAGATGGGAGCATGCAGAAGGAGAGAGGTAGCGGAGGAGGTGGGAGGGGATAGGATCAAGGGGGGAGGTTCAATGGGGGGAGGACCGGATGAGGGTCATGACTTCCTCTCCAGATACAGGGGTGAAGGATGATAGAGTTGGTAAAGTGGATGAGGAGTGGTGATCCGGGAAAGGAGGAGGTGGAGAGCTGGGGGACTGATTGGATATGATGTCCTGACGTATGGAACCAATTTTAGATGTAAAGTAGGTAGCAAAGTCAAGGGCAGAGAGCAAGGTGGGAAGACGAGGAGGGGGTGGGCGGAAGCGGAAGTTGAAAGTGGTGAAGAGACGCTGTGGATTAGAGGACTGGGAGGAGATGAGGTTCTTGAAATATGACTGTTTAGAGAGGGAAAGGGCAGCACTGTAGGATGAGAGCATAAATTTGAAATGGAGGAATTTCTGCCTTAGAGCGTGATCTTCTCCACTGTCGCTCGGCGGTTCGTGAACACTTTTGCAGGTATCTGGTGCATTTATAACGCCAGAGTAGATCTGCGAGTGTGAGTAGTGATCGCCGTAGCATGCATACTTTAGAGCAGAAGTAAGGGAGGCATAGTATAAGGAAGCAGCTTGTTCAGGGCAGGAGAGAGAATGTTGGCTCGTCCCACAAAATTGCAGTGTCAACTGCATATGAAAAAATAATTTCCTCGCATTCAGCTGCCAGACAGTAAATTGAACCCAACTGAAATATAAAACTGCCTTTAAAATGCTAATACAATGTCTTACTTGCATATGATAAAGAAATCCCCCACTGTGTTTAGGCAAATTATATATTTTAATGATATAACTCGAGTTTAACCAGACGTGTGTTCTCTCCACCATAGCACATCCCGCTGCCTGCGTGGAACATGGTATCATAAACATTTCTGTTTGCGCTTAATACATATTGAGGATTCAGTATGGATCCCAATTGCAGCTGCGGATTGTTACAGAACGCAGCTGCTAAAATATGCTAATGCTTGCCAAATCTCAGCCAGCATAAAGACGCCCTCTGCTGCTTTCTCACATCTGTCCAACGTCGCTCTTCTGCGTAAACTTTGGTACGATCAACGCACATCGACCACTCACGCAGCATTTACAGCAGGTCTGACCTGCCACAGACACTGCAATTCTCTTCACACACAGTGGGTTCTCAAGCTGCGTATGCAATCGCAGTAGCTAATTTATGTACGCTAAAGCAAAGGCGTTCAAACGGACAGGGAGTGGTAGTTTTTCCGACCACTCCCCCTTCACCACCCCCAAACGCTGACAGTCTGTTACTCACACTGTGATGGATTCCTGTGTGTGTCCGTAGTCGCAGTGCGATCGCAGCACACACGCAGTAAGGCTTATACGTATGCACAATGACAAACAATCGCTTGATCTGTGTCCGTAGTTGCACTTGCGATCGGCCCATTGACCTCACTCCAAATGGTGTGTAACTTAATGGAACAGACTGGCCTGTGCACATGTCCAAAATTAACATTCACAGACCTATAAATAGAAAATAATGAAACATATTTCCACTTAAGTCTTTCAATACCACAGCTATATGATGTATGATGATCTCTGTTCTACACTTTAGAAGCATTTGCAGCAAATCCTACTGTATAAAGCAGCTTGTGGCACAGAGTTTGTAGATTGGGTGTCAAACTGCTTTACTGGTTGTCTGCTTTACTGAAAGGCTTTGAGTACTGTAAAGGTTGGTACACAAGTGATCTGCAGATATATCTTTAGATGATGGTTGTTCATACACACTGAACGCCATCATCTATCCAGCAGCCCCCTCCCCACGGCTGCCGCTGTGTGTGTACGGGCGGTCTTCAGGCTACACTTGCTGATGGACAGATATGTCTGCAGACATATCTGTCCATGGGATGTGCAGCACAGCCAATGCGATATGTCTGTGAACTACGCGGTTCACAAACATATCGTCTGTACACTCTGGCCGACGGCCATCAGATATATTGGCAGATCAATTGACCGGCCAATATATCGGACTGTGTGTACCCCAGTGGCAAACGCAGGATTTTTTCAGGGGGGTTTCCAAATGCTTGATTTTAGAGTGAGTGTGGCCAGTCCATGAAGAGGGCAGAATTAGCACTTATCCATCTTTAATATGCATCATACAAAGTGTATTGTGTGTCATAATCCTAGCGTATACAGGACCAGAGATCACAGTAAGCCATTAGATGCGGCAGTAGGGCCATCCTGCCTGAGCTGAATGTTTTTATTTTAGATGTGAGCACCATTCCAGAGCATGGGAGCAAGACCGGGAGCCTGGAGGAGCAGCAGAAGATCCTAGCACTGCCCTGTATGTACATATTGGGCTCTATAGCAGCACATCCCTAACAGTGAAAGTTTTCCAGATATCCTATTTGGTGCACAGGTTATTTATTACTGGCTGATACAAGGTAGAAGATCCACAGGTGGTGCTATTATTTCATTTGTGATACTGAGAAGAATATGCAGCACTAGTAAAATTCTATTATAGTACTATTTCTATTGTGGAGATGGTGTGGGCTGGGGAGGGGGGTTTCCAGGCAGACGGAAACCCCCCCTGCGTTTGCCTATGCAGCATTAGACTCAGATCATCTCATTTGCCTCCATGCCCTAACATGTAGATGTCAGTGACTTCATTGAAAACTGGGTACTCACAACCGATCTTGCTGCTCATCGTAACCAATTGTCAGGATAGCTTTCTAACTTATCAGCCCAAGTGCTTGACCATATTAGACAAATCCTGACCATTTGGTCTTAGAGTCATGTGCCTGTATCACATCCAGATCACTTGGGGGGCTGTAAATGCTCCCAGAAGAATACAAAGACTTACTTAAAAGAAAACTAAATTTTGCCTTATAACCGATTGCTGCTTTAAATATAGCGGCAAACTCGCTGTAATAATGGTGCTTCCCTAATCTCAGAACCTATTACATAGCCCCCAAAGCGTAAATCCAATGGGACTTCTTCCATTCAGATGAATACCATTGTTACAAAGACTATCATTACTGGGTATGACTATGAACGTTTGATTTTAAAACATGCTAGGCAAAGACTTGGAGCATGAAGGTAAAACCCATATGCCATTAGGTTGTTATGACCAGAACTAAAATGTGTGTGTATATGTACCCAAACGCTCATATACATTTTATTATAGCTCACATACGTAGACTAACCAATGCATATTTGAAATCCTTGTAAACAGCTATGGACGAAATCATAGAAAGTGCAATTTTATGTCATAAATGAAAAATATATTCACTATAATAAAAATGTTAAAAAGTAAAAAAAAAATTATTAAAACAACTAAATGTTATTACCAGTAAAAATGTAAGTGGATAAAGCAGAGGGGCATCTGAGGTGCAAATTTGGCATGGACCTCTGGCATGAATGGGTTAAGTGCTGTTAGGATATCATCTGTTTGGTGTCTTCTGTTTTCAACAGAAGTTTATCATTGAAAGGTTTTGTGTCTAGATTACATTCTAATTGCTTTTAGCAACACATAAATTAGTTTTTCTTTTGTGTTTTACTTTTCAATGTGTGCGTGTGTTGTTGTCTTTAAACCTCGTTAAGTAAAACATCTCTGTAGGTGACAAGTTCACTTTAGTGAGATAATGACACAGTAGATAAACAATAAACTGAGCCATTAAGTTACTTTACTGGCAAATTCCCACAATGCAATACTCTTTGCGTAACGTCATATTGCCTACATCACTCAGTGTGTACACATGATTGCACACTCCTGCGGTCACTAGCGATGGTCGCAGGCTTTGATGTGCTGCACATTAAACATAGCAATATCGTTAGCGGCCAGTGCATTGTTAATAATTGATGTAACTGTGATCGTTTCGTCGTTCATTAAAGTCGTAGAGTGTGGACGCACAATCACTGTTCACAGGCATTCGTTCCGATGTCGGAACAAATGCTCGTCGCTCCAGCCATAGAAATTACACTCACAAACTGCATCTCCTGTGACCACTCTTATCATCTCAGACCGGGTGTGGCTCTCATACTTAATTACAACCGATAGTATGGGTAAAAATATAGGGCCTGATTCTAAGATGTACGCAATGCTGAAAATTTACGAAAATATGGCACGATTGAAATATTTCTTGTGATTATGTCCTAAGTCATCACCATAATAATGGTGCGGGAGACCGTCTGAATGCAAGCTTGTACCAATTATTGATACGCCACTGTGTTTGTACTTTTTTTTGCCACACCTTTGGTCATCTCAAATCAGTTCATAAAAAGCTGGTTGCAATAAAAAGATGTGGCAAAGTTGAGTCCCAGATTCCTCCACTGAGACAGTGCCGCTCATGCGAACGCCAGAGGACCAGTCGCTGCACTCCTATCAGCTGTCCATCATCCCTGCTCTGTTTGGGATTGTGAATGCTGCTCCGATGCCGGTGATAGCATTTCACGTGTTTCCGGTTTTGGCGTGTCTCACGTTACCCAGTCGAGTACCCAGTCCTCCTGTCAGCTTTTGTTACCTGCCGTTTGTGTCATCTAGGTGGCACGGTCCGCATATCTACTACCTGGCATTTGTGTCATCTAGGCGGCACGGTCCGCATATCCACGCTCTGCCGTTTGTGTCATCCAGGCGGCACAGACAGCACTCAGTGTCCACAGTGCACAGTTCTACATCCACCAGCTTGTGTCAACCCGGCGGCACAGGCCGCACTCCAGCATCCAGCTGCTTGTGTCAACCCAGCGGCACAGGCCGCAATCCAGCATCCAAAGTATACAATACAGCGTACCACCACCTGTGTCAACCCGGCGGCACAGGTCCCTCATCAGACTACCACCCTCAAAGCTGCTGCATTGCCCAAAGGCCGCATCTTGTTCGATGGCCCACTGGCCACTGCTTGCTAAGGCTTACCAGCCCTCAAGGCTGCTGCACAGCCCAGAGGCCGCATCTTGTTCTTCGGCCCACTGGCCACAGCTTGCCAAGGCCTACCAGCTCTCAAGGCTGCTGCACGGCCCAAAGGCCGTATCTTGTTCTATCGCCCACTGGCCATAGCTTGCCAAGGCTTACCAGCCCTCAAGGCTGCTGCATGGGCCAAAGGCTCGCATCTCATCTCGATGCCCTCTGGCCACGACTAGT
This sequence comes from Taudactylus pleione, assembly GCA_031769625.1. Lineage (NCBI taxonomy): Eukaryota > Metazoa > Chordata > Amphibia > Anura > Myobatrachidae > Taudactylus > Taudactylus pleione. Next base: position 11,153,402 of record JAUIMM010000068.1, read on the forward strand.
ATAAGACTTACCAGCCCTCAAGGCTGCTCCACGACCCCAGCTAGCCAAGTGCTCCAACCCTCAAGGCTGTTGCTGGACTCTTTCTCTCTAAATATATCCGAATCCTAACAGACGGCTGCACAGGATACTCTCAGCAAGCCATCGGGACCTCAACTCCTGCTACTGGATTAGGGCGCGGATGTAGTTTGACACTGATATGGCTGTGCCTGCTCCTCTGGTGTCCCTGGAACTCTGTCTGGCTGTTGATGAGCATAAGAGCTCCTGCCTTTTGTGTGCCTAAGTAAAATGCAAGCCTGGCACACCCCACCATATGATAAACATTGGGTCGACTTGAAGGGTGACCTGATGGATGCAGGCCCGCTCTCGTACACTCCTTGGCTCTTATCAAAATACAGGCCCAAATCCACACAACTGGTCCCCACGGTTGCGCTCATGTTATCTCTCTCTGGGAAGCGTCAATTCCTCTCATCACCTATCTACTCACCCCTCTCCCATATCTCACAATGGGACCACCCACTGTTCTCTCCGAAACAGCAGTCTGAAATTACTTCTAGGTGGGCTGTAGTGGGCATCACTAGCGTCCACCATGTAGTTGGTAAATTAAAAAATGCGCCCCACACTGCTTCCAGCAGCTCCCAGAAAAGCATGGATTCCTTCTACTATTTTTTTTAGTACTTACAGTTGTGTCATTTTATTCACTCCCTCTTCCTGCCCTCCCTCATTTAAAATCTTTCACCTATTGAGCGTTACTGTACATACCAGCTTATAGACAGAGGTGCTATCTCCCTTCTTTACCATACTATTCTAGCCCCAGATCCTACACCCCTCTCACCCCATGAACAAGCCTGGGAACATAATCTTGGTTGGACCATGACTAAATCCATCATAACATAAATCATGGGTCACTTATTACCTCTTGACCCAACTAATCTATTGCTTCCCCCACGCCACATCCCCAATCATACTGTCAGACTGATTCTCTGTGGAGCAGTAGGACTGCGGCAGACACAGGAGTGGGGATTCAGGTAAGTATAGTGTTGTTTGTGTGGGTCTGTCTTTTATGTGCAAGGGGTACTACTACTGGTTGCACTGTATAAGGGGCACTGCATAAGGTGCACTACTGGGAGCACCTGTGTAAGGGGCACTGTATAAAAGCCAAAACTGGGGCATTGCATAAGGGGCACTGTATAAAAGGCACTACTGGGGGCACTGTATAAGGGCCACTACCGGGGCACTGTATAAGAGGCACTACTAGGGGCACTGCATAAGGGGCACTACTACAGTGGACACTGCATAAGGGGCACTACTACTGGGGGCATTGCATAAGGGACACTACAGGGGGCATTTTATAAGGAGCACTACTACTGGGGACATTGCATAAGGGGAACTACTACAGTGGATATTGAATAAGTGGCACTACTGTGAGCATTGTGTATATGGGGCAGTACTGTGTGTCGTCCCTTGCTGTGAGGTCACATCCCCTTTTTGTATGCCATGTCCCCTTTTTCAGGCTCAGTAAATCACAAAAGGTTTTTAGCTTTAAAAGTAGATCACCGAGTCCAAAAGTCTGGCCATGCCATCCCTGCTATAGGGTAACTTTGCCTGGCTCCTTTTGATCGGTCAACATCCTCCCTTTCCTTGTTCTCGCCCTGGCTTGCTCCTCCTCTCCCTCTCCCAAGCTGCCCTTCCTCCCTACCCTCTTCCCTTTCCACCCCCTACTACCCTTCATACCCCTTCCATTGTCTCCATGTTAATCGCTCCACCTCAACTAATTCCCAACCAGTTACTTGTTACTCCTGGTTGTATAGTCATTACTTCTCTTGATTTTTTTTAGATAATTGATTTTCGCACTTTGGCCCTCATTCAGAGCCACTCGCAAACAGCAGTACGCTCGTTGCGTTCCGATGTTGACTAACCACGCATGCGTCGGTGTTACACTGCGCATGTGCGTACGGCAGATTGCGAGCTTTTTTTCTCTCGTTCCTAAAATAGCGTACAGGAAGTGACATGTCAAATGTGATTGACAGAACAGGGCGTTTTTGGGTGTTGACGGGGGTGGAGATGGAAAAACGCAGGCGTGGCGAGGCGTTTTTGGGGCGTACATACATTAGCAGATGCGAACGTCAAATGTGTTCGGACCGTCACATACGTCACTGGAACATCCTCTTTCCCTTCAAAATGCTCGCACAGTTTAGGGTCTGGATTACTCGACCACATTGGCGATGGCCTTCTCCTCCGTCCCGGGACTCCATGATGTTGCAGCGATTAATCGCGGGTGGTCACAAAAGCAATTAGTGTTGTATTGAAAACCGCCTTGGTATGTGATTGGAAAGCAGTTTATTGGGATAGCACAAAACCGTACCAGGTGGAAATCATACCTGCTAATGTCAGGATTACACAATCAATTGGCGTACATTTTTTGGGTTTTTTTTTGGCCTCAATTTGTTGTTTATGGCCTATTGTGACAATAATGTCATCATGTTTTAATTAGCTCCCCTTTTTTTTTTTAATGTGCAATTTGCATCGTTATGTGATTTTTTAAACGTTCCTTCAAGAGGCCTTTTTTTTATACAAATGAAATGGTTTTTTGTGTCCTTTTTTGCCTTTAGGGCCAGGATTAAATGTAACCCATTTGTACAATAATGTCACAATACAATGTCAGATTTTTTTCATAAATTTATTGTTTAAACACAAACCAATTGGCATAATTTTTTTTTTTTTTTTTTTCTGCCAAAGATACTTTTTTTCAAAATTAAATAATCAATAACTGATAACATAAACGTACAAAAATAACTTAAAAACATTTCACAAGAAAGGAGAGGGAAGTTTTGACCAGAAAGGAATATGAGCCAAGCACAGAAGGAGTGTGGGAAAAGTCGCCATTGCTGTCACCGTTTTTTCGCCCGTTTGGATGGGGGAGGGTGGGCGCCAGACCGGGTCCGGGATGCCATCGGGCTGGCCTGTCCAGAGGCAGATGTTGTGGCCTCTGGACTAGGCACAGGGCTAGGCACATTTGGAGGATTGGCTGATGTTGTGCCAGAGGTGGAGGATCCTGATGTTCCGGCAGGAAGGGAGGTCGGCTCCACCATGTGCTGGCGAACGAGCTGCTCCAGGGCATCGGCGATGCGGATGTTGGCCCTGGTATTTTCCGCCAGGGCCTGACCAATGGTCACGTTGGCCGCAGCATTTTGCTCCAGGGCCTCAGCCACCCGTATCAGACTGGCGTCCATCCTCTGCAGAATCTCCGTATGGAAATCCAATTTTAAATTGAGTTCTGTGAGGAGGCCCACTGCCTGCGAGGGGGCACGCCCTGGACTGGCTTCTGCAGGGTCCTCAGCCGGATGTACTGGTTCCTCCCCTGCAGAGCCAGCAGAAATTCTGCGGCCAAGGCTTCCCTCTGGAGCAGACTCATCCGCCTGTGTCTCTGTTGGAAAAATGAGAAAAGAGTCACATTAGAATCTACATATTGGCACAATAGCATTTCAGAGTTGGTGACATCACAATACTTACCTGGGCCAACATGAGGAGCCGCAAAGTCTGGCATGTCCGTATCCATGTTGGACACGCCAAACACCTCCACAGGCTGCACACACCCCTGTGCCAGCTCTTCTAAATCCGTCAACTCCAATGACACAGGGGTGGGACCCCCACCTGTCCCCCTTGCATGCCTAGCCCTGTCCGCCAGTTTTTGCTTTAGGCGATATTTGAAGTCGCCCCATCTGTGGGGAAAAATGGAAGCCATTATCCTTTGGTTTAAAATGGGGTTTGTTTTTAGGGGGGGCAAGGGTTTACTTACCGCCGTTTGACATCCCGGGCTAGACGGACATAATCACCCACCCTATTGACGCAACGGCTACCTCTTCCCACATTCTCCACTTCTGGCTTAGACTCATATTCCTGTCTGCCTGTGGCAGGATGTCCACACACTTCTGGATCAAAACCTCCATCTCCTTTCTTGTGAAATGTGGCTGCCTTTTTTTTTTGGCCGCTTTGGCCGGAATACTGGGCCCAGCAGCCTCTTCCATGTCATCCTCCTCACCTATTTGTGTAAATTTACAGAATTCACAAAATCACAACTTGCCTAATCTTATGTTTCAAATTATTCGTTGATCGAAAATGCATGAAAGACTTACCGCCTGACTCTTGTGCATTTTTTCCCTGGTCTGTCGCCATGTCTGAGGTCCAAACAAGAAATACACCAGAATTTGAATGTGTTTTCGTGACGTATTTATACATGCGTCCTTATTTTGCGGCCGCATCATTGATTGTGCGGCCCTATGATCCCTCCTTAATTTGTGCGGGAAACGAAACACTATTTATGGCTTGGTGTGTCTCAAGTCGAGGTGGCGTTTTTGGATTGTTGGAGGTTATCTTGGCTGGAGTTTATTGATTGCGTAGAAAGGAGTTGGAGGTTGGAGATTCGTTTGTTGGTTAGATTTGCGTTTTTTTTTCCGTTATCTTTGTTGGTTTATATTTTTGGGACCTCGTTTGTTGATTTGGTAAGTTTTGTGAAGTTTAACTTTTGTTCAATTGTTGTTTCATTGTGTTTCGTATATTTTGTAATTTTTGGATACCTAATTTATTCTATTTTAGATTTTGTTTATTTTCGACCCCAAAGACCTTTTGATTTTGCATCTTAGATATTTGCTCTTGATAAGTCCATTTTTTATCTTGTATTAGCGAACTAATTAGCGCATTTTTAGTAGTTACTTTTGTGACTTGTATTAGCGAACTAATTAGCGCATTTTTAGTAGTTACTCTTGTGACTTGTATTAGCGAACTAATTGGCGCATTTTTAGTAGTTACTCTTGTGACTTGTATTAGCGAACTAATTAGCGCATTTTTAGTAGTTACTCTTGTGACTTGTATTAGCGAACTAATTAGCGCATTTTAAACAGCTTAATAATCATTCGAACTTTTTGATGGTTTAGCTTTCGCTTTTTGAGCCAACATTTCGACCCGTTTTGATGTACTGTGTTAAATGTCGCTTTGCGGTTTTGCTAAATGGGTGTTTGGCATATTTGAACTTTGGTCTAGCACAAAATGTATCAACAAAAATGCAGAGAGTGAAATGTGTCAAGTAATTTTGTTGTTTATTTTCAGTTTGGACGTATCATGACAATACCCCGGCATGTAAGCAGCAATGGATGGTATCATCAAGCTAAGTTCTTTTAATATAGTTTTGGGGTGGGTCAAAAGCCTTACTTTGAAATTTTTGAATTTCAGGTTGATCTGGGGCGGATTGTTCTGGCCATGCTCCCGGAAGCCGACCAACCTCAATCTCATCCCAGGCGTAGGCATCGTAGGCATGCAAGGCCTCAGATATTTCGAACACATGTCACCCTTTTTGGAATGCCCGATGATGAGGTTTTAAGATGCTACCGTCTACCTCCCAAAATCATCATAGACACTCTCTCATTAATAGAAAGTGATCTTGAGCGGCAAATTGACAGTCCAACAGCAATACCACCACTGACGCAATTTATGGCGGTGTTACATTTCTGTGCCTCAGGATCGTTTCAAACAACGGTGGGAATAGTGGCGGGCATCTCCCAATCCTCCTTTTCCCGGATCCTGAGGGCAGTGATGGAGGCACTTTTCAAGCACCTCCATCATTTTATTCAAATGCCTTTGGATATGGGTGCCCTTAGTGTGTCCAAGGCCAATTTTTACCAAATAGCTGGCTTCCCACACATCATAGGGGTTGTGGATGGTACTCACATACCACTTCAGCCTCCAGCACAGCTGGAGGCAATATTTAGAAACAGGAAACACTATCACTCCCTGAATGTAATGGTGGTATGTGATGCCTCCCTCCAGATCCTGTCCCTGAATGCTAAGTTACCAGGAAGTGCACATGACTCCTTCGTCATCCGGCAATCAGGGATATGGCAGAAATTAAACAACCTACAAGCTGGTGATGCGTGGCTTCTGGGTAAGTGCAGACCTTTAGTACATAACAATGTTAAGCTTGATACACAGTGTTCCTGATGTTGTCTCTTATTTTTCACAGGAGACAGTGGATACCCTTGCATGTCCTGGCTGCTCACTCCTTATTTGGCTCCCACACCAGGCCCACAAAGTGAGTATAATTTCGCACTTACAGCCACCAGGCAAGTGGTGGAGCGCTGTATCGGCCTTTTAAAAGGCCGATTCAGATGCCTCCACCGCTCTGGTGGCGAGCGCATGTATTTGCCGGATATGGTGTCGAAAATTGTGGTCCTGTGTGGGATATTTCACAACATCGCCATAAGGAGTGGTGTCCCAATGCAGCCAGAGGATGCCTTACCTGAGGATGGCCCCCCCGAGGTTGGTCGGAGGTCAGTATGTGGGGGGGCCATACGCGATGATGTGGTGGCCAGATTTTTTAGGTAAGTTTGACCCAAACTACAGTGTTTATACCTAATGTGTTTGTGTTTGTTTGCGAACATCTAATTTATTTTATTTTTTTCACCATCTTCTGTTTGTTCACATAATCATTGCCACTCCAACGCTCACTACTTCCTGCTACCCTTACCAAACCTGGATCTGGTGATTTTGTCCATATATTCTGGAACCCATATCGCAACGCCATGTTTGTGGAATCATGTTGGCATGGTCCTTCGTCAACCAGTTCTTGATTGTTTTTTTAAATTAAATATTTTATTTGTATGTGTTGTATTTGAGATTATCACTGTTTTTTTTTTTTGGGACTGACCACTTTGATTTCTCATTTATGTTGTGAATAAATGTTTGGAGAGTGAAATGGTCTTCCTTTTTTTGGACGTTAACAGCAAGTGTAACCAGGTTAACACACCTTACATTTGACTAAGGGGTAATCCAGTACTGACACCAGTTGATGTAAACTGAAATATGTTTTCAGGTTCCCAACCCACACCAAAAGGAAGCCTGTCCAAACCTTTGGATTTTGAAGATTGGCCTAAGCAGCTTGCACACCAACTAGGAACCTGTAAAATGGCGAAAGATCTAATTGACACTACACCCAAAAAGGGAAATGACATTGTTACTGTTATGTGTTTCTTGTGGCTGTTTAACATACAAATACAAAATACAATCTAACTTTTAAAAAAGGGAAATCCTTGCAGGAACAGTCTACTTATGTCAGGGAAAACTATTTTTGTTTTTGAAAAAAAGAATGAGCCAGAACGTATATTAGAACTACAAAATTTATTTACAAAACGAAAATAAAAAAAAAAACTACTGGCGAAGGATGCCAGACAGCCGGTCAAGGGCCACAAGAATGCCAATGACATGTTGGCGCATCTGGCCAACACAATCGTCCACCTCTTGTCGACGCCTCTGTTCCTCTGTGGGTGAGAAAAGTGTGTGGATTAATAAAACAATAGGGAATCCACATTAAAAAAACAAAAACACAACGAAATCACTCCTAAACCGAAAAAAAAAAACCCAAAACAAAAAGGGGGTGCTGCCAAAAATACAAGGCCTATGTACAAATTCACACAGGTGTGATATGTGTATGTTGAAATCAGCAGGAAGAGGTAAAGGCAAACTGCTAAATCACCAAAAGTAAACCAAACAAGCACGAATAAAGGCACGACACATGATTACATACAAACAGTTTGTGGTTAAAAAAAATGAGAAAGAAAAACATACCGGGAGCCAAAACGGGAGCTCCGGAAGTCCCTCCATGTTCCTCCTCGGAGGAGCCTTCATTCCCCAAAGAACGGGGAGGGGTAATGATGGACTCCGGGGAGGGGGTAATTGGAAGAGGGGTGGGTGGAGGAGAGGGGGAAGTGGGACGGAGGGGAAGGAGGCCCGACAGTTCCGGGAGAGGGTCTGGGAAGGCTGGGGAGGAGTGGGGTATAGGGGAAATATTTGGGGTGGAGTGTAGGCTGGGGGTTGGGGATAGTGGCCGGGAACGCCGTCTGGCCGGACGGTGACGGCGTAGTCTTGGCTGTCCTCCTAAAATATGTCAAACAAATTGAGGTTAGTTTCTGGGCAAATCCGGGGCCCAAATAAAAAAAAAAAAAACAGCAACAAAAAACATGCAAAAAGGAGTCGAATGAAAAAAACAGAAATAGAGGGAAAACAAGCACACGCTGATATGAGGACAAATAATTAATAGGACAGACAGGAAAACATGCACACGCAGATATGAGGACAAATAATTAATAGGACAGACAGGAAAACATGCACACGCAGATATGAGGACAAATAATTAATAGGACAGACAGGAAAACATGCACACGCAGATATGAGGACAAATAATTAATAGGACAGACAGGAAAACATGCACACGCAGATATGAGGACAAATAATTAATAGGACAGACAGGAAAACATGCACACGCAGTTTGCCCCACAAACACAAACATGAAAACCACTATACATAACACTTACTTTCAAGGATCTGCATGCGAAAGCATGCCAGCAAGCGGGGCGTTCGCCGTTGCAGGTCTGACCACCTGCGCTCAAGCTGCCCGATGTTGCGGCGTGAACCCAACGACCGCAGGCGGGACCGTGCCTCCGCATACGCGGAGCGCTTCTGCCGGTTGGTGATGGGTGGAGGCTGGCTGGTGATCCGCCTATCCATCACCTCCGTAAGCACCAGCAGCTCGCGCCTGGTGAATACGGAGGCTCTCATGATGGCAATGGAGTTTTTCATACAAAACATTTTTGATAAAGTGTGGCAAAAATTTCTGATTGGCTAATGTATTTTGGAAATTAAGAGGAGCAATTTTATTGGTTAGTGTATGAGTCATGTGTTCAACAGGGCCAGAAATCTCTGGAGAGTTATGATAGGCTTGATGCAGTGACATGCGTTTGCAAATTTAAATAAAGAAATGAACCCCGGAAAATATGCGGGGATCCACAGCAATAGAACAATTGTTTAATTGTGGTCCACATGTTTTTTGAACAATAAAAGCGAATGTTCCATCCGTACGTATTCTGCGGGTAAACACAAACACGGACAAGAGTAAAGTTTCTTGCATTGTGTTGAAAAAAAAAAAACAATTAAGCTAATTGATACATTGATTGGCATGATACGATTGAGGGAGGTAGGCAGAATAAAGGAGCAGGTAATCGACATCTGACAAGGCCACTTCCGGTTTCACTTGTGCGTGCGTTCCCTTCAAGCCATTTCGGGGATGTACGCTCGCTATTTCGCACGCTCGTTAGTTAGAGGAGGGGTCGCCTGAGTTTAGGGAGGAATTTTAGATGCGAACGAAAATACGAGCGAGCCATTGAATTTAAATAATTTTGTACGTACGCCTAACGTAAGTGCGCCCGCTTGCGAGTGGGTCTGAATGAGGGCCTTTGTTATTATTGTTGAGACATAAGATTTTCCCTACACTTTCTTCTTTATATTGTAATATGCTATGCAGTTTTTGTCCGTTTTTGAATAAAGAGATTTAAAAAAAAAAGTGTGGCAAAACTTTGTATGTATGTGTATGATTTATTTATTTTTTTGTCTAAAAATACAAATCCATGGACAATAACGCTTACAACCGTATGCAGATTTGGACAAATGATTGATTATGGTTCACTACGCTTAGAGAGACGGAACAGGGGTGGTAAGAGGCAGGCAAGCACAGACTGAGGACCTCATTCAGAGTCGGTCGTTGCGGCCGCACAGTCGTACGCCACCGATATTCGCTAAACTGCGCATGTGTAAAGTTCGCAATGCGCGTGCGCAAACTAGCTGTTACAATCAGAAATATCTCTCTCCTTGAACACAGCCAGGTCGGTAGTTTGAGTGACAGAATGAGGCGTTTGTGGGTGGTAACAGGGGAAGGTGCTTGAAAACAGGGGGAGTGGAGATCCGAACGCAGGCGTGCCTAATTATGCGAACGGCGTTTTATGGGAGTGCATAATTAACAAAGTAGTGTCATGGCACACGTGACAGGAGAGGTTTTACACTGACCTGATCGTAGTGCTTAAGAGAGGTTATGGTCAACCTCAAGCACTACGACCAGTTCCGATGGTTCCTGATGGTTTCGATTAATCCTTATATGCCCGGAGATGACGTGTAATGCGTACGAGAAGGGGGCGTATTTTTTGTCTTACGGCCGCATTCCTCCCCTTGGTCCCCCCTTGGTCGGCCAGCTAACGATCCGATCTTAAGGACGCAACTTGCGAGTGCATCATTTGCATATCCGGCCCCTTTTCCGTTACAACCGTGCGGCCGCAACAACCGACTCTGAATGAGGTCCTGAGTACTGTAAAGACATGTTCACACAAATGCAACTTAGGTAGACCTATCAGAAAGCATAGCCCTTGTGGACACTCAACTCCACAATGACATTTGGCAGATACTGCCACTGGCTGATCGTGTCTGGACCTCTCTGACTGGTATTATATAAATGACTAGTGTGGTTAAAACATAATGTGAAGTCACAGTCATCTATTTGCATTAATTAAGTGATAATTGTATTCGGACATGGCAGTTAAGAATATTCCCATTTGATGATGAGGGGACAAATGTAATAGGGTGAGAGTTAGAAAATGTCATAGTTTAGCAGTAAACTCTCACACTTTTTAAACTCGCCCACTGTAATAGAGTCCGAGAACACGCAAACTCGCATGTTTTTAGACTCAAAATACTCTTAATGATTTAAACTCTTATCCAGATGTTTTCCTATTTTGAAGATATAACTCAACCAATGTGATAGTTTACTGCTAAACTCTCACATTTTCTAAACTATCACCCTATTACATTTGGCCTGAGATGTTTGTATTTAATTACATTTCATTTGTATTTTTAGATTTCTGTCTGTATTTAATTGTATATTACATGGTAAATGCAACTATCACATTTATTAATAACATTGTCAGGACACTTCATTGTAATATTATATAAAGTATAAACTGCCTAATGTGACTTCAGCTCTTGCTACTAACACTACCAAGCCACTTCATTCCCTTGTATTACTCATACCAAGTGCATATGCTACTTTTTTCTCTTGGCGTACACCTTACGCAGCTGGAAGCATCTTGAGATGTATCCGGCTGAGGATACACAATATTGTTATTATGTTTTATTTTTAAGGCATCACATAATTTCTGCAGCTCTGTACATGGAATACACAAGTAACAGGGAAACAGACATATCAATGGTACAGTAAATGCATGTTGACATATCTTAGGAACAATATATTGGACAAGGGAGATTCATGAGAAACTCAATGGAAGAAGGCAGTTCAGCACTCAGTGAGACTGTACGAAATGATGGGCAAGCAAACAGAGTCAAGATTGCTGAAAGGGACTAGGAGACAAGGAGTATTGGAAAAAGATATGGCTAGGGATGAAAATAAGGAAGGAGGGCCCCGCCTGTGAGAGCTTACATGCTAAGAGGAGGGTGAACAGTTAGAGCGTGAAATTGAGAGAAGCGTAGGACGGGAGGAGAGAAGAAAACAGATTTAGAGGGAGGAGCGTTAGGCTGTGACAAAAAAAAAGGTGACAGTCTGAGATCCAAAGATGGGCTGCTGAGTGGGAGAAATCTTGGGCATGTATGACAGTGGTTCCCAAACTTTTTTGGGTTAATGGTACCCTTCTGTCTTAGAATTGTTTTGCGCATGCGTAGGGCAAGGGGTAGATTATTTTAGCATTGAGGTTCCATTGGAAATTCTCACACTAATTTATTACTAGCAAAAGTAAGTGACGTTCTCTTACAATAATAACCTTATGTGTGCATACGACATACATATCTACATACATACAGACAGGGTCACACATAGACAAATACATACAGGGTCACACAAAGACATACACATACATACATAAATACATACAGTTACACAAACATATGCTTACATAACTACACACATACAGGCAGGATCACACATACATATAGACAGGGTCATACATACATAAATACATACAGGCAGGGTCACACATAGACACACATAGATACAAGCATGAAGAGTCACACATAGACACACACATACAGTCAAAGATGGTCACACATATTGTACATACACACATACAGGCAGGGAGGGTCACACATAGACACAGCCAGACAGACTGAGGTTCCTCTCATCTTGATTTGGAGCCAGCAGCTCCTTCCTCCATGCTGCCCGGATATGCTGCTGTAGTCTCGCTCTCTGCTGGAATCAGAGAAGCATGTGCTAAACTCCACCAATCAGGGCTCAGCATACACTCCTCTGCCCCCGGAGACTCACCACCATTGGGATGGACATCGGAAACCCAGCATCAAATGGTTGCCGGGCTTCCGACTTCAAATCCAGCGATGCAATAGCAACTAGCCATCGCATCGCAACCAATCGATGATATAACCATCACGATGGTTATAATTTGCACAGAGGCAGTCATAGCTTTGCACATGCGCACTTTAGCCAAACCTCCCAAAGGAGCTTCTGTGAAAGGGGTGCCGAGCCTCACAGCATCCCCATTCACGTCATTGTGGGGGTGTTCCCAACACTCTCTGTGATGCTAGCCTGCCCCCAGGCTCCCCCTACACTGGGCATAAATGCAGTGCGCATGATCACGGCATCTATTCTCCCTCTGCTTACCCATTGCACTGCAGTGTATGCTCCCCCCACAGCCAGCCATCGGATGGGCATCGCAAAGCTGCATTTAATGGCTGGCAACCATCAAATTCCCGCTATTCGATGGCAAAAGTACTTCCATCTAATTGAATAACCATCGGCTTCTGATGTCCATCCCTACACCACCATAGAGCAGCAGGAAGGAAGGTCTGAAGTTGCTGCTCTGTATCTTCTTCCACCACCTGGCCCTTAGCTAATGCGATTCTCCCAAAATTGGGAGAACTGCATGGATCCAGAGACTGGGCTAGCTCCCTACAGCCTAATAAAAAAAATCTTACAAAAAAACGCCCGACGTAAGGCTGGCCCGAACCTACATGACACCCCTGTAGGTGCACCGCGGAATCCCACGGTGCCCTGGCACACAGTTTGGGAGACTCTGGTCTATGAATAGAACTGGGGTGACAATGGTCTATTCATTCTGCTAATTTTTATGATAATAGTTTCACTAGTTATTTCCCTGTCAGAAGGACTGGATAAAGGGTAAAGGGGTGTATATAGTTGGACTATTCAGAATCCACAAGCGTCATGTAACAAACCTGAAATTGTGCATTCATACTGCACACAGTACATGTGGTCCTTTTTACTTGCACAATTAAGATATGAGAAAAATACAGTCCACTTTTTGCCTGCTGTATTGCAGATGGCTTGCATCAAGTTTCACGATCAGACAAGTTATTTCATATTCCACATGCTTTTCAACCCAAGCACTTGTAATCCCATTATTCACCGCTTACATTTTCTTTAGGGACATATTTATCACACAAAAATAAACCCTGTGGCTTTTTTTTTATATTTTGGGGGGAATATACCTATCTATCAATTGCTATTCATGTCAGTTTGCCATTTTTTGCCATGTAGTGCCATCACCGCAGAGCTCTATGGGGAAGGCAAAATGCCTTTCTGATGTTCATTAGTTAAAATCTCTGGATGGAATTAACTTGGAAAATAGTGCGGATCTCTGCTCCTCCGGTGGAAAAGCTAACAGGCAACTTACCGTTTCCTGGTCTTTCCTCTGCAGGGTGCTCCATGTCATATTATTTAATACTAACAGCACACACCAAAGATTACTGCAAAAACTTTAATTCATGCACATATTATCTTTCACAATGATTACTGCAAGTCACATTGCTGGTCCTTCCCTAATCAGTCTTTCACCCTTACAATCCATTTTGAATGCAGCTGCAAGGCTGATCTTCACACCAAACGTCAATCCCTACATTGGTAGTATCTATCCAGGGCCGTAATTAGCTACGGGCGACCGGTCTGCCGGGCAGGGTGCCTGAAAAGGCACACTGCAGCCAGAATCACATATGCAGTGCTGCCCGGCAGACTGCAGCGCTGCTGTTCAGGTCGCTTGTGGCCCTACCCCCCCATGGACTGCACTTACTCTATGGAATGCCATGCCTCGCACAAACAGACTTTCTCCAAACCTTTAAGTGTTCCCTGAAGTTTCACCTATTCAGGCAAGGCTATCATATTCCAGAAGCACCCACATCCACAACCTCCATATCAGTGGCGTAACTGTAAATTTCACTCCAAAAAAGTTTATGGTGCCACGTCTGCTGTCCGCTGTCCCCGCTGCGACTATTCTTTTCTGGTGCACATTTCAAGCCCCCGCCCCACTGTGCAGCCGGGTCTGGTTACTCATTCCCCATCGCCGGCTACTCTCTGACCGTGCCAGCATCCAGCTGCTGGCTCCCATCAAACCTGCTTTGGCTGCAGGTCAGGAGCTGCCTCCACACACAGTGCAGCAGAAGTTCTCCCATCTGCTTCTTTCCTGGCTTGCGGTGACAGGCTGGCAGCTCTTCTCTCCCTCCGAGGCCTCCCCTCTCAAGGTTCCAATCCTCACAGTTGCCCCCGCGCCCCTCTTGCCGGAACCCCCAAGCCACCGCAGGTCTGCTGGGGCAGTTTCTATACCACTGCTCCATATGCTATTCTACACAATTGCCACCACTCTACACAGTCCTCACATAACTTTACATATGTTTTCTTTCTACACTCACATAACCTGCAGACTGTAGGCAAACATTGCCATAGGCAAACGCAGGGGGAGTTTCCGTCTGCCTGGAAACCCCCCTCCCCAGCCCACACCATGACGACAATAGAAATAGTACTATAATAGAATTTTACTAGTGCTGCATATTCTTCTCAGTATCACAACTGAAATAATCAGCACCACCTGTGGATCTTCTACCATGTATCAGCCAGTAATAAATAACCTGTGCACCAAATAGGAGATCTGGAAAACATGCACTGTTAGGGATGTGCTGCTATAGAGCCCAATATGTACATATATGTCCAGGGCAGTGCTGGGTCCTTCTGCTGCTCCCCCAGACTCCCAGACTTGCTCTAATACTCTGGAATGGTGCCCACATCTAAAATAAAAACATTCAGCTCAGACAGGATGGCCTACTGCCACATATAATGGGTTACTGTGATTGCTGGTCCTCTATATGCTGGAATTATGATACACAATACACTTTGTATGATGCATATTAAAGATGGATAAGTGCTAATTCTACCCTCTTTGTACACAGGCCACACTGACTCTAAAATCAAGCATTTGGAAACGGGAAGCAATCGGGAAGCCGACTGCCTAAATACCGGCAGCTGGCTTCCCGACTGTCATTTCCCGGCAAGGGTGAAAGGCCGGGCGTCTAGATGTAGACGCCCGCATATCCCCGATGCCGGGAGACCGGCGCCCGGCATCCCGATCGTAGTGATGCTGGGCGCCGCGAGCGGACAGCCGCGGGGGGAAGGGTTAGGTTTAGGGCTCCCGGGGGGACTTAGGGTTAGGCACCCCCCCGGGAGGGTTAGGGTTAGGCTAGGGGGAAGGAGGGATAGGGTTAGGCACCCCCGGGGGGGACTTAGGTTTAAGCAGCGGGGAAGGGGGGATTAGGGTTAGGCACTTGGGGGGGAAGTTAGGGTTAGGCACCCCTAAGGAGGGTTAGGGTTAGGGGGGTTAGGTTAGTATATACTTACCTATCCACGATCGGGTTTCCAGCGCTGTCGGGCTTCCGCTGCTTCTAACTCTGCTTTTGTCGGGCTGCCGCTGACGGGAATCGAACCGCCGGCCACTCCTTTGGAAACCCCCCTCTAGAAATCCTGCGTTTGCCACTGATTGCTGTGCATTTGGATCATACAACTCACCAAGAAACTTTGAGATCTGGCTGAATCAATGATATCCAGTCAGAAGGTCGACAATAACCATGTCGACATTCGTAATGTTGACACCACAATGTCATCATGGTTAAAAACCGTCGAAATGGAACATGTCGACATCCTCAGATTGTTGACATATTCACAATATTGACATCAGAACTGTCGTCATAAGTAATTTCGACATTTGGAGGATGCCGACGGTTCGGCGCAGCGAAGACTGTTAGGGTTGGCTGCGGGGAGGAGTTAGGGTTAGGCTGCGGGGAGATGTTAGGGTTAGGCTGCAGGGATGGGTTAGGGTTAGGCTGCGGGGAAGGGTTAGGGTTAGGCTGCGGGGAGGGGTAAGGGTTAGGCTGCGGGGTGGGGTTAGGCTGCGGGGAGAGGTAGGGTTAGACTGCGGGGTTGTACGGGGTTAAGGATAAGGGGAGAAATACTTGGAGCATCAAAGGTCTGTGCCAGAATTGACATTCACATGGCCGCCTGGACCCAGAAGAAGACGTTGGAGCCGCCGCAGCCACTGGAACGTGAGTGACCACTAGGCCACCAGGGACAGCGTGTTGACAGTTCATCATGTTGACATATCAGTGTAGACATGAATGTCGGCATGGCCACTATCAACAATTCGACCAGGTTGACATGTTGCATGTCAACACAGTTCGACCATGTCGACGTTCTTATGTTGACCTGTTGAACTGTCGACAAATCATGCCACACCCGAACCAATATGCAATATATCGAACATACAAATTCATATTCCTATAAAATGTAAGCTCGGGAGTGGGGCCTTCTTACCTCTATGTTTGTCTGTTTTTAATCAGTTTAATTGTATTACTGTTTGTTCCCAATTGTAAAGAGCAAAAGAATATGCTGGCGCCTATTGCTCTCACTTAGGGGTATATTTACTAAAGTGCGGGTTTACAAAAGTGGAAATGTTGCTCATAGCAACCAATCAGATTCTAGCTATCATTTTGTAGAAGGTATTAGATAGATAAGTAGAATCTGATTGGTTGCTATGGGCAACATCTCCATTTTTGTAAACCAGCACTTTAGTAAATATACCCTTTAGATACCCATTCCCTCTTAAATTCTCACCCCTCTACAAACTTTGTAATCTTTGAATTCTTATCTGATTCTTGCTCCCCTGGCCTTAGCCTATAGACTATTTACCATTTCTGAGTTCTGCAAAACTCTAAGGGGTCAATCCTATTGGGTGCGATGTGCCGTTGCAACGGCGTTAAAATACAGGTAACGGGCCGGAAGATAGCACCCTTTGCAGCCCAACTCAACCCTGAATTAGATAAACTTTGCTCGCTGCCCTATGGGGCTGCGAGCAAAATTTGGCGAATCCAGGCTGCCGTAAAGTGCGGCCACTGCTGCGATGACTCACACCAGCAAGATCATCGCGGCTAATAGGATTGACCCCTAAATATAAAGTTTCACAGATTCATTGGTCATCAATACATAAATAGTTAAATAAATGATTATTCATGTTTAGTTATATAGTGCCACAATAATATTTTTGCATTTATTTTTATTTATCAAGCATTTATTTTAAGATTCAAAAGCAACATCGAGTAAAAAAATAGACAAACAAAACGTATGCAAAACAGAGACTGGGAAACGTAAAATAGTTTTCCAGGTTCATTGGTCAACCATACATAGATAGATAATGACATAAAATCTGTTATATGTGTTGTAAGTATGAGTTGACTTGACAGAAATAAAACATACTTAATGAGCATGCGCTAAGATTCTGCCACACATGTTAAGTTAAATCAACACAAGACAACCAGGAAGAGATTACTTTCGCCATGGCAATAAGGCCCAGCTGAAGTTATTTATGCAGGAGATGGCCAGGACCACCACTTTTTGTAGGCACTGCCCAGGTGAGGTAAAATTGATAAACTGAAGTGATACAATATTTGTATATGCTGTAAGCTGCAATAAAAAAAAGATTACTATTCCCCAGCCCATGATAAATAGACCCCTTAGTGAGCAGTGCAGTGCGTGCGCATTATCTTTGCAAACCTCCCAACATTCTGCTGTCCCATATCAAGTTTTCTCGCGAGCGCGGGGGCATGGCCTTGTGCCCTCTAGGGCAAACCCACATTTTTGTGTCGTGGCCGTATGCAATGGCCCCGTTTCTTGTCACCCTGTGGGCAAACCCAGCACCAGGCAGCTGTTGAGCTGCCCCCAACTTCCTCCCAGCACTACATGGATGCCGCGCAGTGCATCGGTAACAGAGTGTACCTCATCTCCCTGACCGCCTGCAGGACACTGAATCGGGCTGGTTGGGTGGTAAGTCTTTGCAAGAAATATTTGATAAATGCCTTCCCAAGATGCTAAATAAGACTTATAGCACAAATAGTGCATATACAGGTCTTATATTTTTAAATAACATACTCTTTAAAGCTTGTATTAAAATTTGTGTTGCACAAACCGTGTATACTTGTACCTCTTGTGCATGTGTAACAGCAACATGTTACTAATATTACCCAAGACTTCCTATTCATCGCTATAATGCGTTTCCTTCAAGTAAACTTTATGTAAAGAGGGACAGCAGGGGCAAGCACAAGATTTCTAGAGAGGAGTTTCCAAATACTTGATTTTAGAGTGAGGGCATAATTACAATTTAACCAGCTATAATATGCATCAGTGGCGGAACTAGCGGCGGTGCAGCCGGTGGCTTGTACCAGGCCCGCTGTGGTGCAGGGGCCCATAGCTGCTGCACCTGCCGCCAGTGTCCCCTGGGCCCCACAGTATTTAAGTGTAGTGCAGACCGCAGTTAGAGCAGTCCGCACTACACAGTAACAAACACACCGCCGCCAGTGGCGGCTGTGTGTTTGTTATAGCAGCCAGTGAGAGTCAGACAGGCTCTCATTGGCTGCTGAGTCCAC
The DNA here is from genome assembly GCA_031769625.1 of Taudactylus pleione. NCBI lineage: Eukaryota > Metazoa > Chordata > Amphibia > Anura > Myobatrachidae > Taudactylus > Taudactylus pleione. The sequence continues at coordinate 11,171,987 of JAUIMM010000068.1, forward strand.
GGAGGGAGCGGGTTGGAGCTCACTCATGAGCTCCGCATTCCAGCTCCCCCCGCAGCGGGTGATGGGAGAGATGTCATGGCATGGGCACTGCATACATGGGACCACTTCTGGGGGCACTGCATAGGGTGACCACTACTGGGGCACTGCATATGGGGACCACTGCTGGGGGCACTGCATAGGGGGGCCCACCACTCTCTAGTTCCACCACTGATATGCATGATACAAACTGCAGTGTCTTAATTCCGACATATACAGGACCAGCGATCACAGGAAGCCATTAGATGCAACAGTAGGGCCATCCTGCCTGAGTTGAATGTTTTTATTTCAGATTTGGCCACGATTCCAGAGCATTGGAGCAAGTACTGGAGTCTGGGGGAGCGGCAGAAGAACCTAGCACAAGCCCTGGATATATATGTACACATTAGTCTTCTTATGCACTGGATGTTGTATGTTATACAGTTTGAATAATTATCATTACAGAGGGTCAATAGCAGTGCACTCTTAACAGAACATGTTTGCCAGATCTCCTAGTTGGTGAACAGGTGTATTCAATAATTACTGACATTTCAAAAGATCCATGGATATACTAATTATTTCATTTGTGATACTAAGGAGATCTTTAAAACAAAGTAAAATTGTATTATATACTATCGCTGTTGTGGTCATGGTCTGGCCTGGGGAGGTGGATTTCCAGGCAACCAGAATGCCCCCCCTCCCCTGCGTTTGCCTATGGTCAGACAAGGCTTGCTTGCAGAGTGGCCCCAGTCATGTGTTGATGTGAAGATATTCAGCAATGTGTACTGTATACTAGTATTTGATTGCCCATGCAAATGGCCATATGGATTACATGCAGGTGATCATAGCAGGCAAAGGAGAAACAAACAAGCTCACAAACATTGGAAAATAGCCAAAAATGGTTGTTCAGACAAATTGGTTAAATTGTTTTTGTCATTTTTTCAGTGTTTAAAACCATATGATCGACCATCATTGGCTTCCATACATTACTAGTTTTTCATTCCAATCAGCCAGATTGGATAGATATCTGACAGAAAATTGATTAGTGGATGGTTAGCTTTAGTGTGCTTGGAGGACCGTGGTTGGGAACCCCTGATCTACAATATTAAATTCATATGCAGGCCCGGTGACAGGGGGGACTATGGGCACAAATGTACTGGGCCCCGGAGTGTAACCACTGCCTGCGCTGCTGCAGTGATCAGCAGGGTGCAGGCATATACGGGGCTCCGCTGATCACTTCAGCAGCAACGCAGCCAGCGATTCGGGGTCCGTCCGGCGGGGAGCTGCTGTATTGCACCAGCAGTGGGCGGTGCAATATAAAGTTTTTTTTGTTTCTTGCAGCACAGCACACGTAACGTCATAACGTTACTTGCACCGCTGAAAGCAGAGGACCTGCGGCGAGCAGCCAGAAGTAGAAGAAGGCAAGTAAGAGGTTGGAGTGATATTGTAGGGGCAGTAGGGACACTGTGGGGGCAGTAGGGACATTGTGGACTGGGGAGACAGAAGGGATCTTGGGATAGAGAGACTGAAGGAGGCTAGGGCTGGAGAGACAGAAGGAGGCTGGAGAGACACTGGGAGGAAAAGGCTGGAGAGACAAGGGGGATGACGCTCGGGGACAGTAATCTTCATTCATTAATAATACAAATGGTACCAAATTAGCAAGTACAGTTTAATAATATAAAATTGTTTGCTCAGCGAAGTTCAAATTTTGCAATGCGCCAAAACTTCTGTTACTATGTTATCGGGTAGAACCTCTGCTATACGACTATGACATTTGTTATATTCCTACGCAAACAGGCATCTTCAGGGCCATGTGATCTCCTACGTAAATAGTGAATACCGACTGAAGTCGTCATCTGCCCAGGGAGGAACAATTTCTTCAGAGGCTCCCCATTGCAGAGAAACCACATATTGGTAAGGCAGGCTCAAGCGTCTGGCATGTACCTGCCAGGGATGGGGTGGGCCCTAAAAAATAGGTGTACCGAGCCCCATGATATCTGTTGCCGGCACTATTCATATGTATATTCTTATTTTTTAATTATAGCATGTCCTGATATTATTTTATCTGCCATATGAGATGTGGTGTTTGGATTTTTAAAAGATCAGTTCCTCATCAGGTGTTATTTTGCCATTAACTACCCGGCTGTTTCCCAAGAAATGACCAAACCAGACCTTAAAAAAAACTTATGAGGTCTAGGGGTATATTTACTAAAGTGTGTTTTTTTTTTTTTTTCGAAGTTGCCTATGGCAACCAATCAGATTCTACTTAACATTTATCTATTAACAGTTTCTTATATTGTGCAGCATATTATGTTGCGCATTACAATTGGAAACAACATTAATAGAACAATTGGGTAGTAACAGACAGACATAGAGGTAAGAAGGCCCAGCTCTCAAGCTTACAATATCTAGCACCTTAATGAAGACAATAGATAGAATCTCGGTACTAGCCCAGCAATGTATTTGAGAAGCAATAGACTAACTCCTGCGAGTAGACAAAGCCTTTTTACATAATGCTTTCATTGTTGCAAACATTTTTAAATAGTTTCCAGTGACTCTGCTGCTGAACCTGTGAACGGAGATGACATTCTCGATACAGTCTCAGCCATGCTTGAAGCACTAAAACTCCCATCATGTTATTTTTAGCGAGTTTGATTATCATGCAATTCTGCACAGGCGCGCACGCAGGGGGGGTTTCAGACTACCTAGAAACCCCCCCCTGCCCACTGATTGATTTTTGTATTTTTTTTAATGGAGGAGCTCAGGGACTTTTCTCTGCCTGAATGTAGGGGGAGCTGCAGCGTTAGCGCGCAGCTCTGAGGATTTTCTCCCGGGTTTTGAGACAGAGCAGCTGGCTGGGCGAGCGGCCGGTGACACTGTCTCCACACTGATTCTGCAGTGACGCACTGGTGCGCGGCGGTGTCTCAAGCGCCCGGTGCCGGGGGACTGCATTCATTTTTAGGTGAGGCTCAGAGCGATGTGTGTTAGTGTCAGACTGTCAGTGTGTGTATGTGTTTGTGTGTCAGTGTGTGTATGTGCCCGTGTCTGTAGAGGATGGGATGACTGTATGTTGTAGCACACCTTTAAGTGCGTCTTTGAAGCCAGTACATGTTTCACTGTGCACAGCACTATCGTACTTCAATCACTAATATACTATAAAATGCATTTTCATAAGCATTCCTGATTAAGACAGTATCAAGTAAACAAGGAACCCCATTCAGTTAATTGGGGAAGGGGCGGGGGGGGGCGGGTTTGGTGTTGGTGGTTTCAGTCTAAAGGCTTTATTATGCTAAGGAGGTGTGGATGCATTCTGACAAGGAATCCAGTATAGAATTTAGCTCTAGTGAAGTCACAGAGCAGAGATAGAGTGAGTGGGTAACAATGGGAATACACGTTTATTTTGTATTATTATTAAAAATAGAGTACTTATTCTGATTAGAAGAAGCTGATCAATGGCATAAGTCAAGTTTTATGCCCAGATGCCTTGTTATTTATATTATTCCTTGTTATTTATATTAAAACACTTGAAGTACACAGTAAAGTGTATGTTGCAGGTTTATTCTGGTTAGACTTTTTTGTTATTGGTTCTGTAATCAATTATTTGGAAACCCCCCTTTCAAAATCCTGCGTTTGCCACTGCTGCATCTTATTTTTAATTAATATTATGAAAACCAAAAAGTAAATTTAGTTGAGAATTACCTATAAGAAGCTTTAGAAGAGGGATTTTATTATGCAATAGAAATATAGGGACACTTCAAAACACAAATGATTAGATCTAGGACTGCCCCTGACACTCAGGGACAGTTGGCAGCTATACAGTTCTGTGAATCAGTTTCCAGGTCAGTAGCGCACGCAGGGGGGGGGTTCTAAGTACCCAGAGACCCCCCCCTTCCTGCCCGCCGATCCATCAGCTGCGGCAATTTTTTTTTTATGAGACGGAGATCCTTGTCAAGCAATAACTGGGCAGTATGTATGTATGTATATATATATATGTGTGTGTATGTATATCTCTTGTGCTTCTCCTTACTTTACTTTCATCTACTTCTTAGTTCTTACTCCCCACTAGGGCACCTAACACTTGGTTGCTTATGCTCTGTTGCTTATTTGGGTGTTATGGTCGCTAATGTAGCAATGTATATGCCCTGCATTGTATTGTACTGTAAGTCACTGGTCAACCTATTTGTTTATGTACTTTGTAAACTCTTGTGGCGCCATATAAATAAATGATAATTATTACATATATACTGTGTTTGTGTGTGTGTATATATATCTATATACATATATACATACATACACACAAATCCAGGAACGTCCACACACTCACGTCACATAAGTTAAAGTGCTGGGGTCACTACCCAATAAAGGACCACAATAAGTAAAAAAATATTTTTTTAAAAAGGTAGTAACCAGGGGTACACTCACCAGTCTTCATACAGTATTCATTCATTGCATTAAATCAAATAGAAAAAATATGTAAATTCTCTTTTTTCTATGTGATTTAATGCAATAAACGAATACTGTTTGAAGACTGGTGAGTGCACCCCTGGTTATTACCAATATATATATATATATATATATATATATACATATACACACACACACACTATGTGTATATATATATATATATATATATATATATATATATATATATATACACACATATACACACACACACTATATTTCTCTATATAGGTGCACAGTATATATATATTTATATATGCATGTGTATGTATATAGATATATATATATATATATATATATATATATATATATATATATATATATATATATATTTGGAGAAATGGCGTCAAGGGTACTTTCATGCAAGAATTCAAACGACAAACAGTGTCTCTGCCCAAAGTTTCAGTCCATCTGGACTTTTAGCAAGAATGTTCTTGATAAATGTCCGGATGGACTGAAACGTTGGACAGTGACACTGTTTGTTGTTTAAAGTCTTACATGATAGTACCCATTAGTGTTGCTGTTTCTCCATTACTGTATTGAAATTTGTATATCCAGGTATTCAGGAGGGCACCAGGGCAGGATTTTGTCTTTTTTGGTGAAGAGACTGTTTCCTTGAGATATATATATAAAAATATGTTCAAAAGAGTGCACTCACCAGGGCTTCATAAAGCTGTATAAGTTGCTTTGTTTACTCACAGAAAAAAGTATCACATATCAACGTTTCGACAATGTTCAGCAGCCTTCATCAGGATGATACCCACACACCACAGGAGACAGAAGTATATACATGTGTGGGTATCATCCTGATGAAGGCTGCTGAACGTAGCTGAACCGTCGATATGTGATACTTTTTTCCGTGAGTAAATAAAGCAACTTATACAGCTTTATGAAGCCCTGGTGAGTGCACTCTTTTGAACATATTTTGATTATACTAATGTGACCGATATTGAAGCATTGGGTCAGCACCCCAGGCGGGTGGATCAACTGGATTGTGTCATACTTGCCTACCCTCCCGATTTGGTCGGGAGGCTCCTGAATATCGGGTGCCGCTCCCGACCTCCCGGGAAGGCAGGCAATTCTCCCGGCTGCCGCCCAACCCTCCTATCCCCCCCGCAATGACCCCTGCAAACCCCCCACAGCGGGGGGGGCGGTGACGCGATTCGCGTCATTTTGGCCCCGCCCCCTGCTACACAATGCCTATTTTATCGGCATTGCATAGCGGGGGCGGGGCCAAACTGACGCGATCGCGTGACCCCGCCCCCACCACGCCTTCAAGTGATGTCACCTGCCCGGCAACTCCCCCTTGTACCGGCCACGCCCCCCCCTGTCCTGACGATCTGGCTGCTCCCTCCCGGAAGGAGCAGCCAGAAAGTCGGCAGGTATGGATTGCGTGTGCCAACCTGCACTGTGGATTATATAGATAGATATATATAGACAGAGAGAGGAAACCCCCCCCCTTACAGTTCCTGAGCTTGCCCCTATAGTTATACTACAATGAGACAACAGTGCGGAGTGTTTAATCACCATAACCCATCTTGTGTGGTTACAAAGTGTAGGTGTTTCTGAAAGCACGGAAGCTGGGGGGGGTGCAGGAATTAACTAGTAGTGTGTTCATCAAAGGATGTAAGTCACACAACATACTGGGCCCTGCTGATATACAAAGCTCTTTATGTAAAGAATCATTTTATTAGACTTAACAATAACCTCAGTCTCATCACAGGTAAAAACAAAATACCTGTGCATAGAGTGTAAAAACGCTTCTCTAGCTAAAGAGTTATTTCATGAAATAAATGGTGAGCACATCATTGTCCCCATGCCCCCCTTTCCTTCAATATTACTATCATGGGCTGTAATACAGAATTAAAGCAAGATATGTTGAGCAATTCAATATTATTATTATTAACCTTTGTATAGTCTCAACATATTCAGCAGCACCGTACAATCAGCCTATGTTTATTCAGGCACATCATACGTACTTGTCAAAGTCCTCAAATGGAAATGCTAGACAAAACAGGCCATACCCTAAATCCAGTTTTGGTCAGATCTCTCCCAGTTTTGCCCGGACAGACAACCTTGCTCTTCTGTAAGACTCCTCAGCCTCGTAGTGATTTGCAGCTTCAAATAACATCAAAGCTCTTATCACAGGAAAAATGTCAGTTTGGGTGATGTGGAAAAAGCATTTTGTGGACTCAAGATGCTGCCAAGAATGAATGCTTTCTTATATCTCAGCCACATGGTGTTTTGAAAGAGAAGTCTGTACATAATAAAGCACAGACAGGGTATGGAGATGACAAGTTCACTTTTAATGATAGGGGGAAAATACAGTGAAGAAAACTATTAAAACATATATGTACTGTGAGTCTGATATGCAAAATGCTAAACATTTGAAATGTATCTATCTAAATATCACTATCGGTATTTAGAATTACTTTGCCTCGTTCACCCCATATCTGTGCTGGATTAGACTCCCCTTCTCCGCTCCAGATTACTCAGATAATCACAATTTGGTTTTTAAAATGAACCAGTTACCTACAAAGAATGAGGGCAACCAATTTTGCAGGTAGGCTGGTTCATTATTCGAGAATTTAACGTATCAATTTATCAATGTCAAGAAAGCAACCGTCAAACAACAAAGACCCAAAGTTTCATACAGGGCTGGTCATAAACACAGGGCCTGATTCACTACGGATCGCTATTCTTATACGCACGCAACGCAGTTGCTAATGTCAGCAGTGACATGTAAATGTTTGTATTCGCATTGCGATTGCAGCCTGACATAAAGAGGCCCGCTTCCCCTTACTCACATCCATATACTTGGCCAACATTGAGAAACAAATCGGTGACATTGAGTAACATCGGACAGTTAATGAAGCCCAGACCTTACTCAGGAATTGCTTACTTTTGCGCACTCTATGCCGCCTCAGGCGGCATCTGAATTAGTGTGCTCAAAAATATAGGTTCAGCCCATAAAATCTCTACTTAGTGTTGATCTATGCCCAATAGGTCCTTTCCCATAACAAGGTCTCGCCTTGAGACCATGTAAATCTAGTCCTGATGGTCTTCATAAGGTCAACTGTGGCAAAGCCTTGTTTCTTTTCTCTCTACTGAGCACAGCATGTGTTCATTAAAATTCCCTGTTTATACTAACCCTAAAGCCAACCAAATACAACCCAAGGATTAATATCCAATTTGGTAAGAAATGATCTCTGTTGTTATTGATGTGTTTCCCAGAGATCAGAAAATGATCACATGCAGAAGACAACAGGAGCTCTCTGATGGCATCTCTACCTTCATCCCCTACTGTATATTATTTCTATCATCTATTTATTATCATTATCCTACACACTGCTGTATATGACCACATAGCACATTTGCATTTTGAGATTTGCTAAATATACACCATATATGTGTACTAGCACAAACATAAAATAAAACACTAAATTAGAAATAATTGCCCTGACTGATAAGTGTATTTCATCAGTTTCGACAAGTAAACTAGTTTTATCAATAGAAGTATACAAGTTGCATAATACTGCATCATTAAATCATTTGTGACATACTGACAAAGTAAATCATGAAGAGCAATAATATTTGTTGCCATAACAGGTTCAGTATACATTACACAATCACTTTATATCACTAACAATCCATATATACTGTATATTTGCTTTACAATACACTGTAAATTCAGTATATAATACTCAAACTTGGTTTACCCTATAACTGTAATGGGCAGTAGGCGGAACTCCAATTGCTCACCTGCAGCCCCCTGCTCCATAGGGGTAAATTTACTAAGATTAGTGTTGGTCCGAGATTTACATGTAGCGGCCGCTCATTGGCTGGGACCCACATGTAACCAGCCAATGAGCGGCCGCTATAAAGCTGCCTCTGATTGGCTGGCTGCCCGTGGGAATTCCCGAGAAGGCCCGTCAGCTGTCATTCGCGAAGTATTGTTGTGTGTGACAACACACATAGCAATACTTGTCCATATGGGATAATTTTTTTCAGTTTGTTATGTTGCCAAGACCCCTGGATGCTACGGAGAGCAGTGCGAGGATGGAGGGGAGTATCACATTTCTTTCAAGTAAGTCCATTGGATTCTACATGGGACAAGTGGATGTGAATATCTGGCAGTGAGGAAGGTGTGTAATAAAGCTGTACTATATACAGTGTGTGTTCTATCTTTTTTTAACTATTTATTTTACAGTAGGGGTACGGGTGCCGGCCGCCTGCTGGCACTTGTAGTTCCACAAGTGCCAAAGGGCAGGCATGCTGGCACCTGTAGTTCCACTGTGAAATACAATAGTTTTCAACTATTTAACACATTATTACCCCCGTACCCACAGCCCTGGGGTGCGGGGAAGAGCCACGGGCTTCAGACCAAGCCTGGGGTGCTTGGCCCCCCAGCTGTTGTTGAACTACAAATCACAGCATGCCATGCAACAGTTTTAGCATGGCCAAATAGAAAAACTGTTGCAAGGCATGCTAGGATGTGTAGTTCTACAACAGCTGGGGGGCCACTAATTGCCCACCCAGTCTATAACAGCTGCTTATTGTAAACTGACAACCCCACTGGTTACCCCACAGACGCAGTTTATCTTCTCCCTCCTGCAAAATTTGTGGCCCTCCTGCAGCCTAAAGCTAACCCCTCCCCCTACTGTCTGGATGTCAGCGGTCAGGATCCTGGATTCTGACTGCTGTTGGGATTCCGGTGCCGGAATTCTGACCTCCGGCATCCTGACTGTCGGGATGCCAACTACATCACCCTATATACACTACACATCCACTATAGAATACCTACACTCAGTATACACTGTACATTCACTATATGGCACTAACAATAAGTATACAGTATACATTTACTATGCAAAACTAGACTTAGGGCCTGATTCAGACCTGCTTGCTAGATGGCCGCTCGCTCCCAGCGTATGGAAATTTAGCTAAGTGACATCAAGGCAGGCGATCGCACGGCAAGGCATAAGCACGCCACTCTGTCTTGGCGAGCAATCACTTTGTGCTTATAGACGCCCACCAGCCTGTCTTTAGCCGCCCATTAGCGTACGTCATCTACAGGAAGTATATACAACCATCGGTACATCGGGTTCCATCGAATCTGACCGCAGCACTTGCGGTTGACTGTACCCTACCGCAAGCACTGCGAGCATTTCAGTCTATTATTCAACCAAGTGATGTGCCTGTCAATTATGCATGCCCCAGAAACGACTTGAAAACACTCTGGCATACCTGCGTCCACAGCTCCACTCCCCCGTTACTACTGCCCTGCCCTTGTTAACGCCCACAAACGGCCTCTCCTGTCACTCATTCCACTGGGCTGTCTTTGCAGGGCAAGCGAGCACATTCCGATCGCTAGTTTGCTCACGCGCACTGCGAACTACACGCATGCGCACATTACCAAATATCATCTGCAACAAGCGTCCACTTGCTAGCGAGCGGGTCTGAATCAGGCCCTTAGTATGCATTCAATATATAACAATAACTATATAACAATAACACACAATATATACTATGACACTAACACCCCATCCAAGGAAAGGTAAAAAATTAAAGAACAACTACAGGTACAGTACATCAAACCTACTGTATCATCATTACTGAATGATGGTTTTTTTTACGGTTTTTGAGCTATTTTGACCAAATGGGAGCTAAAAAAGAAAACCCAAAACTCAATAAAACGCATCCTTTGCTCATTGGATTGCTATTTATTGCTGCTAGTATTCTTGGATGCACAAACAGTGGAATGTAACCTTCTGCCCATCAGTAGTCAATAACAGGACTGAATTGTACCCTCTACCCTCAGGATAGTGACACACCTTTTTCATGAGGTTCCGGATGGATTGCTCCATTTCTAGGCAGCTGTTTCAGTGCCCTCCGATCACTGCAGACTGTTTTGCTGGTTCTGCGAGCACTGCACTGTCACACTCACTCAGCTGCAGCACATCTGGCCGCCTTACAGTTCAGGAAGTTCTGGCAAGGTGGAATTATCTCTGCAAAAACTACAGAGTAAAAGAGTTCTATTATATTAACCATATTTTATCCATCCTTATATTTAAAGATAAATAAAGCACCTGCATACTTTAGTTACAGATTAGATAGGTGCATATTGGTGATGCATGTTAATAACAAAGTTAAGTAGTATCTTTTGAGTTGTTTATGTGCATCAATGGTTCTCTCACCAAAGACTTTATAAGATTTTACACTCTGTTCCCGTGGTAAATACAGGATCCCACGTTCTTTTATCTCCTTTTTGGCTTAAAGTTAAACTTTAGAGACCACAATGTTGAATTTCCTTGTTCATTGTACATGTCCTAAGGACGATAGACGTTTAAATTGCTGAAGGACGGTATCCCGGACGTCGATATACTGACGACTGAATTCCACTGCCTAGCAAAATGCGGACGCCGCTATCCTGAATGAGAGGATATCAACGTCAGCATCCCGAATGTAAGGATCCGGGTAAGTATCAGAATTTCTCCGGGGATGGAGGGGGGGATTAGGTTTACGGATCCCCGGGGGGGGGATAGGGTTAGGCACAACCAGGGGAGGTTTGGGTTAGGCACCACCAAGGGAGCGTTAGGGGGGGGGGAGGGGGAGGGTTAGGGTACTTACAGCCCCTGTCGGGATCCTGAACGATTGGGCTTCCTGCAATGGGATTTGAACCGGTGGCTATTCAGCTGCCAACATAAAATAACGATTCCCTAAGGACAGTTAGCGTTATAGCAATATAGGAGTAGCAGTGGTGCCAAGTGCAACTTAAAGGGCAGGCATGAAGAGAGCAGGGGAAATAGGTACGATGAGGGCAGGCAGGGAACATGGGGAGAGAAGAGAACTGGTAGTGAACAAAGGGGATAGCCATAAAAAGGACAAGAAGGAGATGGGGGTGGCATGATTAGAGCAGTATACAGTGGTCATAGCCATAAAGGGTATGCAGTCAGTATGTCAACATTAATAATGTTAACATTCTGACAACACTAGGATCTCAACAGTTACGGTGTTGACATGAATAAATGTGGAGACCTGGAAAATGTTCACTAATTAGAATTAGAGGTTAGGGATAGCATTAGGGATAGACCTAACTAACACAGTGTCAACATGTTCAATGTCGAAATAATGACCATGATTGTCATTGTGATGTTGACATGATTGTCATTGTGATGAATGTTGACATAATATACTGAACCCCTATAAAGAGTGTATACAGTGTTGGACTGACCCACAGGAGTACAGGGGAAACTCCCAGTGGGCCCCACTGCCCAAAGGCCCATCCCCTCCTCTAGGGATCAGGTTCCAGACTGTACACTTGAATTATTCATTATACATATCGTAAATTATACTGCACAGGACTATGGTGTATTTTCTACAATGCATTGCTGTTATTAATCTGGTACATTATCTCGCATGCATTAGCAGTATTTACTATATATATTTTTAAAGAGACCCAGAATATGCACTATTAATGGTTAGCCAAACCCCTGTGGAGGCTGGCCCATCCCCTAAACATGGGCCCCTATTACTGCATTCTTCTAGTGGGCCCTTCATGCTCCAGTCCGTATACAGGAGACAATGGGGGACAGACATACACAGGGAAGGCAGATGGCAAGGAGGAATAGGCATGAATATGGCAGACAGGAGATAATGGGGAACAGGTATGAGAAGGGCAGACCGAAGACAAAAGGCAATCAACATGATGATGGGGATGGAGGGCAGTTAGGGGGGGATGAGGGAAACGCATGAAGAAGGCAGAGAAAAGATATGTGGCGTATGCAAGAATAGAGCAGGCAGGGAACGGGACAAAATATAAAGAGGACAGGCAGATGATACGGGGGGTAGGCAGTAAGATAGCACACAGAACACAAGGGAGGATAGTCATGAAGAAGACAGGCAGGGGGCAATTGGGAGGTGGCAAGCAGGAGTCAAAGGAGGGTGAGTATGATAGAACACATGGTAAAAAAGGACTAAGTGCCTGATTCATTACGGATCACAGCTGCGATTACACACGCAGTCTCACTGCGAAAATAGGGCACCAAAAAGTCTAGTTACGGCTCTGGGTTAAAGAATATGTTTTTTTCAAAGGTAAATCTTTAGTAACCAATCTGTAAGAAGGAGAAACACAGTGCTTTTTGAATTTGAGATCTCCAGTTTGTCATTGTGTGAAAAGACCTGGGTCAAAGATGGGAGGGGGAATGCTCTTGAACTGAATGGTTCCTCTAATGTAAACTGAATAGCAGTGCTATTGTAGGGGAGCATATTGAATGTAAGCCTTAAATGACTTGATGTAACATAACATATGGAATATACAAAGTAAAATGAAGCAATAAGCAGCATTTTACATATAGAGAAATGCACAGCACTATGGGGGTGATTCAGCTGCGGACGTAATAGCAGTAATATGGTAATGCAACAGTAGGCATCACGCCTCCTGCATGCATTACTGATCCGAGCTGCGTCCTTGTACGCAGCATTGAATCATCTGCGTGTCCCTCGGCATGCTGACTGACCATGGGTTCACGCAAGCCAATAGAGATCCTGGTCTCTTCCCTCCCCTCCAACAGTGGCAACACATCTCTGTTTTTGGGAATGGAGGCCGTCGCTACCCCTCCCCGCCCACAGACAACAGCAGAATTCAATCACTGACAGTCTGCTGCCGCTCTGCGTGTGATTACGCAGGACCCGTTCTGAACATGCGCAGAACGGGTCCTGCACACGCATAGATTCCCGATAATCGGGAATCTGCATTCAGCAGTGCACTTACGTGTGACTACTTTTAAGCAAATGCACCTGGGGTCGACATTATTTCGGCATTGTGGTTGTCGACATGATGACTATATCCCGGATGCAATGCTTATCAGTAGTGGCCAGCACTATCTTGGTTACGATGCCAGTTACTGAGTAGGCTGGGCTGTTCCGGAATATAATGGATATGACTTTTCTTTATTTTGGTTTTTGCCTTTAGTAAAATGTGCAGTAACAAACTGCATATTAAATCGTATAAAAACCTGTAGAATATGTTGTAGATAATATAAATCAAAAAAGTACAAGTAGTTTACCTCATTTGGTCTCCTGTTGGAAAGTGTGTATGATAATGTCACATAAAAAAGATTTCAACAAAGTGCATTGGTTGTTCCAAAACGAAACCACATTGATATTTGTAAGACATCAATTAAACAATTTGTGATGAAAATAGTCTTAAAAACACAAATTATTTTCAGTTTTTTTAGTAATAACTTTGTGAATTGAAGATCACATAATGTGCGCACTACTGCAAAATATGAGACATTTATAGAGAAGCATTCTCCATTTGGACATAATGGGCCTGATGCAGAGTTGAACACAAATAGGATATACTGTGTGTGCTCCCGCATTGCGTGCATGAATATTAGAGTGTATTCACACATATGCCCTAGCCCTTTCCATAGGCTTGGTTTGATATACATCATCATTCATGCGCACTCGCACCTAGGGCCGTAACTAGGGGTGTGCACCCTTTCCGTTGCACAGGGTTCAGGGCTCTGGGGATGGCACCATCGCTGCCTCAAGGCACTTGTATGTGGCTTGCAGGGTTCCTGGAACAGGACGCTCAAGGTAGGCACCCTGCAGCCTGTAGAGCTGCCTTTTAGTGTCCATAGGACACTCTGGGCAGTGCTCTACTTTCCTCAAGGCATGGCATCCTGTGTCACATGTTTAGGGGCGGACAGCACAGGGGTCACTGCTGCTCGGTTACAATGCTGATTTTACCAGCCCCATACTTGGTGCAAATGACTCGCCAGGCGTAATATATACTTACGTCCAACTCTGCTTACCGCATAGTTCCGACAACATACCCTCACTGAACTTTACCTATGTAAGAGCACCCCGTTACAGCCCAGTTACACCTCCCCAGCATATTTACCTACATTTCTTTTCTCCTCTACAGGAGAATGCCTCAGGAGATGCAGCTGATCGCTGATGGGGATGAGGCTGGGCTCTTCTCCTCATTAGGCCCTAGAGGGAACTAGGGCCAAAATGATACAATTCTCAAAGCAATTCATCATATTGGCACAACCCCTTCACCATGGACCCGCAATTTGCGGCATTATGCCCCCTGTTCTGCCTATTTCACTTGGAAGTCGGTGGGATACAGGATGGTCGCCTAATCTTCTGGGTATCTGTGGGACTCTCATCATCGGACCGGTCTGATTGCCAGATCCACTTTCCTTGCAACCCGCACATCACGGTCTCCTTTGCCACCTAGAACCACGTTTTTGCATAAGTGTAGGAGACCGGCAGAACATTCCAGACACCACGTCTATTCCTGCCACTCAGAACAGCTGCCCGACTACCGCTACACACAGAGCACCTGCACGGCCGGTGCACGTGCTGTGGGAGACCGCTCCACAGTGCTGGGCATCGGCACACACGTCGCGAGAGACCCTTTATACCAGGCGGCTTGCTGTTCCACACAGGACCATTGGCGTGACTTTTTTCACCTTGGCAGACAGCATACATCTGATGCTTATGGGCTAAGCTGTTCACCATCATCACGTCATCCCTATATGAGACACAGCTTTCCATTGAATTACTAACATTTGTTCTGAATTGGTATCACATCTCTGAGTACTCATCATCGCCAAAGTTACGCAAGAGGTATACCTTTTTATTCACATTTTTTGTTTCCCGGCCGGGATGAACTGTGACTATTAAGCACATGTCTTATTAGATTGATTACCAATAATCAGATTCATTTATCATTATTATTTACTATAATTCATGCATGTATATTATTCTATCAACTGTTGATTAATTGGTCCATTACCAGTATCAATGTACTATATTATGTCTATATATTTTTAGATAATTTTTTTAATTTATGTGTTTATTTTAATCTATCAAGATATTAAATCATCTAATTTTCAACCTATTCAGGTTCATTATTGCTATACAAAGTAGCGCTCCCTGTTCCTTTGTTTTCTTTGCCTAGCACATGGATTAGCCTATCCATAGGTGAGCTGCTGTTTGTATATACACATTTAGTATTGGTGCGCCCCTCATTGTGTTGTCTTTGTCTAATTTTACTCTGCATCAGTCTTAATAAAATTAGTCTTATCCAAGTATTGGACACCTGAGTCTAAGCACTATGGCAGTAACGATGACAAATCATAAATTAATTCCTTAGTGAACAGAACTGTTTTGTAAACATAACCATTACTTTTAGTTTTAGTTCAAGTTACTTGGAAGAAAAAATGTTTAATGGACTAATTAGAAACTTTCAGTATTTAAAAAAACAGATGTACATCGACTTCCTGATTTGCACATTAGCTATGAGATGGTGGTCTAAAAATATCAAAAACAAAAAAAAGAGGAAAATACCCAAACTGCAGAAATATGCAGGATATGTGCAACTTCCTGACCTGTCTTGTCATATTCTCTGACTTACCCTTGTAGTGGGTGATATGTGACTATACAGCATGTAACTCATTTTTTCTAACTATATTTTATATTTAAAGGAGACACAAACCTTTGAAGCAGTTTGTGAGTCGCACAGAGGAACCTGGCAGACATTATTTTATGTTGTCCGCCTAAGACTGTTATGAGCTAATTTTACAGGGTTATAGCTGATGCATGTTTTAATTTTTTAACCTTTCTGGACCTAAGTACACCGCAACTTCATCACATCTAGCTTCCAATAATATCTTACATGTCCCTAGACAGACTCCATACTATTGTACTGTAAAAAATGATCACACATGGATCAGAATGACAGGAGAGATAAACCAAACTGCATGATGAGTGTAGATGTACTGCATTTATTACCAAATATCTATGCAAAGAGAAGTTAAAACAACCCCTGCAGGGTACATGACATCATAGCCAGATTACCATCCTATGGGATATAAGGTAAAATATTAATATGACAACCCCAACCCCTGTCTATCCATGGCTTTCACATGGCATTTCCCAATAGCCTTGGCAGTACTTACCCTATACTGTAACATGCCCCTAAAATAATTTCTCCTTTTTGTTATTCGTATTCAACATTATGACAAATATATACCTATATAAGTATAAACATAGAATAGCATTCCTTGCTCTCTCATCTAATCCACAGACACTATCATATTAACTAAGAACCCTCCTCCTTCCTCTACAAACAAAGTATTAATAATATTCCTTTGCCCCTTAATTTTTTTGATAATTTAATATCATTGTAAAAGGCACAGGTGCATCAAAATAATAATCCTCTGTTGCCCCTCACATTACCACTTGGACACAATCATATTCCCAAAGACAACTCACAGTTGTTCCCCAGCATGCTCCAGTGGTTATGGGACTACATGCTCTCATGGGGTGTAGGGTGATGTGACCCCTGAGCTAGTACCTTATTGTATGGTTTGGGCAGACATCCAGAAACATAGGTACTAACAGAAGCAGCCAGTTGCCACATAGACAGTATTGTAAGTGGCCGCTTACCACACATTAGTATCATAAGCAGTCGCTAGTCGTACAGTTAGAATTGGAAGCAGCTGGCAACATCATTACATGATTTTACTTAGAAGGCTTCCCCTAGCCTGCAGTAAGGCCAGTATTGAGATGGCAATACTTGCTCCTGATCTATTATACTTTGCTGTCACTTCTATGGATGCCTAACTGACAACAGCACTTGTATGAGATGGGATGAAAAAATAAATAACAGAGGAAGGGCAGAAAAGATTAGAGGATCAAAAAAAGAATAAATGGGAGAATGGAAAATAAAATTGAGAAAAAAAAAGAGATATAAAAAAATTGGCGCATAGAGACAGAGATCCAATCAGCATTGTTCTCTGTGTTAGTTGAGCCTCATGATGCAGTCTGAAGAAAGCTGTGATACTGGAACTTGCTGTCCTTCAATAATCAGATCTCATCCTTGAATGGGATAGAAATTATTCACACTTATTCCAAAAGGTAAGTGAAGGATCTCCAATATATAAATGGCTACAACACTTGAGCAGGGGTGAGCTAGGCTTTCTTTTACCAAGGGCAAATACTCAACTCATCGCCCCAAAACACACCTGCCTAAACATATTTATTCTTAAAGGGTATAAGAAAGGGAATTTGGGGGGAATTCAATTAGCCTCTGTACTTTTCCGCTGGCTAATTGATTCCCAAGGAACTCAGGACTTATCGGGCGGTGTGGCATAATGGCGGGATGCGTGACCATGCCCCCCGCAGAAAGAAAAATGGCCGCGCTGAGGAGAGGGGCTCTATGAGCCCCTCAGTCAGGGGCAGATCCAGGGGGGCTGCGATCAGTGTGATCACCCCGTCCCACTGCAGCCCAGCATACGCTGCTGTGTGCTGGGCTGCTAACAGGAGGCCAGCACGATCGATAAGTGACATTTTTTCACGGCTGCAATCGCGAGAACACATGGATCCCTGGACTTATCCTGGATCCTCCGTGTTTTCGCCCAAAATGGGAATTTTTCATGCGGTAAAAATGGAGGGTAACTGAACTGCCTGAAAAAAAAAATTGCTGTAAAATCCCGTTTTTACAGCATGAAAAATTATCGTGGTCAATTGAACTCCCCCCTATGTATCTTAACCTGCCTACATACCTACCCATATGCCCCTTATATGCCCCACAAACCTCCCCATACTTTCTCACATGCCCCCAGATATGTTCATAAAACTCAGCACAGTGCTTACCTCACCTCTGTGTTCAGTGTCCAAATAGTCTTCAGTAGACTCTTCATGTTTGCTTATGCTGGTACTGCATCCAGTGTGGAGGGAAAGCTTGAAATGGGGAGGAAAAATAAGTTGTAAATAGCTATCATGCCTCTCAAAACTCTCCATATGCCCTCTATCCACATGACATGAGCCAGCTCACATAATCAGACTCCTACACATACCATCAGATATCCCCACATCATCAAACTTCCTCTATGTGTAATCAGACCTCTCACACATGCCATCAAACCCTCTCCAAATATGCCATCACACCCAGTCACATGCCATCAAACCACCTCTAAATATGCAATTGGAGCCCACACATGCCATCAGATCCCTTCCGCATATGCCATTAGACCCCACACATGCCATTAGATTACCTCCTACATACCATCAGTCCCTCCCACCTATCACTAGACCATCACACATGTCATCAACCCTCACCATATATGCCTCCAGACCCTACCTTCAGATCCCACCACACATGCCATCAAACCCACTCCAAATATGCCGTCAAAGCCCCCACACATGCTGACAGATTCCCCCTACTTGTCATCAGACCCTACCACATGCGACTAAACCATCACATACGCCACCAGTAACTTCCACATGTGCCATCAAACCCCCCACACATGCCATCAGACCTCATGCAAATATGCCATCAGA
The DNA here is from genome assembly GCA_031769625.1 of Taudactylus pleione. Classification (NCBI taxonomy): domain Eukaryota; kingdom Metazoa; phylum Chordata; class Amphibia; order Anura; family Myobatrachidae; genus Taudactylus; species Taudactylus pleione. The sequence continues at coordinate 11,190,827 of JAUIMM010000068.1, forward strand.
CATGCCTTCATGCCATCACACTCTCCCCTCCCACATGTTATCAGACCATCAGTCCACTCTACATATACCATCAGATCTAACACATGTGCCATCAGATCCCCCTTCAGATCCCCTTACATGCCATTAGACCCATCTACACATGCCATGATAACCTCTCATATACTTTCAGACCATTACACATGGCATCAGACAACAAGAATCCACCCCACCAACAGATTTCATTAATAAACCTCCCACCCTTCCCCAGATACTGACTTCACCTTGAAGAAGGCTGCCCGGTCTCTGGGAAACACTTCATGCGGAGCTCCGGAGAAGGAGAGAAAGGGTAGAGAGAAGAAGAAAAGGCATAGAGGTGAATAATTGAGAGGAAATATTAGAGGAAGGAGTGCAGACCCAGGGAGGAGAAGGATAGAGATAAGGTGGAAATCCAAAGAAACACAGGAAGAACATACACACAGATAGGGCTCAGGCCAAAATTGAACCCATGACTCCAGCACTGTGCAACAGCACCATTAATATAATAGCATTGCAATCAAATAAATAGGCCTGTTTCCTCTAATAATTCTGCACATTAAATGAATAGCTTCCACATTTAATAGACATCCCACGTTGCCTTAAAAGCTCCTATATATATTAGAAGGAAATCTGTACCAACACATAACATGAATAGTTCCCACATTTAATATATAGCGGCACATTAATACCCCATTAGCCCATCTTTAGCAAAGAGTCAACAGATAACATTAATAAACTCCACCATACACCAACCTCTATATAACATTTATAATCACCTAATGCACTTACCTGCTCTCTTCATTTTACATTTGTTGTATTTGGTATTGTCCTGTTGTTCCTCTTCCTTGTTGGTTTATTTTCTTCAGTTTTATATTTTCTTCAGATTGTTATTTTTCTTTACTTTTCTTGTTTATTATGGTAAATGCCCATGCTGGATAGATCTGGAAATGTCGACAAGTGCAGTAGCATTCTTCCCTTTTAGGGATCTCTTCTTGTCTTCGGCCTCTAGTATGCTCTATTCAACCACATAGGCAAAAATAGACATTTGTTAATGGGTGGTCCGAGTTCCAACCCCTCACCAAAACTTATGTCACCTTCAGTGTTGCAAATAGAAAAACAATTTTAGAGGCAATGTATGACTATACATGACACTCCACAATAGTGCCTCCAACTCACATTATGCCACACAGTAGCAGTGATCGCGCTAAGTGAAAAAAAATTGTGGGTCCCAAGTACCCCTCACTTTAATAAATTGGGGTCCTACTCCACAGTTTCTTGGTCTCATCACACATCATGGGAGGTGAGGGCAGGCAGCAGTTGGGGGCAGGTAGCAGTTGGGGTAGATGGGGTTAAGGGCAAGCAGCACTTGGGATAAAGCTGGAGGTATAGGCAGGGAGAAGTTGGGTTGAGTGGAGTAAGGGCAGGCAGTGCCATGGGTAGGGAGGGCTAAGTGAAGACAGCAGTTGTGACAGTGCTGGGGGGGGAAGCTTGTGACAGTGCTGGGAGTAGGGAGGAATAAAAGGTAGATAACAGCTGGGACAGTACTGGGTGGAAAGGAGGAGGTTAGGAATATGCAGTACTTGGGGTAGGGAGGAAGAAAAGGTAGATAGCTTCTGGAGCAGTATTGGGGGCAAGGAGGAGGTTAATGATATGTAGTGCTGGGAGTAGGGATGGGGCAAGGTTAGATAGCAGCTGGGGCAGTACTGGGGGCAAGGAAGAGGCTAGGGGCAAGCAGTACTGGTGTATGGAGGGGTTAAGGGTAGATAGCAGCTAGGGCAGTACTGGGGGCAAGAAGGGGGTTAGGGGCAGGCAATCCTGGGGGCAGTGCTAGGGTAGGGAGAGGTCAGGATAGCAGCTGAGGCAGTACTGGGAGTAGGGAAAAGGGTAAGAGTAGATAGAAGATGGGGCAGTGATTACCTTCTTCCTCCTGGTGGGAGCCCCCCACCGGGTCATTGTTGTCCACCTCCAGGGAGGTGGACACTTGCGCAGTGTCCACCTCCCTAGCCTCTTGCATGCTGAGAGCTGGGATATAGGCATCAGGGATGGAGTGCAGGCAGCTAGAGGAGCCCGGCACCATCAAAGGTGCAGATGGAATCTGTAGAGTCAGGACAGAGAGTACGCATGCAGGTAGGGAAGGAGGTGGTGTCCGGTGGCAATTGGATAAGATGCTGTTGGCAGCGATTAGTTGAGAGAGCGGGCCGGCAGGATGCGTTGCGTGTGTGTGGTATGTCCACAGCAACCAACCACTACCAGCAGCCTCTACTGAACCAATCGCTACCAACAGTGATTGGTTGGGGAGGCGCTGCCGGCGGTGATTGGCTGCTGCAGACACAGCACACACAGTGCGTCCTGCAGGACCCACTTTGTTTTAAAAATTGGGTCCCCAAATGCCTACAGCATGTAAAAATGCGCTATAACGCGTATTTTGCAATCACTGTTCTGCTGTCTTTGTCATGACATTTCAGCATTAAAATATTTTTCCTACATTTTCACTTGCTTGGGGCGGTGTGCACAAAAAAACCCCGCAAATTTTCCAAAATCAATGAGAGTTTTGAATTAATTTTCAAATACAATGCGCAGTGCAAGTTCACTGTGGGAATCGTTCGGAGTACCCAACTCGCACCTAATTGAATTGACCCCTATGTCTGCACCTTGCTCTAAGTGTGTGCATTTGGTAATGTACATGTAATAGAATTTTACACTGACACAAAAATTAAGAGTTATGGTAAGAACTTACTCTTGTTAACTTTAATTATTCGAAGTCTATAGGGTCCACAGGGATTACCATGGGGTGTAGTTGGTTGGAGTGAGACGTGCATCAAACAGTTAAAGATTTAGCTCCCAGGATGCATCGATCCTCCTCCATGTATACCCCGCCCCCAGCCATAGGCAGCCAGTTTTGTAAACAAGCCCAAGGCAGGAGTAGGAGAGTAGAAGAACTAACATTACTCTCAAGAAACACTCACAAAAGATGAGGGAATCAGTGACCGAGAGAAAAATACCCAATTAAGCCAGGTGTGTCAGGGTGGGCTCCCTGTGGACCCTATGGACTTTGAAGAAATAAAGTTAACAAGAGTAAGTTCTTACCATAACTCTTAATTTCTTCTTCAGGGTCCATATGGGGTCCACAGGGATTATCATGGGAATGTCCTAAAGCACTTTCCCCTAAGGTGGGGACGCTCCTGAGCAGAAAGGAGAATCCTGCAGCCAAAGGAAGCATCCTGAGAGGCAAAAGTCTCAAAGGCAAAAAACCTAAGGAAGGTGTGAACGGAACCACACACTCTTCAGTCAAAATTAAAACTCTGGGATACCACTTATGGAAGGTAACCAATCCGGGTACTGAGGACAGCTCTGTCCTAGATAAGAAATAAAAAGCAAGCACCCAGAAAACCCTAAAACCATAAGGTCATAACCTCTGGGTGAGCACACTTAAAAATAAGAGCGCTAAGCTCTGTGACAGATGCGGGCTTCGGAAGGCTTCCTCGCCCCAAGTATCATCCTGACCATAGAGCTAGAGAATATTTTGGCTCTTAAGAGGGATAACTCAAGAGCCACACCGTCAAAGACAGAAGAGGAAAGTGCAGACAAGGATGAAGTGGAAAAGGAGTGTGTCACGCTGGAAGGCGGGTTTTTGAAAGCCGAGGTCTGAGGCTGTGGGAGGAGGCGAAGGCGAGGGGCATGGACGTATGATCTCCGCATCCACAAGTCTTGGTCGTTGGCTAGACCTAGTCAATTGTGCGGAGTCTAACTCACAAGGAGGTGTGCTTGTGCGGCTCCCTGTGAGCAGGTCGCGATCCTTTGACTTGGTGACCAAGGCCTGCAGGGAAAAGAGAATCAAAACACCTGTCGCCCGAGGGTAATGCCTGGAATAGGCACGTGGGGAGTGGGATAGAACTCCTGGCTGGAGAAAGGCACTTGAGGGGCTAGAGAGGTGTGGAGATTTATTGGTAGGCTGAGGTAACAGCTGGATATTCCACGAAGTATATACCGGATTGCCGGCCGGAGATCATGCACTAGGGTGCAATGAGAAGAAGAGTTAACCTGCACACAGGCTGTGATGGTGAAAGCACTGCAATGAGATGAAGGGTTAACTTGCAAACAGGCTGTGATGGTAAAAGCTCTGCGATGAGATGAAGGGTTAACTTGCACACAGGCTGTGATGGTAAAAGCACTGAGGTGAGATGAAGGGTTAACTTGCAAACAGGCTGTGATGGTAAAAGCACTGCAGTGAGATGAAGGGTTAACTTGCACACAGGCTGTTGATTAGTAAAGGCACTGTGGAGAGATTGAGGTTAGCTTTCACACAGGCTGCTGATAGTAAAGGCACTGTGGAGAGATGGAGATTAAACTTGCACACACGCTATTGATAGTAAAGGCACTGTGGTGAGATAGCTCAGAAGCTCTGGAAGAAACACACTGGAATCACGGGAACCTGGAACGAGACTTCACAGGAGCCGGATATATACCCCTGGAAGCCTGCTGATAGGCCCACAGCGTCAGCTGACCAGCCGGGCCACTCAGGGAAGGAAGTACTGACATAGGGAAAGTGTCATGGCGGCGCCCATGACAGAAACTGCGATCCCCACTCACCGGGTCGCCTGACACCACAGCTACAGGGTGAATGCTCATCTCCTTCCACGTCGCCACGCCAGCCGCCCGACTGCCCGGGAAGTCAGAGGAAGCCGGCGGGACGGTAAGGGACGGCCGATCCCCGGCTGAACTCTGACAGAGTGTCTATGGAGAGACTCCATAGATCGGTGAACCATTGGCGCCTGGGCCAGGCAGGAGCTATCAGTATCACTGTACCACCTTCCTGCTTGAATTTCCTGGAGAACCCTTGGGAGGAGGGAAATCGGAAGAAAAAGGTATGCAAGATTGAAATTCCATCGCACTGCCAGAGCATTCATGAAAGCTGCTGAGGGGTCTCTGGTCCTGGACCCATACTTGGGGACCTTGTGGTTGTGACGTGAGGCCATGAGGTCTATGTCTGGTAGGCCCCATTTTGTCCATCAGGAGGTGAAAGGCATCGGGGTGAAGAGCCCATTCCCCATCCTGATGGCTTAGGAAGTCCGCTGGCTTCCTTGAAGGCCTGGGCCATGATGGGATCTGATGGAAGAACTGTACAAAAAAAATTGCTGGGGAGGAAGTCTCCAGAAAGTGAGAGCGTATCCACGAGAGACCACTTCTCTGACCCAGGCATCTGTGGTTGTCTGATGCCATGAGTCGGCGAACCGCAAATACAGGCCGCCTATGTGCTTTGGTGACTAATGGTGTGTCCTGCTTAAACATATCTTGCTAAAAGGTGGCAGACGTATGCGCCATATCCTGAGCTGGATGGGCATTAGCTTCCATCCAGGAAGGCTGCATAGGGGGTACCAACCTAGCAGTCTGTAAGTGCTGTGGGTAGCCCACAGTGGGAGGAAGAGTGGGAGCTGATAAGCGATCCACTAACTTCGTCATAATCTGTACAAGGGAGAACACCCAAGATGGCCCCTGCATCGGTACTGGCAAGGTAGGCTGGAGAGGAGGTACATGACAATTAGCACGCTGACCATCCTGCACAATATCCTGAGAGGTCAAGCCTGCTGAACAGGTTATAACCAGCACCCTTGCCTTTGGAAGACATAGTAATACCAGCAAGCAGCACACAATACAGTGTATAGCTAATAATGCAATGTGACATCCTTCACAAATACAAGTAAATGTGAAGTACAAATGAACCACTACACACCTAGTAGTGATGGGTTAAGAAAGAGCTGCAGGGATACATATAACTGATAGTCAGAAAGTTAAAGGCAGTATATTACCACAACATGGCTAGCACATAAAATGCATATAAATACAAATATAAATATACTTGCAATGGGCACTGAATCAACTACTCAAGCAACACTAGGCTGGTAGAATTTGAGTGCTGTATAAACTGGCTCCAGGGAGAGGTATACGGGAGACAGGACCCGATCTCCTGAGACCTACAGCTTCAGAAAAGCCCTGATTAAAGGCACCTAAGCATCTCATTAGGGAGGAGGGTGTAGGAGGAGCAGTTCAGATGTGGGAAGACTCAACTGAGAAATCACACTCTGAGCTGGGGGAAGGGCTGTCAGGGAAGAGCTTACTTCCCCACTGCTGTATTAGCCCCCAGGTCTAATGGTGTAACAAAGGCCCCAGACGCCAGATTTTACTGCCCTGGTGGTGTAGTGGGGGAGTGGATGTACCAGTCGCCCCACAACAGCGTTCTTCAGCTGGTCTCCACAGGATTGCATAACAACGCGATTTCCAGCAAGCGGGGAATTGCCTTATCTGACATCCCCGTTATCCGGCTGCAGTCCAGGGTCTCCCAGGGAAGAGCTAGCCAAGTTCCACTGGTGCCCACCGTAATCACCGGACCACTCACCGGTGTTGCGGCACCGGCATGTGTAGTAGGAGCAGTTACGCAGGTGTCCATTAGGATGCTAAGAGCGACTTGCTCTGAAACAAAGTAAAAACTTTAAAACATAAAATAAAAGTTTGGGGCTGTCTAACACAGCCCCACTGTTCTCAAAGGTGCTACTGCTTCTGCCAGCACCAAACAGAAAAACTGGCTGCCTGTGGCTGGGGGTGGAGTATATATGGAGGAAGACCGGTGCATCCTGGGAGGTAAAGCTTTAACTGGACCCGGTCTTTATGTCTACAGTAAAAAGGTAGACAATGTTTAGGTGGACACAAGTTAGACAGGTAATAGGTCGACAGGGTCTGAAGGTCGACACACTAAAGGCCAACTAGTAAAAATGCCGACAGGAAAGAATGTCGACATGGCCATTGGGTCGACACACAAATGGTTGACACATGAATGGTCGACACTTTTTTTTTTTAAGGGTTAGGCACTTACCGGAGGCTTAGGGTTAGGCACTTACTCCGACGGTTAGGGTTAGCACTAGAAGGGACAGTTAGGGTCAGGCACCTACCCCGACGCTTAAGGTTAGACACCAGGAGGGAGGGTTAGGCACCAATGGGAGGGTTAGGGTGAAGATTAGAGCTAGAAAAACAAAACATGTGTTGACCGTTTGTGTGTTGACCTAATGACCATGTCAACCTTTTTACCAGTCGACCTTTAGTGTGTCGACCTTCAGATCCTGTCGACCTATTGCCTGTCTAACTTGTATTGTCTACCTAAACATTGTCTACTTTTTTATTCTAGACCTAATAATCCACACCCAGCTTTAACTGTTTGGTGCACGGCTCACTCCAACCAAGTATGGTCCATGGTAATCCCTATGGACCTTGAGGAAGAAAACACAGCTACTGTTAGGATAAGAACACAACACACCAAGCTGTGTGACAGCATAATAGGCACACTTCTACCATATAAATTCATATGGTGGTTATTCTGCAACACTGAAACATAATAACACTACTGCCACTTTGGGGAAACAGTATCTCACAGCCAGCATCGGGGCCAAAGGGGATATTTTGTTAATTAACAAACATATAATGAACACAATAGGCAGCAATAGGGTGAACAGCTTATTATGTTACCTGCTTGGTGTCTGAGCTGCTCCATGCGGACCTCACATGGGGGCAGTCATGTTACTGACGTCACGCTGCCGGACCGGAAGCTGCTCCTGGCCTCTTAAATTTATTGTATTTTTTTAACCGACTTCAAGGCTCCAACAGCAGCAGCAGCAGCGCCGCCGCCCGGGGCAGCTAGTGACCTTACTGTTGTGTGCGAACTATAATACAGTAACTACACCCGCATAGTGAACCGGCAGTGATTGGTTGGGGAGATGCTGCCAGCGGTGATTGGCTGCTGCAAACACACATACACAGCGCATCCTGGAGGACCCACTCTGTTTTAAAAACAGGGTCCCCAAATGCCTATAGCATATAAAAATGCGCTATAGCACATAATTTGCGATCACTCAGTAGTACCCCTTATTCACATTACTCCACAGTAGTGCCCACAATGCCACAGAGTAATGCCCCTTATTCACATTATGCCACACAGCAGGGCCCCATATAAACATTATGCCACACAGTATCCTTATTGCACATTATGCCACACAGTAGTACCCTTTATTCACATTATGGGCCTGATTCAGAGCCGGACGCAATTAGCTCTCGCTCGTCCAGAAAATAGGGGTGGCTATTCAAATGAACCGTTCGCTCTTTGCGGTCTGTTCACGCCTCTAGGTCTGAACGAGCGAACAAAACTTGCGGTCGTTTTTTTGGAAACTACGCCCCCTGGCCGCTCGCATCCTACGTCATGTCCGCTATTTATTAGATTAATCGAGTACATCGACCAGCGTATGAACTGCTCGCTATTCTTGTGGTTGGTTTTTGCTACCACAATCTTGCGAGCAGTTCTGGCTATAAAACAACCCAGTGACGTGGTCAATGACGCTGCTGTTTTAATTATGCACACCCATAAAACGCCCGTTTTGACCTTTAAGCACGCCTGCGTTCTGATCGCCACTCCCCGTTTTCAAGCACCTTCCCCTGTTACCACCCACATACGCCTCTTTCTGTCACTCAAATTATCAGGCATTCGCTATTTTGCGAGCACATGAATTTCGACCGCACTGACTGGTTCGCGCATGCGTATAACGATCCGTACGCATGCGCAGTTGGGCAAACATCGCTCGGAGCGAACGAGTCGCTTACGAGCGGCTCTGAATCAGGCCCTATGTCACATATTAGCTCCCTTTATTCACTTTATGCCACACATTAGTTCCCATTATTCTCTTTATCACACAGTAGTGCCTCATCCACATGACATAGTAATGCCCCTTATTCACATTGTCAGCCACAGTATTACCTATTCATCTTCTTTCCTCCAATAAGCCCCGTCCCCTTTTTTTTTCCTTCTCTCCATCCCCTTGGGTTCCTTGGAAAAGAAACACTGGCTCCCTATTGGTTGATGGCGGCCATGTTTAAGTAGCCTTCTATGGGGGCAGCCATTTTCTGTTAGCCTCTGCTACACAAAAAAGAGCTCTCTTGGCTGGCGGCCACAGGGTTACCGCAGCACAGAATGGGCGGGGAGCAGGCAAATGGATGGCGGAGGCTAATGGGTAGTCTGGACCACCCCTTAGTTTCGCCTATGTTCACTTGGTTGTTAGAGTTACCCTTCGAATTTGGGACTTCTGTACTAAGTGTTTCAAATTGACCTGTACCTCTTTCCCCCTTACTCCACTTTGGAAAACCTTGCTTTTCCTCCAGATTTGTTCTTCTCTTGCTCTACTCTCCGGGTGCCCAAGGGTGTCCAGTTTGTGGAGGACATGCTGGGTGGCACTGGTTGCATCTTCTTAGGTGACCTGCAGTGAAAATTCTCCTTTCCTGAAGTGAATGTATTTCCATACCTTCAATTTAATCATTTTGTTACTTCTCAACACTGTTTGGGTCTATCCCATGCTCTGAATTCCTTTGAATCCTTCTGTTACCATAGACCTTTACAGTTCCCTCCTTCACCTGATTGAGCTCTCCATTCCCCATTGTGAATCCCAGCACAAGGATTTGGATGCCCCCCAAGGATGATGCTTGATCCATGATTAGGTAGCATTTTGATAGGTCTTCTATATCTTCGTTAGTCAAGAACTCTTATAAAATGTATTACCATTGGTACATTGGGCCTGATTCAGATTCGTACACTAATGCAAACGCATTTGCGAATTTTGCCACTTAGCAATTGCTAAAATATGTAATTCCAAAGACATGCACAAACCACCCAATATTATAAATGCCCAGGTGCACAGCAGTATCACTCCAAAAGGAAATTATCACATAGAAACCAGTAGATAAAGGCACTCAGGTTGGACTTTACAAAATATACAAATACATATAGTGGGACTTTCATATGGCTATTATTAATAAGGTTGATATTATGTAAGTAAAGAGGACTGGAGTGGGTATGGTTTAAATAGTGCATAGGAAACCGTGTGTGCAAGCAGGGTTGGGTATGATATCCCAGCTGTTGGGATGCCGTTGGTCAGAATACCGACAGCAGCAGCCCGACAGCCAGAGTCCCAACACCCATAGGGAAGACAGGTGTTTTTCTAGCCCTAACCCTCCCTCCCCGATGCCTAACCCTAACCTCCCCTTCCCCGCACCCTAAACCTAACACCCCCTTCCCGGGGCCTAAACCGAACCTCCCCCCAGTGCCTAAACCTGACCTCCTCCTCCCCACATCCTAACCTTCCCCCTAGTGCTTAACCATAACCTCCCCTTAACACCCCGACACTTAATATTTAGGATCAACTAAAATAAAATTGTGCAGTGAGAGTGATGCTTTGCATGTCTCTACAGTTTACAAGCTCTATCAGAGCTCTTTCTGGTATGCAGTCAGAATGTCAACACTGTGAATGTCGACAGCCAGAATGTTGACTCACGATTTTAGGATTAGGCTGCAAATAGGGTTAAGCTGCGGTTACATGCAGAAAAGTGCATGCAAAATCACATTGCCGAGATTCTGAATGGCAACATTTCACATCTCAAAATTCTTTGCATGTCAACATTCTGAATGTTGACTTAATATACCACACCCATTTTTCTGGGTCATCTACAGCCATGGCCAAAAGTTTTGAGAATGACACAAGTATTGGGTTTCGCAAAGTTTGCTGCTTCAGTGTTTTAGACCTTTTTGTCAGATGTTACTATGGTATACTGAAGTATATTACAAGCATTTCATAAGAGTCAACGGCTTTTATTGACCATTACATTAAGTTTATGCAAAGAGTCAATATTTGCAGTGTTGACCCTTCTCTTTCAAGACCTCTGCAGTTCACCCTGGCATGCTGTCAATCAACTTCTGCGCCCATTCTTGCCTAATCAATGCTTGGAGTGTGTCAGAATTTGTGGGTTTTTGTTTGTCCACTCGCCTCTTGAGGATTGACCACAAGTTCTCAATGGGATTAAGGTCAGGGGAGTTTTCTGGCCATGGGCCCAAAATGTTGATGTTTTGTTCCCCAAGCCACTTAGTTATCACTTTTGCCTTATGGCAAGGTGCTCCATCATGCTGGATGGTTGGGAGAAGTTTTATAGGATGTTTTGGTACCATTCTTTATTCATGGCTCTGTTCTTAGGCAAAATTGTGAGTGAGCCCAGTCCCTTGGCTGAGAAGCAACCCTACACATGAATGGTCTCAGGATGCTTTACTGTTGTCATGAGACAGGACTGATGGCAACGCTCCCCTTTCCTTCTCCGGACAAGCGTTTTTCCAGATACCCCAAAAAATCTGAAAGGGGATTCATCAGAGAAAATAACTTTACCCCAGTCCTCAGCAGTGCAGAATATCACTCTGTCCCTGATGTTATTCCTGGAGTGAAGTGGCTTCTTTGCTGCCCTTCTTGACACCAGGCCATCCTCCAAAAGTCTTCACCTCACTGTGTGTGAAGATGCACTCACACCTGCCAGCTGCCATTCCTGAGCAAGCTCTGCACTGGTGGTGCCCCAATCCCGCAGCTGAATCAACTTTAGGAGATGGTCCTGGGGCTTGCTGGACGTTCTTGACTGCCATGAAGCTTTTCTTCACAACAATTGAACCTCTCTCCTTGAAGTTCTTGATGATCCGATAAATGGTTGATTTAGGTGCAATCTTACTAGCAGCAATATCCTTGCCTGTGAAGCCCTTTTTGTACAAAGCAATGATGACTGCACGTGTTTCTTTGCAGGTACCCATGGTTAGCAGAGGAAGAACAATGATTTAAAGCTCCACCCTCCTTTTAAAGCTTCCAGTTTTTTATTCTAACTCAATCAGCATGACAGAGTGATCTCCAGCATTGTCCTTGTCAACACTCTCACTTGTGTTAACGAGAGAATCACTGACATGTGGCAGGGCTGAAATGAAGTGGAAATGTTTTTTTGGGGGGTATTAAGTTCATTGTCATGGCAAAGAGGGACTTTGCAATTAATTGCAATTCATCTGATCACTCTCCATGACATTCTGGAGTATATGAAAATTGCCATCATAAAAACTGAAGCAGCAGACTTTGTGAAAACCAATACTTCATTCTCAAAACTTTTGGCCATGGCTGTAGATCTTGCATTAACTTCAACATTTATAACTAGTGGTGTCTCCTACACACTAAGCCAACTTATGTACAATTCAGTGTTGAAAAATAAATGTATGCAGTGGTGAGTAAATTAAATGGGACAAGTTAAGTTTTAGTGGTTTGTGGGTTTTTTCAGGACATAGAGAATAGTGTATGTGGTTACTGCAGATAGTGTGATCTCACGAATGAACAGATAAAACTAGTTTCAGCTGATTTTGTCCATGTTGTCTGGATTTTTGTCAGTTTAGAGCCAACAGAACATTACTTTGTTTTCTCGTTTTATGGTGAGTTCTTGGTAGTTTCAGTATGGTCATTACACCCAAGGAAAGAGCTAAAATTGTAACTCTAAAGTTGGGTACACACTGTACGATGTTGTGTACGATAAATGGATCTGACACGGATCAGAGCGATATATAGTCACATCGTATAGTGCAGGGGTAGCCAACCCTGGTCCTCGAGAGCTACCAACAGTGCATGTTTTCCAGGTCTCCTCACAGAATCACAAGTGAAATAATTAGCTCCACCTGTGGATCTTTTCAAATGTGTTAGTGAATACACCTGCTGGGTGACCTGAAAAACATGAACTGTTAGTAGCCCTCGAGGACCGAGGTTGGCTACCCCTGGTATAGTGTATATGCCTGGTCCTTCGTCCATTGCTGTCCTGCATGGAAGATGGGACGATGCAATGAATGACAAGGTATAGTTACATGCAGCATTTACGGATACATTGTGCTGTCGTACGCCGGATCATGCAATGTTATGTCGCGCACAATTTTATCATTAAATCGGTTGCCGCATCACTGGGTCGCACCATGAAATGGTGTGTCCCCAGCTTTAAAAAGCTCAAATCAATGACTGTTTGTGATATTGCTAAAGTTTAAAAGGAACTTTATTTAATAGCCTGTAAGATGCAAGCACAAGTGCTATTCCGGCAAAAATGACCATATTTTAAAGTAAAAGGCAAAACCAGGTTGAGGGAGGATTAGGGTAAGGGATTAGGCACTAGGGGGGGGGGGGGTTAGGCTGCGGGGAAGGGAGGGTTAGGTTTAGGCACTAGGGGGGGTTAGTTTAGGCACCAGGGAGGGAGGGTTAGGCTTACTTACCTGGGGGCATCAGCATTCTCCACCAGTCAGAATGCCGGTGTCGGAATTCTGACCACTGGCACCCCGTATCCAACACTATATATATATATATATATATATATACATACACACACACATACACAGGGGCGTATTGAAAATGGGTTCAGGGTGTGCGGTGCACGCGGGCTCCTGGGTCCAGGGGGGGACCGCATTGCTCACCCTGTATACATCCTTTTTTTTTTCATACTTACCTTTCTGAAGTCCTATGGAGTAGCGCTACACAAAACACCTGGAAAATGGCCACCGCGGCCATTATCCCAGCGTGATGCGCAGTAGGAAATCACTGGGAAAATGGCTGCTGTGCCATTTTCTCGGTGGCATGCGCAGTAGACTTCGGGCACAGACTAGTGCCAGGTGTCTATTGCTGCTGTCAGCTCACTGACGGCAGCCGGGAGAGAGGATGGGGCCCCCTCCTCTCTTAATACCCCTGTGTATATCTATCTATCTATCTATCTGTATATATGTTGCAAAGTGGACGGCACTCAGATCTGAGTGCCGTCCATTGTGCAACATATACATTTATCTTGGAAAAGGCATCGGAAAAAGTTGGTTTGTAGGTACCTGAGTGCCGGATTCCTCGAGTTTCTATATATACATAAATAAAAGGGTAACAATTCTGTGTATTTTGAATTAGCCAAAAACAACAAAACACAAGCTTTGTCCCAATCAATTTGTATACCACACTAGTTTGATGTTATATCAATAGCAGTAATACATTGCATGGTACCCAGAACTACTATTGGACAGAGAGAAGCATTATAAGAAATATTTTACTAGATGTCCAGTAATCCTTTTGCTAACAAAGGTATGCTGACTATTTGCACATCACAAGTAAGTAGTTTCACGTGTTTGTGTACTCTAAAATTCATTGAATTCTCTCTAAAAAGTAACAGTAATTAATTTCAATTTAGTAGAGAAGATAGCTTATCTACTATTTTTTCTTTTCTATCTTCTCTACTAAATTGAAATTACTGTTACTTTTTAATTAATTAAAAAACACAATTTTTGCATAGCATTCGCCCTCTACAGGTCAGGTACAGAATTACAAAAGGATTTAGCTTATCTACTATTTTTTCTTTTCTAAATCCTTTTGTAATTCCATCCCTGACCTGTAGAGGTCGAATGCTATGCAAAAATTTTGGTTTTTCATTAATTAAATATAACAGTAATTTCGATTTCACATTTTTATAGTTGCCGCCGCCATATTTTAATGAGCTCGTATGTAAAATTTCACGATTTTGGCTTGTAAACTGTGGATTTGTATAGAAAGACAGAAGGACAAATTTTCGCTTTTATATAGTAGATAGATGTGGTTCCTGGCATGTTGAATCTCAAACTGTAAAAGGACAATGTTTTTAATGCCAAAAATTTGGGATGTGGTTTTTACACTGTGGAACCATCTTATCACCCAGTTGATGGTGTACAAACACCTTGCGTGATGAACTAAAGATTTAAAATTTTGATTCATAGGTCCAGGAGACCTTCTTCCAGCCTTCAGTAGATCACTGGTGATGATTCATGGCCCAGGCAAGCCACATTAGCATTGTTGCAGAACAATTATAACTCCTTAACCCAATACATTAAAAATAAAAACAATCATCTAGAGATAGAAAAGCTTGGACACACCTTCTCATTCAATGGTTTTTGTTTATTTAAATTATTTTCAACATAGTAGATTAATACTGAAGACATCAAAACTATGAAAGAACACATGGATTTATGTTGTAAACAAAAAAGTGTTAAACAAATCAAAATGTTTTATATTTTAGATTCCTCAAAGTAGCCCCCTTTTGCTTGGATGACAGCTTTGCACACTCTTGGCATTCTCTCAATCAGCTTCATGAGGTTGTCTCCTGGAATGGTTTTGAATTAACAGGTCAGCCTTGTCAAGACTCAGGGCCTGATTCAGACCCGGTCGCAAGCACTGAGCGCTCGCAACCGGGTCGATGGTGGCCCAGAGCGCATGCGCATGATGGAGCCGGCTACGTCGTGCGCATGCGCGAGACCTGGATAGCGATGGGCAATCCGTCGCTCCGGGTCTAGCACCAAAGGGGGCATGCTGTCCATGTTGAGTGACAGCACGCCCCCTGTGGTGGGCGGGCTGGGGGGGGTGGCTGCTTAGATGAAGGCGTTCCCATGAGAACGCCTACCATCTGGGGGCGGCCCCACTGACATCACAAGTGATGGTAGTGGGAGAACTTTCGGCTGTTTGAGCCGAAAGCTCTCTGGGGCTTGCGGCCATGAGACCCTACCACAAGGGTCTCGTCGCAAGCCCGATTGTCGTGATGGTCTTGACCATCGTGACCATCATCATGGCCACTCGCATTAGCTGTGGGAGGCACCCAGTGTGCGCAAGTATCCATACATTCGCACAACACTAAATAGTGAATAATATACAACACTCTCACACTGACAAACACAATATTCATGCAGGGTTTAGTTAGTAACAAGAAACAGCTTCTGTATACATGTCTGAGAAAAGTAATTAAAAAACAATACACCAGGATACTGTGAGTGTTTTACATATATATTGGGAAGCCCCGCATATAGACAAGTATTGCTGTGGCAATTGAAATATAACCCAAACATTGATAGCTGCAATTGAATTTGTCTGAATTAACAATGGTCAGAGGTTTCGCTTACCAGACGCAGTGGCAACGACAATCAGCTGGGGGTCCCCACCCTGCTTGAAAGTGAACCTAGCTGCTTGTAACACCTTGCATTATAGTTTTAAAAGTGTTAGTAAGGGATAAAATATATTAAATCCATCATAGACTTACATGCATAAACACTCACACACATAGACTCACATGCATAAACACTGCACATTACGCACAGTTGCGCTGTTTATCATAAGCACTCTACAAATAAACGCACCACGCATATTAGCAACTCTATGCAATATTCTCTTACACTTACACATACACAAATTACATAAAAAGGTTCCGCAGTAATAAAGGTTATTACCCAAAGTGTTATTTATATTTGCAATGATGTGAAGTGCATGTTATATGATATCTATGGTTTAGTACATAATAAGTAGATCATGTTTGGTGCCATTCTGATCCGCTGTGTATTTACAGATCTCCGGTTCTATCGGTGGGGAAATCGCTACAAGCATCTGCAAGTTATGAACTATAGGGAATTAGGTGATAGAATGTACAATGTATGAAGTGTTCATTGCTTAGTTATGTGGCAGGAAAAAGTACACAAAGAGCCACTGGGAGGCTGAACTTCTCAAGTACACACAGACCAATGAACTATGTCGTAACAGAAGACCAAAGAAGAAGAACCAATGAAACAATACCAGCTCATGTCCATTGTATTGCCAATTCCTGAGTATATATGCGCGCTCACTGACCCCAGTCTTGAGTCTTCTTGCTGTGCTGTTGACAGAGGTTTCTAATGCTGATGCCGGTATCTGGGCCCGGAGCGCGTTCGTATATAACAACTGTACCTTGGGTCTGTATGATTTATTTGCGCTAATTGTCTTTAGATCACAACGTGTAACCATCTGTTTTTTTATACTGAATAATAACTTTTTGTGCTTTGGAACCACATTCAAAGTCTGAAGGCATTTATTTACTGTACGACTCAATACGCTAAATTGCAACAATTTTAGAAGGTATAGGCAGAATTTTAGAAGGTATAGGTAGGATTGCATAGAGGTTTAAATCAGGTATCAATAGTTGGGGGCTCGCAGTGTTAATCACGCCACCGGTCACTCGGTAACACTTGGTAGCGATCTCTCAGCAAAAGGGTGGAGGCACCTAACAGGAGAAGGCATTGTGCCTTCGAAATCTGTTACCACTGTTGTTGCTGAGAGTCTGCTACCTGTTATTATGACTTTAGGAGCGCTGATTGAGAATCCAGGGACGAGGGAGGAAAAAACAGGATTTTGGTACTTACAGTTAAATCCATTTCTCCGATTCCACAGGGGACACTGGAGCTTCATGACAGTGGGGTATAGACGGTGGGTTGAGTTGAGCCTGGCACTTTAAAAATCTACAAGTGTGACTGGCTCCTCCCCCTCTATGCCCCATCAGCCCCAGTTTTAAAGAACTGAGCCCGAGAGGAGACGGAGAACAGACTGAAGAACAGAGAAGGAGAACAGGAAAAGAAACAATCCAACATACTGACACACTGCAAGAACACAGCAGGCTGCAGTGATAAACAGTCACACAACGAAAACAGACCAAACTGCAACAGAACTGAAGCAGAACAAGCAACTGAGAACAGGCAAGAAGCACTGGGTGGGCTTCCAGTGTCCCCTGTGGAATCGGAGAAATGGATTTAACGGTAAGTACCAAAATCCTGTTTTCTCCTTCATCCACTAGGGGACACTGGAGCTTCATGACAGTGGGGACGTCCCAAAGCTACCCTCCTGGGGGGAGAGTGCTGAACGCCCTGCAAGACACTATGAGCAAAATTTGAAGCAGAAGCCGCAAAAGTGTCAAATCTGTAGAAACGTACAAAAGTATGAACCGAAGACCACGTCGCTGCCCTACAAAGCTGCGAAGCCGAGACACCTCTACGTGCCGCCCAAGAAGTACCCACAGAGCGCGTAGAATGCGCAGAAATGGATACCGGCGGTGGTCTAGCAGAAGCAACATATGCCTGACGAATAGTCAGACGAATCCATCTGGCCAAAGTTTGTTTAGACACAGGCCAGCCACGCCGATTAGCATCATAAAGGACGAACAGAGCCTCTGATTTACGTAGCCCCTCAGTACGGGACACATAAATGCAAAGTGCCCGAACCACATCCAAGGAGTGAGAATCCCCAGAAGAGTCCGACAACGCTGGTACTACAATCGGCTGATTCAGATGAAAACCCGAGACCACCTTGGGCAAAAAGGAAGGCCGGGTACTAAGTTCCGCCCGATCTTCGTGAAAAATCAAGTAAGGGGAACGGCAGGACAAGGCTCCAAGTTCAGATACACGTCTGGCCGAAGCCAGGGCCAATAAAAGGATCATCTTCCAAGTCAAATACTTCAATTCCACCTCCTGCAAAGGCTCAAAGGTGGATGACTGAAGAAAAGATAAAACAAGATTCAGGTCCCAAGGAGCCGTGGGTGGCACGAAGGGGGGCTGAATTCTAAGTACCCCTTGAAAAAAGGTCTGAACCTCCAGAATCAGAGCTAGGCGACGCTGGAAAAAAATAGAAAGAGCAGAAATCTGCACTTTAAGCGATCCCAAGCGTAACCCCGCATCGAGGCCTTTTTGAAGAAAAAGAAGAAGACGTGGTAAATGAAACGAGGAAGTGGAGGATCCACGACCTTCACACCAGGAGATATAAGCCCTCCAAATGCGATGATAATGTGCTGATGTTACCGGTTTTCTAGCCCTAAGCATGGTAGGAATGACCGA
This sequence comes from Taudactylus pleione, assembly GCA_031769625.1. NCBI lineage: Eukaryota > Metazoa > Chordata > Amphibia > Anura > Myobatrachidae > Taudactylus > Taudactylus pleione. The sequence goes on from JAUIMM010000068.1 coordinate 11,209,377, forward strand.
CCTAGGAACTCCATGGCTTCTTAGGATGGCGGTCTCAATAGCCACGCCGTTAAACGAAGCCGCCGTAAATCCGGGTACACACATGGACCCTGTTGTAGAAGGTCCGATCGTAGCGGAAGAGGCCAAGGTTCGTCTGCCAGAAGGAATAATAGATCGGAGTACCAAACCCGACGAGGCCAATCTGGAGCCACTAGGATGACGGTGGACGACTCTCGTTTGATCCGCTTGAGAATCCGAGGGAGGAGTGGAAACGGTGGGAACAGGTACACAAGGCTGTACGGCCAAGGGATCAGTAAAGCATCCGCTCCCACCGCTGCCGGATCCATGGTCCTGGAGCAGTAAAGGGGTAGTTGATGATTTATCCGAGATGCCATCAGATCTATCTGTGGTTTTCCCCATCTGCAAACCAGTTGATGAAAGACCTCGGGATGAAGGGACCACTCCCCGGGATGAAGATCCTGACGACTGAGGTAGTCCGCTTCCCAGTTGTCGACTCCCGGAATAAACACTGCGGAAATGACCTCTACGTGTCTTTCTGCCCACAGAAGGATGCGACTGGCTTCTCTCATTGCCATCCGACTGCGGGTTCCTCCTTGGCGATTTATGTATGCCACTGCCGTGGCGTTGTCGGATTGTATCCGAACCGGAAGTCCTCGTAACAGAGGAGCAGCCTGTATCAAAGCTCTGTAGACTGCCCGCAGTTCGAGAACATTGATTGGTAAGAGGGACTCCTGCTGCGACCAATGCCCCTGGAAGTGATTGTCCAGAACCACCGCTCCCCATCCGCGGAGGCTGGCGTCCGTGGTGACCAAGGTCCAATTCCAAATTCCGAAGCGCCGACCCGCTAACAGATGCTCCGTCCGAAGCCACCAGAGCAAGGATATGCGGGTCCGGGGAGACAGACGCACCAGCCGATGCATCTGTAGGTGGGACCCGGACCACTGAGACAGAAGATCCAGTTGAAATATTCTGGAGTGAAATCTGCCGAATTGGATGGCCTCGAAGGAAGCCACCATTTTCTCCAGGAGACGGATGCAAAGATGCACAGATACTTTCCTGGGTCTGAGCACCAGACGAACCAGCTCCTGTATGGCTATGGCCTTGTCCCTTGGCAAGAATATACGAAGCAGAACAGTGTCTAGAATCATTCCTAGCAACTGAAGTCTCTGGGACGGCATCAACTGAGACTTCTGGAAGTTCACAATCCATCCATGTTGAATGAGAATCTGATGTGTAAGGGACACTTGGTGTAAAAGGACTTCTGCCGTCGAAGCCTTGATGAGTAAATCGTCTAGGTACGGAACTATCGTCACCCCCTGAGAGCGCAAGTGAGACACCATGACGGCCATCACTTTGGTGAATACCCTGGGAGCTGACGAGAGACCGAATGGCAGGGCCTGAAACTGGAAATGAGCTTCCCTGATGGCAAATCTGAGGAAAGCCTGGTGAGGAACCCAAATTGGGACATGCAGATAGGCGTCCTTGATATCTATCGACACCAGAAACTCTTCTGCCTCTAGTCCCGCAATGACAGAATGGAGAGACTCCATCTTGAACCTGTGAAATGAAAGATACTGGTTCAAGGATTTCAGATTCAGAATGGGTCTGACTGACCCATCTGGTTTCGGAACCACAAAAAGGTTTAAGTAAAACCCTTGTTGTCTTTGTGCAGTGGGAACCGCCACAAGGACCACGGCCAGCAAAAGTTTCTCGATCGCTTGACGCAAAATTAGTTGCTTCAAGGGATCGACGGGCAAACCTGTTGTAAAATAACGCCCAGGAGGAGTGAAACGAACTCGATCTTGTATCCTTGAGATACCAGATTTCGAACCCAAGTGTCTGGAGAAGTCCGTCTCCAAACCTCCGAGAAACGCTGGAGGCGAGCCCCCACCTTCGGATTTCCGAGATGGGATGGGAGCCCGTCATGCCACAGGCTTGTCTGCTGGCTTGGGATCTGGACGGCGGGCAATATTTGCTTGACGTCCTCTAGCCCGGCCTCCTCGCCCCGCTGAAGACGAACCTCGCGATCGTCCCTGAAATCTTGCAGATGCTCGAAAGGAACGAAAGGAAGGTCCCCTAAACGAGCGACGCGGAGGAGGTGCTGATGAAGGTAGAAAAGTACTCTTACCTCCAGTGGCCAGCGAGATCCATTTGTCCAGCTCTGGACCAAATAAAATATCGCCTGTGAAAGGAAGAGCTTCCACTGCTCTTTTTGACTCCGCATCCGCTTGCCAGGCACGAAGCCAAAGTGCCCGGCGAGCAGAGACCGCCGAAGCAGAAATCCTAGCGCCTACCTGGCCGATATCTCTGGAGGCGTCTCCTAAGTATACAGCAGACTCCTGAATATGTTCTGCCAAGGTAATCAGATCTGCCCGCGGAGTGCTAGATCGAAGACCCTCAGTCAATTGTTCCGCCCACTTTTCCACAGCCTTGTTGACCCAAGATCCTACCAAGGCCGGCCGGAGAAGTGCACCCGCGGCCGTATAAATGGATTTCAAAGTGGTTTCTAATCTCCGCTCTGAGGTTTCCTTCAATGTAGTAGCTCCTGGAACAGGTAACGTGGTCTTCTTTGACAACCGAGAAACCGAAGAATCCACAGGTGGCGGGGTCTCCCACCTCTTCCTATTTTCCATAGGAATTGGGTAAAGAGAGAAAAAACGCTTAGGAATCTGGAATTTACGGTCCGGATTCTGCCAGGCTGCCGTCATCTGTTCGTCCAACTGGAGAGAAACAGGGAATGTGACGGCCATCTTCTGTGACCTGGCAAATAAGGAGTCTTCTAACGATTCTGGAGCTTCCTGGCCAGAAATCTTAAGAACTTCCCTAACCGCTAGAATGAGTGCGTCAATACCTTGCAATGCCTCAGGTTCTTGTGAGTAAGTCTCTACGTCTGATTCGTCCAGCATCTCCCCTTCCTCCTGAGACGAGTGATCCGCTGCCGAATCCTCATCCGACTGGAGAACCGCCGGAAGAGCCCTCTTCTTAGATGAGCGACTTACCGTAGCTTCAGGAGCTTTAGACGCAGAACCCATCGCTTGAGCAAGGCTATTCACCGAGCGGACTAAATTCTGAGCCCACGCTGGTTCTGCTAGAAAAGAAGGGTGAGATGTGCTAGGTAGATCTCTGGCAGCCTCCCGTTCCCTACGGGAAGCAGCTAATTCAGAAGAAAGGTCCGCCATGATCCCTGCCAAACTATTTATGAAGGAGGGAGTGACAGACTGCATGTTAGCACTGTCTGCTTCACACGTCTCGCACAGGGAAGACCCTTCGGAGCGAGCATGGGTAAATTTCTTCCTGCACTTAGTGCAGGCAAACAGCTTTTGTGATGCAGTTTTTTCTGTCCTGGATGTCATCATGTACTCACAGACAAGCACCACATACAACTCAGGAATGCAGAAGGAGTATAAGTAGAAGCAGAATTACAATAATAATGCTACTCAAGTATGGGAGCAGACAGTGCAATAAGGGAGGAGCAGAATTTCAATAATAATGCTACTCAAATTGCAGGCAGAGCAGTATAGGAGGAGCAGAATTTCAAGAATAATGCAACTCAGTAACAGGGGCAGACAGGCATATATGGGAGGAGCAGTCAATAGGACCAGAAGGTAGTTAAAACCACCTTCTGTAATTACAGACCCCCTGTAGAAGCTGTCAGATTTCTGCTCTCCCCCTCCGCTCAGTGCCTTCAGGGAATGTAGAAGCTCCTCTCTCTGAGGTGCCACTCCCGTTCAGAGCGCGCCAAACTAGCCCAGGCAGTGAAGGAGGAAGAGGAGGGACCTATAAGCTCCTCCTCCTAATGGCCGCCGCTATTGTATGCGCGCGGCATACACTTATCCCGTGGGGACGTTCATCCGACTGGAGATACACCCTTATGTGTCTCCCCCTTCCCCGCACTGACAGCAGGGGCCAGCGGCACGACCGCCGCCAGTGATAAACGTGCCGGTGCCTTTTACACAAGCACCGGCACGCAGAGGCAGGACCGCTGTGAGCGCGTCTACCTAACAGCCAGCGCCGGTGTTCTATTGCAACACCAGCGTGGCACTGACAGCCGCGCGCTGTATTCACACCCAGCAGATTATTTACACCTCTCCTGCTAGTCAGGAGAGGTGTGCTACTTACCGGGCTGCTGCGGCCAGAGCGCTGGGCAGTGAGGGGAGAGCGGGGACCCGGACACAAGCCAGTGTTAGCTGTGGCGGGCCCCGCTGAGTCTGATGACTCCTTCACTGCCAAAAGGCAGCCTCCCCTCCATAGGGTGACCGGACACAGGCTGCAGTAGCCGTGTGGTCCCCTCTCTGGCGGCTCCCACGATGCAGGCAGACTGTCACAGCTAACAGTCTGCCTGTCCTCTTGTTTTGTTTTTCTTTTACATTTTTATAAATTTAAAGGGCTGGAGACAGCCCCTGTGCACCGGCTCTACTCGGGCACATTCTAAAAACTGGGGCTGATGGGGCATAGAGGGGGAGGAGCCAGTCACACTTGTAGATTTTTAAAGTGCCAGGCTCAACTCAACCCACCGTCTATACCCCACTGTCATGAAGCTCCAGTGTCCCCTAGTGGATGAAGGAGAAAGTTTGCTTTCCTTCATCGATAGTTTTTTTTTGTTGTTTTGTGTGTTAAAAAGGGGAAGTCGCATTATTGTGTATGCGACTAAGTCGCACTATAGCGTAAAAGTCATAATACGTGTTGTGTAGTAGTTGCATTATTGTGTATGCGACTAGTCGCACAATAGCGTATATGTATTTCCTGTATTGCTGCCACGTGTTTTAAACAAAGCCGTTGAGATTGCATTATCAGTGTTGCCAATAGCTGGGTGAACGTGTATTCTTTTTCTGTGCAGGAAAAAAGTGTGTAACTGTGAGCATTTGTTGGTTTAGGGTGTAACATGGTTCCTAAAATGTTAAGGGTATCGTAGGACCCTTAAGTGCTAGGCGTAGTAGACAGCCTAGTGACTCGGTAGTAGCTTACCGTTTACTATACACAAAGCAGGTGTATGGGTTATTTTTGTTAGGGTTCGGCTCTCAGTGTGATTACAGTATTGAGTAATCAGTTAGGCTTATTTGAGCACTGTAATTGAACCGCATAGTTTTGGCTAAACTGTGATTGTGAACTGAAGAGAGGGTGTACAATATCAACTGGAAAAAAGAGGGAAAGTATTACCCCCTAGCAGTTGAAAGGTAGTCAAAAAGGAATTCTGCGTGGAAGCAGCTTCTTCCATAGGTGCGTGGAAGCATCTAGGTATTCTTCCATAGGGTTTGTGGATACGCCCTGTTTCCAAGACGTCCACAGGTAAGTGAAAGTGTCTTCAGTGTCTTTCACCGGTTTAAATCTTTATTGAAAAACGTAGGGGTTTTCCCAAGATGGGAGCCACGCAAACAGTAGAGATGTTAGACGATGATGTGCTGGGTCGGCGCGCCGTATTATGCATACTAAGTACGGTGCTTATGCAATTAGGTACTGTGATGTATGGTTTAAGATGATGATGAAGAGTGTTAGACAGGAGCGCGTGCGTATATAACTGTACCTTGGGTCTGTACGATTTATTTGCGCTAATTGTCTTTAGATCACAGCGTGTAACCATGTTTTTTTATACTGAATAATATCTTTTTGTGCTTTGTTACCACATTCAAAGTCTGAAGGCATTTATTTACTGTGCGACTCAATATGCTAAATTGCGACAATTTTAGAAGGTATAGGCAGGATTGCATAAAGGTTTAAATCGGGTATCAATAGTCTTCACAGAGCTCAAGTAGCAGACAAATCTCAACATCAACTGTTCAGAGGAGACTGCGTGAATCAGGCCTTCTTGGTTGTATTGCTGCAAAGAAGCCACTACTGAGGATGAACAACAAGAAGAGAATTGTTTGGGCCAAGAAACACAAGGAATGTACATTAGACCAGTGGAAATCTGTACTTTGATCTGATGAGTCCAAATTTGAGATTTTTGGATCCAACTGCCGTGTCTTTGTGAGACACAGAGGTGAGCAGATGGTTTCTGCATGTGTGAAGCACTGTGAAGCATGGAGGAGGAGGTGTGATGGTGTGTGGGGTGCTTTGCTAGTGACACCGTTGGTGACTTATTCAAAATTCAAGGCACACTTAACCAGCATGGCTACCACAGCATTCTGCAGCGTCATGCCATCCCATCTGGTTTGCGCTTACTGGTACCATCATTTGTTTTTCAACAAGACAATGACCCCAGACACACCTCCATGCTATGTAAGGGCTACTTGACCAAGAAGGAAAGTGATGGAGTGCTGCATCAGATGACTTGGCCTCCACAATCACCCGACCTAAACCCAATTGAGCTGGTTTGGGATGAGTTGGACAGCAGAGTGAAGGAAAAGCAGTCAACAAGTGCTCAGCACCATTGAATGAGAAGGTATGTCCAAACTTTTGAATGGTATTGTGTGTGTGTATATATATATATATATATATTGTGATAGGATCATTGGTAAAGTGGTCTGTGGCAGGTACATTTGTCCCAGATTCCTGTCTTATGTGTTTTGAACCCCCAGGAGAAAGTCTGGAGTGTAGCAGGCTTGAGTTTCGGCTTTTTGAAAAGCCGGTTTGGGACCTGGGGGTTGTGGGTGAGAGGAGAGGGAGGGCTCCACCCACGGCCACTCCAGGTTTTGGTTCTCGCAGCCTGGTAACAGGCTTGTTAGGGTTTCCACCTGAGAGTGGCCAATATAAGCCTAGTTTGGATAAGGCTGAGTATCTCACCTGGGAGAGCAGGCAGGGAGTTTGCTCAGAGACACTTGGAAACCTAACTGTGAGTGTTGTGCTGTGCCTTTGTTGCTGGCGAGGGCATTAGGCCCTGCCAGGTTCTGGTAGTGAGGGAACTACCTGTGAAGTTAGTGCCCCGACAGGGTTAGGATTTATATTTATGTTTTCTTTATATTTCTGACATTGTACAATAAAGACTGGCGCCGACCAGCTTGTACTTGCATCCAGACTGGTGTGCTGCTTTCCTGCTGCTGTGTGTGTGTGTAAGGAAGGAGTCCTCTAAACAGGAGAGGGACCCCCTAACCTGTGTCACAATATATATATATATATATATATATATATAAATAAATAAAATATCCAATAGCCGGCACTCTCTTATATGCAGTACATGTCAAGGTGCTCACTTTAATTAGACAGTAAATATGGCAATAGCGCGGCACTCAGTGGACTTTACATCAGCTGTAAATGAAGACACTTAGTTCATAGCTACTGCAACATTTCGAGGTTTATTCCTCATCTTCAGGCAGTAAATACAAAAGTAGTGTCTGCTGACAACAGTGAAGCATGGTAGAGGTTCCTTGCAAGTTTGGGGCTGCATTTGCTCAGGATTAATGGTGTCCTCAATGCTGAGAAATACATGCAGGTACTTATCATCAGGGAGGCGTCTGATTGGCTCCAAATTTATGCTTCACCATAAAGAAGAACAAGGAGTCCTGGAAGTGATGTGATCCCCCACAGAGCCCTGATCTCAACATCATCGAGTTTGTGTCTGTGATTTCATGAAGAGACTGTTGGATTAGAGCAAGTCTACATCCACAGAAAATCTGTGGTTAGTTCTCCAAGATGTTAGGAACAACCTCCCTGCCGCGTTCCTTTAAAAATTGTTTGCAAGTGTACCTAGAAGAATTGATGCTATTTTGAAGGCAAAGGGTGGTCACACCAAATATTGATTTGATTTAGAGATCTCTTCTGTTCGTTCACTGCATTTTGCTAATTGATAAAAATAAACTATTACCACTTCTAAATTTGAAAGCATTCTTACTTTACAGCATTTTTTCCACACCTGCCTAAAACTTTTGCATGGTTATATATATATATATATATATATATATATATATATATATATATATAATTTTGTGAGGTTCTCTACCCAAATCTACACACTTCAGATTAAAATTATATATATATATATATATATATATATATATATATAGTCATTAGAGAACCCCCCCCTTTGATAAAGTTAATTGTTTTCTTTTAGATATACCACTACTTCCCAGACACAAGAGTGACCATTCAGAGAAGGATAGTGTATGAGCTGCATACATACTTCTGTACTAGACGGTAGTGACATTACTGAGCCATGAGTCACTTTGTTCCTGATAATTTGTTTCTCAGTGATGTCATCATTGCCTTGTGAATAGATTAATATTGTTCCAGCTAATAAAAATGCAGATCTTTGAAGTTTGTTTACTTCGTGTTCTCATTGCTGATAACATAGCGGGAAAAACCAACATTTCAGGTGGTGCATCACATTGATGATATGCTGCTAGCTGCAAAATTTTATTCTCTTACTCAAGCCTCAAAGACAGTCACTATTCACTACGGAAGTTATACATGGGGATTCTTAACCAATGTTCATATCATATAGAAATTTTTAAAAAATACACAAAAACATTGAGGATTAAATTCATAATTTACATTGACAAAAAATTAGAAATGTACTGCCTAAAAATATAAACAAAATAAGACTGAATAAGAATGGGATCTGGAGCACAAACAAAAGAAACTACAATTTTACATTCCACAACTAATGAGATAACCTGCAAAACCATACGGGTAATATAAAGCACTTCCAAGGGCCATATTGAACTAATCTGAATATCTTAAGTAGAACTTAAAATGATCTTTTGCACTTGGATTATAAAGTTGGAAATGCACTTTAAAGAAATAGTCCTTTATGGGGAAATTCTGTGGGGAATAATAGACTTTGTAGGCAACAAAATAAATGAAATATCATGTAAGCTTGGGATCTATGCACATCTACATCTGTGTGCGGTATTAAATGCTGATAACTTGTCATCAGTATGAGATGATAGATGGTGTGATTTTTCTAAAAAGTAGAGAGAAGAGTTATATTAATGTGTGAAGGTAAGCATTAGACACTCCTCTACAGGCTGGGTTTATTGTTTGGTTACAATGAAACAAGGAATTAAAGATCTTCTCTAGCACTATAATACAGGTGTCTGTCGGAGACTGGAATGATACCAGTGTATGCTGGAGGTATCACTATTTTGTATGCTCCTTGATCCACCCCTGAGGCTGGCTAACTAGGTCATCACACACTTGATGGACATACCAAATACTGGGCAACAAGAGTCACAGTTTAATCATTTGTGGCTTAATGTTTAACCACATTAATAAATCTAGAATTAGATGGCTAGAGCTAGTCCACAGATTTGATGGATTCAGAGTTTGAGCAGCCAGAAATCATCAGTCTGTAGTTGATCTGCGATACCAGAACCGGGCCCTGAAGTCATCGCTACAGGTCATGAATCCAGGATTGGTGGGAGAGTGAACAATACAGCGGACAATATTATTGTGTCCCAGGGAGAGGAGGTTTCGGCGTTCTGCTGTTCGGGAATCCCAGCAGCACAGGCTAATTGTCCTTTCATCAGGGAGCAAAACATAGTCTTCTGTGTGGTTAAATACAGCCTGAGTCCTGTGCACCTGCCTCCCACTCAGTCCAGCACCTACAAAGAACAGAACAAAGATTATAGTGGTTCTACCCAGCACCTACACATAACAGAATACTATGAGTAATGGGGGCTCTTTCCAGCACCTACACAGGGCAATGATGTCACTTAGGAATACAGTGGCTCCTGCCCTTAGCAACAGACATGCTGTTCTTTCCTTCTGTCAGACAAGGCCAGTCTTCACAAACGTCGGGTGTGGTTAATGCCATTAATCATTGAATTACACTTTATCACCTTTCATTATCATTCTCCCTTAACCGGCCCACTATTACCATATTAGAATTCACCATCACTCACACTAACCAGGACGCCCACATTTTCTCACAGGGTACTGTTCATAATTTAGTTCCCCTAAGAGCATTTCTGTGTGAGCCCACATCTGTTTGACTACAAAGGAATGGATCTGGCATCGGTTTCCCTCTGAACAAGTTGAAATTTGGCACTCCAGCATACTGGGCTGTATTACACACAGAGCATTACTGGGCTTCAATAATTCAAGAGGAGACATAAGTCAGGACAAGCTCATAAAAGCCTTATACACCTAAGCATCCTATAGTCACTGCAGATAGTTATGTGCAGTCTTTGGCCTGATCATGTATCGCTGCTCTGGCAGATTTTACATTATTTGCTCCATGCTATTTCTACATCAGTTGATGAAACTTGCAGAGACAGTGTTACTCCTTCACTGATAAATGGCACATCACTCCTGAAACGTTCCAAATGCTTGATATATGAAAAATGTGTTCAATTTGGATATATACATATCCACAGAGCCATAAAATCACCCCAGCAAATTATGAGGATAGTAATGTGGAATTCATTTTGGTATAGCATTGGCATTGTTTTCCCTGACATTTTGGACAGGATGAACGATTATCAATTATGCTGTCAAACCCGTGAAAATGCTGTTTGATTGTCTGACCGCATGTCTCAAATGAGTGAACCTTCCAAAAGCAAAGCTTTATACAGCTTGCACAGGGTGGGCAACGCCATTTTCTGACAGTGGTGCCCATCTATTCGCAATCGGATCCCTCCCAGCAGACGCATGCACAGAGGGACTTCTGGGCCATAAACCTGGACATCCGTCTACTGCTAAAGGACAGCTCTTATTGGGAGAGCTGTTCTTTGCGTTTTTACTGCCAAATCTTCAATAATGCCAGCATGCATGCGATGAGTGGCAGGATGCATTGCATGCAAAATGTTTTATATTTTTATTCCAAACTGTGGCCCGTATTGAAATAGAGGCGTAAAGTCAGAATCCGCGAAAAAGTATCGCGGATGACGTAATTTCGCCAGGCGGAAACTTGTCTCCGTTTTCAATTTCAAATAGTTTCCGCGTACGCGAAAACTAAAGCAACGCAATCAGCGAAAAAGATTCGCCTCTGAATAGGTGGAGAAAAAAAAAAGTGTAAAATCGCTATTTTGGGGTGCAAAGCTGAGGCGACCACTCTGCACCCTTGGGACAGCCCCTCAAAAGGATAACTGCGTCAAAAAAACCTTAACAAAAAGTGAGGAACACCCCAAGAAATGACTGAAAATTGTGGCAAAAAAGTGCAAAGTTGGAGTACAAGCATAAAAACTAGCGAAATAGACTTTTGAGGGGGCTCTAAAAGAATGATGCAGGTGTTTTTTTGATTGCAGGTGCATACAGCTGGGGGAGGGGGGTTCACGATTTGTTAAACTTCACTTTTGCAACTTCAAAATATGCTTGCCTCCGTTTTCAAAGTACCTCATATTTGACAGGACTACTTATTTTCTCCAAAAAATACAGCTTAATGCTATTTTTCACCACTTGAGCAAAGGCGCTAATTAGGAGCAATTGACAGCACTTAAGTGCTTCAGTAGGGCTATTCAGGGACATGTATATTGATCCCCAGTATTAGTGCATCTTTTGGAGGGGTGTCAGGCTGATTTCCCCATTTCTGACAGCACTTTTCACTGGTTAGAGTTTCGCTGGGACCTGTTTTTGCGTTTTGGAATTGAATACAGCGAATAGTGGGGCGCACACAAAAAAGTTTTTGCGTCCAGAACACGCGGTGTAGGTGAAAAGTCCGACATGCGAAAAAGTATCGTGGGTACAAAACTAATTGAATACGGGCCTATGTCTGAAACACTAATGGCTTCTAATTGCTGGATGGTAAAGACTCAATACAACATTGCCCTCTCCTGGTCACAAGTGCTTAGTTTAGATTAGAAAATAAACACCAGCATCTGTGCATACTCCACTAACCAAACGAACATTCTCCAGTGCTAGAGGAAGGCTTTACCCCCCCCACCCCTAAGTTATAAAAAAGAAAGAAAGGTAAATACAATTGCAACAGCATACCTGTGTATTTTACCAACATGCGTCCAGTAGAGATCTCCCACAACTTAGCCACAGAGTCCTTGCCACTAGAAAGAATGTATTTGGAATTTTTAGAGAAGATAGCAGAGCACACTTCTGCCCCATCGTGGGCCTTCTCATATGTGGTTATGCACCGGTTGGAGACTCCGTCCCAGAGCTTGATGCAGCCATCTTTGCTGCAAGTGACGTACGTATTGGCACTGGGGTTGTAGTTGACAGAGCAGATAGCGTCTGTGTGCTGATCTTGAGGGTTGCAGGAAACAAAGCACTGGAAAGTGTTTACATCGTACAGCCGCAGTGTGGGATGTTGTGTGCCAACAATGATAAAGTCTCCTGATGGATGGAAGGAGATTGATCGCAACATTTCTGCTTCCTGGTAAATTATAGAAATGATAATCTATTAGAAGACTGGATTAGGGTGCATAGTCAATGTATAGAGTTGAAAGGTGCTAAACTATGGGAATAGAAAAACAATTATTTAGAGAACTACACTTAATGCAGAGTTGCTCCAGAAGACTATCTAATAGGTTTCAAGTAGTGTTGAAGGCCTGCACCCAAGTACTGTTACACAATTTATGCTTAAAAGAAAAACTATGGCCAAGTGGATCTGGTAAACGCATCAAACACAGTAATACATGGAACTCCACCTAAGTATTCATTACAAAGCAGCCATGAAACTCTTTAATCATCATCTAGGGAAATCCCTATATGATTTGGTGTCAGTGGCCCTGTTTAAATAATCTCTGCTTTAGCAAATAAACATTTTCAAAGCTGCAATGTACTATAAATGTATTATACATTCAGCTCACACAATCCAGTAGGCATTGTTATGTAGCATGAGTCTAATGCTAGATGTAATGTTAAAATCCCTAACTGTAAACGCTTGTATTGCAGACTTGACATATAAAGGGTCACCTTAGTCTGCCCGCTGCTCCGCCCTGTCCTGACCCCTCCTCTGCCCACTGCTCTACCCCATCACACTGCCAGCTTGGGGAGCAGTGCAAAAACACGAGATCTGATTTTGCAGAGTGAGACTGCAGAAATGAGATAAGTGTGGGGAAGGCACAGTCTTAGGTTCCCTGCACTTCTAGCTTGCGGAGGCATCTCCTGAGAATAAAGGGTAGGCATGCTCCTTGGTGTGCGCTGGGTGCAACATTTAGGCACACTGGTTTAATGCCAATGCATTTTATGCAACACATTAAGTGTACATCGTAAATACAGTCAGGCGAGTTCAGAAAATAAATCACACCCTTACATCCACTACTACAATCCATTACCAACAACAGTCCATAGAAAAATCATACTGCAGTGTAGTTGGCGGGAGACTGTAGATAATGAAATGGCTAAACTTGTCTCACTAGCACATAGGTGAACGCCACTGACCTGAATGTATTTAAAGGCTCTTTTGGCTGAGGGTTTGGAATAATCAAACAGTTTCATGGTGTAGTCTTTTGAGCCAGAAGCCAAGATCTGCTCTGAGGGGTGGAAAGCCAGACACGTGACCTCATCAACATGGTCATACAATGTTCGGATGACTGGGTGATTTTCCATGTTCTGCTGGGCGGTTTCGTTCATCATGACCTGGCAAAGATAGGAGAAGAGACTTTTAGAGAGCCATATTTGGCATAAGGATGTACAAGTAGTTATAAAACAGTGCTTTGTAATTTTAGCATCTTAGAAGACCTCTGTGTGGAAAACATGTTTGGTACTAAGCTAGGATGGGGTTGTAAAAGAATGGAGGGGGGTAGAATAAAGGGAGAGCTGCATCTGTACTTTAATAAATCAGTGACTATTGTAAACACATGCATTTTTTATTTATCCAGGATATTAGTTCAATATGCCCTTGTCCATGCAGATGTCATGCCCTAACACCATTTAAACAGTATTTAAATTCCTTTTAAATAGCCATGTCATCTATTGAGGAGTCTGCACTCTTCGTATAACCAAGCATAGAAAGCAGTACTCTCCACTACACACTGTGGAGGCAGCCATTTTAAGTGCTGAACCAATACTCATAGCGTGGCCTGGTGAGCTACTCCATTACTAATATCCACGAGGCACTGGTTCCCAGTGAGTTGATTACTATAATAAATAATAATAATAATGAAAAAGCAGCAATTCACTGTGTGTAGGAGACAGGTCCTACTTCTAGGGTTCCCCTTGCAATCCCAGGCACAGATTTTCTCTCGGTGGTCTGTGGTTCATCCAATAAGAAGCAGCATCCTTACTATAGTAAATGAAAAAGAATAGCGGGTGCTATATTACCCACAAGGGTGGAACCCATGCGGAAATCCTGCTCCAGTGTGCAACTCCTGGGGCTCCAATGGGGGAAGCACAGTCAGTGAAAACAGGCTGATTAGCTGCAAATGCTGCTTTAGAAACAGCCCTGTCTGTAAAAGACGGCAGTCATCCCTCAAATTGTTATATATCTGTAAATGTTATGAATAGCTTTTATGTGCAAATGTAGACAAAGTGGTGAGCTAGGCATGTTTTGCAGTGCTGAGATTATATGTTCTTCATGTGGATTTCCTCCTCCCAGAGAAATAGGATTATTATTATTATATTTTTTATATTTAAGTGTAAAAGTCCTTAAAAGGTCTTACTAAAAATCATATCACTAGCGTGTGAGCGCCTTTTTCTATTCACTATTCATATTATACTCATCTGTATTGTCTCAGTTTTAAAGTGGGTGGGGACAAACCAACCTGTGCCAATCACATGATCAGAAAGTCAGATAGGCTGATCTGGTGGGAGCGGTGACATTTCCATTTGTGCAGTTTTGAAAAACAGGAAGATTAACTTCAGTAAAATGAAGGAAGTGATGGCGGCTACTACTGTTGGGCAAATTAAACTTGCTTGGGACAGACATAGGGCCTGATTCAGAGGTGCACGCTATTTGCGTGCGCTCGCTCTGAATCAGGGCGTCCCTATTTTTATTATTATTCCGGTCTCCAGGCAGCTCGCAGAGCTGTGGGTGACTACCCACAGCTTGTGCGAGCGGCCTGGCGATGGGCGCGATTATCGTGACCATCGGCATTGTGAGGAGACCCTTATGGTAGGGTCTCAGCACTCGCGATGCCAAGTGGACTTCCAGCTCTAATAGAGCCGGAAGTCCACTACTGACATCACGAGTGATGTCAGTAGGGACGCCCACAAACGGTAGGCGTTCCTACGGGAACGCCTCCGTTTGTTTAGCCACCCCCCCCTACCTGCCTACAAAACGGGGCGAGCTGTCGATCAACATCGTCAGCCACCCCGTTTTGCTGCGAGCTCCAGAGCGAGTGAAGGTCTCACTCGCTCCGGGGCTCGCGTGCGCACTGGGCCACCATCGACCCACTTGCAACCGGGTCTGAATAAGGCCCATAATGCGGTCTTAACCTTACAAAAATGCAGAGACCAACTTCAGAAGCTTTTAGTAATGAAATTAGAGGATGGGTAGTGTGGTCCTGATCTACCATTAAATTCAATTAGTATCCTTTATTTATAGGACACCACAAAGGGTCTGCAGTGCCTTACAAAGTACATAAACACAGTGAACAAGACAAGAAAAAAAAGTCACATACAGTACAACACATTGCAGGACATGGCTTATAAACATTGCTACAGCAGCAGTCACAACACCCAAATAAGCAGCAGGGTGGCAGAGCCCAAAGGTTTGGTACCGTTTGTAGTCGGGAGGAGATGATGGTAAAAGTAAGGGAAGGAGAATCAGATGAGGGAAGAAGGCCCTGCTCATGAGAGGTTACATTCTATACTTATATGGCAGCATGTAACAGAGGGAGAGTCACAATGTGAGGCAGCAAATGTTGGCAAGTTGGTGGCCTCAGGAAGAATTATACAATGAAATGAGCAAAGTCCCCACTAGCAGATTATTGGGGTGATTCTCTGTTATACTTGTCCTGGAAGACTGATGTTAGATATATTTTTATATGAAATGAAGTTCATACAACTTGCTTTACAATAAAAGTTGTTAAATATATTCTAAGACAGACTGTATCTAACATTACCAAAAGTAACAGAGTCTACGGGTTGCAGATTCTTTGGCAGGTGCTATAGTGATAAAGAGAATAACATCTGCCCCCACTGCCAAGTCATCGGCAAATAACTTTTGCAAAGAAGAATTCCAATTGGCAGACACCGGCCCAATAACACAGCTGAAGGGGAGAGTGCCGTTTCCTTCATCCCAACATTTTATCTTAGGGCCAAATAGTTAAAGTACCTTATTACAGATAAGGAATGTCATCACACCTCATCTACACTGATTACCAGCTCAATTAGCTATAAATCAGGAGTGGGAAAAAAGCATGCAGTACATAGCGTTCTTATACAGTGGGGTATATTTACTAAGGTGCGGGCTTTTAGAAGTGGTTTTGTTGCCCATAGCAACCAATCAGATTCTACTTAACATTTATCTAGCACCTTCAAGAAGGTAATAACTAGAATCTGATTGGTTGCTATGGGCAACAAAACCACTTCTAAAAACCCGCACCTTAGTAAATAAACCCCAGAATCTGCAGTCTCATTCAGGGTTGAGGCTTACTACCCACAAGGCAATGCCACCTGCAAGCACCAAAACTGCTGTGAATTGCTGACACACATGCCTTTTGCATCATGAAGTAAATCAGACCACTGCAGTATGGGCCAGTGTCCATACATCCATCTAATTTCCCTTCATAAAAGAAAATCTATTTATTGCTCATTTGTCAGTGTCTGTGCAGTATAAGAACGCTCTACCTCAATTGGCATGGCACTTTTAGCTAGCATCCGCTCGGTGTCCAGGATCTTTATGGAGGCGTCGGCTGATCCAGTTGCAATAAGCTGTCCGTCCCTGCTGTAAGTGGCCACGCGACAGGGTCCTTTGTGTGAGGTTACATAGCAGGTCTCATACTCTGAGGCTTCTGGAGACATCGTCTGTACATCAGCATCAAACTCAAGGTCAATGCCCGTGCCAGGGGCCACTGTGTCAGAGCGGCCGATGGCATACTGAACTGCGCTGTCATCGTTCTCCATGCCTTCAAACAACAACAAACAAGCTATGAAGATCTATGAAGATCCATCATCAAAATATAAGGCGGTAGATGAAGTCTGTACAGTATATGTGTATTTAGACCAGGTTCCATACACTGGAATACAACGATAAAACATGTCTTTATATAGTAATCAAAAGGTAAAATTGTGCAGCAAGAACCAACTATAATACAAATCCACTAATATACAAAGCATAAAGCCCTCAAAGTAAATACAAGTACATACCTAACATAATTGGTTAGATTATGTCTAGTATCTATCACCACCTCCTCTTCAGTGGGAGGGGAATTTTTTTATGCCATGCACACATACAGCATTGTGTCATTAGATCAGGGTCATTGGTTTTTAAAACCCATGGCATGAGATCTTTGAATTGGAGTGACTGATACTAAGCCCTAAATACAACAATCTGGTCATTTTGATTTTGGTCTAAAGGAAAATACATTCACACCTTACATATCAGCAATGTAACTATGAACCAGTAGTGATAATGGGGAGGGGATCACAGAATGGATCGGAGGGGATCAGAGAATGCACTGGCTGCTCCAAATAAGTTTAAACCACTATAGGAGAGGCCAGACAGGACGCTGTCCGACTCTTGGCCGCCAGTAACATCTATGCAATGTGTGCAGCTGCAGGCGCCTAGCTCTGTAATCAGAGGTGTTTTAGACACTACTCACCCACTTTGATGAGATGGAGTAACTGTTCCGAAGGAGCACACACAGAATTCAGTTTAACTTCATTGATTAGACCATTTGCAACGTTAATGTGTCCATCGTAGAGCAGCTGGCTGATTATAAGCTTGTAGAGCTGATGGCGATCTTTAAGTGTTACCTTATATCTATACATTTTACCAGGTGACTGCAATCTGCAAAACAATATAAAAAATAATCATCCTCAGTTTATTGAATAACAATAAAAAAAAGAACAACATGGTATGGTTATTATACTGATCCCATTATTTGTGCATTAGTTCTATAAAAGTGACGTGAAAAACTTTTTACCGCCTTCCTGATTTATTTTCATTTTGCATGTGTCACACTTCATTGTTCAGATTTTCAAACAAAATTGAATATAAATCAAAGACAACCTGAGTAAACACAAAGTACAGTTTTTAAGTGATAATTTAATTTACTGATGTAAAAAAAAAGTTAACTAACACCTACATATATCACCTATGTGAAAAATTAAATGTCCTCTTAAACCTAATAATTGGTTTTGCCACCTATAGCAGCAAAGACTGCAACCAAACACTTCCAATAACTGGAGATCAGTTTCTCACATCACTTTGGGCCAGTCTTCTTTGCAGAATTGGTTTAATTCAGCCACAATGGAGGGTTTTCGAACATGAATTGCCCGTTTAAGGTCCTGCCACAGCTTCTCAATTGGATTCCAGTTAGGACATCAAAGAGGCCACTCCAAAACCTTAATTTTGTTTCTTTTGTGCCATTCAAAGGTGGACTTGCTCTTGTGCTTCGGATCGTCTTGCTGCATTACCCAATTTTGTTTGAGGTTCAGATCACAGACTGATGATCGGACATTCTCCCTCAGATTTTTCTGTTAGGGAGCTGAATTCATTAATTTAATAAATTATGGCCCAGGTCCTGAAGAAGCAAAGCATCCCCTCTACCACCACCATGTTTGACTGTTGGCATAATGTACTCTTTAAGGAATGTTGTGTAAGAAAAAAAATAAGGAAGGAGACAAAAACATTCACACCATTGTACTAAATATAATAAATGTGAGTAACAGTCACAGTAAGATATACCAATTGTTATATAGTAAGAACATAAAAAAGCCCCAAGTGAATTCAATGCGATCAATCATATAAATTTTAGGAACATATGTGCCAGAAGAAATAACCAACATTGCACAATACAAAATTCCTGGAAGGCATCATGAGTCTCCCATATCCAAATATTCCAAAATACGGAATATTTTTAGCATGACTGAGAAAGTGAAACCTTTGATTTCTGATGGTTTAATGTACACAAACTTTGTTTAAAGCACAAAATTATTAAAACTACAGTATAAAATAACCTTCAGGCTGTGTGTATAATGTGCAGATGAAACAAATGAATTTCATGTACAGTATGTACAAACTTTTTTGATGCACAATATTATTAAAAATATTGTATAAAATGACCTGCAGGCTGTGTGTATAAGGTGTATATAAAACATAAAAGCATTCTGAGTTTAGATTTGGGTCCCATTCCCAAGATATGTCATTATGGCATGCAAATATTCCAAAATACCCCTGGTCCCAAGCATTTTGGATATGTGAGACTCAACCTGTATAATAATTGGCTTCAGGAGATACTGATCTGGTGGTTCCTGCAAGGGGTTTGCAGCGATTCAGGGAGGAACACAGCCCACATACAGGAAAGAATCATGTATCATAATAATCAATCAGTCCTTTCCAGATCACAATCAATAACGATGTGCACTGTGGCAGTGGTGTATTTCCAGAATTCTTATAAGTAGACAATTAGCTACAGGATACACCATGATTAAATGCTTGATCGGAGTTTAAATGCTAATTGCATTTGCATGTAAACACAGCTCTAAAATTAAAAAAGTATAAAAAAAAGGTATCCGTTTACATAAGTACCTGTTACACAATAATTGTTGCGTCCCATATATGTATTATCAGTCATTTATATAGGGCCTGATTCAGAGATACAAGCAATGTCAATGTAGGATGCAGTGGAGCAATTTTTTGCCAGTGTGCATGTGTTAAAATCTCACTGCGCACACGCGGAGATGAATTAGCAGGAGGATAGCAGGGAGGATTTATATGCAAAGTGAGTGACAGGTAGTAAGCATCTGGGGGAGGAAACTTGGGGTGGCTCCAAAAACTTAAGTGTGTCAGGACTGTTTTTGGGTGTGCCCTAGTGAGCCTCTGCAAATTTGTTCTCAGCTACAATGGCCCTGGCGTCTTAGGCAAGATGCTCATTCTTAGACAGCATAGGCTTGCTCAAAGGTTCGATGTGCAAACGATGATTCTAATGTTGTACATAAGCAGCGGATGTAAGATGCCCGAGTGAGCGTTTCAGTGAACACGATGGAGGCTGAGTTATTGGCATATTTTCACAAGTGTGCTGTGTTTGGAATTTCAGCAGTGATCAGGACCATAGTGCCATCATATTACAACAGCACTGTACAGAGGTCATCATTAATCATTCACATAAGTCTCTACCCCATTGGAGCAAACAGTTTAAATTCCCCTCCACACAAACTATGGTCTATTTTTGTCAGCAGCCAATACATTAAACAGTATGTTTTTGGAGAGTGAAATGAAACCAGGGCACTGGGAGGGCATACAAACTCCATACAATTAGGGTTGTGTCTGGTACTGAATCCCTGGTATACACATGGCCTCTAATAAAGGACATGTTTGTTATCCCTATAAAAATTAGACATTGTGGAATAAAAATAAGGGCTGGGTTGAGTGAATTGCCTGAAACTGGCCAAGAGAAAAGACAAGAGGGAAAAATATTTAAATCGGTGTTATGGTACCAAAGGTACAGACCAGTCATTCCTGAAATAGAAATTAGAAATATTCACTTTGGAAACGTAAAAATATTAACATTCTTTATCTGGGTTACAAAATCTGGATACTACCAGGGCCAGGGGGGTCTTAGGTGGGACAAGGGCCAGGGGTGTCTTAGGTGGGACAAGGGCTAGGGGTGTCTTAAGTGCACCGGGTCCCCCGACGGCCCTGTTCATTCCTAGCAAATGTCCTAGGTTGGCCTTTGGGGGAAGCTGCTCACTCATGCTACTGAGGCACCGGCTAACTATCCTTCAGGCTCCATTGCCAAGTGCTCGCTCCTCTATATACTCACAGCTGGATGACGGTATACGAGCGCTGACGGCCGATGAATAGCAATAGCAGACTGTGCTGTGCCTGTTGCTGGCGAGGTTTAGGGGATTCTCCTACGTCACCAGCGCGCCGCGGGCAACTGCCAAGCACGTCACGCGTTTCCCACAGGCCCCCTACTCCCGTTACAGTCACCGCGCATGCGATCTCTGACACTAACCCCGCCCCTGGGCTACGTCGCACTTAGCCGCCTGCCTACAACGGTTTTTCTTCCAGCCGACAAATCATAGACAATCAGTACGACGCCGGCAGCCAATCAGCGACAAGTGCGGTTTAAAGATCCTTAAAAGCGGGAGGTTTGAATCGCTGGGCGGAGCAGTTTGGCTGTGAGGAGGATTGCTGCCTGCGGCCTAGGCTACAGAGTGCGGGCTGACTCTGTCCTTCTTTGCGGTGATCACTGCTCGTCCTGCAACGCTCTCTCCGAGACGTGCTCTGCTCTCTACCCTCACAGCGAGGTGTGTCTCAGCCCTCTACTCCCCAGTCTACCTACGTTACCTTGCTGTCCTGGGTGACTGCTGCTCCCTGGTATCGGGGTGATTATTAACCTAACCTGCAGCTGTAGGTGAGGCTGCTGCAGCCCAATCGAATATACAATATAAGGTGTGGAAGGCAATTGATGCATCAGGTGGCTAACGATTGTAGTTTGTGGGAAGGAAGTGTCCCTGAGAGGGAGAGACATGATCAGCCACCGACATTAGATAAAGCAGTGAATCTATTAACTTAATTAGTCTATGAAGCATCAGACACGTCAGTTACGCAGTGGAGGTAGAATATTATGCCCTGGCCTGGAGGCTGGTATGCGAGCTGCTCTGCGTTGTGTGTGTCTGTGATGTGCTGCAGTTTCTGTGTATATTTTATATGTATGTGTGGGACAGATCCTCGTCTGTGTAGGTGTGTGATTATCTACAATGTAAATAAATCTCTTGGTAAAAATGCTGCTTCACAACTGGTAACAGCCAATTGTTCTAACCATGTTGAGGTGCTTGGGGAAACTTGGGGCTTACTTCATTTGTGGGTGATATGTCCACAAATGTAGCTCAGTGATCTTGTATTTCAATCCCTATGGGGCTAGGGACTAAAATGCAGATATATTTGTGCGTTGTGCTGTGTACCAGTGGTTAGACTACCGCTTGAACACACAGCACAATGCACCAATATATCTGAACATATATTGTGCATTGGCTGTGCAGCACAGTCAATTATGTCTGAATGATTTGGTTCAGACATTGCTGGTGCCTACTGGCAATGTGCACATGATATATGGACCAATCAGCTGCTGTGCCAGTCTGTACCCATTAGAGAAGGAAGGCTGATGCTTGTATTGTCGCTATGGTGATAACACTGCAAGCTATCAGGAGGAAAAAAAAAGGAGCAAGAATGAGTTGCATGGACCAAGGATTGGCTGCAGAGACTACACAGGTCTTCTACCACATGTCTCTGCTTCATGAGATGTCACTACAATTGAGTATGTAGCAAGCCACCTGACTTTGGTTTAATTATGTACGCCCACAGCGACGACCCTGCCTTTGGTGTTTGATAATAAGAATGGTTGACTGCATACGCATGCAATTTTGGTCTGATCTGGCCCTGTTGAATTGTCTGAATATTAAACTGTACATAATGTGTGATCCTTCAATGCAACCAGTTTTCATCCTGCAAAACCTGATTGTAGGTGTGTATACACACTTCCAATATTGAATGAATGGTTCAATTGAAAGAACAGCCTGATGTATAGGTGTGTACCCAGCTTTAGTGGGGCATATGTGCACATTACATTATGGGCATTGCAATTGAAATGACCCCTATGGGGCATATCAATTGCTGGTGTAGTTTTTTTTTTTTTAAATCCTGTAGCTGTGAGGTTTTTCCTATCCAATAGGGAGTGACTTTTATATTTTGAAGTGGCACTCAAATTTATTTTGAGCAACTTCTGACAGTCCAGTTTCCTTTAATTGTTTTATGGAAGAATTGTTGGGACTTGCTTCAGGATCCTTTGGACAGCCTGCTAATGACTAAGCAAAAAGTTCCCAATTCACTTAATTGGTCAAGAATACTCCTCTTCTGCAGTCCTGTCTTTCTTTCTCCTCTGCTTCCCCGACTGAAGATTTCTTCTGTGTTCTCCAGCAGTGTGAGCCCTTTTAGGCATTGTCTGAGTCTGACTGTGGGGGGTTGTCATGGGGAGTGTGCGCACGCTGTCGGTTGCTGTTTGGGTGTTGCGTGGAGCATGTGGCAGCTGGGAGAGGAGTGCTGGAACTTTTTTTTTTTTTTTTTTTTAATTGAATACTGGTAGGTAATTCAAAATTGGGTACAAGGTGAACAGATTATCGCAGGTAAAATCCTGCACCAAATTGGATAGGTCCCCATGTGTCTCTAAAGGGGTTGGGTATGGGATCCTAATGCTGGCATACCGAAAGGGTTAGGATATCAACACTTGTCGGTCAGTATCCTAAACCTCCTCCTAATCACTGTACTTAGCGTCGTGATGCCGGTGCCAGGATTCTGGCAGATGTTGGGATATCTGTGACAGCATCCCGACTGGTGGGATATTGACTGGATCACCTGTAGAGTACAGATGTCTGGAGATTTTGGGAAAAGCTGGAGAATAACTAAATAACTGAACTACAGTTGGAAGCTCTAATACATGGACTGTACTTTACTGTTGAAGATTTTTAGGTTTAGTAACTTTCTGAATTTCATAGTATATTTAATTAAGGTTACCGTGATTGCACTGTGGTGACTGAAAAGAGCGAAAAATTCAGCTTGAGCAGTTTCATTAGCTCCCTTGACAGCAACATTTTCTGTTCTGTTTCTCTAGGAGTGGGGTGGGGGGGGATTAGGTCTTTACATATTCCCTTAATAAAGAAAAGATCTGTATGCTAATGCTCCCTCTTTATAGTGGGGAGAGTAATAACTCTTTACATATTTAAATGTTATATGCTGACTTCAAGGTTATGCATGCTTGTGGAGAGACTTGGCACCTTTTTACGAAAGGAATTAAAACTATGTAAAAAAATTCCTAACTTCATGCAGTAACCTACTCTCCTTGTGTATAAACTTTATTCTTGTGTGTATTTGATTATGAAACTTTGCTTTTATTATAGCACGCTATGGAGCAACGGTCAGCCAAAGAAAATCACAATGGACATTCTGGCTGTAACGTGAAGGTAGTGTTCCTGAAATCTAGTCTTTAGTGGCAAAATATATTGTTGGATGTTCTGCTGTAACTGTTAATAAAAGTGTTTATAGAGGGAGATGCATGCTTCTCAGTGTAATAAGGTAGTATTTGCAATAAACTGTCTTGATAGACACCAGATGTTAGACAGGCAATAGGTTGACACACTAAAGGACAACTGGTACAAATGGTCGACACAATTTTTTTTTTTTTGAGGGTTAGGCCCTAGAAGGGACAGTTGGGGTTAGGCACCTACCCCGACAGTTGGGGTTAGGCACCTACCCCGACAGTTGGGGTTAGGCACCTACCCCGACAGTTGGGGTTAGGCACCTACCCCGACAGTTGGGGTTAGGCACCTACCCCGACAGTTGGGGTTAGGCACCTACCCCGACAGTTGGGGTTAGGCACCAGGAGGGAGGGTAAGGGTTAGAAAAAAAAAAGGGGCAACCATTTTCATGTCACTCTTTTGACCCTGTCGAGCATATGTACCTGTCGACCTATTGCCTGCCTAACACCTGGTGTCTCTGTAGACATGGTTTACATTTTTACTGTAGAACTTTTAATCCATAACCGGGAGGAGGACCTCTCCAGTTCATGTAGGCATTCAGGTTTGGTATAATAATAAAAAAAAAAAAAAATAGCGAGATCTTGAGACAATGCTGAATGAATAATGCTGCCCATCCACTAGGCGATTAAACCGAACGATGGAGCGATAACTGTCATTATCGCTCCATCGCTTGGTAATCGCCCGCTAATCGGGCAGCAAAAGGTTAAAAACTACCATCGATGCGCGCGCCCCTTAGTCGTTTTTAACATCAATCATCGCCCGAACATGACTGTCAACCTGATGACCACCGTCAGGTTGCCTTGTTCGGGAATGATTGATCTGCATACACTGAACGTTCAGTGTATGTAGTTCACCCCGCGGGAGACTACTGCGACGTAATCGTGCCGTCGTGTCCCGCATCGTTAAGTGGATGGGCAGCTTTAGAAGTGCCTAAGCTCTTCTATGTATACATTGGGTTCTGAATCAGATGTGTTATTAGTTGATCTTGCACAAACTGAAACTTCAATAAATTCTGAGACACATTTTCCTTTACTGTGTACATTTGGGAGGCAATCGACCCTAAGTTTTTGTTATGAATTTGTGATAAAATTATCTTCATGATGCTTAAAATTTATGGTGGAATATAAATAAGCACTTATGTGAGAGGTGGTGCTGAGTAGTCGTGACCTTACCTGCCTCCAACTTCACAGCGCTCTGAAGGTGAAAGTGTGAGGTCAGTCCTGGAATGCAGGAAAGACTCCAGGGGGTATATTTACTAAAAATAGCATTTGGCTGAGATTGCGTTCCTGTGCAAGTTTCCCTGTTTTTTGATTTACTAAAGCAAAGCACTGGTGTAAAAACACTATCTAGAAATAGACGTCAAAATGCGCAAATAGAAATCAATAGACCATCGAAACGAGTACTTTCCGTAGACAGACATACAACACATGGATTTATTAAGAATAGTGTTTTTAAAATGCAATAGAACACAGAGCAAACTTGGGCCAATAGAAGCAGTGTTCTCCTCAGAAAATTTTTCCAGCTGGGTGACATCAAGAAGTAGCCGGGTGGGGGCCTTAATAATGGCAATAATAAAATGTTTTAAATCCTGACCTTCTCTTATTAGAGGCCCAAACATCTGATTATGAAAAAGCTGCAAAGTCTGTAGGATCTGGTCCTTTTCATACAGCTCCCAGATACTATCCTCACTTGCAGGCTCCCATAGTGCCAGGTGGTAGGCTGTTTTCTTGCCGGGTGGTGCACCTGTAAAAAACAGCCTGGGGATAACACTGAGCAGAATCAAATGGATGACTTCCTAAACTACGTGTTCTACAGAAGTCCTGTTCAGATCAGTGTGATCTGTGCAGTGCTTCTGTGTTGTAGGTGAAAGAAGATTAAAAAATTAAAAGAAACAGGTGGGGTCCCCCTCCCAAAAGAATTACCAGCCTTAGACAAAGGAGCCTCTTCTGGTAGAAGAAAAACTAATGTGGGGTTCCCCCTATTTTCCTATAACCAGCACTGGGCTGATCTAGCTTGGTGGTAATGCCAAAGCAGGGAGACACCTCAGAGCCGGATTAAGGGGGGGCACATGGGGTAAATGTCCCCGGCAGCCTCCCTCTCTCTCAGAAGACCCCCAGCCTTTGATCGAAGCTGCATTGAAATATTGGAGCACTGCAATCTGAAAAAACTGGAGCGGAATGGTGGAGTGGGAGTGGGAGTAGGGGGTGGGGTTACACGGCACTGTGAAATCAGGCAGCATGGATGGGAGAGCGTACACTGCACGATATCGTAAGCAGCGGGACGCGGTAGGGGTCCCGGCTTCGGCAAGTGTATACACACTTGCCGAATGCAGCATGGTCCCCGCTGACAATATTGCCTAGCGTACCTGCATGCAGGAGCGACATCGTCAGCGACATAGCCAGTACACTCTGGCCGATGTGGATGATATGTCATCCATTCCGCAAGATCGGGTGTCTTATCGTTTAGGGTGTACCCTCCTCGTGTGTGTGTGTGTGTGTGTGTGTACAACAGTACATATGTAAGAATGTGACTGTACATGTGTGGCTATGTGTAAAATGAATTGGGGACGTGCTGTGGCCATACCTGATTTTCAATAGCATGCCCAAGCTTTGCACACGAGGACTTGATCCTGTGTCCCAAATATTGCACTCTAGGCCAGTTT
Source organism: Taudactylus pleione (assembly GCA_031769625.1). Taxonomy (NCBI): domain Eukaryota; kingdom Metazoa; phylum Chordata; class Amphibia; order Anura; family Myobatrachidae; genus Taudactylus; species Taudactylus pleione. The sequence continues at coordinate 11,236,009 of JAUIMM010000068.1, forward strand.
TAGTGCCCTGGGTCCCCAAAGCCTTTATCCAGCTCTGATTCCCCCCCCCCCCCCTACCAAAGCATTCACCCACCCCAGACTGGTAAGCCCAGGGCTGGAAAACATTGGAAAGTGGGGACCTTTTCCTGCATCCTTGGTGGTGGTGGCAAGGCACCTGGCCAGCAAAAGGGAACTTTTGCGCGTTCCCAAAAAAGGTTGTATACACTCAAAACAGGGGGGGTCTTTTGAATCACATCCCATGTGCATTTTAAAATCTGGCATGGTGCTCTGCTAAAACAGCTTAGTGAGAAGATTATGTACCTTGGTGCAGTTTAGTTTCATGGAGCTTTTGAGAACAATATCAACAGCATCTTTGACACATTTTCTTGCAGTTTCTCCAACTTATATACTTTGATGGTTTTATAGTTTCTGACTGCTCTGCACTGGATGTGTCGTGTATAATTTCTTGGCACTCACATGTGTTGTGCACTGGATGCAAGTGTGTGAATTTAACATCTTTCATGTTTGATCACTTCAGAGTATGACTTCAATGACTGATGGCCCAAAGCGTATTCCAGTGTCCCAGCAACAGACCGGCCATGCAAAGCCGACCGGAACTACTGGTGCAAGTCAAAGAATTATTTGCTCTTCAAATATTCCTCAGAGAGTCCTTGCACCTAAGCCGGTGTTACCCAATCAGAAGCAACTGAATGTACAACAAACTAATCAGCCCCAACCCAAACCTACAACTCAGGGGCCAAAGGCAACCCAATCACAGCCAGCTAGTGAGAATAAAGAACCAGCTCCAACGCACAGTGCTGCTGGTAAGATCTCTTGCTGGAGAAGTGTTTTTTGTGTGTATGTCCGAAGATTTGTACTTGGCTCTACCAAATTTGGCATGGTGGTGAATTTGACCAGGATTAGGTTTATGCCTAGGTTTCAACTTCATCAGGGCCACACTCTGTCCCATAAAACGGACTCTTAAATTACACAGGTTCTGGGGCTGAGGGGCTGGCTTCATACACAGTCAAGGTGTGTACACGTTAGACTAGCTTTGGAACGATATGCCTGATTCTGAGGCATGGTAATGGCATACAATTCAAAATCTAGTGTGCGCACTATATCGTCCGGTCCGAGCTCCTGTGGGGTTGTCGGCCGCATAGTCAGGTCAGCCCTATGTGCAGGCCAACCTTACTATGCGACTGACAACCCCATGCAGTCGGGCACCAGATCGTCTAGTGTGTACCGGCCAGCCGATATATAGGCGGGGAGGGTCTACTCGCTGGGTACACACCATTAAGTGTGTACCCAGCATTACACTCTGGCAGGCTCATGAGCAGCTCAGCACTTGATGCATTCAAACTGGCAGACAGCATAATCAATCCACAATCTTTGATCCTGGCAAAGCTTAGCATATGGAGATTGATTCCTGCCACTGCCGACTGGCCCCCTTCTGTCTGGGAATGGGAGTCCAGTCCCGGCATTGCCCCTCTGATGGCAGCTTGCTAGAGATGGTCTTCAATGTTGGTCTGAGTGATTTCAGAGGGTGAATCAACTGCGAATGCAGTGACTGGGATCACGCAGATGACGGCTGATCCAATGGTGCATCCTTGGATCAGTAATGCAGGAGGCGTCATGACTCCTGCTGCATTACCGTATTAGTTATTGCAGCTGCCATCAACCTGCTACTGAATCACCCCCTGTGTTCTGCAGTGACTTCTGAAACCAGAGATTTTGGAAGCTATACTGATTTCTGTTCTGTTATTCAGTCTGCTCCTGATATACCCCATTCCAAATGGGGTATATCAAGTCATGTACTCCTAACTTGCATAGTAATCCAGTTTACAGGTAAGGGCAATGTAAAATGTGTGTGGTGTTCACTGGTCCAAGTTTCAATTTATTTGTATGTCTTATTAATTGTTCAGACGGAGCTTTGGAATTCCTCACATCATGGATATATACTGTTGGTTATAGGAACCAGTATATCATGTTACCTGATTAGACAAGACAGCACCCCTGCAAAGTCCCTTACACTTGATAATATATTGAATTCTAATTAAACACTCTTAATTTTGTAAACTGATATAGTCTTCATGGAACAGTGGTAGTGTGAACTGTTTAAACTGATGGTTTGAAAATCCTGTCATGTGTTTACATAATAGATCAGAATTGTGAAATGAGGTTGCTGCTCATCTGTACAATTTTCAAACTTTTTTTTTTTCTAATTTGCTCCCCTCTTAATTCCCATGTTGCCTCACCCCTTCCCTTGTTTTGCCCAATAAATGAAAGCATTACCATGGCAATGATGGGTGATTTATGCTTTGCATATAGCCCTAGTAGTGCCAGATTTATTAGGTGTTTTTTTTTTTTTTTTTCTTAATAATAAACGCCACAAACTAGTTTGTCTTTAACGGAAATGTTGTTGGTGAATATAAAATCACATTTGAGGATGACTCCAAATCAGTTTGATATTCGGTTTATGATCTTAGAACAAAATAGCCAAACACACAGCTCAGTTTACTCGCACAAAGGGATGTTTGATAACAATAGTATGAGGAACAATTGCCTTATTTAAAACAATGATAATGCAAATGTAAGTCCATAAAATGACGTTGAAAATGTGGTCCTTCTGTCAATTTGGAATTAAGATTGGAATGTTATATTTGTGTATGAGTCCTGTGTTGATGAGTAGCTACCAGGTCTTGTGTGGTTGTAATGCTCTGGGCAATTTATTTGTTAATGATTTTGTAAATGAAATACGACAAACTGACAAATTAACAAAAGTAAAAATGCAGGTGGGGAAGAGGTAGGAGGTGATTGCGACGTGGCTTGTAAAAAAAAAAAAATATATATCACTGTTCAATGAAATCCAAGTCGGTATAGTATGGGTAGGTACCCCAGAAGATCCTCCTCTGAATCAAGAGGGACTTCTACACTTGTAACATTTGCGGTGGGTAGCAGCACCATCTGGAACCAGTGGTCGATGTTACAATTGGCTGAGATGGTTACAGCTGCGGTGGTTGAATCGGTTACTTGCTGGATGGGATTGAGGTGGTCATCTACCAGGACTCCGCTGAGCTTCCTTTACCTACAGCTGGCCAGCTATGTCTCCAACTCTCGCTTCATAGTTGGTGGTTTAAATGCCAATTTCAGGGGTACACCACACTCTTAATCCCTCTGATTCTTCAGCCTATACCAATACAGAATACCTGTTTTGGTATGGTCTTACCAGGATGGTGCTGTCACATGAAAATCATGGGAAATTAAAAAAAAATGTGCTTTTATTTTTAATTGGCGGAGCTGGAAACCTAAATCGCATGTGCAGATCTGTACAGACCATCCAGTGTGGAGCTTAAATTGCTGCAGGGTGTTTGCATCACTTGGACAGAAGATGGTTTTTATGTCTGGACTACTGTTTGTCTGTTTTTTAAGACCTAGTGTGTGTGGTTCTCCGTTCCCACCCCCCTCCTATCTTGATGTGATTTTTGATGTTTTTACAGAAAAGAAAATCAATGCAGATCAGGGCAAGGCTCAAGCTGCTGTTGCCACCAAGGGAGAGGGTAAAAGGTAAGTAGCCAAAACTGTTCTACAGGTTTATGTAAACTGATTAACATCACGTTTGTATTGAACGCACAGTATTCCCAGCCACTTGAGAATCCGTTCAAACAATATTTAGGATTCTGTTAAATTATAAACAACTCTAAGTGAAAGTTGCTTCTTTACAAAGAACATAATGTCTTTACACACTCAGAATAATGTGGTTTTGGCTGCATTATCTGTCAGGGGTCCTCAAGTACAATCGGTAGGTCATGTTTTGTGGATTTCTCTAATCATGCACAAGTAAGAATCTGCTTTACTAGGACTGTAATTATCCCATCTGCTTCTACAAAGGGAAATCCTTAAACATGACCTTTTGGGAAAATTTAAGGATTGAGGATGAGTCACTGAACTATGTTGAGCACATTTTTACTTGAGGGGACATTATTTATATCAATTGAAAGTGTTCATGGGCTCAGAATAAATGTGCCCTATCCTGCATTATGAGACAGATGGCATTCTCTTATGCCTTTAGCTATTGCTTGTGAAGCTATTATGTGTATACATTAATCCTATGTACCAGTCGTGTGTAACTTGTAGTAGCTATTGAAGTTGAGCCATTTTGTTAAGTTGGATGACTATGGCAAATAACTTTCGGTAACGTTCTATTTCCGCAGGAAGCAATGGTGTCTGGATGACTTTGAAATTGGTCGCCCTTTAGGGAAAGGAAAGTTCGGCAATGTGTACTTGGCCCGGGAGAAAGAAAGTAAATTCATCCTGGCACTAAAGGTTCTTTTTAAATCCCAGCTGGAGAAGGGTGGTGTGGAGCATCAATTGCGGAGGGAAGTGGAAATCCAGTCCCACTTGAGGTGAGTTTATTAATGTAATGTACTGGTTATTCTTGTTTCTATTAGACTTTATCTAACTTTACACACTCTAATACTATGTAAATGTTTTTAGAGGCAATTTCAATTCTCGGACATCTGTGCCCTTGATCTGGCAAAATGTACCAGCAATTTCAGGTGAAAACACTGAAGTATATAGTTTGACACTAGCAAGATTAATATGGGCAGATGGTTGAGTAAGGGATAATTCTTCAGGCAGACAGCCAGGGCACATACGGAGTTCTATTTAAATTCTGAAATCTGTTTCTATTGCACAAATGGTGTTTGATTTAAATATAAGGTCTGTAATACTGTCCAGATGTACTAAAATGGCTTATGGAACAAGCCACTTAAATAGTGTGTTTTACTAGAAGCCTAATTGTAATTTTCTTCTAGACATCCCAACATTCTCCGACTATATGGCTATTTCCATGATGCCACCAGAGTCTACCTCATCCTGGACTATGCTCCAAGGGGAGAGCTTTACCGGGAACTTCAGAAGTGCTCAAGGTTTGATGACCAGAAATCTGCTACCGTAAGTAAGATTTTCCTAGTTATGTATATTCTGGACCATGGCTATGCAGTCTAAGGATTCCTATTTATGAAATACCAGTTAATGTAGGCTGACAATGGTTAATATAACAAGTGCTGTGCAAACACCAGAGGTGCATGGATTCTGTAGGTCACCTGCCTATTCGGTATATAAAAGTCGTGCCTTGTTCTTCACCACCCATTACCATGGCAGTCTTTAACAATGTTTCACCTTGGCCTTTAGATTGGGATAAGTCCTCAGGGACATGGTCTCTGCATCCAGAAATCTTCAACAATCTGGTAAAATGGTGGGGTCAACCAGAGTTGGAACTTATCGCTCCTACTTTTTGCTGCAGAGCCAGGGTCCCATTAGCTGTTCCAATAAATGCCCCTTCCCCACAAATACCTATGTTTAAATGGGTTTGGTATTTTGATATTCAGATGTACTAAACATGGCAGTAGGTCCAGGGATCAGACTTCCATTTCGACAAGAGATGTCACAAGGCATCCATCAGTTAAAATTTGGCATGGCTCTTAAAGCCAAGATTTTATAAGAGGTTTGTTAAATGCAGATTTGCATGGAATAAGAAAGCAAAAGTTTCTTCTTCCACTTCCTTGCAGAGTTCTTTTCAGGCAGGATTAGACTTGGGTCTTCATTTAGGTTCCCTTAAACTGCTGGTATCTGCTTTGTCAATTAAAGAAAATTTGGCTCTAATCCCAGAAGTAAAGGCTGCCTTGAAGGGTGTATTGCATATACAGCTACCATAGAGGCATCCCATAGTCTGGTGCTGTCTGTCAGCGCTTCTGTAGTGGGTAACTTTGGAAAGTTACTTTTTTGGTTTTGTTTTTTGTTCTATCATTAGCTAGAAGAGTTTCAGAATTAGGAGCTTTAATCTTGTAGGCCTCCAATTTTGGTGACTCTCAAATATAGGGCAGTTATGTACACTACTACCTTTTCAACCTAAAGTGGTGTTGGCATTTCATCTTAATCAAGAAATTTAGATACTGACTTATGCTTAATCATGTAAAACAATAGATTGGGGATAGTTGTCAGACTTGGAGTGTTGAGAATTCGTCTAGAGAACAGCCCATTTAAGGAAAACTGATTAGTTTTACTTATTCTTTACAATGCTAAGAAAGTAGGTTGGCCAGTGTCCAAGCAGACTAGATCAAGATGAATTGGGGCCGCAATCAGCATGCAGATCGGGGAGCTGAACCACCTATTCCAGATAGGATCTCCACTCATTCTACTCGCTTGGTTTGGGACTTCATGCCTGGTGCAGAATTTAGCATCTGCAAATAGCAGTTGGGTAGAGAAGCTACATGGTCCTCAGTTCATACATTCACAAAATTTTACAGATTTCATGACTTTGCGTCCAGGGACCCTTCTTTTGGACGGAAAGTATTGTGTTCAGCCAAGGTGTGGGGCAGCTTTTGTACATCCCCCATGAACAAGCAGTGTCAACCAGATTTTTGGTACTTGCTGTTAAATCTTTGACACTACTGGGGGACACTACGATTCCTCATTTGGTTGTTTGTACATGAGAAGGATGTGATTTCAGTCCTCATATTTTTTTTTTTTTTTTTCAACTTATCCTTAAGGCTAAGCTCAAACGGAGGAAGGGGAGGAGTTGATGTACTAGAAAACATTAACCTATTAAGTGCTAACTCCTCAACTCCCACTACACCCCATGGTCAAGAAGATACCCCATATGGACTGAGATTTAACTGTAAATACAGAATTTTTTTTTTTTTTTTTTATTCCCTTAACATTAATTTGGTTAGTGGTAGCTAGCAACCTTTTGAATCATTGACACTTAGTGGTTTTGATTTACTTTTAACAGCATTCAATATTTTCAAACTATAATAAAAATATATATATATATATTTTTTAAGAAGCCTACTTTCAAGCTGCAGTACACAAGCATTAAGAAAATGGTTCTGCTTTAGTGATTCTCCAGCTGCAAAAAATTAAGAGTATATTGTGGCTTTAAAATCTCTCATTGCTTTGATAGTACTGTAAATGTGTACACAGCCCCCTGGCTGTATATTGGTATGGCAGACAAGTGCGAATAGTCTTTCAAAATAGATTGTAAAACCTTGCGTTTTCTTCCCAGTACATCACTGAGCTAGCAGATGCACTCCTGTATTGCCATTCCAAGAAGGTTATTCACCGGGACATCAAACCTGAGAATCTGCTCCTTGGCTCCAATGGGGAGCTAAAAATCGCTGACTTTGGTTGGTCAGTTCATGCCCCATCCTCAAGGTAAGTAACCTGTCGAGGCCTGTTCTAAAAAAAATTGCAGTATGTAAAATATCTTGGGCTCTGTTTTTGTCTGTCATCCTTTAGACCACAAGAGGGCAGAATTCCTTCTGCAGTACCAGCTAAACTCAGTGTTACAGGTTGACTACAGGAATTATATTTTTTTCACTAATGCATTAATTCTGCCTACAATAACTTCAGAGTTGCTGCTTCTGCATTGACATTTGTGACCTACGTCAGTAATCAACATGTCAACATGTTCCTTTTTAAAACTGACATTTTATGGATATGTAGAAATGAGGGACACAGGGTCCCCCTTCCCCCATATATTGTAAAGCTGGGATGTGATTTAGTTTGTACGGTCACCCTGACCAGTCATAAACCTACCTATTGCGCTAGAACTGCAGAAAGCAAATTCACATCGGCCTGCTGTTTTGTCTAAGAGTAGGCAACTTCTTTCTGAAGATGACAGATTACACTGCCAATTTCTGACTGTGAAATCTAAGTTACATGTCCAAGGCTGACTTCATTGATAAAATTCTGGATTACCATTACAACACTTCCCATTGTCTGAGCAGTTTGGTTAATCCTAAAGAATCTAGGAATGGACAGTCCAATTAAAGTGACACTTTATACAGCATATTTTTTTTTCCTTATCCAACTTGTTGTATCAGGAGGACAACACTGTGTGGAACTCTGGATTACTTGCCTCCTGAGATGATTGAGGGTCGGATGCATGATGAGAAGGTAGATCTATGGAGCTTGGGTGTCCTCTGCTATGAATTTTTGGTTGGGAAGCCTCCATTTGAAACGGAATCTCACCAGGAAACTTACCGAAGAATTTCAAAGGTAGAAGCCATTGAGGGAGCAGATTTGTGTGAAAAGTGATTTCTGACTTTTCAGTCTAAAATACCACCTTTTACACACTGCAGATTTATCATTCTGTGTATTCACTGCACTCAACAAGCAGTCACTCTAGTCATGAATAGTTTGGAGGAACTGCAGCTTAATTCTTTACCTATCTCATATATGATGCGAATGTATGTTAACAGTACAGTTTAGTGTCCCCGAGTTTAAGCCACACTGCCAAACCTACTTGGTGATATCAGCCACGTCAAATGCTAATAATGCCCAACACGGGATGCCGGTGGTCAGCATCCCGAGGCTGGCATCACGACAGTGTTAGGATACTGACACCTGTCTGTAGTCTAGCTCTCCCTCCCCCTAACCCCGCTACTTGCCTTCGGGATGCTGTCACCAGCATCCCAAAGGTGTGTTGAGATTCTGGTGCTGACATTCTGAGTGCCGGAATCCCCGCGGTTGGGATATTGACTGCATTCCCTCCAACACATGCAGCAACACGAGGCATTCTATTCCCTGCAAGGCTTCCAATAAATGAAGTGTTTGCATTAATGCATTCCAATCTGGGTGCACACAGAATGAGGCATATAGTATAATGTATGGATATTGCTAACCTTCAGTATTATGCACTGACTTGAAGGCTGCATTAGTGTCGCTGACTTATTTGCGATGTCTAAATACTGAAGTCAATTTCTTTTTTCTTTGCCTTTTTCTCCACTGCTCAGTGACTTATTCATACTCTGCTGTAGACTAAATGCATGGTCTTGTTCTTGGCAATGGCTTTATTTTCTCCAATGAGATTGATATGCAGACTGCTCTAACTATTGGTTCTCCAAGAGCAAACAAAATAAAGTGCCTGGATGGGAAAGTACAGTTTAGTACACAATTTGATTTCAGACTCGTTAAATTGAATTATGGTGCCAATTTAAGTCTACTGTAGTGCAGTTTCTTATTGTAGCTTTATGAATGAACTATAAACAATCATTGTTAAATGATCAGAATTTGTTCTTTCTGCAGGTGGAGTTCCAGTTCCCACCATATGTGTCAGAGGGAGCTAGAGATCTCGTTTCTAAACTGCTGAAGCACAACCCAAACCATAGACTGCCCCTGAAAGATGTCCTTCAACATCCCTGGGTTATACAAAATTCCATGAAGGTGGAGAGTAACTCACAAAAAGACCTATGATGAGTGGGTAGGGGCTGTACTTCACCATGGCACTGCTTCCAGCAACAAATGTTTTTCAAACTTTCAATTGGTAATTCCTGTAATCTTTCATCATATCCACATCCCCAAGTGACATGAAAAACCATTAATCTTTATACCATACGTTGAATTTCAAAGTAACCTTATTTCCCGTTTAATCAGTAGGTCATGGTAAGTTCAAAACGGGAAGTTAGAATTTAAACCTGTTTTTAAAGTGGAAAGCTGTATTCGGGGTTGGCTGGTGCAATAGCGATACAAATGCCTTGTTGTATTTATTAGGCTGCTGATGCAGTCTTTAACAGTTGCTTGAATCTGTGAATAGGTCATCTGATCTACTACATGTGTATATATCTTTAAAATTATGTTTCACCTTTTAATGTGTCCCGTCTTTTTTTTTTTTTTTTTTTGTATAAGGTAACTTTACATATTTTAACAAATGTAAAATAAAAAAATTGCATTTTTTTTTCTTGTATTTTGCCCCATGTAAAAAAATTAAATACTAAATTGAACATATGATTACACTAAGCTCATAATTCTGTGGGTTCCAGGGACCATCATCTAAAAAAGTGTCCTAATTCATGGTTTCTGGGTCTTTATATGCCCTTCACATCTGCCACATGCCGTCAGAACTACCCAGAAGCTGTTTATATGCATTTTATATGGCATCAAACCTCTGCTGCCCACAAGCGCTTTCATTATTCTGCCCATGGCACTGACGCCGTTCTAATGCTACTTAAAGCATTTTGAGCCTGGGCATGATGACTTGAAACATGCTGGTAAAGCGACAGGTTAAAATGCTTTAACAATACTGTTCTAAATTTAAAGTAGCCTTAGAAATGTATGGGATACTGGTGTTGTCAATGAAATCACTTAACATGGGGACTATGGATATGCTGACTAAATTCCATGCCCACTATTGGAATAACAGATGCAGTATAACTATCTCTCTACTAGTCATTCACCCGTGAGGGCAATTTCATTTCAATGAAATGCAGCTGCTCCAAATGAACATGCCATTCATTAGTACAATGATTTAAAGGTTTCCCTTAACCATTCCAGTTTTAAAAACTGCACACTGAATGCTGTGAGATATAGTTCTCCATGTCAAAACAGTTCTGTTTAAACACTTCACACACTAAGAACTCGCACACAATACCCTCATACTAACTAACACACCTTGCCCCTACTTACACTCACTCTGGTGTGCACCCCCACCTGACAACACACGTATCTTCCCTGCACTGTTGGCGCACACATGCAATTCCCACCCCTCCACACTTCATGGAATCACTGGTCAGGTTCTAGCACTCAGCACTGAAATTCACCTGGGCTTGCATGTGTACAGATTCCAGTCGTAGCCTCTGCCTGCTGTGACTTGTGGTGGCTGCTATAATGGTTCTGGTTCTGCTGTGCCTATGGTGAGCCCAGGAAGCTCTGCTGGGCTTGGCTGACTTCATATTCTATACTGCAGTAGCTGGGACTCAGAGCACATCTTCCATTGCTCTGCTTCAATTGGCAGCTGACGAGATTGCTGCTAATTGGCCAAAGCGTGTCTGTAATTTTGGGTAAAATATGCGCTGTAGTGTATAAATGCAAACTCTGCTTTAGGTATTAAACTAAAAGCCTACCCTTCTGTCTTATTGTAGCTGTCCTGTATACAGCAATGTTGCACGCTGAATGAATATTTAGCATAGTCTCAGCCAGGGGTGGGCAATTAACAGCCCTGCAGCTGTGTAACTACAAATCCCAGCATACCTTGCAGCAGTTTTAGCATGGCAGGCTGGGATGTGTAGTTTCACAACATTTGGGGGGCTGTTTAGTGCCCACACCTATCCTAAGCACTGGTGATCTTTCATGGCTCAGGTATCTGAATTATGTAAATTGACTTGGTGGTTAATAATTTCTCATGTCCCTCATTGGTCATAGTGTATACCCAGCATTAGTAAGACAACATTCAGCCACACTAATAGGGGTATTCAATATGAAATGCTAACTTCACTGTTGAAGTTAACGTTTCATATCGGAGTTTTTACCTGCGTTAAAGTATCGGGCGCACTCCCGCTTATACCCGTATTCAATATAAAATTAATGAAAATGGGAAACTCCGAAGTTGGATTTGCGTGAAGTTACGAATTTTTCCTTAAAAAAATTGTAAGACCCCCCCCCCTAAAGTAGTCAAAACAGGGGGGGATCACTATGGGTACCCCCGTTTGAGCCTTTAATTGAAAGTCGGGGATTTAAATAGCCGCAGCAGGTTTTGGTTTTTTTTTTTTTTTTTTTTCTTTTCTGACATTGAAGAAGTGAGGCACTTAGGTTATTTTTTTTCGTTTTTTTTTTTAAAGCGGTCCCATCAAATTTGGGGTACATGAAAATGGCTACTAGCATATTTTTATGTCCCTAAAGTAAGTTTTAAAAAATTCTGCACTTGTGCACCTGCCGCATACATGCAGAATAGCCCTGAACCTATTTCCCTATTGTTAAAAAATTTTTCCTTTTTTTTTTTTTTTTTTTTTTTTTTTACCCCAATTTTTAAATTTTTTTGGGTGACCCTATTTTTTTTTTTGGCAGTTCTTATTTAAATGTCAGTCCCAGGGGTGCAGGCTATTTTTTTTAAGCCTGCACCCCTAAACCCCAATTCTGCACTTTTTCAACACCTATTCAATGGTAAACTTATCCCTGTTTTTTATCAAAGACTTATCGCAGTTTTGAAAAGTCTTTGAAATTAAATATGGTGTAAAACTAAAACCTGTGATAATGATGTCATACCTCCGATATTAACGCAAAAACGATGTTATCGCACCCATATTGAATACCCCTGTTAATGTATTGTGTAGAGCCGATCAGTGACTTGTATTCCCAACCATCTTTTAGTGTGTACACAATTCATCTTTCAAAGGAGTCTACTACAGATATATTGTATCGGCTGTGCAGCCAATACAATATATCTGATAGATATGTACAGACAATCTGACAGTGTATAAAGACTCTCTTGGTAGCACTCAATCCTCTGAACAAAGACTGATTGTTTAGTGTATGCACAATATTGTGTGTTCTCAATAGTTAAAAAAATTGTCAGGTCGGTCAGCAGTTACATTGTTCAGGAGTATATCCCACAGAAGTAAACTGCCCTGTTGGCAGTAGTATAGAGTTGCAGATGCTCTGGCCTAAAGCTGCCCATCCATTAGGCGATGTGCGAGACGACTGCACGATTAAGATGCCGTCGTCTCCCGCGGGGTGAACTGCATACACTGAACGTTCAGTGTATGCAGATCAATCTTCCCTGAACACGGCGGTCGTCAGGCTGACCGTCATGTTCGGGCGATGATTGAGGTTAAAAACGACCAGCAGGCGTGTGCATTGCTGGTAGTTTTTAACCTTTTACTACCTGATTTGCAGGCGATTACCAAGCGATGAGCGATAACTACTGTCATCGCTAGGTTTAATGGCCTAGTGGATGGGCAGCATAAGACTGCTTTCTAATTCTATAGGCTTTTGTCCAAAGATAATTCAGACCTAGAGATGAAAGTGACTAGTCTCTGGTATATTTCATTAATTTGGAATGATGCAGCAGCAGCTTTCAGGTTTTATTTTGTAGGCTGTCACTAATAGGATCTCCTAGGTGACAAAAAAAAGCATTTTGTTCAGTGGTTTATTTAATAGAAATGACTTATGCTTGCAATGTCTGACATCACCTGGATAGGTCTAAAGGCTACTGGGGATGATCTCTGATTAATGGCAGTCACGTCCAGCGGAGTACTGTAGCTGCTAGGATAAAAGAGCTGGGACTTCTAATGCTGGGCATACACTCTACAATTGTCAGATATGTCTGGTGGGAATGAAAATCTGGTCTGTTTTCTAGTGTTTGGGAGCAAATATCTATTGTCATTTGCTCCCATACATTACCAGGTTTTCATTCCAACCAGACAGATAATTGCATAGTGTATGCCCAGCATAAGTTATACAACAGGCAATTACTAATTGACTTGGGTTCCTATGCAGAATCATATGGACAGTGTCTTCATATAGGCATGATAGCCATAGACCTAATCTCCTAAATACAACTGGTAAGGCTGGGTGACTGATCATGCTGCAGTGTATAGGATTTAAAAGCATTACATCACAAACCATTGCATTTACATGTGATTAAAGAAATGAGAACTTGTCTAACAGAGCACCTGTCGCATGGAAGTAACGGGCTGAATAATGTTTTTAAATAGCTATTAGATAAAGGCTTACGAAGGGGTTATTGGCATTACTTCCAATTCAAATAGGCATCCTATCAGAAATTGTTTTTAGAAATTTGAAAATCTAGCCTTGTATTAAGCCATAACATGGACCAGTTACCTACACCAATGAGTAGGCGACTTATCCACTTTAAAAACAGATCTATTCAGTTGTTTGGATTGAAAATGATGAAGGCTGTACCATGCTACCACTGGAAGCTAGTCCTGGTCACCTAGCCATCAAAGTTAAGCACTCATCCTCCCTAGAAGAGCCTGGCACAGCCTCTCAAAATACCAACAGCACTGGTGGGTTTGTTTATAAAGGGAAACAATAGGTATATAGTCCCATTCCTTCCAGCATAAGTTACATGTATTTCAGGGGGTGGTGTAGTATAGGAAGAGGCATGTTAGTAGGTACATAGTATATTAAAGAACACAAGGTGCATGCACAAATTATCGATGATATTGTTATATCATTTTAACTCAGAATTAACGATTATCGTTCATGCACGTTCACGTTTGTAGTTCAGTCAGACTGACCAACTCAATGATTTTCTGTAAGTGAATATGCAAAAATCGTTCATTACATTTAGTAAATGAACGATTTTAGTAAACTATTTTCATTCATTGTTCCCTTGGAAAAAATTAACGAAAATCGTTCATTTACTAAATCGTTGTGTGTATGTGTATGCAGCTTCAGAGTGAAAAGGATAAGGCAAGATGAGGAGAATGGTTAGAGATGAGAAGGTGGGGAAAAAACAAAAACAAATGTCTTTGACTAAACAAATATAATGTCCATCTTTGATGCAAATTACAGGAAAAATGTTATGGCTCTGCACTGCGGTTCCCAGGTGTGATGTCACATATAGCGAGCTATGGCTATTATTAGCTTTCAGAGCACAACAGCTGGTGCCAGTTCCTTTTCCAGATATAAGAGACTGGGGAAGTAATAAAACTGCAATAAACAGGACTGATGAGAGGTATTTTGCAGGGCATAGAAACGATCATAATCTGCTGTGATGACCGAGGTTCAGCATAGCCCGTGCATTTTCCCCGACCTGCCTGGAGAAAAGGTGGGTGCACAAATATATGGTGGGCCTGGCATCTGTAACCTGTCTGATGCAAAAGGTTCAATTATTTCCGCAAGAGCTGTTAGCGAAAAGTGATGAGAGCGCTTACAGTGATCCTTAGTCACATTATTCTTAAAGAAAATATATATTTCTACTTCAGGGTCCATAGGGGGTCCACAGGGTTGACCTTGGGGTATAGGTTGGGAACCAAGTCTGGGCACCACGCAGTTAAAGCTTTTAGCTCCCAGGATGCACTTGGGTCCACTCTCCCTATTACCCCAGCCAGAGGCACCTCAGTTTAAGTTGGTGCCCGGCCGGAGTCGGGTCACCGTTATTGCAGGGGGGCTGCTTAGCAGCCCCTTAGCTTAAAATTTATTTTAAAGAGTTTTATTTTCTTAATTTTTACTACTCTTCAGAGCGGCAGCATCAGACTGTCCAATGGACATCTAAGCTGCCGCTCCTACACCCCGCCGGCGCTGTGACGCCAGTACAGATCTGGGGATCGCAGCGGGACCCTAGAGTCTGTACTAGCCGGGCTCTGGAGGAATCCCTGGGCTGCTGCTGGATCGACGGGGACAGGTAAGTCGCTTGGTCACCGCTTGCGGTGACCCGCGTGTACATGCGGCCTTATGCCTCCGGTCTCTGAGGACAGACCGGAGGTGCTAGTGGTGGTGGCGGGCTCCCCCTCCATGGAGGCATACCCCGCGTGTCCACTAACCCACCAGGGATTATAGCGGGAGCCGGCATCCCGGGGGGTTAATTTGCTAGCCAGGGGAGGAAGCCTTCCCTGTCTAGCAGCTCCTCAGCTCAGCGCGCCTTTCAATACTACAGTCTGGCGTCGCTGAGCTGCTTCCTCCGCGGGCCATGCTTCTTCTGAGGTCTCCAGCGGCCATTATCTCTCTGTGGTGCTGCAGAACTCCTAGGATGGCAGTGAGCCCAGTCCCCCTGCGTACCTGGCCATTTTGGGTGAGTGTACACAGCGCTATAGCCTTCCCAGACACTGAATCTGGGCAGTCGAATGTACCGACATTGTGCAGTATATTATATGTCATGCAAATGTATGTATATATATATTTTTCTGCATTGTATGTGACTTATGCTAATGCTGACTGTCTGTACTTTATTCTCTCACCTGTCAGTGTATATCTATCCCTTTTCTTTATCTGCCCTAATACAGGTGTACCTGGGGTGGTTCTGAGACCTCACATATATACTTGTTAATATTTGTGAGGTTTGTCACATACTGTTGCGTGCTGCACGTGAGTTGCATACGCTAATAATGGGTCCCTGCAGCTAATCTTAGCGTCAGTCAGGACCGGTTTGGCGCTGCTTAATATTTCCGTCAAGATAGTCGGATATATCTGACCAGGAGATTGCACACAATACTGCACCCATTATTGCTATCCTGCAAGTCATAGCCTGCATGTAGTAGTGCGGAGGATTTTAACTCAGAAAGGTTTCTGTATGCGGCGCCATCTGGCGCCGGGCCCCTTGCACGACCCCCTTAAAGGGTGGTTTTATTTCTCAGGATCCTCTCCTTTGAGGATCGCCGGGCGGGCCCCATTGTCGTCATTCGCTTGGAGTTACTTCACCATACTGCCCTTTTCAACTTGGGGTATCTCGCAATTTCTTGCAATTTACCCCTGTGTCACAGACTATCGCTCCCTGCCGGGGTTTTTCACAGTATATGAATTACCTCCGATACCACATCGGTCTGTCATTCCCCTTGCAGGGTTTACCACAACGACCACCCTGGTGGATGTCGTTTTCTACGAAATACTAAATGGCGTGATATTCGCCCTGTGGTTACTTCCCAGTGGCTCTGCCGTGAACTGGATGGTATATTCGGCATTTTCCCTCTCACATGGGGGGGAGCCGATTTCAAGTATTATTATCCCTGCTTTGGGGCTGGTAGCCAGGTTCATTCTGAATATAATGTCGATCCTGCACCTGTATCATACATTTCCCGGTTCTGCCCAGCGGGTGGATCTCATGGCGGGAGTCTGGCTGTCGCCGGATACGAGGAGTCACAAAGGCCTCCTGTTTCCCATTCCCTGAGGGTCCTCGCAAGTAATGGAAATCTCCTTCTGGGGTGGATTTGTATGTTATTCGTCGAGTTACAGGCATTAATCCGCCTCCCATCCCGGGCTGGACGGATTTTACGGATCCGTGGGTGGTGACGTTGCCTGACATCAATGTACTCATTTTCAAGGCCTGTTGCCCGTCCTACCATGGCCATCGCATGGTGATGCTTTTGTAACGTTTTTCCCCTCCAACACGTCTGGGGTTCAAATATCTTTTGCCGTTCACATAAAATATGCAGTGGTCATATGTTGGATTACCTACATTGGATGCCGGTCTTCTAACTTTCAGGGTTTCGGCTGCGACTGTATCCGCCGCAATACCCTATGGCTGCGTTATGGGAAAGCAGAGGTGCAGACTCCTTCCATGGGGAAGATCTTGTTCGGTCCTGACCTTGACAAGATTGTTGCATCATTGGCAGTATCACTAATGGAGAGATACCGTCTTTAGCTACTCCCACTACATTCGGACTAACTCTGTTAAGTCTTTTTGTTCTCAGGGTCAGCCTAAAGGCCTGTTTTTCTACTTCAGGGTCCATAGGGTATCCACAGGATACCTTGGGGTATAGGTGTGACGTCAGTCGCAGGGCACCAAAGAGTTAAGCTCTCAGCCTCCCAGGATGCACTAGGTCCCCCTCCTATACCCCGCCCCCGAGCCAAGGCACCTCAGTTTAGTTTGGTGCCCGGCCGGAGTCGGGTGCACCTGTTGGAGTGGGGGCTAGAAGAGCCCCTGAAGCTTATTTCTTCATGCAGCTGTGGCTGCACATCTGGATGAACAGCATGGACAGTCAGTCCTGACGTCCATGCTGTCTTCCCTACACCCCGCCGGTACCAGAACGCCGGTACTGATCCGGGGATGCTGGTGGGCATCTGGGGTCACAGCTAGCGGTGACCTCAGATATTCCGGACCATGGCCGGATTCAAGGGGGACAGAGGTAAGCAGCGGGGTCCCGCGGTGGGTCCCCGCTGATCACATGGTCCTAAGTCCCCAGGCAGGGGGCTCCCTGGGGACTGGCTGCAGCGTGGAGCCAGGCGACCAACCTGCGCTTCCACTACCCACTGGGACAGCAGACCGCAGCAGAGCGGTAGCGCTGCGGCGTCCCAGGGGTTAAATGCATGCCAGGGGAGAGCGCCTTCCCTGTCTCACAGCCGGCACCTCCCCCGCTGCACACAGCCCTCTCTGCACTGTGCTGACTGGCCCTGTGTCAGCGCTCCTCCCCCAGGCCAGCCTTCTCTCTGCTCCTCGGCGGCCATCTTTTCAGAAGCATGGTGAACGCTGCTGGAAGCCTGCATTGGAAGCATCGTGGTCTGGGTCCCCCCGCATACCTCTCCTCCGCTGTGGTCAGGTCTGTGTATGCAGCGCTGTGTCCTACCAGGCCCCGTGTCTGTGTAGTTGAGTGATCAGCGCTGTTAGTGCAGGAATTGATTTTCTTTGCATTGTATGTGACTGTGCTAGCGCTGGTGCCTATAACTTTTCTTCTCAAGACTGTCAGCTTTATTACTGTCCCTGTTCTTTCTGCTAAGCCCTTGCGGTGCGGTGCTGCAGGGTGGTCTCTCGCCTATTTAATATATAATTGGTGAGAGGGGTCACATACGTGGTGCCATCATGTCTGAAAGTGATTTTCCCCTCCGGCTACAGTGTACCACGTGTAAAGTACCGTTAGCGGAGGGGGAGGGTAGCGCCTTTGCCGGCAGTGTTTGTCCATGGCGCGGCCTCTTACGGTTACAGCACCGGTACAGGAGCCGCCCTGGGCTTGTTTCGCTCAGGCGCTAACAGCTTTAGTGGGCCAGTTAGCTCCGCAGCCCGCGTTTACTCCGATGGGTTTGTCCCAGCAGTCTGTGGTGTCGTCACCCATGCAGGGTTTCCCACGACAATTGGTGGTACCCCACAGTCTCCCTATTTCCCCGCTCCCGGTTTCTCAGGAGCCAGCGTGGGTTAACTCCCTGACGAGTTCTGTACAGCACTTGTCGGATGTGTTGCAAGGGGAGTCTGTGATGCGGCCTCATAAACGGCCGGTGGCGTCTGTCCGCTCCTTATGAGGATGATGAAGGGACGTCTGATGATGGGGAGATTCTGAATCCTTACAATCAGGAACCTCTCCATACTAAGGACGCTGACGCTAAGTCCAAAGTATATATTCCTGGACTTATTCGGGCGGTCCGCACAGCCTTGGTGATTGAGGATGAAGTTCCCCCAGCGGCTAAGTCTAAGTATGCCTTTTTCAAAGACGTGAAGGGCGATGCCACAGTCTTTCCTCTTTCGGGTCAGTTGGTGGACCATTTAGAGGAGGCGTGGAAACAGCCTGGCAAAAGATACCAGCCGCAGAGACGCCTGGCGGTGGCTTATCCGTTCGCGGATAATTATTTTGCTAAGGGGGAATCCCCTCCACAGGTGGATTCTCACGTGACCCGTCTTGTCCGTAGTGCCACATTGCCGATGCCATCCATGTCCTCCCTTAAGGATGCTACGGACCGCAAGGTGGAAATCTGCCTGAAGTCCGTTTATTCCCTTGCGGGGGGGGGCAGCACGGCCGGCTATGGCCATTTGCTGGGTTGCCAGAGCGATGGAGCGCTGGCCGGATTCATTAGAGGCTTCTTTTGATTCCGACTGTCCGGCCGAACAGGCGGAGTTGATTGGCAATCTCCGTGATTCGGCCACCTACATCAACGAGACGGCTCTAGACATTAGTACTCTGGTGTCTAGAATTTCTTCAGCAGCGGTGATCCTGGAAGGCGGACGCAGATTCCGAGAAGTGTCTGGAAGCGTTGCCGTTTACCGGAGAAGTTCTCTTCGGTCCGGATCTGGATAAGATTGTGGCCACGCTGGCGGCAGCCAAATCCTGCTCCTTCTGGTTCTGGACCATCGTCCTTTCGGTCATCTAGGGCCCAGGGCAGGCCCAAACCACAGTCGTTTCCTCGTCAGGCTGGCCCTAGGAAATCTGTCAAGCCCCGGAAGCAGGCATGGAGTACCAGACGTCCGGCCCCCAAGCCAGATGACAAGTCTGCGGCCTGACGGTCCGGGCCTCCCTTTGGGGGATCCCAGGGTGGGAGGCCGCCTGCTGCAGTTCGCCCAGTGTTGGTCGGTCACTACGACAGACACTTGGGTTCTGGAGGTGGTCTCCCACGGGTACGCCCTCTCCTTCCGGCACAGACCCCCGGCTCGATTCTTCACCACGGGTCTACCATCAGACCGGAACAAGGCTACGGAGCTGCGGAAGGTATTGCACACTATGCTCCAGGCTGGAGTTATAGTGCCTGTTCCATTCTCCCAGAGGGGCCAGGGTTTCTATTCAAATCTTTTTTTGGTACAGAAACGCAATGGGTCGTATCGTCCGATTCTCAACCTCAAAGCACTCAACAAGTCTTTGCGGGTACCGAAGTTTCGGATGGAGACCCTATGGTCCATCATTCTGGCGCTGGAACCTGGGGACTACATGGTGTCATTGGACATACAGGACGCTTACCTGCATGTCCCTATTCTTTTGCGCCATCAACAGTTCATCAGGTTTGCAATCCGCAGCGACCACTTCCAGTGTCGGGCGTTACCTTTTGGCCTGGCGACAGCACCACGTGTTTTCACCAAGGTGATGGCGGCTTCTCTGCGGCTGCAGGGAGTCCGCATGTTGCCGTACTTGGACGACCTGTTATTGGTGGCGGGATCTCCAGAGCTCCTGTTACGCCACTTGGACCTGACCATTGCCCTGCTGCAACGGCACGGCTGGCTAATCAACTGGCAGAAGTCCACTCTAATCCCGTCTCAGAGGATTCTGCATCTTGGAGCCTTATTGGACTCGGGACAGCAAAAGATCTTCGTGACGGAGGAAAAGATCTCTGCTTTACAGTCAAGGGTGCGCAGTTGTCTGCACAGCCGCCGGGTGTCTCTACACTCGACGATGAGGTTACTGGGCTCCATGGTGTCGGTGTTCGACATGGTGGAATATGCCCAGTTTCACTCCAGACCTCTGCAGCACCTGATCCTGTCAAAGTGGAACGGGCTGCCTCAGTCTCTGAAGTCCCAGACGATTGTGTTCACCCCGGAGGTTCGCCTGTCCCTTGCTTGGTGGTTACAGACGACCCACCTCAGCGAGGGACGTCCGTTCTGGGTTCCAAATTGGGTCCTGTTGACAACGGACGCCAGTCTTCGGGGCTGGGAAGCAGTTTCGGGTCCACATCTGTTCCAGGGCAGGTGGACGCCGACAGAAGCGGAGCTTCCAATCAATATCTTGGAACTCCGTGCGGTCTTCAATGCTCTCCAGCAGGCACATCGGTTTCTCCAGGGTCACCCGGTACAGGTCCAGTCGGACAACGCTACCAACGTGGCCTACATAAACAGGCAAGGAGGAACCCGAAGCAGGGCGGCTCTCGTAGAGGTGTCTCGGATCCTGGTTTGGGCGGAGCGCAATCTTCCGGCCATATCAGTGGTCTTCATCCCGGAGTGCTCAATTGGGAGGCGGACTTTCTAAGTTGCCAGGACGTTCATCCGGGGGAATGGTCCCTGCACCCGGACGTTTTTCAACTACTGGTGGACAGATGGGGTCTTCCAGAGATCGACCTCATGGCGTCCCGGCACAACAACAAGTTGCCGGTGTACGGGTCTCGCACAAGAGACGAAGGGGCGTCTCTGGTGGATGCTCTGTCCATCCGGTGGACGTTCCGGTTCGCATACCTGTTCCCTCCGGTCTCCCTTCTTCCACGGGTAATCCGGAAATTCAAACAGGAAGGAGGGACGCTCCTGTTGATAGCTCCCGCGTGGCCCAGACGGCACTGGTTCTCAGACCTTCAGGGTCTGTCCGTGGACAGTCCTCTGCGGTTGCCGCTACGACCGGACCTCCTGTCTCAGGGTCCTTGTCGTCACCCGGACCTGACTCGGCTGTCTTTGACGGCGTGGCTGTTGAGACGGCCATGCTGAGGTCCCGGGGGTTTTCCAGCTCTGTGGTGCGTACCATGTTGCGAGCTCGGAAACCGTCTTCCGCGAGGATACACCATCGCGTGTGGCATACGTTCTTCCAGTGGTGTCGACCGAGAGGTTATGCACCGCGGGAGTTTCGTCTGTCTCGGATTCTCGCCTTCCTGCAAGCGGGACTAGATCATGGGCTTCGCCTTGCTTCTTTGAAGGTACAGGTTTCGGCCCTGTCTGTCTGGTTTCACCGTAGGATTGCTACAATCCCGGATGTGCGCACCTTTATGCAAGGTGTTGTCCGCATTCAGCCGCCCTTTGTTCCACCTGTGGCGCCTTGGGATTTGGCTGTGGTCCTGAGGGCTCTCCAAGGACCGCCGTTTGAACCACTGGGATCAGTGGATCTTAAATGGCTAACAGCTAAGACTGTTTTCCTTCTGGCTATTGCTTCGGCCAGACGTGTTTCTGAGTTAGGGGCTCTTTCTTGTAGACCCCCTTTCTTGGTTTTTCATGGGAACAGGGCAGTACTCCGCACTCGGCCCGAGTTTCTTCCCAAAGTTGTTTCCCAGTTTCATGTTAACGAGGAAATCGTTGTTCCGGCCTTTAACTCACCGGGTCTTTCCGTGGGTGAGGCCTCTTTGGATGTTGTGCGGGCCTTAAGGACTTATGTTGACCGCACTTCTTCGTTTAGGAAGTCGGACGCTTTGTTTGTCCTCTATGGCTTCCGTAAAAAGGGTTTGCCTGCTTCAAAGCAAACTTTGGCAGCCTGGATCCGTATGGCTATTTCTGAAGCTTATCTTCATGAAGGCCTACCGGTTCCTCCTTCTCTGAAGGCTCATTCCACTAGGTCTGTGGGTCCTTCGTGGGCAGCTCGACGTGGTGCCTCTGCAGTCCAGATCTGCAAGGCTGCTACGTGGTCCTCTGTCCATACCTTCGTGAGGTATTACAGGTTTGACACCTTCGCCTCTCAGGATGCTTCCTTCGGGCGGCGGATTCTCCTTTCTGCACAGGAGCGTCCCCACCCTTAAAGGATACTGCTTTGGGACATCCCCAAGGTATCCTGTGGATACCCTATGGACCCTGAAATAGAAAATATGAGATATGGTAAGAACTTACCCTTGTTATCTCTATTTCTACGAAGTCCATAGGGTTCCACAGGACTCCCGCCCTGTCGCACCTGTGCTGCAGATGGGCTTTGCTCTGGTCACCGGTTTTTCTGTCTCCCTCTGGTGAGAATGTGATTCTTGTGTGTGTCCAGATCTTTTCTCTCTCTCTTCCTTCTCCTCCTCCGGCCTATGGCTTGGTAACTAACTGAGGTGCCTTGGCTCGGGGGCGGGGTATAGGAAGGGGACCTAGTGCATCCTGGGAGGCTGAGAGCTTAACTCTTTGGTGACCTGCGACTGACGTCACACCTATACCCCAAGGTATGCTGTGGAACCCTATGGACTTCGTAGAAATAGAGATAACAAGGGTAAGGTCTTACCATATCTCATATTTTTCCTAGGCTGTCGGCCTCCACGGGGGCCACCATATCCAGTACTGAGCAGTCCTGGACTTCCGGACGACCCTGCTTCTACGCCTGAGGATAAACCTTCAGCCTGACGGGACAGGTCTACATCTGGGGGATTCCAGAGTGAGGTACTGATTCTCAACGGCCTCTCATTGCTCAGGCGGCCTCCTCACAGGCGTTGTTACACGGGCCCTTCTTCAGACCCGATCAGGGCCTTACAATTCCAGAAAGCTATACAGTCTTTGCGGTAAGCAAAGCTATTTCGGCCAGCCTCACTATCTCAGCGAGGGACTGGTTGTTCTACTTTTTTTCTGGGGCAGTGACCGACTGGTCCTCATTTGCCTATACTCTGTCTCAAATCCCTGAATCAGATTCCAGGGGTACCTGGACTCAGGTGGAATCCTCCATGCTCCATCATCCGACGTTTGGAACCTGGGGATTTTATGGTATATCTGAGTGTTCAGGATACGTACCTACGGGTACATACAGAGCCCTCTCATCAGCATGGGTTCAGGTTTGCTGTGCCACAGCAACACTTGTAAGTTTCGGGCTCTGCCTTTTGGGACTGTCCTCAACTCCACCGGGGTTTACCAGCTTTATGGATTTTCTGACAGTTCACCTGTTCAGTGTATCCGAATGCTTCTTTCTCTGGACGGCCTCCTGCTTTTAGCAGGATCACCAAGGTACTTTACCGCCAGGTCAGGATAACCGTGGCTTCTTCTCGGCACAGATAATTAGTCAACGGAGAAAAAGTCCTCCCTGCATCCCTCACAGGATTTTCTTCATCTGGGAGCACTGCTGGATTCTCAGAATCTGAGAATTTTTCTGGCGTAAGACAAGATCTCCACTCTTCAACTTGGAGTGTGCGGATGTCTACGCAGTTGACATATGTCATTACTCTTTGTGATGCGTGGTCTACCAGAGTGTCTACCTTTTTGGTAGGGTGGAATGTGCTCAGTTCCATTCCAGGCCTTGCCATAATTGACTCCTCTCCAGATGGATCGAGTTTTTTTCCATTGGATCGCTGTTCAAACGATGATGCTTTCTCCGAAGGCGAGTCGGTCTCTGTCCGGGTGGCTATGGCCATCTCGTCCAGGGTATTCTTTGCTACAGACAGTATCTGGTCCGCATTCGTTTCGGGGCAGTTGGACGTCTGTTGCTTCCGCCCTGCCACTTAACTTGTTGGTACTTTAGGCTGTCTTGGGCCTTCGCTCTGGCCTAACCCATATGTCACGGTAAACCTGAATAGGTTTAGTCCGACAGTGTCACAACAGTGGCTTCCATCTAGGCAACACTGGTAGTTGGGTGGCAATGACAGGAATGTCATACATTCTGACATAGTCCAAGGGTCTTCTCCTGGCCAACTCTGCAGTGTTCATTCCCGGAGCTCTCCATTGGGAAGTAGGCTTCCTCAGCCGTCACGACGTGCATCCCGGGGACTAGTCTCTTCTCCAAGAGAGGTTTCAACTCCTGGTGGGCAGAGGGGGCCTCCCTGAGGTGATTGATCCTCATGGCCTTCTGACTATCACACATTACCGGTGTTACAGTCCAGCTCTAGGAGTACTGTAGCTACATTCAGTGACTCTTTGTCAGTGAAGTGGTCCTTCCACTTTGTGTACCTGTGTCCTCCGGTCTCCCTTCTTCCTCGAGGTCTTTGGAAGTTTAATTCGAGACAGAGGGGCTTTCCTTCTGATGGCTCCAGTTCGTCCCAGACATCACTGGTACTAAGATTTTCGGAGTCTCCTCATCGATGCTCCGTTCCTACTGCTTCACTATCTGGACCTGTTGTCTCAGGGTCCTTGTTTTTCCCTGGACCTGGATCGTTTGTCTTTACTGCACCCCTACTGTGGTCCTAGGGCTTCCCTGGCTCTGTCTTCATTGAGATGTTTAGAGCAGATAGGCCAGACTTTGCTGGGATCTGCCACGCTGTGGCATACATAATTCTTATGGTATCGTACCTGTCGATACGATCCTCCGGTGTCCAGGATTTCCAGATATTCTGGCATTCCTTCCGGCTGGCTTGGGTTTCACCCTCGGCCTGGCCTTCCTGACAGTGCGGATCTCTACACTGTCGGTATGGTTAAGATATGGAATTGCTCCACTCTGGTATCCAGTTCATCCTTTGGAATGTTTTCTGGATTATGCCTCCATTTGTCCTCCCTAGGGACTCCTTGGGAGTTAGTAGTGGTTCTTTGTTCCCTCCGGGGACAGTCAATTGAACCGCTGGTTGTGATAGCCATTACAAGGTCTATTGTTTAAGCTCTCTCTCTCTCAGGTGTTTATATCAACCAGGAGAGTGTCTGAATTGGGAGCGTTCTCAGGTGGCTCCCTCTTCTGGAGGGCATCGTGTCAGGGTGTGAGTTGCTCTCTCCCTGTGTTTCTTTTTAGAGTGGTTTTTAGGTTCTATATTATTCTGGAACTTATGGTACGGCCATTCAGTCCCCAGTCCTCTCGGCTGGTGTGGTCTCTTTGACTGTGGTCCGGCCTCTTTGGCTTTATGTGATCCGTTCAAGTTCCTTATGGAAATCGGACTCCTTATCGGTGGTCTGCGGTTTCTGGTTTTCACAGGAACAGATGGCCGGCCTATAATGAAAGGTTGGCTGGATGGCCTTGTATGTCTTCCTCAGGGGCCTACCCATGGGTGGGCATTTCTGTCGTTGAGGCTTGTTTTTTTTCTCGGGCAAGGTAACCCTCGTGGGCGGCTCGCTGTGGCGCCTCGGCTGTTTTGCCTTACTAGGTGACCATGTGGTCTTCTGTCCACACCTTTTTAAGGTTCTAGGCATTGGTTTCCGTTGCCTCTCAGGATGCTTCCTTTTTGGCGACGGATTCTCTTCTCAGCACAGGAGCGTCCCCACCCTTGGTTGAACTGCTTTAGGACATCCCCGAGGTCAACCCTGTGGACCCCCTATGGACCCTGAAGAAGAAAACAAGAGATATGGTAAGAACTTACCTTTTGTTATCTCTGTTTCTATGAAGTCCATAGGGTCCACAGGGCGCCCGCCCTGACGCACCTGGCTTCATATGGGCTGTGTTACTGGTCACCGGTTTCCCGTCTCCTTTTCTGTGAGTATGGTTCTTGAGTGTTCCAGTTTTCTCTCTCTTTTTCTCTCCTCCTCCAGCCTTTGGCTACTTACAAACTGAGGTGCCTCTGGCTGGGGGGCGGGGTAATAGGGAGAGTGGACCCAAGTGCATCCTGGGAGCTAAAAGCTTTAACTGCGTGGTGCCCGGATTTGGTTCCCAACCTATACCCCAAGGTCAACCCTGTGGACTTCGTAGAAACAGAGATAACAAAGGTAAGTTCTTACCATATCTCTTGTTTTTCTTTAAATGAAATGTGACTTGTTTAAGAATAGCGTGACTAAGGATCTCCGTAAGTCAGCGCTTTTCAACCGCTGTGCCGCGGCACACTAGTGTGCCGTGAGCGGTTCCCAGGTGTGCCACGATTATCCGATCCCGAGTTCCCAAATGTGCTGCTGCAATCATTATTACCGGACTTGAACAGCGCTGGGATTTACCAGGCGCCCAGACGCGACGCGACCAACAACCTATGACTCATAGGTCACGCATGTCATGTCGCCTTACCACCTGCCCAGTGCTGCTCCTCGCCTGCCTTCCCACCCACCCAGGCCAGTGCTGCTCCAGCTCCAATGCTCCGTAACATAGAAAGACGGGCACTCTTGACAGTCCCTCTGCATAAACTGCTGCCGCTGAAGGAGGGAGAGGAGAACAGAGCTCCTTCAAAGTATTGGCCAGTGCATTTTTATTTATTTTATTACTGTGGGGGACAATGTGGGTGTAATTACTATGGGGCCAAAGTGTTTGTTTTATTACTGTGGGGGCCAACGTGTGTGTAATGTCTGTACTGTGGGGGACAATGTGTGATTACTGGACTGTGGGGGCCAATGTGTGTGATTACTGGACTGTGGGGGCCAACGTGTATGTAATGTCTGTACTGTGGGTGAGTGTAATTACTATGGGGGACAATTACAGTAGGGGACAATTCTTTATTACTGCAGGGGCCATTTTTTGCTGTAGGGGCAGCAATGTGTGTTTGTTTTTCTGTGGGGGCCAATGTCAGTGCTTTTTTTCTGAGGAGCCAATATGTGGGTCTTTTTTTCCCGTCGGGGCCAATGTGTGTCTTTTTTTCCCTGGGGAGGACTGATGGTGTGCCCCAGCAATATTAAAATCTTGTTCGGTGTGCCGCGAGTTAAAAAAGGTTGAAAATCTCTGCCGTAAGTAATCTCTCTTGTATAAGCCACAGAAGTTCTCTTAATAGTCACCAGTATAGTATGACCTGGTGCATCTTAATCCCATCTCATTGTGAATTAGATGCATTTTCGGGGGGAAGTGGCAGATGCTAGCAGAGTTGCAAGGAACCTGGCTGCTCATACCAGGCCTCTTGCGCTGCATGGCGTATTGAGGATACATCTGTAAACCATACTAATAATCAGGATAATTCCTAACCATGGTACATGTTTTTCAGATGCTCTCTGCATCCTTTGCTGACCTTCATGTTCCATCTGGCTTTGAATTTGCAGAAATTCTTGGCACCGACAGAACCTCTTTCATACAGTTTTCAATATTAATCCATCCATCACTGGCTTCAGGGAGGAGGGAAGAAATATTTTTTCTAATCTGCAAAGATATATGTATGCAAGATCAGCCATCACCATTCAAAGGCTCGACTCATCCTCCAGAGTTCAGAAACGCAGATCACTCAAACAGAAGATGACAACCTGCATCACGCACCGGGCTGAGATGTCACCCTATGCTGCCATTTTATATCAGTCATGTAGATTAATAAAGAAAGAAGAGTGCACCTTCATCAGAAACACGGGCTGGGGCTACTCTATTTATACAAACAGTGAATCCATCCCCCCCACCCCCCAAATAGCAAATAATCATAAGTAGGTGCTGCATCAGAGACTGGAACCAACACTTGTTTGTGCAAGTACGATATCTGTCACCTCATTCTATGGAGATTTTGGGTGTGGGGGGGGGGGGGGGGGGGGGTTTAAGGCAGAATTTAATTCCTCCATGTGAGTATTTTTATAACGGACTTTGATTTTAAAAACTTTTCACTTATAATATACACACGTATCCTAATTTATGCCATTTATTCCTCTGGTTTCTGTATATTTTAACAACTTAAATATTCATTTATACTCTGGTTCAAATGCGAACTGTAACATTGTTATGCTAAGCACACCTAGCATAGATGGGCTTTACATTCTGACTTGGCAGCTGTTGGTGACAAACTTTATAACTGTCATGAAGTGAGAGAAAGATCTGACAGAAACAATTATCTAGTCAGAATTCTAAACACGAGTGAATTGCATAGGAAGTCAAATATAACTTTTTATTATCTGCAAAATTAAACAACCAAAGTTATATAATTATACTGCAACAAATGTTTTAATTTGCATGACAGTCCCAATTTGAAACCTGTTACACAACAGTTTCAAATTGTTTGATAATACTCTGGTAAAGGCAGCCATACACTGTGCAATTATTAGGCCGATCAGCCAATTATCGGCTGATAATTGCATGGTGTATGGCTGCGACCGAGTACCAATTATCACTTATTTGGGCATAAGAAATCTTTCAGCATTCCTGACTGATGCGATAATTGGTGCTCAGATCTGACCATGGATATGCCCTCCATCAGACAGAGACCAATTATCTGAGTGTATGACAATGAAAAGCTGCATACACACGTAAAGATTTTCTGTCCAACCATCCAACTAGTTGATTGGTTGGAATGAAAATCTGGTAAGGTATAAAAGCAAATGACAATTTGCTCCCAAACGCCGGAAAATGGACAAAAACTGTTTGTGAAATGTTTGATCTAAACAATTTGTTCAAATTTGTCTGATGACCATTTTAATCTGTTTTCTGGCATTTAGGAGCAAATTGCTGATCATCAGTTACTCCCATACGTTACCAGATTTTCATTCCAACCAATCAACTAGTTGGATGTTAGACAGAAAATCTTTACGTGTGTGCCAGCCTTAAGATAAATGGTCTGTCTGTATGAAGATGAGTTTTAGCTCAGTGTCTATGGCCAGCATGAGCGAAGTGTGAACAATTATACAATTATCTGTCCAATCTGGCTGGCTGGAATGTAAATCTGGTAGTGTATGGGAGCAAATGACAATCAACCATTTGCTCACAAACACTGGAATACGCAAAAATGGTCGTTCAGACAAATTGGTTAAAATACACGAATTTAACCACCTTGGACAATTTGTTTTTGTTCATTTTCCAGTGTTTAAGACCATATGATCGACTGTCATTTGCTCCCATACATTACCAGGTTTTCATTCCAACCAGCCAGATTGGACAGATAATTGTATAGTGTATACCCAGCATAAGGGGTATATTTACTAAAGTGAGTTTTTTTTTTTTTTAGAAGTGCCCATGGCAATCAGATTCTAGTTACCTTCTAGAAGGTGCTAGTTAAATGTTAAGTAGAATCTGATTGGTTGCTATGGGCAACATCTCCACTTACACTCACTTAGTAAATATACCCTAATGGTGAGTGAGGATAGGCTCATAGGGGGAGATTTATTAAAGCTTGGAGAGAGATAAAGCACCAACCATTCAACTCCTGTCACTTTACAGGCTGTGTTTGAAAATTGACAGTTAGGAACTGTCTGGTTGGTGCTTTATCTCTCTCCAAGCTTTATCAAATCTCCCCCATAGACATGGTACAGTGCAGACATCAATTGTGAATTGCTGCACCAAAATGTTAAAAAGATGTTTGTTGAAGCTTTAAATAGTCATTACAGATTGAGTCTCCCATATCCAAAATGGGACCAAGGCTATTTTGGATATCGGAATATTCCGTATAATGGAATATTTGCATACCATAATGATAGATCTTAGGAATGGGACCCAAATCTAAACACAGAATGCATTTATGATTCATACACACAGCCTGCAGGTAATTCTATACAATCGTTCAATAATTTTGTGGGTCAAAAAAAGTTTGTGCACATACATGAAATGCATTCATGTTTCATATGCACAGCCTGAAGGTAGTTTTATACAATATTTGTAATAGTTTTGTGCCTTAAACAAAGTTTGTCTACATTGAATCATCAAAAAGCAAAGGTTTCACTATCTCAGCCATGCTAAAAGTATTTTGGAATATTTGGATATGGGAGACTCAATCTGTACAAGCAAGGCAACTGACAAGAACATCAGCAACGTTGCACATAGCTTGCAGGGTTTAATCTATAATCATTGATATGTTGCACGGACCATTTTCAACACGTGTAAAAATTGACTTGGGGTAGAGGGGGGTTGCTTGTTTGGGACTATTCGGTAGTGCAGCTTTGCTAAGAACCTGTCTCTTGTTCTGGACTCCGCCACATCCAGTGGTGGAGTAAGTATTGTATCTGTCCAAAAAGTGGTTGCCTTCCCAGCAGGTAGTAAGTGCACTTCATTAACACCATTATTTAATATAACATCACCTGAACGTTTTACTAAACAGACAAATGAGTTTATAACAATTTCTACTTATGTATGATACATTAGGTATCCAATTTTTGCACTACAACAATATACTGTGCTAGCGGTTTCACATTTATTAGAAATTGCTGCGCTAACCAATACATAGATTTCTAAGGGTCATTATTAGTGCAGAGTTTGTTATTTAAGATTGCTGTACTAGCATAGTGTGAAAACAGAGCTACTTCCAGTGTATAATTAATAAAGTATGGAACGTATTTCAAGAAAAAGGTAGTTTTTCATCCCAAGGATCCAAGATCAAATCTATGTTCAGTATCCATTACTAGGTTTGAGAAGGGGGCTTGAAGAACCCAATCTTTCTAAAGTATCTGACCAGGAACGGTACAGACACTACTGTGATACTGATTCGCACAGGAGCAAAGAGTTTATGGATGGCGTACGCCAACACAAAGGTACTGGTGCCCGCAGCCAGCTTGGATTGGACGACCGCCTCACTGAAGCCAACTTTAAGAAGAAGTGAGGAAACATCCAGGCCACTGTGGGAACATAAATGGAACACAACATCAAAAAAAATATACTCTGCAGCTTTTCAATGAAAACTAATTTAGTTAAACTAGACACCTCAATGCTTAAACAAAGACTCATGGTGGGTTGGGTAAAGGATCCCGGTGGTCAGAATACCGACAGCCGCATCTTGACACTATTAGGTAAGCATCACTACACTAACCCACGTTTCCTGCAGCCTAACCCTATCCCCCATCACAGCCTAACACTCCCCATAACCCTAATACCATTTGGATGTCGGCGGCCAGGATTTTAGCACCGAAATCCTGACCGCCGGGATGGTAAATACATCCCCTCATGGCAGCAAATGTAAACATTCCCACGCCATTACAGTACTAAAAAAAATGTAACACTGTATTTGTATGGAGCAGAGTATATTCTAGGTCTAGGGTAAGCAATCTGATAGATTTTGGTGGCCTCATACACTTCCCAACTTCCTCACAGGGCCACACCTGTGCTTGAGAACGACCAAACAACAGTCCAAAGTATGCCATAAATAACAGATGTGAAGTGGGCTTTGCAGCTCTGGTTTCTAATTGGTCATGGTCAGCAGCCCAAATGTTATATTCTTACAATGCTACAGTAGACTCTCTCCCACTGCATGCTCCAGCAAGCAGGGTTCCTATGTATAGACACCTTGACCTTCCTCATGCAGAGAAGCAGATGAGGGTAACAATAAATTTGAGTAAGTTTTGCATTTCCACTCAGATACCACGCTTTTGGCTGCAGAAGACATATAAGATGGCTGCGTTTAATTTAGTTTGGAACTTTTACACATACTGTATTTGTGAATGTTATTAGTATATATTATACAGTATAATGCAACTTGTATTTTAAATTTTTTGTGGTCTTTAACTAGTAATATGAAGGCTCCCAAATGACAATCAATTATACCTTGAAACAAGCACATAAAATATTCCCAGGGAAACCAATGAAATGCAGACGTGGAAAGTAACAGCAACACCTCCATATTCCTTAAAGACGCGTTTCAGCTGCTGTGTCTTGTTTGGCTTATTTCCATCATTATCAGCAGAGATGTCAGTGTCTTTGCCAGAGGTGCTCTATAGAATAAGCAATACATTCATACATCAGTAATACAGAAATCACAGTGCAGTCAATGTTCAACAATAAACATTCTCAGATTCAATAACGTACAAAATAAAAGGTTACCTTTATATTACATAATTCCATTGGGCACATTTTAGTAATATGTATTTGGAGGTCACGGTTAGTATTCGCTGATAAATGCCAATATTCAAATCACAGGGCAGAAATAAAGCCACAACATTCTATAAGTCTAGAAATGAAAAAATGGCTTTTATAGCGTTGCAAAAAAGACAGACATAAGGGCCTATGTATTAATAAAAAACAGTCCTTATCACAACAGACATTTTCAGTTTTAACACAATTTCCCCTTCTATCTACTAACTTAAGCTGCATACACATGTAAAGATTTTCTGTCCAACCATCCAACTAGTTGATTGGTTGGAATGAAAATCTGGTAAGGTATGAAAGCAAATGACAATCAGCAATTTGCTCCCAAATGCCGGAAAATGGACAAAAACTGTTGTTTGAACAAATTGTTTAGATCAAACATTTGACAAACTTGTCTGATGACCATTTTCATCTGTTGTCTGGCATTTAGGAGCAAATTGCTGATCATCAGTTACTCCCATACGTTACCAGATTTTCATTCCAACCAATCAACTAGTTGGATGGTTAGACAGAAAATCTTTACGTGTGTATGCAGCATTACTCACAGGGACAGGGACAATGGTAACAATAACAGCAGTCCCTGCAACGTACCTTGTACATCCCCGACATACTGGAGGAGACATTCACATGGTCAGATTTAAGAGCTGGACAAAGCCTGCGAAGAGCGATTTTTAGAGCCCTCTCCTACCATGATGCCTTCATAGGCATAACGTGGTTATGTCATCTGAAGATGGCGTAAACTAAAGGGGCCATAGGGGTTAGAATGTAGGCCCCATTGAAAATAATGAGGATGCGGTCTGCATTACTATTTAGCCTTTCGCAGGAGAGTTCTGTGAAATCTCCTGCATTAGGCTATTAGTACATAGCAACAAATTCATAAAATTAAGCAGAAACTGTAGTTTGATAAATGAGCCCTATAGTACTGAAAACTATACCAGGAAAAAATATTAAAATTAGGATTCAGTTGTGCTTTTATGTGTGGATGATTTTTAACATACATTCAGTGCAAGAATGTGCTAAAAAAGATATTTTTTTTTTTACATGTGCAAAAAGAAAATATCAAATAATCCAAAACCTTTCTGAAGTGTCAATCATGCCACAGGATGGGTGTGAGCACAGATGTGTTACTCTGATCAATAGAGCAAATGAGGACATAAATGTTCATGAAAAGTGGGAGATAACACCATTAAAAAAATTAGGAAATTGTCATTTTAAATGAGCCGAATTTAAAACAAAACACAATAGCACTAAGGAGATCAACTTTTCTTGGAGCGGAACAGTAATTTGCAGAAACATGCATCACATATACTAGTAACATACAGACGTGTCCTATCCCCAGTGTGCCATAAGGCGCCCAGTACTTCTGAGAGGAGTAGCGTACCATCTTATTTGCAGATGCAGCGATACACCACTCACAGTGTATCACAGATGCTGGGCTGCAACTTTAACCACAGATACGCTGGGCTCCAACTTTAACCACAGATACTTTAAACACGTACAAAGTCGCAGATGAAGCACAACGTAACTTGGCGTGAGAAAAAGCTGCGGCCGATGCATCGTAGCACTTTGTATACAGATTCAGAATCAGTCGCACACAGCTATACAAGTGTTGCACATCAGATTGATCAGTGCAATCTAGCAATGTAGCTTTGTCGCTTACAGTTATTCTATTTGTGCAAATAATAACATTTTGAGCAAAAAAGACACTAAGGCCGAGTTGCCTTGGACCTAGCGAGCCAAGAAGGACTGCTAGGGATGAATGAAGCCACATTGTATGTGGACACATCTATACAGGAGGTTTATTCAAGTTCTCACCAATGTAGTGTGTTTATATCCAACAACAAATTACACCCGTATAACTTATTATTCCTGCCTCTACGGTTTTTCACTTTAGGCAACAAAAATTTAAAAAGTTACTTTTCAAAACCTGCTGTCCACATGTCCCTTCTGCGGCATCCTCACTCAAGCACTTACCTATTAGAAAATGCTTAAACACCCACCATTCAGATCGGGCCTGTCCCAAATGACAACCTGTATGTTCCAGGTTCTTTTCAAACAGCCATCAGAATATTTGTCAGATTTGAGCTCCACTCAAATACTTATCCACTAGTTTGCCAGTTCTGGAAACACCTCCAAACACGCACCCCACCTACCTGTCATCTATTCCCAAGCCACCTACTTGCTATCATCTATCCCCAAGCCACCTACCTAACAGTTCCTTTAATGATACACCGGGCGTCAGTTGTTTGACACACTCAAAAATGCAGCACTTACCTGCCAGTTCTGGGACAAACACCTGTCAGTGATTCCTTATACCCACTGGAATACCCAAGCACCTACCTGTGTGTGACTGCTGCTAGGATTAGACCGGTGTGTGAGGGGATGCACACAATGACAGGCAGGTGTATGGGTGCATGGTTGGTTAGTGCCAGAACTGACAGCTGGGTGACTGCCTGGGGCTCAGACCTGACAGACAGGTAACTGGTGGTCTAAAGTGATCCAAGAACTAAAGTCTAGGACTCGCTCAAAACAAGTCCCAGCCAGCGGACAGTTTTGGAAGACCCTCCTCCAGCACCCACCATGTCACCTACCTGCCTGTGCTGTACACCTACCCCACCACTAGCCCTCAGCCGTAGCTGGTTTATCCTATCCAGCTACCCACCTGGGACATGTGTCTGCCGATAGCATTCATTCTAATCGCCGGGGGAAATCCGATCAGGGAGAAGGATCCAGGCCGCACAGCCCCGGCCTCCCGTAGAAAGTTAAGCCGCCCGAGTACACCACCCGTGCACACCCCGCGCAGACCGAGTAGGCCAGGTCTCAACATGGAGCCACGGCGGAGGAGCAATCCCGGGAGAGCCACCATTGTGGCAGCTGCACTCGCATTAAGACTAGCACTGCTTACACCCGGCCATACAGGGTAATTATTAATGTACTATGCTCTGACTGTACAATTACCCTGCACAGTGAAACGCTATCTAGTCCATAACACCCCCCACTAATCTACTTTATCTCTCCCTCCCATAAGTACAGGTCCCCTCCCTCACCCCCTTCCTTTGTAATATGTATTAGTTAGCTGTCCTGAAAATATAACCATAGAAATAGCACTGTGCATGAGATTAGAGTAAGGGGTACTTGGATGCTGCAAAAATATTGTATTACATTGCAATTAAATAGTTAATTGATGTGTTATGCATTGCACACTGGAAAATATTCTGTTATGTAATATTGTGTGCGAAGCATTCTGCAGGTGTTATATATTATTCTATTACAGTAAACATGAATACAGGTTGAGTCTCCCATATCCAAAATGCTTGGGACCAGGGGTATTTTGGATATCAGAGTATTCCGTATTTTGGGATATTTGCATACCATATTGAAATGTCTTAGGAATAGGGCCCAAATCTAAACACAGAATGCATTTATGATTTATATTAGGGATGTGCAGGCTCGGATAGGTTCGAGTTTGCACGTGGAGTTCGGATTTTTCCCTCCAAAAAAACGTAACTCAGAAAGAGGCAAAACGTCATCTTGCATGGACGAACATCATCATTCGTGGACAAAAGTCCAGGAATGATGATGTTCGTCCATGCAAGATGACGTTTTGCCTCTTTCTGAGTTACGTTTTTTTGGAGGGAAAAATCCGAACTCCACGTGCAAACTCGAACCTATCCGAGCCTGCACATCCCTAATTTATATACACCTTATACACACAGCCTGAAGGTAATTTTATACAATATTTTCAATAATTTTATGACTCAAAGTTTGTGCACATACATGAAATTCATTTATGTGTCATATATACCTTATACACACAGCCTATAGGTCATTTTATACTTTATTTGTAATAATTTTGTGCCTTAAACAAAGTATTGTGTACATTGAACTATCAAAAAGCAAAGTTTTCACTATCTCAGTCATGGTAAAAATATTCTGTATTTCAGAATATTCCGTAATATTTGGATATGGGAGACTCAACCTGTAGTATGTAAATATATATAAAACTACATGCTTTAATTTGTGAAACAAAAACAGAATAGATATAGATATTTAATATGCATGGTATGGTAAAATTAATACTTTGTACCTGAAATGTAAATGCTCCATAGGCCATATAGTTTTACAAACCAACCATATACCCATTGTGCCAGCAAATAACCCATATACCTTCATATGGGGATGCAGTTTATTTACCAGCGTCTGGAATGCCGGACGTCGAAATCCCGACACTGGGAGCCCGACTCTGTACTAAAGATAAACATCTAAATCCCTACGCCTATCTTTCGACAGATGCCAAAATCCCGGCGCCCAGCAACCCAAATGAAGGTAAGCGGGGACTGTTAGCTGTTAGCCGCAGGAGGGGGAGGGTTAGTTTTAGGCACCCCTGGGGGGGGGATTTAGGGTTAGCCAGCCCCCGGGGGGGGGATTAGGCATCCCCCCTGGAAGGGTTAGGGTACGGTAAGGGGTGGTTAGGGTTAGGCATCACCAGGTGGGGGGGGGGAGATTATGGTTAGGCACCACTAAAGGAGGGTTAGGGTATTTACCAGCCCCCGTCGGGATCCTGACAGTTCGGGCTTCCAGCGTCAGTGTTTAGTTGGCCGGCATTACATACCAATTCCTCCATATGAACTCACATGCAGCCGCATAACCAGTGTAACTTGCTATAGCCTTATGTGGTACAAGATAGCCAATATAATCCATAGCTACATAACATACCTGTATATAGCCCCAGTAACAGTCTATAGTCAATAAGGAGGGTTGGTGCTTAAAGTAGATGAACTTAGGTGGTTCCCTGGTGCACTAGTTTGTAAGGGGCACCAAAAGCACTAACTGAGTGAAATAGGGGGCTAACACGGAGTCCATTTTGCAGATGGATCTTGCGATTTTTAGCACTGTGCAAGTTTCCGAGCAATGCATATGCAACTATAAGCATCTGCAAGCAATTCATACATAAGTCAGTCACATCTCCACTTGCAGCTGAAGGGCTGTAACTGAGTAGTAACGGGGCATTTGCATGTAGGCTAAGTTGAGTGAGGGGATGTATTCAGAATTGCAGGCTCTGCTAAGTTCTGCAGGATTTCCTTAGAAATCCATCTGATTTCTAACATATTTCTACTGACTGCTATCTCCACAAGCCATGTATAGGGGTAGTGCGACCGCATAGAAAAGCACAACTCTGCATATATTCGTTTGTTCTTTTGCGAAAATTTTGCCTGAAAATTTATCTCCATATTCAATTCCATTCTGTTTTCGCCTATGCGAAAAGTCAAGGCACTGAAATTAGCGAAACGTTTTCTCCACAGAATAGCAGGAGAAAAAAAGTGTAAAATCTATATTTTGGGGTGCAGATGTTGGGAAACATCTCAGAACCCTTGGTATACCCCTCAAAGGACAATTTACCCCCCAAAATTAAATAAACAATTCCAGGAACACTCCAAAAAACGCCTTTGAAATTTGGCGTGAAAATGAAAAAAGTGGGGGGACAACTTCAAAAACTAGCGAAATAAGCTTCTGGGGGTGCTCTAAGAAGGGGCCAAGTGTTTTTGGATTGCAGGTGCTTGTATGCAGAGGAATTAAATTTTTTCTAAAACTTCACTTTAGAGACATTAAAATATGCTAGTACCTATTTTCAAGTACCCTAAATTTGATGGCTTTACTAATTTTCACCCAAAAATACTGCTTAATGCCATTCTTCACCACTTTTGCAAGGACGCTAATAACAAGGATTTTAAACAACTTCAGTACCCCAAATAGTTTTATTAGGGCTATTGGAACACGTCTACATTGATCCCCAATGCTAGTTCATCTTTTTTTGGGTACAGACTGATTTCCCCAATTCTGACAGTACTTTCCGCCTGGTCTGCATTCGCCGATTGCCGTTTATGCCTGTTTAGTAATTGAATACAGCGAAAAGCGTGAATGCGCACAATAAGTTTTCTCATCCAAAACACGCGATGTAGGCGAAAAGTCGGGTAGGCGGAACTTTTCGCGGATGCAAAACTAATTGAATACGGCCCTTAGGGGTAAATTTACTAAGATTTGAGTTTGATCGATTTTTTTTTTTTTTTTTTATAATTTCAGTTTGCATCTCCGAATCTCAGGTGATTTTCCCGTTTTTCATCTTGCAAATTTACTAGGAAGTGAGTTTAGCTGAAAGTGAGTTTTCCGATGGTGAAGCAGATCGAGATATCTCCCCCGAGTTGCAAGTTTAGATGAGATTACAAACCTGAGATTACAGTGTTTTCTCTTTGCCAAAATCTCCCAAGCAAGCAGCCTGCACATATCCGTGAGATATATGAAGGCTGCTTGTGTCTTATACCTGTTAAAAAAGGGGTTAAATCTTAAAAAAAAATCTTTAAAAAAATAATGTAGGGTCCCCCCAGCCGTTCCTGGTTCCAAAAATTACGGGGAACAAAACCAGTAGGGTTCCCCCGTAATTTAGGAACCAGCACCTGGCTGCAGGGCCAGTGTTGGTTTTAAATATAGGGGGGAAAAATTGCGTAGGGGTTCCCCTATATTTAAAACCAGCACCGGACCCAAACCAACCGGGATGTAACGCCATAGCCAGGAGCACTATTACCGGGTCTCCATGGCCAAAGCATTCTCACTCCAAGCCGGTCAGGCCAAGCTGGGGATCTCAGGGAAGGTGGGGACCCCCCAAAAAAGGGGTCCTCCCTCTCTAGAAACCCCAGGCTTGGTCTGAAGCCCGGGGATCTTCCCCGCACCCCTGGGCTGTGGGTACGGGGGTAATAATGTGTAAAATAGTATTAAACTATTGTATTTTACAGTGGATCTACAGGTGCCAGCATGCCTGCCCTTTGGCACTTGGGGAACTACAAGTGCCAGCAGGCGGCCGGCACCCGTTCCCGCACTGCAGATATAAGTATTTTTTCACACAATAAGCCGTTTTTCACGAAAAAGCAGTTTATAGCGGCTGTTCAGTATTTTAATTCAATTGCCTGTTTATAGATCAGCTGCGGGCCAGCAAACAAACCCTGTGTTGATTTACAGATTTCACCTGAGATCTGTATATAGTAACAGTATCAGTATCTGTAATAATAGTAAAAGTAGTAGTTGTAGTAGCAATATACTGTATATTCCTGTACCCCTGCATGTTCCTCTCCTGCTCTTTTCTCTCTTCACTTCTGTAGATCGATATATCGCCCCTGCACTATATATTGATATTGCATTGGGTCGATGTATGGGATATCCATCTGTATTGTAAATATGTTAAGGTGCTGTGAGGGGAGGGGGCAGGGTCTCCACTGGTAAGACACACATGTACAGCATATATTTATTTTTTTATATATATATATATATATATATATACCGTATATACTCGAGTATAAGCCGAGTTTTTCAGCACAAAAAATGTGCTGAAAAAGTACCCCCTCGGCTTATACTCGAGTCAAGTGTAGCGCTGACCGGACGGAGTTCGGTCAGCGCTACACACTGCCAAACACATAGCCGCCGGAGCTGGCAGCTGCGTGTTTGGTGTAATCAGCAGCCGCTGAGAGTCTATCAGACTCTCAGCGGCTGCTGCTGCTTCCACTGCGGGAGCCATCTTCCGGCTCCCGCAGTGGGTGATGGGAGACACGTCGTCATGACGACGTCTCTCCCATACAAAGCGGCCGGAGGAGCGGACAGCGGCGGGACCAGGAGCGGGAGTTACAGGTAAGTGATTATTTTTTTTTATTCTTTTCACGTCTCTCTCTACTAGGGGGGGGGGGGGGACTACAGGGTGCACTACCAGGGGGCATTATCAGGGGGCGATTACTACAGGGGGCACTAAAAGGGGAGATTACCACTGGGGGAACTACAGGGGGCACTACCAGGGGGGGATTACTACAGGGGGGGATTACTACAGGGGGCACTAAAAGGGGGGATTACCACTGGGGGAACTACCAGGGGAGGATTACTACAGGGGGCACTACCAGTGGGGGATTACTACAGGGGGCACTAAAAGGGGGGATTACTACTGGGGGTACTACCAGGGGGGGATTACTACTGGAGGCACTGAAAGGGGGGATTACCACTGGGGGCACTACCAGGAGGGATTACTACTGGGGGCACAACCAGGGGGAATTACTACTGGGGGCACTACCAGCTGCTGCCATTTCCCACACTAGGCTTATACTCGAGTCAGTAAGTTTTCCCAGTTTTTTGGGGTAAAAGTAGGTACCTCGGCTTATATTCGGGTCGACTTATACTCGAGTATATACGGTATATATATAATATACAGCATACAGAAGGCGGCGGCACTCGTCAATAGTATAATCAAAAAAACGGGTCACAGACCATCAGCAATGTTTCAACGTTTCAATCTCAATAGATTTTCATCAGGAATAATTTACAATACAAAAAGCACTTACCTAAATACACTTCTAAAACACCCCAAGTGTGCTGAAGCCCGAGTCCATCTGAAACACGTGTTGACGTCATCACGTTGCACAATGCAAGCGGATGTGACGCCCACCAGTCAGAAGTTACTGTGGCAACAGTAAACAAAAGACAGTGAGCCCTGCACCACATGAAACAAATATAAAAAATATAACAGCAGCGGAGAAAAACATTAATAAGTATCAAAATGTCCAGCCATATGGAATAGTAGGCAGAGCGATTGCACTAACAGTCAAAAGCAATCATATATAGAAATTAAAGAAAACATGTCACTCAAACTTTCATTCAAACCGTACGGATGTACGGTATTCAGAATGTGAATCCAGCGTGCTTCACATTTTAAAAGTGCTTTAGCTCTGTCTCCTCCCCTCAAACTGTCTGGCACAAAATCTATCATTTTATAGCGTAACGTGGATAGAGCATGTTTATGTTCTTTAAAATGCCTAGCAACAGGCTGCTCCTCTTCTCTACCCTGCAGGGCTAATCTAATGGATGACCTGTGTAAGGCCATCCGTTCTTTAAATTGTCGTGTAGTTTTCCCTACATACATGTGTCCACACGGACACCTGATATAATACACAACATACTGACTAGAGCAGGTTAGGACATGTGTGATTTAAAAAAAATTTCCCGAGTAAGGATGCACAAAAGTGTCACCCGTTTCTAGGTAGCCACAGGTAGTGCAACCAAGGCATTTATAATTGCCCGTTTTTTTCATCAAAAAATGGGTAGATTGAGTAGATTTCCGTCCGGAAATATCCATATGTACCAGTCAATCACGTAGATTTTTCCCACGCTTATAGCATGGTAACAGACTAACATTCTTCAGTAGGGGCAGCTCTTTATCAGCTTTAAGCATGGGCCAAAAGTGTTTAGCCGAGTTGACCAATTTCTTACTACCAGCAGAGTAATTGTTGACCCACACCAGTTTATTGTCAGTGTTACTCTTAATGGTAGAAAGAAGAGTATGTTCCTTAGCAACTGCCATCGCTTTATTGCGGGCTTTATTCAATACAGGCAAGGAGTATCCCCTGTCCAATAAATTTTTAGTCATCAAATCCATTTGATGGCTTTCATCTTCCTCATTGCTACAAATCCTCCTCACTCTCAAGTATTGAGAGAAGGGTAGGCCACTTTTGAGTGAAGCGGGATGATGACTGGAGGCTAGTAACAGATTATTGCGATCAGTGGTCTTTTTAAATATTGATGTGGCAAGTCTGCCCTCATTGTGTGTAATAAGTACATCTAGGTAATTGATACTCTGGGAATCAATTTCATAGGTGAATTTGATATCTGGATCGCTAGCATTGACAGATGTCATCATGTCTAAAAATTGTTCTCTACTCCCACTCCAAAGCACAAATACATCATCTATGTATCTTGTATACAACTCAATGTATTTGGAGAAATTGCTATTACTTAGAAATAGATCTTTTTCTACGCTAAACATGAAACTGTTCGCATAAGCTGGGGCTGCGCATGAGCCCATTGCGCAGCCCAAGACCTGTAAGTAAAAAGCATTGTCAAAAATAAAATAGTTTTTTGTCAAAATTAGTTGTAGTACTTCTAAAAAGAATGAAAGATCCGGACCCGTAAAAAGCTGGTTGTTCGTCAATAAATGTCTCATTGCAGACAAACCCCTACTGTGCGGGATACTAGTGTAGAGGCTTATAACGTCAATCGTGCACAGCCAACAACTAGATGGAATATCACCCAAATTCTTAATTTTCTACTTCAGGGTCCATAGGTGTGACGTCAGTCGCAGGGCACCAAAGAGTTAAGCTTTCAGCCTCCCAGGATGCACTAGGTCCCCCTCCTATACCCCGCCCCCAAGCCAAGGCATCTCAGTTTAGTTTGGTGCCCGGCCGGAGTCAGGTGCACCTGTCGGAGTGGGGGCTAGAAGAGCCCCTGAAGCTTTTTCTTCATGCAGCTGTGGCTGCACATCTGGATGAACAGCATGGACAGTCAGTCCTGACGTCCATGCTGTCTTCCCTACACCCCGCCGGTACCAGAACGCCGGTACTGATCCGGGGATGCTGGTGGGCATCTGGGGTCACAGCTAGCGGTGACCCCAGATGTTCCGGACTATGGCCGGATTCAAGGGGGACAGAGGTAAGCAGCGGGGTCCCGCGGTGGGTCCCCGCTGATCACATGGTCCTAAGTCCCCAGGCAGGGGGCTCCCTGGGGACTGGCTGCAGCGTGGAGCCAGGCGACCAACCTGCGCTTCCACTACCCCCTTGGACAGCGGACCGCAGCAGAGCGGTAGCGCTGCGGCGTCCCAGGGGTTAAATGCATGCCAGGGGAGTGCGCCTTCCCTGTCTCACAGCCGACGCCTCCCCCGCTGCACACAGCCCTCTGCCTGTAACTTTTCTTCTCAAGACTGTCAGCTTTATTACTGTCCCTGTTCTTTCTGCTAAGCCCTTGCGGTGCGGTGCTGCAGGGTGGTCTCTCGCCTATTTAATATATAATTGGTGAGAGGGGTCACATACGTGGTGCCATCATGTCTGAAAGTGATTTTCCCCTCCGGCTACAGTGTACCACGTGTAAAGTACCGATAGCGAAGGGGGAGGGTAGCGCGGAGGGCCTTTGCCGGCAGTGTTTGTCCATGGCGCGGCCTCTTACGGTTACACCACCGGTACAGGAGCCGCCCTGGGCTTGTTTCGCTCAGGCGCTAACAGCTTTAGTGGGCCAGTTAGCTCCGCAGCCCGCGTTTACTCCGATGGGTTTGTCCCAGCAGTCTGTGGTGTCGTCACCCATGCAGGGTTTCCCACGACAATTGGTGGTACCCCACAGTCTCCCTATTTCCCCGCTCCCGGTTTCTCAGGAGCCAGCGTGGGTTAACTCCCTGACGAGTTCTGTACAGCACTTGTCGGATGTGTTGCAAGGGGAGTCTGTGATGCGGCCTCATAAACGGCCGGTGGCGTCTCTGTCCGCTCCTTATGAGGATGACGAAGGGACGTCTGATGATGGGGAGATTCTGGATCCTTACGATCCATACTAAGGACGCTGATGCTAAGTCCAAAGTATATATTCCTGGACTTATTCGGGCGGTCCGCACAGCCTTGGTGATTGAGGACGAAGTTCCCCCAGCGGCTAAGTCTAAGTATGCCTTTTTCAAAGACGTGAAGGGCGATGCCACAGTCTTTCCTCTTTCGGGCCAGTTGGTGGACCATTTAGAGGAGGCGTGGAAACAGCCTGGCAAAAGATACCAGCCGCAGAGACGCCTGGCGGTGGCTTATCCGTTCGCAGATAATTATTTTGCTAAGTGGGAATCCCCTCCACAGGTGGATTCTCACGTGACCCGTCTTGTCCGTAGTGCCACATTGCCGATGCCATCCATGTCCTCCCTTAAGGATGCTACGGACTGCAAGGTAGAAATCTGCCTGAAGTCCGCTTATTCCCTTGCGGGGGGGGGCAGCACGGCCGGCTATGGCCATTTGCTGGGTTGCCAGAGCGATGGAGCGCTGGGCGGATTCATTAGAGGCTTCTTTTGATTCCGACTGTCCTGCCGAACAGGCGGAGTTGATTGGCAATCTCCGTGATTCGGCCACCTACATCAACGAGGCGGCTCTAGACATTAGTACTCTGGTGTCTAGAATTTCTTCAGCAGCGGTAGCTGCTCATCGCACCTTGTGGCTGCGATCCTGGAAGGCG
The DNA here is from genome assembly GCA_031769625.1 of Taudactylus pleione. Taxonomy (NCBI): domain Eukaryota; kingdom Metazoa; phylum Chordata; class Amphibia; order Anura; family Myobatrachidae; genus Taudactylus; species Taudactylus pleione. Next base: position 11,280,357 of record JAUIMM010000068.1, read on the forward strand.
GACGCAGATTCCAAGAAGGGTCTGGAAGCGTTGCCGTTTACCGGAGAAGTTCTCTTCGGTCAGGGTCTGGATAAGATTGTGGCCACGCTGGCGGCAGCCAAATCGGCTTGTCTCCCGTCGGCCGCTGCTCCTTCTGGTTCTGGACCATCGTCCTTTCGGTCATCTAGGGCCCAGGGCAGGCCCAAACCACAGTCGTTTCCTCGTCAGGCTGGCCCTAGGAAATCGGTCAAGCCCTGAAAGCAGGCATGGAGTACCAGACGTCCGGCCCCCAAGCCAGATGACAAGCCTGCGGCCTGATGGTCCGGGCCTCCCTTTGGGGGATCCCAGGGTGGGAGGCCGCCTGCTGCAGTTCGCCCAGTGTTGGTCGGTCACTACGACAGACACTTGGGTTCTGGAGGTGGTCTCCCACGGGTACACTATGCTCCAGGCTGGAGTTATAGTGCCTGTTCCATTCTCCCAGAGGGGCCAGGGTTTCTATTCAAATCTTTTTTTGGTACAGAAACCCAATGGGTCGTATCGTCCGATTCTCAACCTCAAAGCACTCAACAAGTCTTTGCGGGTACCGAAGTTTCGGATGGAGACCCTACGGTCCATCATTCTGGCGCTGGAACCTGGGGACTACATGGTGTCATTGGACATACAGGACGCTTACCTGCATGTCCCTATTCTTTTGCGCCAACAGTTCCTCAGGTTTGCAATCCGCAGCGACCACTTCCAGTTTTGGGCGTTACCTTTTGGCCTGGCGACAGCACCACGTGTTTTCACCAAGGTGATGGCGGTCATGGCGGCTTCTCTGCGGCTGCAGGGAGTCCGCATGTTGCCGTACTTGGACGACCTGTTATTGGTGGCGGGATCTCCAGAGCTCCTGTTACGCCACTTGGACCTGACCATTGCCCTGCTGCAACGGCACGGCTGGCTAATCAACTGGCAGAAGTCCACTCTAATCCCGTCTCGGAGGATTCTGCATCTTGGAGCCTTATTGGACTCGGGACAGCAAAAGATCTTCGTGACGGAGGAAAAGATCTCTGCTTTACAGTCAAGGGTGCGCAGTTGTCTGCACAGCCGCCGGGTGTCTCTACACTCGGCGATGAGGTTACTGGGCTCCATGGTGTTGGTGTTCGACATGGTGGAATATGCCCAGTTTCACTCCAGACCTCTGCAGCACCTGACCCTGTCAAAGTGGAACGGGCTGCCTCAGTCTCTGAAGTCCCAGACGATTGTGTTCACCCCGGAGGTTCGCCTGTCCCTTGCTTGGTGGTTACAGACGACCCACCTCAGCGAGGGACGTCCATTCTGGGTTCCAAATTGGGTCCTGTTGACAACGGACGCCAGTCTTCGGGGCTGGGGAGCAGTTTCGGGTCCACATCTGTTCCAGGGCAGGTGGACGCCGACAGAAGCGGAGCTTCCAATCAATATCTTGGAACTCCGTGCGGTCTTCAATGCTCTCCAGCAGGCACATCGGTTTCTCCAGGGTCACACGGTACAGGTCCAGACGGACAACGCTACCACCGTGGCCAACATAAACGGGCAAGGAGGAACCCGAAGCCGGGCGGCTCTCGTAGAGGTGTCTCGGATCCTGGTTTGGGCAGAGCGCAATCTTCCGGCCATATCAGCGGTCTTCATCCCGGAGTGCTCAATTGGGAGGCGGACTTTCTAAGTCGCCAGGACGTTCATCCGGGGGAATGGTCCCTGCACCCGGACGTTTTTCAACTACTGGTGGACAGATGGGGTCTTCCAGAGATCGACCTCATGGCGTCCCGGCACAACAACAAGTTGCCGGTGTACGGGTCTCGCACAAGAGACGAAGGGGCGTCTCTGGTGGATGCTCTGTCCGTCCGGTGGACGTTCCGGTTCGCATACCTGTTCCCTCCGGTCTCCCTTCTTCCACGGGTAATCCGGAAATTCAAACAGGAAGGAGGGACGCTCCCGTTGATAGCTCCCGCGTGGCCCAGACGGCACTGGTTCTCAGACCTTCAGGGTCTGTCCGCGGACAGTCCTCTGCGGTTGCCGCTACGACTGGACCTCCTGTCTCAGGGTCCTTGTCGTCACCCGGACCTGACTCAGCTGTCTTTGACGGCGTGGCTGTTGAGACGGCCATGCTGAGGTCCCGGGGGTTTTCCAGCTCTGTGGTGCGTACCATGTTGCGAGCTCGGAAACCGTCTTCCGCGAGGATATACCATCGCGTGTGGCATACGTTCTTCCAGTGGTGTCGACCGAGAGGTTATGCACCGCGGGAGTTTCGTCTGTCTCGGATTCTCGCCATCCTGCAAGCGGGACTAGATCATGGGCTTCGCCTTGCTTCTTTGAAGGTACAGGTTTCGGCCCTGTCTGTCTGGTTTCACCGTAGGATTGCTACAATCCCGGATGTGCGCACCTTTATGCAAGGTGTTGTCCGCATTCAGCCGCCCTTTGTTCCACCTGTGGCGCCTTGGGATTTGGCTGTGGTCCTGAGGGCTCTCCAAGGACCGCCGTTTGAACCACTGGGATCAGTGGATCTTAAATGGCTAACAGCTAAGACTGTTTTCCTTCTGGCTATTGCTTCGGCCAGACGTGTTTCTGAGTTAGGGGCTCTTTCTTGTAGACCCCCTTTCTTGGTTTTTCATGGGAACGGGGCAGTACTCCGCACTCGGCCCGAGTTTCTTCCCAAAGTTGTTTCCCAGTTTCATGTTAACGAGGAAATCGTTGTTCCGGCCTTTAACTCACCGGGTCTTTCCGTGGGTGAGGCCTCTTTGGATGTTGTGCGGGCCTTAAGGACTTATGTTGACCGCACTTCTTCGTTTAGGAAGTCGGACGCTTTGTTTGTCCTCTATGGCTTCCGTAAAAAGGGTTGGCCTGCTTCAAAGCAAACTTTGGCAGCCTGGATCCGTATGGCTATTTCTGAAGCTTATCTTCATGAAGGCCTACCGGTTCCTCCTTCTCTGAAGGCTCATTCCACTAGGTCTGTGGGTCCTTCGTGGGCAGCTCGACGTGGTGCCTCTGCAGTCCAGATCTGCAAGGCTGCTACGTGGTCCTCTGTCCATACCTTCGTGAGGTATTACAGGTTTGACACCTTCGCCTCTCAGGATGCTTCCTTCGGGCGGCAGATTCTCCTTTCTGCACAGGAGCGTCCCCACCCTTAAAGGATACTGCTTTGGGACATCCCCAAGGTATCCTGTGGATACCCTATGGACCCTGAAGTAGAAAATATGAGATATGGTAAGAACTTACCCTTGTTATCTCTATTTCTAAGAAGTCCATAGGGTTCCACAGGACTTCCGCCCTGTCGCACCTGTGCTGCAGATGGGCTTTGCTCTGGTCACCGTTTTTTTCCGTCTCCCTCTGGTGAGAATGTGATTCTTGTATGTGTCCAGATCTTTGTTCTCTCTCTTCCTTCTCCTCCTCCGGCCTATGGCTTGGTAACTAACTGAGATGCCTTGGCTCGGGGGCGGGGTATAGGAGGGGGACCTAGTGCATCCTGGGAGGCTGAAAGCTTAACTTTTTGGTGCCCTGTGACTGACGTCACACCTATACCCCAAGGTATCCTGTGGAACCCTATGGACTTCGTAGAAATAGAGATAACAAGGGTAAGTTCTTACCATATCTCATATTTTCTTCAAAAAAGTGGTAGTGTCTTTCAGGTATGTACTTTCTGCTTGGATGACAGGTTGTAAATAAAAGTCTATATATTTAGACACATTATAAAAGATGGAATCTCTAGCCGAAATGATCGGCCTCCCTGGTGGATTTCGTGCACCTTTGGCAAAGTGTAGAATACAGGGACTAAAGGTGATTCAGGTAACAATGTTTTCATCGTCTGCTGATTAATCCATCCATTATCAACTGCAAGTTGTAGTACAGAAGATAATTCTTTTTTGAATACAACTGTAGGGTCTGCTTGTAATTTTTTATAAACAGAACTGTCTGACAGTTGTCTATATGCTTCTGCCCTATAATCAGCAATATCCTGCACTACAATACCCCCACCCTTATCAGCGGAGCGTATTACAATGTCTTTATCATTGCCCAGAGATCTAAGGGCCTGATTCAGAGCCGGTCGCTATTTGCGCTCGCTCGTCCAGAAAATAGGGGTGGCTAATCAAATGAACCGTTCGCTGTTTGCGGTCTGTTCACGCCTCTAGGTCTGAACGAGCGAACAAAACTTGCGGTCGTTTTTTGGGAAACTACGCCCCCTGTCCGCTCGCATCCTACGTCATGTCCGCTATTTATTAGATTAATCGAGTACATCGACCAGGGTATGAACTGCTCGCTATTCTTGTGGTTGGTTTTTGCTACCACAATTTTGCGAGCAGTTCTGAGTTAAAAAAAACCAAGTGACGTGGTCAATGACGCTGCTGTATTAATTATGCACACCCATAAAACGCCCGTTTTGACCTTTAAGCACGCCTGTGATCGGATTTCCACTCCCCGTTTTCAAGCACCTTCCCCTGTTACCACCCACATACGCCTCATCCTGTCACTCAAATTAGCAGGCATTCGCTATTTTGCGAGCACATGAATTTCGTCCGCACTGACTGGTTCGCGCATGCGTATAACGATCCGTACGCATGCGCAGTTGGGCAAACATCGCTCGGAGCGAACGTGCTGCCACTTACGAGTGGCTCTGAATCAGGCCCTAAGAGCCAACATCTCTTTTTTAGATAAATTAGGATGTTTATAGTTATGTGAAGTAGAAACTTCTACAATGGTTTGCTCCATGATTTTTGTGAAAGCCTTGATGGCATTATTTTGAGTACCCGGATCAAAATTAGATTTCACTTTGATTGGACATTTTTGCAAATCCGCTCTGGGTTTAAGAGGATTTTGTCCAAAGTGATCTTTCAGTCTCAATTGCCTCCCAAGTCTAAAGACATCAATTTTACTTTCAAAACAGTTAAATTGTACCGTGGGGACAAAGCTTAAACCCTTGCACAGAATGTTATTCTCTTCCTCAGTTAATATCCTTGAGGATAGATTATAGATTATTTATTTTTCCTTAATGGCTGTTTTTTCTTTCCTTTGGCATTGTCCGCCCCTTCTTATATAGACTCTAAACCCGGGTCTTTGCGAGCCCGGGTAGTTACTCCTAAAGGGGGTCTGCGGGATGATAGACTGCCACTTGTACCAGCACATTCTGAGTCACTTGATAACCCACCGCTCGAGGTGTCCGTGTCAAGTGGAAATCGTCTGACACGTTTATTAATATTAAAACGTTGCCTTCTATTGCTAGAGGGGTTTAGAGCCCAAGAATAGACTCTTTTCTCCTCGTAATCTCTGTTAACAGTTTCTAATTTGTTCTGTTTGAACTTAATGAGATCTTTTTTGTACTTGTCAACCTGAACACCCAATTTAGTCAACCAATCACTTTGGACAAAATCCTCTTATACCCAGAGCGGATTTGCAAAAATGTCCAATCAAAGTGAAATCTAATTTTGATCCGGGTACTCAAAATAATGCCATCAAGGCTTTCACAAAAATCATGGAGCAAACCATTGTAGAAGTTTCTACTTCACATAACTATAAACATCCTAATTTATCTAAAAAAGAGATGTTGTCTCTTAGATCTCTGGGCAATGATAAAGACATTGTAATACGCTCCGCTGATAAGGGTGGGGGTATTGTAGTGCAGGATATTGCTGATTATAGGGCAGAAGCATATAGACAACTGTCAGACAGTTCTGTTTATAAAAACTTACAAGCAGACCCTACAGTTGTATTCAAAAAAGAATTATCTTCTGTACTACAACTTGCAGTTGATAATGGATGGATTAATCAGCAGACGATGAAAACATTGTTACCTGAATCACCTTTAGTCCCTGTATTCTACACTTTGCCAAAGGTGCACGAAATCCACCAGGGAGGCCGATCATTTCGGCTAGAGATTCCATCTTTTATAATGTGTCTAAATATATAGACTTTTATTTACAACCTGTCATCCAAGCAGAAAGTACATACCTGAAAGACACTACCACTTTTTTGAAGAAAATATGAGATATGGTAAGAACTTACCCTTGTTATCTCTATTTCTACGAAGTCCATAGGGTTCCACAGGATACCTTGGGGTATAGGTGTGACGTCAGTCGCAGGGCACCAAAAAGTTAAGCTTTCAGCCTCCCAGGATGCACTAGGTCCCCCTCCTATACCCCGCCCCCGAGCCAAGGCATCTCAGTTAGTTACCAAGCTATGAAAGCCATCAAATGGATTTGATGACTAAAAATTTATTGGACAGGGGATACTCCTTGCCTGTATTGAATAAAGCCCGCAATAAAGCGAAGGCAGTTGCTAAGGAACATACTCGTCTTTCTACCATTAAGAGTAACACTGACAATAAACTGGTGTGGGTCAACAATTACTCTGCTGGTAGTAAGAAATTGGTCAACTCGGCTAAACACTTTTGGCCCATGCTTAAAGCTGATAAAGAGCTGCCCCTACTGAAGAATGTTAGTCTGTTACCATGCTATAAGCGTGGAAAAAATCTACATGATTGACTGGTACATATGGATATTTCCGGACGGAAATCTACTCAATCTACCCATTTTTTGATGAAAAAAACGGGCAATTATAAATGCCTTGGTTGCACTACCTGTGGCTACCTAGAAACGGATGACACTTTTGTGCATCCTTACTCGGGAATATTTTTTTAAATCAGACATGTCCTAACCTGCTCTAGTCAGTATGTTGTGTATTATATCAGGTGTCCGTGTGGACACATGTATGTAGGGAAAACTACACGACAATTTAAAGAACGGATGGCCTTACACAGGTCATCCATTAGATTAGCCCTGCAGGGTAGAGAAGAGGAGCAGCCTGTTGCTAGGCATTTTAAAGAACATAAACATGCTCTATCCACGTTACGCTATAAAATGATAGATTTTGTGCCAGACAGTTTGAGGGGAGGAGACAGAGCTAAAGCACTTTTAAAATGTGAAGCACGCTGGATTCACATTCTGAATACCGTACATCCGTACGGTTTGAATGAAAGTTTGAGTGACATGTTTTCTTTAATTTCTATATATGATTGCTTTTGACTATTAGTGCAATCGCTCTGCCTACTATTCCATATGGCTGGATATTTTGATACTTATTAATGTTTTTCTCCGCGCTGTTATATTTTTTATGTTTGTTTCATGTGGTGCAGGGCTCACTGTCTTTTGTTTACTGTTGCCAC